>JAUFSD010000002.1:2400000-3000000 GCA_033030425.1 Verpa conica | reverse complement strand
TAGGAAACTTAAGCGCTATTCTAACATTACTTGGCAAATGGGGTAGTGCTCCCCTTAGTTCAGGACAGTGCGGGATATGCAGTGTTATGTTGTGCAACGTATAAAGAATATGGGGAAATGCAACTGTTGCTTAACAGGAATGCTGATTCTTCAACCCGGCCGAGCGAATGGGCATTGCATCATGTAGTATGGAATGGCGCCGCGAGGCAGTGATCCGACTGCTCCTTGACTTAGGGGCCAATATTCCGTCTACTAACTGTAGGTGGTTTTAAGACATGAGTCAATTGAATGGAACTGATTCCTCTGTCTTGGATAATGAAAGATCTACGCTCATGCGCCTTACAGTTATTAGGGCAGGAGGGGGATGCAGTAGACATCTTAGATGGCAACTAATGGATTGACTGTAAGAGCTTATGCACAATTTGCGGGGTACACCGGAGTTGGCTATACCAGGAGGTATTCTACTGGTACGGAAGTGTTCATTGTGAGACAAGTCTCAAGTGACGAAATGTCTCGGCATGGAATTTTAACCTGGCAGTATTAATCTGGGTTAGAATATTCACCGAAAAATGGTCACAATTAGATGAATGCTGCAACTGAGAATTCAGGTAGATGAGATGATAGAGAACCAAAGGTAGCTTCAACTGGCCAATTATTGGAGCTGTCCTTTTAGCAAATTTTCGAACTTGGGCAAGCATAACCTTATGAACTACCTGAGACCTCTGCCGTTATGAACACCCCCGTAAAGTGATTATATTAGAGTTGGCTCTAGGTGCTGTATTTTATAATAGACTAGACTAATGAGAGTGATAGCTTTTAGATGCATGGAGGACTATCTTTATTTGCCTTTATCCACAAAAAGTATGAGACAGCATTTGCTATTCTTTCCGTGTCTGCTCCCCAGCGCTTTAGCCCGTTCTCTATCCTTACTGTTAAGTAATCTCCATAAAGAACATAGGCAGGCGACCGCAACAAGGGGTGCCATTCTAAGTACGCCCCCTAGGATTCAAACGGAACTGAAGACATTCTCCTTAGGCTATACAACCGTCATTTTAAACTTCAAGTTTTTTGTTGACCCATCATGCTGCCAGGTGTATGCTCTTGTGGCAAGGCTCGTGACTGTTCTGTCATTGTATATGCGCTAACAAGAAACGGTAGTATAAGTCACAAACTTGCCCAGTGTCACAATATCACAGAGAGAGGGTCCCAGAAATAGTCCATTTTGATTTTATGAGCTTCATGAGTAATATCAAATAAGCGTTCCTGGGATCTCATTTTCTGCAGAGTAAAGTCGGAAAGGGGCCCTGGATGTTTGTCACCTAAAATCTCTGTCTGTAATATGATAGATCCCATGTGTTGTCTCCTTAGATCCAAAAGCCTTATCCACCTCTGCAAAATTAGCAGAAATGTTAAGAAATCGAGTAATACATATTGCTATCGATAAGCCGTGACCCACCGGTGCCGAATCAGACGAGTGACGGACGATGTCTACATGGATATAGAAGACGTCATCCCAGGGTCCCTTTGCGCCGCATGAAGGTGGAGCAAATTCTTTGGGCATACTCCGAGATACCTGCATGTCGCTTCCCCATGTTTCGGGCAACCACACCCTTGCGTGAGGCCAGCGGCTGGCTACGGCCATCTTACCCCCCGCCACCTGTAAATACTATTGGCTCGCGAATACAAAAAATATCCTCCCATTGCCTTTTTCCATTCATTTGCCGGGTGGACCCAGGCTCTATATCGTAAGGCCAGCCAGAATTCCGAGATTGGTTTGGTACAACGCCCCCAGTCGTTGTCGTGACCCAACTCGAAACTTCTTATGAGCTTGCGCAGATCGTCAGGTGGACTTGTACTGCCTTTCCAGTTGTCTTTTTTCCAGTTTTTTTTTTTGCCCCACACACTCTTACGGGTTCATAAACCCCGTCTTCGCCGCCGTTCTCACGATTGAGTTCAGTTTCCAATTGTCCCTTCAATCTGTTGAGTCGACCTTTAGATACATTCGGAGGCTCAATTACGAGGGTTGCGCGAGGTATTACGTCATTCAACCAACAATAACTGGCACCACCGCGTGAGTAAACAACACCAGCCAGGGCAATGACAGCCCATTCTTCTACCGTTGCCGAAAATCGGCTGCACCCGTCGGTGCAGACTCAGCAAACAACCATCTTCAGCGAAAGCAAACTGTCTGAAGGTGTTGGGCCAGGGAAGGTTACTCCAGTTGGCGCGTTTGAGGTCTCTCGGACGAAGAGAGTTGTGCAAGTTGGCGTCGCAACAGTTTATTGCTTGCTAGCTGCCGGTATTGTGTTTGGATATGCCGCGCTGAAGCCTGTGATGATCAAAGAAGGCGTGTATAGGGATCGGTGTACGGAGAGGGAAATCGAGAAGAATGTTCATGTGTGCTTTGAACAAGAGATTCGGTAAGTGATGAAACATAACGCAAGAAAAATCTCCGGGGACGTGCGACATACTGACTCAAGGTGGGTTAGATTGAATTTCATGTTTACGGTGGCTGCGGTGGCTACAAATGTCTGTGCTCTACTTGTCGGTGCTATCCTCGACCAGTATGGCCCTCGTGTCTCTGGCATAATCGGTTCGGTCCTCTTCGCCCTTGGATGCCTCGGGTTTGGATTTGCAGACAAAATCCACAGTATTGATCGTAAGTCTCTTCCTCTCTTCACCTCTTGCTATCACAGCAAAGGTAACTAACTTGTGCTCATAGCCTACCCGGCCGCATATTTCTTCTTGGCCCTCGGTGGCCCATTCATATTCATTCCGTCGTTCCACCTATCCAATGCATTCCCTACACATTCAGGACTTGTCCTGTCGATGTTGACAGGTGCATTCGATTCCTCCAGCGCCGTGTTCCTTTTGTATCGTCTTGTCTACGAAAAGACTGGCGGTAGAATTGGACTTCAACAATGGTTCCTAGGCTATCTCATTGTACCAGCGTTTATCTTCGTGATGCAAGTTTCTGTGATGCCAGTCAGAAGCTACAAGACAATTGTGGAGTTAGTAAGACAGGCTGAAGTTGAAGAAGAACTGGTATGTGCCCTGTGAATTACTAGCAAGGTACAGGATAGATTTACTAACACCAGGGCGGTAATAGCTTGGAGAAGATAGCGATTACGAACATGATGACGACGAGATTCACGTACGCAGAGAACACCGTGAAGCCGTCATTGGTGAGATCGATAATCTTCTTGGCGGGAAGAGTGCTTTGGAAGAAAGCGATAAGAAGAGGGAAAAGAGACATGAAAGTAGTGGTGTTTGGGGTGCCATGCATGGTCGTCCAGTCACAAAGCAGATTGGGAGCTGGTGGTTTATATTGATCGCCTTGTTCACTATCATTCAAATGGTATATCTCCACTCCCTCCATAATTAAACCCTCAGATACTGATTATTATAGACTCGAATCAACTTCTTTGTAGCCACCATTAGGCCACAATACGAGTTCCTTCTTCACTCTTATTCTAAAGCCGTCGAAATCAATGAATTCTTCGATATCGCCCTCCCTCTTGGCGGTGTCATTGCTGTCCCTTTTATTGGCTTACTCCTAGACCGCTTTTCGACACTTTCAGTTCTTTCTATACTAGTGACAATGGCCGCTGGCATTGGTGCCCTTGGTTTGGTAGAGCGTTCGTATGGGGCTGCCATAGCTGGGATTATTGGATTCGTTATCTATCGGCCGTTCTACTATACCGCAGTCTCAGACTACACTGCAAAGGTATTCGGGTTTAAAACATTCGGGAAAGTCTATGGTCTTATCATATGTCTCGCGGGCTTGTTCAACTTCTCGCAAGCTGGACTAGATGCGTTGACGTTTAAGGTGTTTCGGAAAGATCCGAGGCCAGTCAATCTTGGGCTATTGATGACGGCTGTGGCTATTGGAACGGTGCTTGTGTTATATGTGTGGAGGAGCGGAAGAAAGATTAAACGTTTTAGGTTGGGCCTCGAGGCTGAGAGAGCGGAGCCAACTTTAATGCCTGGTGGCTCGTTGAACGGTTACGGTGGCGTCTAGATGAGCGATCTTACTTTAGAGGAGCTACAAAGAGATATAAAAAAAGGTAGGTCGAGTATTTTCCGAGTTCAATGAGAGAAGAAAAAAAAGGGAGTTTAAGCGTATTGCATCTTTGTTTTTGGTCTTATTTTTTTTCTTATTGGGCATTTTCTGGCTGGCTTATTTGCTTTATTTGAAGGAGGGAAATCTCAAGATCAGCGAGAATTTTATTAACGAGACAAAGATTGTTTTTTGTTTTTGTTTTTGTTTTTGTTTTCGTTTAAATCTCATGTTAGTTTTTCTTGCTTTGTATAAGTTAGGACTACACCGCATAGCTACATATAGGATATACAAAAGGTTTCATTTTGACTCAAGATTGGATTCAAGTAGTATTTATCATTCTCATTGTCACTAAATTTCCGTCAGCAGTCTTCTACAATGAACTAGCATCAGTAGGACTTGAGGTAGGAAGCTGGTAGGTCTTTCTTCAATGCTGTTTAAGTAGGAGTCGTGAAGATAGGTGCTTTCATAGTCATGGACCACATTAGCTAGCCACATATCTAACGTCTTAAAAAAGAACTCAAAGACCACTCCGTTTTTGTTAAGTTAACAATACCCACTCTCTTGATATTTTTTTGTCTATGCATTAGCGTCATTGTTCATCACTCGAACGCCTAATACAGGTATATTTCATCACCTACCGTATTATAAAGGATTAGAATATGCCAAATCGATATCCCAAAACCCCGAAGATCTTCACCATGTCTTTTATAGCATTTCATGACATTTTCGGTCTATGCGGTTATAGTGAATAATACGAGAGCGGTCAAAAAAAAGGCCTGTCAAAGGTTAATAACCCAGCCTCGTTGCTGAGTGAGAACCCCTAAACTATTTTCGCATCTGAAATTTATCCCCCACTACAACCCTTCATTCCCCCCGCTTTCCATTTATCTCTCATCCCTCTAACCACCAGTCACATTCATAACTGGCGTCTACCCCACTCTGAGTGATATCTCTTCGATCCCCCACCCTCAATTAACTCCTAAAGCCTAGACAACTAAGCTCATTAAAAATGGCTCTAGTCAGCAATAGCCAGGAAGAGAAGCATCCACGTGCCAAGTTCCCACCAGTCCTTAATTCAATCGATTTCATCGGTGAAGTTAAGGAAGATGATGGACTTTGCTACTCCCGTAATATCGGCTGCTCTTCGTTGCTCGGTGGTTCACCAATCTTTTTATTCGGTGATACTTATATCTTTGAACCACCGCCACTTTCCCGGTTCTTAGGAATCGCGTCTTCAACCGCATCAATGGGTTCCTTTTCCGACCCGCTTTCAACACATTATCCGTCGTCTGCGAAGGAAAATGAAGAGCACAAACGTCATCGGATCCCTCATTTCATCCCGTTTACGAATAAGGAGAATCAATACAATCTTTCAGCGCCTGGTAGTCTCGAGCAGACAGGTAACCGCTTTTATCTTTGGATTTGTAGCCCCGTGATTGAGATCCCAAGCAAACCAGGTGTTGGTGTGGTATGGTTTACTAAAGGCAAAACGAACGATAACTTCCCAGAAAACGATAGCTACTATGGCATTGGTATTGCTGAAGTCGAGATGAAGCAGGTAGACGTTGATGATGGAGAATTTGGTGAAATTATGCCGGTGGCTACAAGACATGGGGACATTATTTTTGATGTATTCCACTTAATACCATGCAGTCGATTTGGAAAGATGATAGCTAATCTAGTCGTTTTCTAGAGCTCAAACCCACAGTGGGGGAATGTTGCAACACTTCTGGATAATGGATACATTTATCTATATGGAACCTACCATGAGGTTCATCTCCGCCGCCGCCGCCACCTCCGCAAGAAAGCAGGGAACAATATTACTGGTTTCGTAGAGAACCCAGTCTTTCTTTGTAGGGTTCCGCACACCGATAAAGCTTATCTTTTCCCTGAAAGGTATACTTATTGGAATGGTGAAAGCTTTGTTGCTGCACCAACATATCTGGAACCACAGCCTATACCAGGGGTGCGCCAAACCAAAGGTTTAAATCTTGAACCAGTAATCTACAATATTCAATGCGCCACATTGTTTTATACGAAGCTCTTTTCACGCAAAGAGAAAGGACTTTTCGTCTTGATTGGCTGTGATAGCTCTGGTGATGGGAAAGTTCGCTTCAAAATTGCTGAAAATCCATGGGGTCCTTGGAGGGGTGAAGGTTGGCTTATTGACCTAGAAACTGAAAGCAGAGGGAACGAAGGCGTTAAGAGCTGCATCTATGTACACCTTTGGGCAAGTGACTTAGAAAAGGGCGAAATTATATTGACTTGGGCCGAGCCATGGCCTGGTGGTATTGAAATGGCTAGGGTCGGGTTTGAGATGGCGGACGTTGATGAAGAAGAGGAGGACAAGGATGAGCAAAGCATTTGTAGTGATGACAGTATGTTCAGCGACGTTGAACAACGTTTATTCAAAGGAACACATGGGAGGCCAGTACACGAGGTACAGGTAGTGGAAGATTGCATTGAACCCACCGTGGACGAATTTGCAAGACGCGAAGCCCGAAGAAGGACATTGGCGAAGCTTTCTGGTCATCCCGATTGTGATTATCAAGATCAAACCTTCCCGGAGCAATCAGACTATGGCAGTGCATTTAGTCGAGATATTTTCGGTGATAGTATCTCTAAATATGACGTGCTTAAAAATAAATCCACAAGCAATCTATTGACTGGATTCGGGGATATAGATCCCAACAAATCAATAAAATTCAAAGACGATGATAGTAGAGAAGAGGGAGGAGTGAGAAGGCTGACCAACCAGTTACGTGGAACCTGGTATCTTGAACCAGTAGCTCTAGCCAATGAGAAGTGTGAAAAGGGGGAAACAGGTGGTCGAGTAAGATACGCTGAAAACTCATGGTATGTAGATGACGAGGATGAAGAGGAGGGCGGTTTTGAAGGTTTTCCTGGTATTCAGACTCCTGGTACCCGGGATAGTGTGACGCACAAAAACACTGCTCAAAGATACAGCTTCTATCATTCAGGGGATCTACGCGTTATGAACCCAGGCCTTGATAGAGAACAGGTCAGTAATAATATAACCCTATCAGAGCTGGCAACGCAAACCGTTATCAACACCCCAAACAATCATTTACGCAACCCGGCCTATTCGGATACCGTTACTACACTCTCTTTAGGCGCAGACGTGATTTCCCCAGTCCCTTTACAACAACCAATACGGGAATATTACCAGTACCAGGAATATCAACCAGAATACCGTAGCGGCACCGAGCCACTAATTACTAGGCCAGATAAGCGAATAGAGAGTAGGGCATTAGCTAAAGGTGGGAGAGGTGGGTATGAAGTTGGCGGATATGTCACAAATCTCAACAATGAAGGACACCCAATATGCTATTTCTCACAGTCCTGGACTGGTGAGGCTCTGGAAAGGGGCGAACATCAACAAGCGCCCAGGGAGTTTGACAGAAAAATTCCCTTGAAACCCATGAGAAAGTTGTTTTTTGGAAAAGCATTGGAGGGAGGATTACAACGGATGCTGTGGACCAAGGAAGGAGAAACAGCTAGGGCTGTACCAATGCCAAAAGGCCAAAAAGGGCTTAAGAAACAATTCAGCGAAATCAATCTAAGGTGGGCAGGAAAAAGTATGACTGATTTCCACAAGAGACTTGGCAAGAGTGAAGTGAACTTGCAGAGGTTCTCAAATGAGCAATTTTCCCGTAGGGTTTGAAACCCCGTGCAAGTATAGTTCCTTCCATTTTTATCAAAATTTCAAAACTATAACGAGCTGTACTAGGTAAACGCGCATAAGAATATTTCCATTTTTTGTAAAATTTAAGAACTTTAGGCAATATCGTTTCCTTCCTTGTTTCTAGAGTTAGGCTATAATTATTTATTTACCCTAATAGCCAAGACTCAACCCAAAACCTTAATTATTATAAACATATGCCTAAATTGAGGTATCATCGTTATGGCGATAGAATTCTTACAGATTATCTAGATGTCTACCCTTTGAACTTATGACCAACCTAAAGCAGCTTTTGGTCCCGAGTGATTTCCTGTGAATTATTCTAACTAGTTTTTTACAATGTACCTATCTTCCGGAAATCACTTAGTATCCTAGAGTTCTCCAGAATTACTAACGGTGTGGGTATACGAATATACCGTGATTTCATCACTGGGCGAGTTGATGCCAAAATATGCAGGAAAGAGTGAAATTCTATGAGCTCTAAGATAGGGAGACCATGTGATGCTAGAAATAACCTACTTCCTAAAGCAGCTCTCTATCTATAAATTCGCTCGGGTTACCGTTACCCACCACCGGAAGGAGCAACACGGAGGAAACGGGAGGAAATCCTACAAGCAGGATACAAACAAAAAAGGGGGGGTGGTCAGCCGAGTCGGTATAACCATCCGCTCTCCAATGATAGAGGCTATTACATCACTACACAGATCTCCGCTCTTAACTATTCTACCGAATGTTATAAATCCATATATTTAATACAAAGATATCTCCGCGATTCCCGCACATGTAGATTAAGGTAACACCTAATCTTATAAGAGTAATTTTATGGTATTAAACAATCTCACGTACGAATGGGGTTATATCCCCGAATTACCCGAAGAGAAAAAGAGCAACAATTTATGCAGTCCTATTGCGATACAAAATATCTAAAATCACATAAGATCTAGAACAGTGCTCGACGCTTGGCTTACCTTTCTTATTAAGTCTACCATTAATACCAACATAGTTTTAACTACAGCTATACTCCGCTATAAGAAACCTTGCTATAACCTTTCTCATATCCATTCGGATTTTTCCGCACCAAAATTATGTACCCTTGCTATAAGGGATATCTCCGGGAAACTTGCTATAAGAAACGAAATCACCTGAATACTTGGCGTTTCTTATAGCGAGGCGCAACTGTATCTCTAATTAAATACTCCTAGGCTCCTTATTTTAAGCTCTTATCTCTTCATATCCTGCAGATAAGCTACATTTCACCTAGCTTTTTTTTAGCGCCGCTGAGATCGAAGGCTACATGAATATAACCTTCAACAAGACCCGGGGAAGAAGAAAAAAGTCTAAATATAAGCGAATGATTATAGGTTTCCGATAGTATAAGCGAGTAACTACATGTTTTTCTTTTTTCTTTTATTATTTTTCTTTTTACATTTTAGGCTTTATTACGATCTTCTAGCATTCGTAGCAACCCCCCCCCCCCCGAGGAGTAATAAATTTAGCCTTTTTTTTATTATTATCTTAATTTATTAGAATACATGATATACTCCGGTCCCTTTTCTTTCGAGGTTTCTCCGCGGTCTTTATCAGCGGCCCCCACCCCCTTAGTTGATAGATACTGAACAACAATGAATGTTACTGTAACACGTATACATAGAGTATCACTCGGTCTTTTATACCAATAGATGAATCCTGCGTGCCCATAATAAAAACGACTAATCCGATCCGCTCTATATACTGTTATAAGCTCACATTTGACAAAGGACTCTTCTGAAACGGTAGTATCATGGTTACAAACTATATTCGCACTGGTAGTTACATAATAGGGGGAGGGAAGAGGAGGAAACTTCAGCCAACACGGAGGAGGGAGGGGGGGGGTACAACATACATAATTAAGGACGCCGGTGCTCAAAAAGTAGATTATCTTTTATATCACAAAATAGAATATATGCAGCTCTCCTCCTGACTTTCTTCCGATGAGGATTAAATTTCTTTTCTTTTCTTTTCCTTTTGGTTTTTGACTTTGGGACTGTGCGATATGTACCAAGAGTTATAAATAAATAAAAAAGGTAAGATCCCCCAAAAACTATTCCCTGAACAGAATAAGCTTAACACACAAACACATAATTGATATGAAAGCCCCCCCCCGGACCTAAACGAAACCCGTTAGATAGCTAATAATTCAGTTAATAAATGTCCGTGCTTCAAACAGCATCTCTCTCTCTCCAGCTTCCTTATTAACTAGAGTAGGAAGGTAATCAATTAATTATCCAATCAAATTCCTCCAGAGTAGTGTGTGTGAGTATCTCATGTGAGTTATGAGCGTTTAACGGTTACCATTCCGTGGATCCGAAGATTAAATCAACAAACAAAAAAAAAAAACTTCGCTTGCAAATAAAGTCAATCAGTGACATTCTCACTCCTTTCTTTTTTTTTTCTCCCCCTCCCCCCCTCCATCGGTTAGATGCGTGCCTCCCATTCCGGGAAATCAGTCGAGGGAGAGAGAGAGGGAGAGGTTTCTCGGTTACAGCCAGCACCCTACATAGTTCGGTTAGAGGTCTGATGTAACGGCGTGACTATGGCGCGTGGATCGCTTGTTCGATCACAATAGGTTATCTTTCCCCAGTCCGGATAACCGGACGATAACTCTCAGAAACCTAACCCTTCACCGTGAAACTAACGGCCATCAAGATTATTCGCGACGTTCCATCACTTAAGCGATCCACACCCAGGATGCTCGATGAAGCAGGACCGGAAGGTGAGCCTCGCTTAACGCAGGGACGTGTTTACTGTGTGTTATACTGTGTGTTATTTTGTTAAAACGGCAGCCAGCCAGCCAGGCACAAAGAAAATAAAATAAAAACCCCCGACCCGGGCCCTTTGTGATGGAGTATATAGTGATTAGTTCTCGTAGCCTTTTCATTATAGTTGAGGATAAAAATCTGTCGAATATCACAAGAATATACCTGTGAGTGATTTGATGTCAAAGTTTTTTTTTTTTAAAAAACAGATAATTAACAATAATAATACAGTCAACAACCTTTTTAATCACCTACTCTCCCCTAAGAATGTCTACTTCAGCATCAATCGACCAACTCCCCGTCGATATTCTCCTCTCTATTCTAAAGTCCCTCGACTCCTTCTCTACCCTCCGCGATGCTCTCCTTGCCTGCAGGGCCTTCAACAACACATGGCACCAAAACGAATACGGCATCTCCCAGTCAATCGCCCGCACACTCATTGGGCCCGAGTCCTGGCACGACGCAATCCGAGTCATGGACTACCAAACATCCCACCTAGCCAACCCCAAAGACACCGAGCCCGAGCCCCCACGAATCGGCAGATGCCAAGCCGCACAACTAGTCCTCAACAAACAAAAACTCGACTCCTGCCGCGAGACCCTTACCCTAACGCTCTCTCACCCTATGCAGCAGGCCAACACCGCCGGGCTAGATATCATGACACCCGGGAATAAGAGATTCGATGTAGCTTTCTACAGGTGCTGGTGGTATAGCGTCAAGTTCTTTGACCGAGAGAACAAGGAGGAACCATTCAACCCCGGCGACTCCTACGAGATCAAGACGGCGTGTCTGGCTCACTTGGAACATGAGAGCGTGTTGGACATGGAGCAATTGTTTCATATATTCACGAACCCATGTGTGGCTAATGCTACGCTGCCGAGCTACCCGATCATGCCGTGGGTGGTCAAGGATACAGTAAGCCAGTGGAGATTCTCTGATGTGCTTTGGCAGCTAAGGTTGAAGGCTGAAGAGTATTGGAGGAAGAAGTTTAGACTACAGATAGATGCGGTGTGACATTAAGTATCGGTGTTGAAGCCGATTATATGGCTTTTTTTAAAAAAAAAAAAAAAAATTTTGTGTCTCGCTTTTTATTCCGGGATTGTAATGTGTTCGGGGGCGCATCTCGGTAAAGCCCTTTAACACTCGTTTTTTTTATTATTATTACAGAATAATGCCTCATGGTTTCTCCTATACATATTTCTCCCCCCTAATGACGATACGTATACCACTCCCTTTTAAAATAAAATAAAAAGAATTTTACTACATTAGTATAGATGAGGTGTCTTGCAGTTTTTCTTTGAATGCGGTAACCGCCATCCATACTAGTCCGAAATCGGTCTCTCTCCCCCAAATGTCTCAGAATAATTGCCGCGACAGGAGAATCCTGTGGTTAGGGTTTAATTTAACGGTGTCCAACACTTTAAATGGTGCCCATTCTAAATCCATGCTCTAAATTAACAAATCTACTCTATAGGACCAATCTAAGTGGGGGGGACAGTATACGTAATAACAATAAATATCTAGCGTAGGTGAAGCCAAGTTTTGTCTTTTCAAATTTTGTTTAATCTACCTACGCGACTTTTAATTTTCCCTAAAGATAAGATAGGCCTATAACATACAAGAGAGTTGCATCTATCGAGTGATAGGATATGAAGTTATGAGAGAGCAGCTATGGCTAGTCAAGTTATTTATGGCTGATGTGAAACAGTAGTTGCAGATCTTGTCAAAAACTAGAAAGTTCAACCGGATCTACAACTCGGTTATTGACCGAGTGCTAAATGATGATTTGGTTTCATAACCTATTATACAACTCACTCAACATTCACACTAGCCAGGCCAAGAACAAATTTTATCATAGAAAATCATCCCTTTTTCATTTCATTCCTCGAAAATGCTAAAAAACAAAAGAACCTTATGCAGAACGTGACAAGGCATACCAGCCAATGCAAAAAAAACATCAAGAGAAAGAAAAGCTAAAAAAAAAACCAAAAATGCTAAAGAAAAAACAATCGCTCGCTCGCTACGTGAAAAAAAACAAAAAACAGAATGAACAAGTCATGCAAAAAACCGAACCTCATAACAAAAGAAAAAACTCCGCCAAAATCCAGAAATATAAACACTGCTGGCGGATGATAGGAATATATACTATAGATAAGAATAATAGAAAGACAAAAGAAAAAGAAAAAAAAAATATAATGAGAGTGAATGCTTATAGAAGTCTGAACTTTGCACTACGCACGAGCTTAGTCTTTTTAGGAGAAGATGGACCGGTAGGAGTAGGAGCTGTAGGCTTTGTAGATGATCCACCGACGATGTCGATATCCATGCAAGAAGTGTACCACTCCTGGGCAGCATTTGGATCAGTGCTCTTAGGACCGGTGTGCTCCGAAAAGTCCCAGACCCAGTAGACAGTGTAAGTGCTGCCCACCTTGACGTCTTGAGGGATTGTAAAAGTACTCTTGCAAGGCCCTGCTTGGCCGTTCTTCATCCGGGTGATACCCTCTGCGGTTCTTGTCTGCGGGGAGGCCGCGAGGGCAGCAGCAATGTCAAAGTTCTCAACACAGTGGCCGTCATCGAAGGAGCTTGGCTCGGCGAGGAGACGTCCCCGCTTATCACCACCTGTTCCTGCGGCATTCCATTGCACGATATCGGCGAGCTTTTCGTCAACCTTGGGTGACTCGGTGCCGTACCAGTAGATCTTGCCGGGGTTGAGTTGGGTTGGGAGAGGGAGAGTGATGTGGCCATTCTCTGTGTAGTTCCCTTGTACGGTGGACCCGGGGGCGGCAGCAAGACGGGGATGGGTGGGGTCTTGAGTGGCGGTCTGCTGCGAGGCACGGCAGGCAAAGTCTGTCTTGGGGTGGAGGATGAGGTAGTTTGCGAGCGCATCGGTGCGTGACGGATAGGCGCGGATGTAGCCAACCTTTGAGTCTGGGACCGCTGCTTTGGTGCTGAGATTGCTGGCCTTGCTTGGTCCACTGACAACAGTGAGGGATTCGATCTGTTTGGTTGGGATGTTGCATTAGCAATGATACACTTAAAGAAATTCATTTATCGACTTACCCAACTGTGGGCCTCAACGCTGACGGTCAAAGCAACGATAATCGCGGAAATATAAGTGAACTTCATTTTTCGTGTGTTTGTTTTTTTGTTCGTAAAAGTATGTGGTCGTGTTTCGTGGGACAAATGTGTATGAGGTATATGGCTAGAAAGCTATATGACTCGAAGGGTTATATGTGAGGGTTTTGAAAGTTGATCGTCAAATGGTATCGTTGAAACTTGAATGCAAAATCGTCGAGACTTGAAAAGAGAATCGTCAAGAGAAAAAGAAGAAGGAAAAAAAAAACAAAGAGAAAAAATAGATCTATCAAAGATCTTCGACCAGCGTTGTGAAGGGAAGAAAAGAAAAAAAGAAAAAAGAAAAAAGAAACTGAAGAAGAAAGGAAGAGATGATTGATGTGGTTGATAGAGGAAAGAGAAAATTTTAATGGGAGTGGAAGTCGACTATACTTATACACTCTAAAGGTACAATGGCAGAAGAATGTACCCTGCCTACTACAGTACCCATAGGCTATTGATACAAGCAGAAAATAGAAAGAGAAAACGGATATGTCTCGTAGATCACGGAGACATTCAACGACTCTAAGACAATATGCCTCAGTGCTGCTATTGGTGAATAGATATAAACTAGAGATACTTCAGGAAAGGCCAAAAGATTTCTTAGCCATGAATGACGATCAAGAGGAGGTATTGACTAGTAATTGTTTTAGAACAGTGTTCAGATTTCTTGCGAATGGCGGCTGAGCAAATCTATTGAGACGGCATTGCGCGCCACGAACCGCCAGCTGTCACGAACAATGATAATAATAATGGCATATCGAGCACTATCAGAGCACTTTGTGGCTTGCGCGTCAACCACGACACGGTACCAGAGACGTGGGGAGGGGAAACAAAGAAAGCTGCCAAAATACATCATATCTTGAAACAGTAAGAGGCCTGTTTCCAGTCGCTGAATAGAAACCCCATACATATCTGCAGCCAAACACAAGGCTCCAAATCCTCGGGCAGGGAAAGGGTTCGTTTCTCTGACACCAAGATAAGGTAAACATGGGCACTCCCAGGTCCTATCCTATCCTATTCCCCACGTTTCCGCAACGCGCGCGGCGTGTGTAACAGCATCACCCGAAAGACTGGGGATGTTTCTATTTTCTATTTTCCCTCGCTTGTCGTCTCGAGATGCACGTCAAGGGGATCTGCGGCACCTGTCGTACCTTGCATGAAACCCCCTCATGAGCCGTGAAACTTTCCCCCCTTGGCGTACGGAATAGGTGCAGACACAGCCTCACAGCCCCTCCCAAAGGAGCTACACGCGCCACATTTGCCTCGATGACCATTCATGCAGGGCCGTTTATTGGCAAAGCGTAGTTTAAACTTCAACGCGTCGTCATCTCAAGATACTTTTTCTTTTTCTACCAGGCGATGAAGCGATTGGGAAACGCGAATTTCCCCTGTATGCGCTGGCTATTCTGCTGGCATTCGGGGTGTGGGGGGGGGGACTTTTCTTCACTCAGGCCTCGAGTTTTCTCTATGCATTCATCGACTCGCGACGCTATTGAACCGCGAAAGCTTCAAATGTCCACCAATATCTTTACCAAGATTCCTCAAGGACGGTAAATGGTGCCGGGCAGGGGGTGTATTGGGTATATATATATATAAATAAACTCTCCAATCTATAAGATTACCGGGTTTACTTCTTGAGAGCGCTCGTAGTCCAATTGGTCAATCTCTTGGCCGGGGAGGGGAGGGGATGGATGATCTCGCCAAGTTAATAACGAAGGGGGTGTTATTACATGTTTCATCCGAACATCGCGACCCAGAGAAGGCCAGAATTAAAATCCCTCCTCATCCTCATCGCTACTATACTTTACTGGGCGGCAAATTAAATTATTCGTTCTTTTTTAAATCTCAAATATCCTGCGGTGAATATACATAGGTCCAAACCTAACCCCCCCCCCCATGCCCTGGTTTTGGTGAACCGTGGCTCGTTTCAGGTATCCCTCCACTCGATCCCCCTCCCTCTACCCTCACCCCCCCCCCAAAGAAGGAATCTCTATCCTTCCCGTCAAGATCTCGATGCTTAGCCCTATAGTTCTCGCGATAACCTGCTGAAGATAATATATCTAACCGTTATAGGACCTTTATGCGAGCGCGTCTAGAGACGAAGCAAGGAAACTCCCGGGTGAAGAGTTTGGGTCAGGGTTTCGGCTATTTTTTGACCAGCGCACTTGCCATTTGGTCCGTCCGGGGCTCTACTACGGAATTCTTATACAGGGTTCGGATTTGGAAAAAAGAAAAAAACTGTGCGCCCAGGAATTAAATGACGCAGCATCAAAAATTATCAGGTGCGACTTGAAAAGTATGCAGGAAATTCCCGTTAACGCCCATTCGAGGGAGCGAGGTACCCCCTCTTACGATAAACTTTAATCGCGGGAATGCGGGAATTATAGCTAGAATCTTTTACCAGCAAAGCCTTATAGGATGGCTCTACATGTATGGGAAATATACCTGCATACTATCTCTAAGCCTAATACTCTACACCTAAGCTACGTATCAGATAACATATCGGATATCAGCCCGGATAATTATCAACGACGTGCATGTTTTCTGTGCGACAGACGTTAGGTACCCTTGAGGCCCTTACGATTACCCTGAAAGAGCTCCTAGCACTGAAATATTTATACCAGAATACTATAAAAATACTGAGTAGTGATTAATTTCGTGGTATATTAATCAATAACAAGATCCGGTCGATAGACTATACGGATACTTGATAATAATACTGATGTGGTAATAAAAGTGATACGGAAGAGTACACGCCACATAACTTTCAAGTCAGCTACCCCACCACCCTCCATGTATTTATTCATTCACCCCACCACCCCACCTTGCACGGAACCCTGAGAAAGTGCATTAAATGCACCAGGGTAGCTCAACAACACATCACTGGGCGGACACCAAACTTGAAAATTATTTTTACTTCTTAATCCTTATCGATTTCATCTACTGCTGGTATCTATACGACCCTAGCAGGTAGGAAACGATCGCCTACAAGCGTACATAGTTTAACAAATGCGCGCTACGCGTGGTATGCATTATAAAATGAAAGAAAAATCCCAAGCTAAAATTCCCCAGACAAAATGGTAAAAGTGAAAAAATCTAGACAAAATAAACCTGAAAGTCTTTTCCCTTGAAGACTTTCGGTTCAAAAGGACAAACACCACTAGAACTATGAAAGCTTTTTTCAAATAGGAAAAGGCACAACCCTTGAAAAGAAATTGATTCTGCACATTGTACGATTGGTGGATGTTTTCTCTAATGCTCAAGTAGTCTATTGGGGTAGGTTAGCAAAAAGTTCAGCAAGGAGATGCAAGGGAGGAATCTCACCTCAATGATCCCTGAACAACGACGTTCTCAAGAATACTTCCGTTAGGAATATCAATGGTGCTACCTTCATTGGCAACAATAATCACAGTACCCTTCAAAGTAACCTTTCGGCCCAAGTTTACTGCACCAGTAATAGTCAAATGGTCCAACTCGATAATCCTAGGAATACTTGAAACTCTCTTTTGGAAGTCTGAAACCTTCTTGAAGTGACTTCCCAACTTAATCAATGGTGCAGGACCGAACCTCGCAGAGTCCATGACTAATTGACCATGCTTCATGGAGTACAAGTCAGACTTGACAAGCATCAAGTCAGAACATGTCTTGACGGGCAAGAATCTTCTGCGGGGAACATTGACACCATGAGCATTCTTGAAATGGCGAATGGCAGCACCAACAGCGGTCTCGAGCTGGACAATAGAGATATCAGACTCTCCTTTCTTGTCGACAGCGAGACTCTTGAAGTTGGGAATGATCTCAAGCTCGAGCTCATTGTTCTCAACAACACGCTTGATGGCCTTGAGGTTGAGCCAAATGTTGTTGGTGTTGAAGTATCTGAACTTCTTGATGGATTTGAAGTCCTGCTCATGTTCCTTAGGAACTTGAGCAATTTCAAGTAGACGTACGGTACCCTCGTAATCAATAATTGTACCACCCTTGACATCGGCTTTGGTTTTATCAGTGAGTTCCATGATGTACTCCGCCTCAGTCTCCTTCATATGTTCGAGAATGTTCAGGTCAACAACGGCGCCCAGGTTATCGACATTGCTAAGGAAAAGATATTCGACACCGCGTTCAAGTAGGTCATCAAGAATTCCAGAGTTCTGAAGCGACTCGAAGACGTCACCGTGGCCGGGAGGATACCAGTCAGAGATTGGTGAATCAATGTCCTTGGAAACAGGAAGGAGTGAATCTTTGAGGACACGGGGGTAACGAGACTGATTGAAGGTCAATATGTCGACGTTGTGACCCTCATACTTCTTGATAATGTTCTGGGTATCATCATCGGTGTTGAACGAATTCATCAAGACAAATGGGACGTTGACACCATATGTGCGGTTGAGGTACTCGATCTGACGAACGGAAAGATCAAGGAAGGACATGCCCTCACGGACTTCGATCACGGACTTGGGGCCAACACAACCCATAGAGGTACCGAGACCACCGTTAAGCTTGAGTACAGCAAGCTTTCCAAGGAGGGTTGACTTCTCAATAGTTGGGAGGGTATCATAGGCAACGACCTGAGAGGCCTGGGGAGGCTGAATACGATCCCAATCACTGACAAAAACATCAGTAATTGCCTAAATAGAACGAATCTAGTTTAACGCTTTGAGGACTTACAGTGTAGTACCCTTAGCTTTATCTGTCAGGTAGCGTCTAAAAAGGGCAAAGAAATTGTCCATCTCAGTCTCGAATTTCTATTTGAAGATAAGTACCATATTAGCTTGCAAGACTCTGAATGGCGACTCTAAAGTAATCTGAGTACATACCTTCTTAGTCACAGGGTTTTGAACACCATCAGCCATCTTGTTAAGGGCATTTCTCATCTGACTGGCAGCCACTGAAGTGGAAGTATTATCAAAAGCCTATATTGCAATTAGGGTCAACAATTATCACCTGGTTTTCGAAAAAAAATCAAGCTATATCAACGGTGACCTATTAAAAGCAAAAGGTAACTTACGAAAGCAGACTGAGACTTTTCGTGTCTCCTAGGCTTAGGAACACCAAGTGCATCACCACTTTGTGGGAATAGACGCTGGGGCAGGTTCTTGAATGAAGTCATTGTTTCTGGTGTTTGCTCGACAACTGGCTTGGGCGTTTCGATGGGCTTCGGAGTTTCAACTGGCTTCGGAGCTTCGATGGGTTTCGGGGTTTCGATGGTTGGCTCTGGGGCTTCAATGGGCTTCGGGGTTTCGACGATTGGCTCAGGAGATTCGATGGGCTTCGGGGCTTCAACGATTGGCTCAGGAGCTTCAACGGCTGGTTTGGGGGGCTCGGCGACTGGCTTGGGTACCTCAACTACTGCTGGAGCTTCAAAGGGTCCCGAAACTGCGACGATTGGCTTTTTAACTTCGACGACGGACTTTTTAACTTCGACGACGGGTTTTTTGCCTACGGCGACGGGTTTTTTCTGCTTGCGAGAGAAAAAACTGAACATTAGAAAGCTGCCACAATGAAGACGAGTAGAGAGAAGATAGATATATCATCAGAGGGGGTTAGAGGCATTTATATTCTTATAAACTGATGGTGCAAACATGATGGGTATGATGTAAACCAGCGAGTAGTGATTGATTGATCGATACAAATCGAAAAATTGATAGGTACTGGTAAAAGCGGGGGAAAGCTATCTCCGCCTAAACACAGGGGGAAAAAACAACTCACCACTGATAAGGATGAAGAAGGACGAGATGAGTCCTGGGAAATCGATGCAGACGATGGTTTGCTGGATATTGCAGGGGAAGGAAGAGAAGAAGGATGAGAAGGGGAATAAGTAGTAGAAGAAGGGAAGACCTGAGAAGGCTGGTAGATGTTATGAACCCCCAGAATGGTGAGGGGATAGATTTCGGAATGGACCAAGATGACGAAACTGGCAACTAACTTTCTTGGACAAAGCTCATAAGTGCACACGGACACTTGAAATGAGATACAGGTTATGCTTGCTTCCACAGATGCTATTGGTATGATATCTTCTGCAGCATGTGGATATGCTGCAAAGCTAAAGACTACATTCACATCTATGCACTTTCTCTCTATTTCAATTGGTATCTCCCTCTCATTTAGAGACTTACATGTTGTGTTTCCACAATGTTTCTCGGGGATGCAAACAAAAGCTCTCAAGATTTCTTGCTCCAGCTGGCAGCCAAATGGAGTGGGATTAGCACAACGCCTATGTCTTGGCGCAGAATGGCTGCATGTATGGATAAACCCAGCAGCCGAGGGGAAAAGGCAAAAAACCGGTGTCTCAGCCGACAGGCACCCCGCCAATGGCCACCTGTATGTTAACCCCTCTCCGCCTACAACGGTATTCATCCCACCAAAAGAGCCTCATAAAGTTCTTTTCGAGTTGTCCACAGAACGCCTTGTTTTTTCTTTTTCTCTTCAACATCTTTTGCCTCCCAGGACACAAAAACGCTCAGTTTTTCCGCTGCTGCTTGTAAAAGTGCTATTCCGAGGGCAATCAGACACGGAACGGAGCTAAAGCCACAAATTACCGATACCAAAATTAGCCCCCATCCCGAGTCCAGGCCGTGCGTTATCAGGAGCTTTCTGCTTGCTTCTCCTCATTTCGAGGCGGGAGGGACCGTGGTAGACTGTCAACTACGATTCGCGACAGTGCACATGTGCTGGCAGGTGTGCTGGCATGGTTTGTCTAGACCGTCCTTGCTCGAGGGCATGGGCTGAATTTTTCGGACTGATGCGTATGTTGCGGACTACAGCTGCAGGGCCGGCTCACGACGCGTAAGAGAAAAGGCGTTTGCAGACACCACCCCGAAAGTACATACCGGAGCAGGTACATTAGTCTATGTAGATACAAGTACTCTAAGGCTAAACCGGGTCTCTAAAGTTGAATCGTTTAGAAAATAATTCGTTTGAGGTCCAGCAAATGCTGCTGGGTCCCAAGTCAATCAACCAAACAAATCTACGAGGGTAAAACGGTTAGATCTCGGTGACACCCGCCAGCAGCCAAGATCGAGTGACGGCCCGAGATTAATAGAAGAGTCTTCCCCCGGTTAGAAAACTTTTTTTTGCTGAAAAACCTGAAACCAGTAGAAATGTCGCTGTATGCGTTTGCAAAATCCCGCTCTAAAAATTCCGATAAAGACAATCAAACAGGGTAGAGAACCCTTGTTAAAGAATTACCCTTAGAGCACTTTTTTGAAAAAGACCCTGGGGAGTTTTTACAAGAATTCCCGCATCATGGGATATCTTCAATTGGATAAATTCTTTCTAAAAAGATACTAGATTTGTCGCGTTTTTTTGGTAATGTAAATGACCGTGCCCGCAACAAATCTTGAGCTCGGGCTAAATGTCAAAGATGTCAACCTTCTCCCGATATACTATGGCTCAGGGTACATGCATATAAATCAAGTTGTGTGATTTCAGTGTATAATTTATATTTAAATTCGTCCAGCCGGGTTTACGAAAATCTTGATTTATACCAGAAAAGCTATGTAAATGTATTCCGCCTCCCACCCTTCCCCTCTCACCCTCTTCTTCCTCCCCTCCCATCTAGATCTCATCACCTCTTTTTCTTCCCTTTTCCGGGCTACCTTTTGGTTAACTGTTATACTAGAGTCTATCGATATTATGCCAACCTGATATATCTCAACATGAATTTCTCCACATTTGTTAAAGTCTGCCACAGACTCCAATAAAGCCTCTTTTTGATATCCAAAGGAGCTATATACTTCCATAGGAGAACCTGTACATGCTTCTCGCGACAGTCTATCCTACCCGTGTTATACCCATTATGCTTAAGGCCTTTTTTGTGCCTAGTACGAATATAATAAGAGCACTCGCCCCTACAGAACGCAGTACTTTAAGCATCCTTTATAACCTCCAAAGATATAGAAGACTCATACCTATATTTTCCCGTCTTTGTAAGGTTAAAAGTGGCATAAAGTATGCAAGCAGGGCCTTTACCCAAGCTCATTATCTCGAGAGCTACCTTCATAATTACTCATAGTGGTAAAAGGTCAATGCTGAGACTAAAACAAGAGCCCTGCTAGTAACGACAAGGTTGGTTGTCGAGATGTTGGGTAAGTGGTAGGCTCATTCCCATCCCAACCTATCGCAAACACCGAGTGGTACTAGGGAATATCCATGAGGGTCGCGCGCTAGCAGATGTCTTAATGATTGAGCTTGTTCCAACCTCACTCCAGACTTTAGGCTTCACCACCCATGGCCGTTGCCGCAGTGGTCTCGCATCACTGAATCTCGCCTAATATAAATACAGATCCCCTTGTCTAACCAAACCAGAGCTTAAAGCTTATAGGCTTACCAACTTACTATCAATACTAACACCTTTAGCGTTAAACATTATATTCACGACAAATAGGTATATATGTTTAATATCACTCGAAGCCCTGGGATTATTACCTACTAGTACCCTCCGTATTTTTTACTCATCTGGTATTAATACACTAATAATTAACCCAATACTATCATAATATATATCTTAGTCTCATTCTAAGGGTTAGGGTTACCGCATAAATTGATCCTGGCTTCTTAAGCGCCGTACGCCCCCTCCAAAAAAAAGGTTTCGCTCTAGTTCCGGGTTCCTGGCCGGTACATCAATGAGGCTCTTGTTTGTGAGCTACGAACCCCTCTTTCGTCATTACCCCACCAACCTCTTGTTTTGAGTCTTTGGCGTCAAGCCTAGGAATGGAGCTCCAGAGGTTTCAGCGAAGGCCTGTTTCGAGTACAATAGGTGGAGGGAACCCCTCACTAACCAGCCATGCAGCCAGCGAATAGATTTTCTAATATAACTGGAAAAATTTCCTAGAACCCCGTAGTATGTACATATACCGATATGATCTCCCGAGAGGCAAAACTTTGATGGCAAATGTTCTCTCCCCCTCCCCAAGCTTATCTTTCTCTAAATATTCGCGCAATTCTGCAATGACGAAGATCCGCCCTATTGTCTCACACCGGTTCATCGGATGATCTCGGGATAAACAAGTTGAAACTTCCCTCTTAGGAGATAAGGCAAAAAATAAACCCCACTTATGATTCGGGTGGCGAATATAAATTTGCGGCTTGGCACACATTTAACGGCTCCGGTATGGAGCTGCTGATCTTCAAGTGGATAATCCCGTGCTCGCGTCATAAACTGACCTCAACGGTGAAACTATAACCCTTTAACGGAGAATTAAGAAAGGTCTTTACCCTACGTGCTGGTCTACTTCACCTCAATTTCTGCTGACATCTATTTTATAGGTGAAAGGACTCAGTTATGGCGTCGAGAGCCCCTCCGGGGACCTTCAAGGTTCTATACTTCTCTTCTGCAACCACTATTACAAAAAAGGACAGCGAGTTCCTCCCAGCTCCATTACTACTAGCGAACCTATTCGACACCCTCGATGAAAAGTACCCAGGGATAAAGACAAAGGTCTTAGGCTCTTGCATGGTTACGATTAACCTTGAGTACGCAGATATCGAAGAGGAATCAGAGAGGGAATTGAAAGAGGGCGATGAGGTGGGAATAATTCCGCCGGTTAGTTCGGGCTAGGGACGGCAGAGATTATGGGAGGGAACCTCTACTTGATGTTAAGTCATAAGGTGTCGAGTGGGAATGGTGTAATTGGAGCAAGCATCTCGGATTTACTGCGCTAATACCCGATTATGGCCCGAGTGTCTTACATTTTCAGAAATAACTTACTACGTGTGAGATTCTTCACAGTCGAGGCAGTGTTATGCGGTCCATACCAAAATCACCAATAGTTACGCTGACTCCAGTTACTTCAAAAATATGAAGACTCCGCCATAAGCGACAGGCCAGCTTTCCACGTCTCCCCAAACACCTAAGCCATACAGACTCCATGATCTCCGTTATACACTAGTTTTTAGCTTAGCATTAGATCTACAGCCGTCGTTTCCGCAGCGGCAGAGCAACTGCACTCGCTGGTATTTACAGACCATCCCATACCCACGTCTTGTTGTCCTTTACCGTCATCCCGTGTGCATGGAACTCGAATCGAAAAACATCTCAAACATCTGCCCGGGACAGGCAATAAATCCCCGAAAATGCAAGTCTTACTTCCACCAATTGATAGACTTGCTTTACCCCTCCGGAGGCGCTTCCCCAGTAAAGACCTTTAACTAGTCTGAGACGTTCGGGTACTTATTACGTGCCTCGAGCATTCAAAGACAGAGCAGCCGTTTTGGGCTTTGCGGTCTTTAGTCTAGCCGTTTCCCCGGGAACTCGTTGCGTACTCGCTCACAAATAAATCTGACGATCGATGATGTACCAGTACATACATAATGGGGCGAAACTAATGCCCAAAGCCTCGTTAAGGCGATATTTGAACAAATACTACCCTTTCCACTGAGGAGCCTAGAAATAACCTTTGGTAGTTCTTTAATTTGTTTTGTAATTTCCACTCAAACGATCCTTTCCTAGTATATAGCTACATAAGCAATCGTTTTTGGGCGGGTAGGGTTCTCAGTACTCGCAGCTAGGCTACCCCCATAGGGTGTAGAAAAACTTGTGGGGAGACTACGATTTTTCTTATTTTAAGCTGGTACTAGGGATTGGATATGTTCTATCAGCTGGTGGTAGTAAGGGAATTCCTATATATTGTGTCATGGGTCCTCACTCGTTTTAGCCATTATAAAACTAAACTAATAAGGACTTTTTCCATATTAAAATCTAATATCGAAGAATAAGATCTAGGGGTTAGATACCCCTTTTCGAGTTGATGTACGCGCATAGCTTCTGAAAAAATGTTCTGAATCGAGAATTTGAAAACACGTACTGCTTTTTGCTGGAAAATGTGACAGGCCCTTGTATTTCAGCTGGTATCTTACGATGTTTTCTTTTCTTACGCTAGACTTCGCGTAGCCATCCACTAAGTGGGGCCTTTAGGGAGTAGGTGCAGAAACATAGACATGAAGGCGTTTCTAATTAGACCTGATATTGTGAGAAGAGCGCTATCACATGGTGCCGACATTGTGCCAACCTGGTGACACCATTCTAGAACAATGATGTTCTTCTTACCGGAAACCCTGGATCCCTCACGGCGGTCAGAGCATACGCTAGGTGCGCCGGAATCAAAGCGTTGAATTGTCGGGTAGAGCTACCCCAACCAATCCTTCAAAAGCCCACACCCCGCATGGAGTTGTCAGTTCCAAGACTACCTTAATTGCCGATAGAATCTTGTTTTCCGATAGCTACATATATTATAATTTGCAAGAACAATAGAGCCTAGGATAGCTGGCAAGTGCTAACTCCCACGGAAGGTAGCTGAGTAGGAATGGTATATCAAGATTATTATTCCGATGACTGATTGACAGGTCATTTTTACAAATATATGTTTACAAAATGATGCTTTCTTTTGCGAGATTTTTCCCCCCTAATTCTATTCCCGCCACGGGGCTCAGCGCTGATCATTACATGCGATGATGGTGGAAAAACACCAAACGGGGGACGTGCTCGTGGCTTGCTTTGTTTAATTGGAATCCTCCCCAAAGCCTCCACTTTCTTCCAGCCGCATCGTGCTAAGCTGAGTGCCAAGAACCCAGAGGGTTTCGTACGGGACAACAAGGGACCTATATACGGGATAGCATGTACTCACTGCCAGACTTGGGTTTTCGTGGCGCCGTTATTCCGTCAAAAAGCAGAGAGAGAGTCATCTCAATTGGACTGGGGTCCCTGCGTTGGACTGTACAGGACATATCCGTCAAATTGCCAACAGTTTTCTCAGCTTTGCAAAGCCCGGCAGCAGAAGGCCCATAGGTATCCATTCTACCCATACTCAGGGACCGATTCTGCCTGTTCCCGAATCTCGATGTCTCGCTTACTTGAGGGCGGGAATCTCAGCCTCCCCCGCAAATGAAACATTTGAGTGGAGCCACGAAGCGGCAACACATCCGCTAACCACGCACTGGCTGTCACCAACAGTCCAACGACCCAGTCTGCCGGGGTCCCTACATCCGGTCTGTAAAGAGACACGCATCCAGTCTCTGTTTTCCGACGTGGAGGTGCACGTAACTTGGATAACGTGAGCCGGTGTTGGTAAACTCTTCACGCGACCCTTCTCTTCCTCTTCTCCATACTTCTTCAGTTGTTTGTCTTGCCGTTTCCCTCCAGCATCATCAAGAGTCTACTGTAATAGCATCAATCATTATGTCCACACCAGGGTCAAACAACCAGCAACACCTCCAGCAGCGCCCACCAAGCTCAAAAGCCTCGTCCGTTGATACTGGTTTCTTTCAAGAAACCCCGAGGCTTCGTAACCAATTCAAAGATGATGCTGCTATCCAGCGGATTTTGTCCCGTATGTCTATTAGCCCCCCTTTTCACTATATTTGCATATGGAACCCATCTAATTAATAAATTTGCCAAACAGTATATCTTCCACCCGTACTTCTAAAGCCTCTTCACAAAGATCTTGATTCCCTTGCCACAGCAGCTCTCTCCCCACAGGTCCTGCATTGGCTTGAAGATGCCGAGGCACACCCACCAACACTCGAGTCACATGACGCGTTTGCAAACAGGAGTGACAATCTGCGGACATCCGAAGGTTGGCGGAAGCTAGCAGAGCTTGGCGCTCAGCAGGGTATTGTAGCTGAAGGTTATGAAGGAAGATATGGAAGGATTGGACAGTTTGCAAAGTATGCCTTTTGCTTACCTCTATTGAAGTGGACTAGGATTTAACAAACGTAGATACTATATTCTATCCCCATCTTCGGCGATTACAACATGCCCCTTTGCCATGACCGACGGTGCTGCCCGTTTGCTAGCTGAGCAGATCCCCAAGACTCCATCTTCGACTCAATGTAAAATCTTTGCAAATGCCCACTTTCGCTTGATATCCCGTGATCAATCGGCCAGGTGGACAAGTGGCCAATGGATGACTGAACGTCCGGGAGGGTCAGACACTTCGCGTTCGGAGACGGTTGCCGTTTATTCCCCTCTCGCGGAATCTTCGAATATTGATGGGGCTGAGGAATTGGGACCTTGGGTTGTCGATGGGTATAAGTACTTTTCTTCAGCAACAGATGCCGATATGGCTATTCTGCTTGCAAAGACACCGAATGGGCTGAGTGCTTTCTATGCACCGATGAGACTGCCTAATGGCGAGAGGAACGGCATCAGGATAGTGAGGCTGAAGAAGAAGCTTGGAACAAGGGCACTACCAACTGCTGAGTTGGAGCTCAAGGGGATGAGGGCGTGGTTGATTGGTACTGAAGGTGAAGGCATAAAGGAAATTAGTACTGTATTGAACATTACCAGAATCCACAATTCGGTTACTGCTGTGAGCTTTATGAGGAGAGGTTTGGCGATTGCCAAGGTATGCTTATATAATTCAAAGATTACGGGAGCAATAGCAGTACTGATGAAATTAGGCATATGCCAAAGTTCGCATCGTTGCGAAAAACAAGCCATTGTGGACAATGCCCCTGCACCTGAGAACGTTGGCTGGCCTAGAGTTATTACATAGAGCTTCAACACATCTGACATTTCTCACCGTTCATCTTCTTTCAGTTATCGAAGCTGGGGCTTCTCCCACATCTATCAACTCTTCAGGATACTTATATGTTCCTTCTTCAGCCTCAGCAGTTCAACTTTTTCGCATACTGACACCAATGACAAAAGCACTCACTGCAAGGCTAGCTATGATTACTCTGTCGGAATCTGTTGAAAGTCTTGGCGGGATTGGGTATTGTGAGAATGAAGAGCCATTGAACATTGCTAGGCTACTGCGGGACACGCAAGTTTTGTCAATCTGGGAGGGCACAACAAACGTCCTTATCACAGATCTGATTAGTGTTCTAAAGCGAACAAGTAGAGCGGGAGGAGAAGGAAGGGCATGGGAGGTCATCAATGAGTTTGTGGAGGAGAATCTAGGACGTGGAGGAAGAGCCGGAGAGGCTGGCGAGATTCTGGAGAGGTGTAAGGTTGTACTATGGAAGGAATGGAAAGAATTTGAGAACATTCTGGATACCAGGAGCAAGGAGGAGCTCACTCAATCAGGAAGGGCTGTTCTCTGGAGACTCGGCTGGGTTATCTGTGGTGTCCTCCTGATTATGGATGCCAGGCGTGATGGAGACCGCGTCGCAACAGAACTAGCGAAGCGATGGATCCTAGAGAGGGGGGGCATCTGGGGCTGGGATGATGATAGGGGAAACGAAGAGGAAGAGCGACGAGTGGAGGATAGAGCAAGAGATGATTGCTGGGTCGTCTTTGGCGAAGAACTCCCAACTGGGGCGGAAGGACGACCAAAGTTGTGATTTGCAGGGTGTACTTATATCTACTGATATTTCTCTCCTCCCTAGCGTTTCTTTTTCTATCTGGAGGGAGGTAACATTCCTTTTAATTTTCCTATTGATCATGAAGAACTGCATGGCGGGCTATGATAACGTTACGACGAGCATTTAAATCTGTGTGTTTGTGTGGGAGGTATTTTTATATCATTCTCTTTATATTTTGATTTGTTTGTGTCTTTTTCTCCGCGAGTGCGATATACACTTTCCTTGGATTTCTTCTGTGCTTGTACGCTTTTGTGAATTTATACACCTTACAATCATTATTAGAACCGCTTTTGTAGAATATATTGTCTTTGAATAGCTTAAATAAGGCCCTTTGGGGCCTAAATTTAGATGAGTGTCGATGGGGTAATGAACAAGTATTTTTGCAGGTGATATCAAGGATTATATAGCGTTGGTTTATGATTATTTAACTGTTATCTCTATTATTAGCAATCATTGGTGTAGTTCTGTAGATATTATTGGTTTAGAACTGCATGTATGAATTGCCAAGTGCGAGACAACGTCATAAAAAAGAATTTCCAACTGCATACTTGTGCAGAAACCTAATATTTGTCAAGAGCCCTTGTTGATTATCTAACTACCAGGTTTAATTCTTTTATATTTTACCTATACGTTATTGGCTTGAAATGAGCCTATCCATACATACTCCCTGTATCAGTTTCACCCTGTAGATTCTTAACCTGGAGAGTAGTTGGTTTGTCTGTACTTTCGGTGACATTCCCCCCATCTTTTGTGTGATACAGCAGTTAGTAGCCTATATGTAGGGCGTCACTCGGTTGAATTAAAATTCAGAATATCTGTATTTATCTCAACTGGTAATTTTACTGCGCGCGTAAATCTTAACAATTAACGCAACAACTCAGTCATCTGCGCGACTAAGGCCAGTAAGTATCTTGTTAGAATTTCCTTTCATGGCTCTTACACATGATTTTTATTCTATACCAAACACGTTCCATACAGATACTATACTTCTAGCAGCCCTTGGCGCCGACCTATCGCCTTCCATATTGATATTCCCCAACAACTGTTGTTTTTTTATCCCGGTCCAGCGGCAAACCGAAAGAAAAAAACCTCTCTCATTCTACAGTTATGTGGAAGTTTCTTGAGGGAGTAATAGTAAAATCCTCGCTCGAAGCGAGGGTTGGGGGGGCCGAATCACAGAACGTTACAAACTCTAACAGTTTCAGGGTGATGTTGGGTACTGTTGGTGCTACACCGTCCCCGGGGGTGTTTAAGGTTGACAGGGTATATTGCGACCTGAGCACATAGAGTATTTCCCCCCCTATGCTTCTCTATACCTCACTGAATTCCGTGGTACCGCTGATATGGTGGAGGAGGCTTGTTCTCAGATCTTGAGATCGGGGGGTGGGAGGAGCTTGGGAGAAACTGTCTTGGTTTCGTCGTCTCCGTGTATGTACACATACGCTATACCAGAAGGTGGAAACTGTAGTACATAGTTTATTTCCCTGTACAAGTAATTGTTATTTTATTCTCCTGCTTCAATAGAACTCTTTATAAGAGTTCTTCATGTTCCTCTCACAACTCCTTTCTCTCTTCTTTATCCACTCGGTAATCCTCTTCACGGCACTTGTTTTCTCTAATATCGCTGCGCGACTCTTGCTGGCTCAGGATACATTCATTGTTCTACGGACACCCTTTCTTTTTCTTTTTCCACCTTCATTAGATTTTGAAAAAAGAAATTCATTTGGGCCGGTCCCTTCATTTATTTTATAACTTTTTTTTTTTAAAAAAAAAAAATACCCTTCCAAGTTCCGCTCAACATGAAGACCTCAGTCGCATTCACCCTCCTCATCACCTTGGCATCCGCACGTACCCTCAGTTTCGGAGCTCAGAAAGCCCGTCGTGGAATCCACCGAAGCTTAGGCAAACGTGAAGTTCCGCAGGAACATTCCCATGAGAAGTTTCTGACATTGACTGGGACTGCACTTAATCTCGATAATCCGGATGAGATTGCAGACCCTGTATTTGGTCTTTTAGGCGCTGCTGTACGTGTGATATTATTTCCCTTATTTTAGAGGGCCTTGGGAGTACAAATAAATAAATAACTGACCAACCTACAGGCGGCCATACAAGGAGCTGGTAAAATAACAGACCCAGACTGTCTTCAACAGGCCACTGCAGACCAAGCATTTACAAATGCAAAAGCTGCCGGTGATGTAGATGGTATGGTGGCGGCACTAGTGTATAGAACACTCGAGAGGAATACTGGGAGCGTGGGGTTGAAGAGTGTGTTATGTGAGAGTATCACAGCTGTGAACCCTGAGATTGCTGCTTTGACGCAACATCAGGTTAGTCCCATTTTTATCTATTATTATTAACCCTTCCTTCCTTTTATCTCATATTCTAAAAATCTCGAATAGGACCCGGCAAGTGATGGCGCAGCGGCAGAAAATAAAGCGATCACACTTGAGCTCGCGGTTCAAATTGCCTCCGTGGGAGGAGATCCAGAAGTCGCACTCCAGTCAGGAACCTTTGCACCTGGTGAAATTGGTGACCCTACTGGTGCTGGTAACACCTGCGATACCCTCGATGATCCAGAGGGTTGTATCTTTACGCAAAATCTTCTAGTTGAGGATGCCACCACAGATGAAATCGCGGCCGCCGTTGCAGCTGGTGGGGCTGGTGATGCAGTAGGTGAAGGTGCTGCTGCTGGAAATGGTACTGTTGTGGACGATGGTGCTGCTGCTGACGATGGTGCTGCTGCTGGGGACGGTGATGCTGCTGACGATGGTGCTGCTGACGATGGTGCTGCTGCTGACGATGGCGCGGCGGCTGGGGATGTGGAGGAGGTTCTTTCGGAAGTTGAACTTGACGCAAACACTACTCTCAGACTTACTAAGATTACGAAGGCAGCAGCAGCAGATGGTGCTGCTGATGCCGATGCTGATGCTGATGCTGATGCCGATGCTGATGCCGACGCCGATGCTGATGCCGATGCTGGAAACGGAAACGGAAACGGCAATGGGAATGGAAATGGGAATGGAAATGGAAATGGCAATGATAATGGAAATGGGAATGGCAATGGAAATGGAAATGGAAATGGAAATGGAAATGGAAATGGCAGGAGGAAGGGAAAGAATAATAACAGAAGCTAAGTATAGAACTTGAGTTAAAAACTAAGACTTCTATTAGCACATTTTGTATTTCATTCTTCAACTTTTTCTTCTTCCTAGGGAGGGGAGGGTTTCCCCCCCTCCCTCATAACTGTTCTGGATAATATGTAAATTTCACGAGAAATGTTTTTATATTTTTTAAGGTTTCTGTGAAACCTATCTATATTTTTTTTATTTTTTATTTTTATTTTTTCGAGTCAAAAGACAAAGTACAATACAAAAAATATAAATAAATAAAAAAGTCATCAATTCAGGGACCAAGGAATCAACCTTAATCTCTCAAGGTGTAAAAAGGAAATATGACCCCCCACCTCCCCAATAACTCCCTAAACACAAATCCCATATATACGTGCGCACACCCAATACCAGGGCGGGGATTAGGCTCTGCCTTCCTGAGACATTGATCCGTTCAACAGAAACATCCTAAAACCAGATTTGCCCTAGGCCTCTAGTCCTTACTCCCCAAATCCCCCCACCCCACCCCACTTAACTATGGGGACGCTTCAAGTAAGCAACTACCCCAACAATCGCTCCGCAAAATACCAGGATGACAAAGAGGGCCATCCAGTAGCACATCCAGTACTTGCGACGTTTCTTCTGTTGTTTTGAGAGCCATGGTGTTGTGGGGGTGGTGGTACTGGTCGAAAATGTTAATATTTGATGTTATTGCTGAGGAGGATGAGAGGAGGGGGAAAGGCTGACGTAGTAGTAGTAGAACCACTCTTCTCGACGTCGGTTGTTTCGGAGATGGAGCGGATCTCAGTTTTCTGGTGCTCCGCGAGGGAGAAACGGTGCCAGAAGGCGGGGTCGCGGGAAGTCATTATTTTAGGATTATACTGTGTAGTAGGGGACTGGATATTGTTGAGGTTGTTGTGTGTAGAGAATGACGAGTGATAACTGTAAGGAACGACGAGTGATAATTATTTACTGACACTAGATACAGCGAAGGAAGGGGGAAAAAAAACGAATGTAGGCGTAAGAATCAACAAAGAATCTTAGCGATATGTACCGGTCGAAGCGGAACAGCGGGCGATGGGAGGGGGGGGAAACACCCGCCTTTAATATTCAGAAGCATCTATACCCAACATCCAGTAGACACCCAATATAACAAAAAATTGAATCAGTACCACTATTATCCTTCCAACGGGAACCCAGCGATAACTACTGGGATATACCCAAAATGAGTCGCCCTCATCCCGTTGTCATTCACCCTCCCCCCCCCCACCCTGATGATCCCTGTGAGTTTCACCACCGCTGATTGGCTGACAGTAACCTGCTTAATTAATGGGCTAGGGGATATATTCCCCCTGGCAAGAAAAACCAGCAAGCGGGTGGAAGATCATTTGCTTATTTTCCTCCAAAGTACCTTGGGAGTTTCAAGTCTATGGTTAATCCCTAGGTATGAATATAGACTGGAGATGATAGGCCTGTAATACCCTTGCTAAGTAGCCCCCCCTTTATAAGTAGTATAGGCTGGTGGCTATTTAGAAAGCAACGTCATTGGGTCATGCTGAAGAAAACATTAGAAGGGTTTGTATGCGCTGGGTAAGTACAGCTCAAATTCCTTTTTGGTGTTGGCGGTTGAAAGGCTATTCTTAGTTACCGCATACCCGCAGCTGCCAGCCCCCCCCTTACTAACTCATTTTACATCTTTTGGCTCCTACGTTCTCTTTTTATATTATAATTTTCAGTCACAGGTATTGATTATAAATAGGTAATAACTAAGGAAATAAGTAGCCATAGTTGTTGTGTGGCCGAGTGATAGGTCATGATAAACATATGCGGAGTTACCCTAAATTTCATATCTGTCAGCTTAAACTCCACATGAGAGACTCTTTTAAGCTGGTAGGGTAGGTAGAGTATTAGCTATAACCAACTTTAACCTACTATATATCTAGTGTATCTCGTAGTGAGCTAGTATTTGGCCTTTTAACATATAAAGTGGAGATGTTCTATTCATACATGACTATAAGTAACAGTATAGAGTACATCTAGATATGTAGTAAGCCATCAACAAAAAAAGAACGAAATATATGGTTAAGCGGTGCTAAACCACTAAAAAATAACGCCTCCAATGAAATATAAAAAGATAAATATACAGGGAATTTATACACCTAGATATTACCAACCGTTCCAGTAAGAGTAAGGACCTTAACCCACTCCTACAAATGGTATCAAATTCAGATAAAAATGTCGTCTGTTTCCTCCGCCTTCTTCAACATTCCTTTAAACTCAAACCATACAAACTTCTCCCCAGGTACCGCAGTAAACGGCTCAATCCCCACGACATCACCCAGGCCTACATCTAGCTCCTCTTTCTTACTCGAAAATTTCATCTTCGCCGCCATTCCCAACTCCAACACCAACCCAGTAGACAATGCCGGGTATGGCAACTTATCCATCACCATGAGTGTCAGGTTCTGCGGCAACTTCGGCTCCCCAAGCTCTAGCATCCGCTTGATCGCCACGACTGCCCAGAAACGGGTCGACTCCTTCATCGTGAATGCACTTAGTCTTTCACCTCGGTCCATCTCGGAGACAAAAGGCGCCAACTGCTTGTGTGTACGTGGTTCCTTCCCGAGAAGGTAGGACTGGATTTGCCAGTGCGCGATCATGTCTGAATATCTTCGAAGAGGTGATGTTCCACGGACGTATCCATCGTCGAAACCCAGGAGACGGTGCGGTTTCTGCGAGGCGCTTATACGGGTTTGTCCGATGAGCATCATGTACTTTAGACCACGATCTGCGGAGACATTTCCAAGCTCATCGCGAGAGGGGAGGATTTTATTCTTGAATGAAGAGACAACATCTTTTCGTTCAAGGTCATATTCCATGGCGCGAAACGGAGCAGCGATATTTTTCGTTCCGCAGAAGATAGCGGTGACGTTATTGGCAAGTTGCATCAATTCTGATACGAGGAAATTAGCCGACTTAGATTGGCGTGCCGAGTCAATGGTAAGTCTGATAGATGGGTGGCCACGGTAAAGACTTGGGTAGCGGGATTCAGGGTGGATATGGGATTTAAGGCCGGTGTATATATTGACGTCGAGCTGCGGTGTAGAGACAGCAATCATATTGTTTTTGGTCCGTGCTTTTCGGTATGCAAGAGCAATTTCAGAAAGGGTTTTTAGGTCCGCGATTTGTCTTTGGGACAATTTTTTTTCGGGAGCTTTGGTGAATTCTGGAAAGTTACCGACTTTAATGGTGAGAGGTCCTGTCATATGATACCCCAGAGCTTTCGAGACAGTATCGTACGTATATCTCTTGACGTTTCTCACGAACCCAGCTTGGACGCTGGTATCCAACACCTCACCATCTTTGTTTACCTTTGCACTCATTGTCATTACTCCCCTATTTGGACCCAACCCGATTATCTCCGTCAGTGATGGCGGCAACATTGGAAAAACCTTCTCGGGCAGATACAAGCTCTGCTTTCTCCTGAATGCCAAATCTGAAAGCCAGTGGTTCGACGGTAGCCAAGCAGTTGGATTGGCGATATGAATATGTACCCAGTTTTCATTCTCGTTTACTCTCTCCAAAGAGATCCCATCATCGATCTCATGTGCTGATGCGTCGTCAATGCAGAATACTTCCATATTACCCCAGTCCTTTCGGATATGCTTCAAGCTATCCACAAGCCCTAGCTTCTCCACTGCCCTTGGGCTATTGATTTCGCTCAAGAATTCTTGGTCTTGATCGGCGACCTTCGAGGTCCCAAAGCCTGGGAACGAGACGTTTTTTTGTCGTAGCGCGAGATTCTCCCACCGTCCCCAAACTCCAATTTCAGTACAGAAGTGATACGCGGTAACCGGGTTCAGTACTCCTTCATATCTTCCCATCTCCCTTAGTATCACGGGAACCAACCCGCTCATGGGTACCGCCTGTGTCCCGGACTGTAGAACGCTTGCCTTGACGTAGTTAATGAAGAGCATATCGTTCTTGTCCCATACCACATCCTTAATTTCCACCCTCTTCACACCACTCTTCGACGAATTTAGGTCCTTGTTTTGGTACTCCCTACTCAGATCAATCATGTACCTTGCCTTCTTGACAAATTCCTGGAATATGTCGACTTGAGCCTTCTGAAGTGACTTTCCCTTTAGCGAGGAATTATCCTGGTTGGTACTCGTTCTAACTTTCTCCGTCACGAAATTGATCATTTGAACCTCCTCTTTACTCCTCACTTTAAAGGTGCTAGTTGCCCTGTGCACAGCCCTGTCTGCCATGTATCTCACACCGTCCTCCATGAGCGCTAAGTGTGTCGTATATAACTCCACATCGCCATATGTGTCGCCAAATATCTCCTCCGCAGCCTCAAAGAGTGTAAGCTCGATATCTTCATTCATAAGTGCCATTCTTTCGTAAAGCTCCTTAAACCGTGCCTTTTCTTGGGCATAAAGTGTTCTAGATTGTTTGGAGAATGCTCGAAATTTATCTAAGACCTCCACCATCTCCGAACGAGGTAGAACGACTTCGGAAAGCCTAGAAACTGGGAGGCCAGAGCTTTCGTAAATTTTATCATAGCTGTTAATGATATTGGCCGTAGAATCTTCAGAAATGAAAGAGGGAATGGAAAAGCTGATTCGTGTGGGTGGAAGCATGACAATATCGCCATTCCACGAGAGGAAGTCAGCGGTAGGCTGGCCATGAGGACTAGGGCGGAGGTAAATTCCAAGAGCTGAGCTTGATCCTAGGCTTTGATGATGTTAGATACCACTATTTCTTACAGTAGCCTTTTTATTCGAATCACCAAGAAGCAAGTCAAGTTGAGACGTTAAATCAGACATGAGTTATAAACTAGTAGATACGAAGTAGGTCGGTGTATTTTTGTAAAGAGTATCGCTACAATACAAAACCAATCTAACAAACAAGCCTCTATTTATATCGCATTTCACTCTGACTTGCTTCTTGATTTCTTGTGCTAAACCTTTAGGGCTCTAGAAGACTCACCGAAGCTCACAAAGATCCCCCTTCTTCAATGGTGCCAGCCCACTCTCATCCGTCAAACCGCCCATATCTCCACTACCCTCCCACATACTGGCAATTCCATTCATATCCTTCTCAACTACATTTTGTATAGTCGTACCACCGTTCTCAACACGGTCCGCAGCCATAAGACTGTAGCCCAGCCCCTGCATTGACTTCAATCTCTCTTCTTCCTTTATGAGCATTTTCTCTCTTATACTTTTTTGCCCTATTGCTAGTTTAGGACGTATGTTTACTATACGTTCATTAGGGATCTCTTTTCCAAATGCGTTCTTTCTTGGGGGTCCTCTGTCTCTGTCGCCACGGCCTAACCTCTGAAGTAGGCCTTTACTAGGTAGCCGTGTCCCAAATTCGTTTAGCGCCTGTGGCTTGACTTTTCTAATGACATTGGGGAATGAGATCGTGCTGTATTCCCGTTTGTTTCCCGGGATATCGCCGGTAATAGGGCTAGGAGAGAAGGAGAGATCGGGGTTAAAGTGTGAGATCGGGGGTTGAGACGGGGTGACTGAGGCTCCCGAGGTAAACTTTACTTCTTTGGCAACAAGCTTGTTTGGTTTAGCATAAAAATTTTGTGATTTTGGGTGTAAACCTAGGCTTGTTAAGACTATATTTGCGCTGCGGATATTCCGGTCAAGCTGTTTAATAACGACATCCAACGCATCGACCTTCTTCAACACTCTCTTGCCATCCCATGACCGCGATCCGACATACCCCATCCCAACCGACTCCTGGATTGCATCCACATTCGACTGTATTCTTCTCTGTATCCCCGCCATACTTCTAAGCGTTGTATAATCTATATCCGGTTCTTTCCCGCGATTCTGTTCAATGATTTCGCGGAGCTTCAGCAAAACTCTACCAGAGGTTTGGGTGTAATTTGCTAAAGCTTCATGATGGGAGATTGTTCTTGGTTCTCCACCGTTTGGTGTAGGGATTGAGACCAATTCATCGAAATTGCTGTCTAATATAGCTTTGGCGATAATAAAAGATTTATCGACTGAGTTGACTACACTCTTGTAGAGCCTCCCTGCCCAACCTGATAGCTGTGGGTGATATATCCTATGGCGCAATGACCTGAAAGATTGATTGATTTTGCCCATAAGTTGTTCAATCTGCTGGAGAACAAGCTCAGCCGCACCGAGCTTGTTGAAGGCGTCCATTTCTCCAAAGTGCGACTCTAAGATAAAGTGAGACGCACCCAAACCTCTCTTGATGATATCAACGTTATCATCTATTCGCCGAGGGAAGTAGTATTCGACCGACGTCATTTTTCCTAGGTCATCCCTACTTGGCTTTGTGATCCCAATGTTTAGTCTTTCCATGTTCTTGTTTATAACCATGTATCTACTCAAGTCTCCTTCAACGCTCACGGTATCTAGCTTTTTCATAATTGGAGATATTTCCTCGTGGTCTTGACGGAGTTCTAGCCATCTCCGCTCATTTGCCAGGTCACCATGGGTGATTTCGAATAGGCTGCTCTCGAGACTGCTGCCATCGGGACCTAGGAAGAATTTCTTGATAACTATGACATCTGCTGGGACCGTGAGAGGGGACCGGCAGATCTCCAAGAATTTTTGGAGTCTGATAACACGGTAGCCTTGATCTACCACAGTCTTGTATGCTTTGGGTACCCTCCGCTGCTGTATTTGAGACTCGGGGGATATAATTTCATTTTGAGGCCTTGTAATAATCCGTCGGATTCGAGGAGGCATTTTAACCGTTTGTTGTACATGTTGCTCATTATTACTTTCGGGTTGTGTAGTGGTGGGGGTCTCTTGTTCTTGAGTTTTGGGGGGAGCAACGGGAGCAGCGGGTGGATTCTCTAATTCTTCAGTTGGAGGAGTAGTAGTAGAGACTTCTGGTTCCTCATTTCGTGGGGGGGTTGTGATGAAGCGTCGCGGATAGGATGATATAGAGTGTGTTTTTATACGAATTGAACGCCGAAGGAGTGGGAGGGCAATTTGCGTCCGTGAGTGAAGGATTTGGGGGAGCAACATTCTCACGTTCGGCGTAGAAGAAGTAGTGGCGGTGTAATATTGCGAAGGTGGGATTTCGCGAAATTTTAGAAAAGATGAAAAAATAATGCCAAGTGGTAGTGGGGTGTTATCGTCGAAGCCCTAGACCCTAGAGCACTATGCGATAAGGATTTTGCAGTTTATAATCTCACGGAAATAATTCTTATTAGAATTGTGGTTTCTCAAGTTATAAGTTCACTGAGAATAGAAAAGGTCTTAAGTAGTCGCTAAAATTTCATCTTCTCAGTTTGTAAATACCCCTAGAAAGTAAGGAGAGATATGTAAAATGGTTATACTATATGTACTTCAATCCCGAGCTCTTCAACGAGAATAGTCTTCAATTTTACAAATACCAGTATTAAAGCTCCATTACTATGCAGATGTGTTTACAGTAGCTGCCTGGATTTTTAAAATTCACATCAGACTCGTTTAGATGAGTTTCAGAGAACTCTTGATTACATATAAGTGCTTCTCTTTGATCTCTCGACTGTCGAAATAGAAGCCAAAAGTAATCCAGTAATGAGATTAACGCTGAGGAAAGGAACCCCCCCCCTCAAATAAATTAATTGTAATTAATAAAATGTTCACCTATACAAGATTCCTCCTCCCTTGCTTCCCACCGGCCACGTACCGACGTATACCCTATACTAGAAATATCCTTTTCATTTACCTACCATCATACTGACCAACCAAAGAAACCAAAACAAAAGCCACCTATCTTACCATAAGGAATAAAGAACAGGAAATAAATATAAAAATAGAAATAAAATACCACCGCTAGGGGTCGGGGAAAAACGTACGCATGCGCCGACCACTCCACAAGAAACCTCCATGCTTTTCTATACACGACCAAGAAACCGGAAAAAGCACTCTAAACCCTGGGAAACGCTAATAGTTCCCCCTAAGATTAAACATGTTCATTGGCTCATCTATCATAGCCCAAAACGTATCATCCATAAACATTTCACCATTTCCCGTAAACGTATACTGTGGCGTATAATCCATTCCACCCTCATAGGCCGCACCTCCACCGTGTCCTTCAATACTACCACCCAAGTCGTATCCCATATGCCCGCCTTGTACTATACTACTCCCCATAACTGGTACCCCAGGTCCATCACCATGACCCATAGCATACATCCCACCATCAGGAGTCCACTTCCCATACGCAGCTGGCGCACTCCTTGGAGTTGCTATATTTGGCGCTGGACTCGGCGTACTCGCGTACTGCCCAGAGCGTGGAGATTCAAGGGCAGCGTCTGAAAGCATATGCAATGGGGTTGCCGCACCCAACGAGGGAGCCCTCGGCGGAGGGGGAGGGGGACGCATGTTATCGTGGTGGCTCCTATCTATCTCTCGAGTATCTACGGGTGATATATCATCTATGCTGCGGGGGGTTCCCATTCCTTCCATCAGACTATTGCCATTGTCATTGCTGTTTGCGTGTGGATACCCGCCGAGATTACTTTCTGTAAGTTCGAGACGTTTGAATGTAGGCTCTGGGATGCTTTCGGCACACCCCCGCTCGATTTCAGCTTTTTGTTTGCTGTACCAGTGCCGTAGCATCATAAGGATCATGGTGAACTTATGGGCCTGCCTACTCCCTTCCCCTTCCCCCCCCGCCGCCTTTTTCAGCGTATCTAGAAGGCCATCCATATATTTACCCACCTTAAGGGAATTTTTATCAATCACCTTCCCTAGCTCACTCTGTGGGTGTGAGGCCGAAAAGTATAGTTTAATAAGGATAACACATGCATAAGATGTTCTAACGAACGTGAATACGGGGACTGAACGAATAGCTTGGATACTCATGCTCATAAAGGTTTCAATGACCTTATGGGAGGAGGAGAGACACCGGGAAATGGCGTCGAGATGGCAGGAAGAAAGAAGCTCATTGGGTCGAAGAGATGGCTCGCGCATCATAGATTCGGTGTAGGGTGGCTGGAAATCATCGACATTATGGTCGCGATGAAGGGCAATTTCATGAGCGTAAATCATGATCAGATGGTAGGCCAATTCGAGGGATTGTGCGCCTGGATTAGAGACACCGTTAGTTTTTCTCTGAAGCCACAGTATGATAGAGCTCGTACGTTGCCAAACCTCTCGTGGGCATTTCATCTTCCACTCTTCCAACTGCTTTCCAAACCCCTTCAGCGTGAATTGAACCCTCTGATCATCAATCGACACATTCGCATTCGGGTCATCAAATGCGAATCCAATCCCAATCTCTTCTGCAATCTTCTGCAGCTTGACCCATTGACACAATAATTTATCCGTTTCTGCTGCTTCAGGTGAACTCTCGAGTACTTCAATACACTCATCCATAAACGCTGTATATCTAAGCAAGTTGGGTCTCCGTAACGCCATGGAAACATTACAGCACGTCCAGTAGCAAGACAACAGTGTTCGCCGAGACTCGATCGCTCCTGAGTCTGGAAATGGGATCTTCAGTAACGGGGGTATAGGCGGAAGCGGTGGGGGTGGCGGATACTTATCACCCGCATCGTTATCTGGTGCTGATTCTTGCCCCCCTTTCTCAGCTTCTTCATCCGATGCCACCCCTCCTTCCCTCAAAGACGTTACCGAAGACCTCTTCTGTACTGGCAGTGGTGGTAATCCTCGCAGACTCCCTCTCGCCACCTTCTGCTTCTTCGTAATCCCAATATCTAAGGCCATGACTGCAGCTTGGTGGATATACATATAGAACTTCAACTCCTGAAAATGATCCGGGACAAAATACCACATGGTACACAAAATCAATGCTTGCACAAGTTCAAGACTCTTCTCCCCATTGAACATAACTCTTTCCGCAAATACACGGGATATCTCCTTATACAAAGCTCTGTGTAGGTCTGGATGACTCGTCCCTGATGCCGCTGCAAGGATGGCTAAAAATAAAGTGGGCTTCTCTCGACGCAGATCTTCTGCAGTCGTACCCGGTGGAAACACAACTGCTGGGAAATGCGGGACCATGTCTTCGATGTAGTGATTGAAGATCACCGTGGCCATCTCCATGCTTAAGAGTTGTCGGTCGACTACATCAACGTAGACATACTTATGTGCGTCCCCGTCCGTAGGCCGTGGGTGTGAGGTAGTAGGAATCTTACTCTCATTTGGCACTAAAAACGGATACATCCCGAGCACCGAATCCCCCTTAATACTTTCATCTCCTGGGGGGTGAGTGTCCTCGCTCCTCCGTCTTTTTATCGGTCTTGGTATAGGGGAAATTTCGGTATCTATAGTACCGGGCGTATCCCCATCCTCCGCATATTCCTCCTCCTCCTCATCCACCCCACCTCGCGCCTGCTGTGCTCGTGTTGCGTTCAAACTCGCGGTTAATGCATCGATCTTCTTCTCTAGCTCTGCAACCTTACTATCACTTTTCTTCTGTCGCTTCCGCGATGGGGCTGTGAATATACATTCCCTGTTCGCCTTGGCACAACGTTTACATGTTGCGAATGGGTTTGACTCGTTCGGTTCACAACGGACCTTGAGGCCACGGCACGATTCACAGGCCCGGGGTCGCTTTTGGTCTGCTAGACCTGCCGCTGAACCAGCTACGGTTAGGGGACTCGAGGAGGTGAATACCGGAGGTGCACTTTGGATCGGAGTGAGTTGATGGGGTGCCGGCGAGAACCCGAGTGGCCTCCCTCCACTTCCACCCCCGATTCCAAGTGGATGTGCAGGTGTAGCCGTAGTTGGACTCGCGACACTGGCGCTGACACCAGCAGCGAATGGCCCCGCGCGTGGGCCCGCCAGCCGGGGATCAATGTCCATGGACCGGAGATAAAATGGCCGTTGGTAAAAGGGATCGATCTATTGACTAGACCCAGACGCAGGTCGCGGCGATACTAGACAATCACAGCCGAGAGTACACCAAAACACAGCACGTAGGTGGAAGGTCGGACTTCTAGGTTTTCACACTCCGATGTTGTTTGGGGGTGGTGAGATGGGATAGTATGGGATAGTACGGGGGTGAGCGATCTGGGGGTGGGCGCGCAAAGGGGAGCCAGTAGAAAGACGGCAATAGTCGGGGAGTCGGTGAAAGCACGTTTAGGAAGGGGGTAGAGGAAAAACAAAAGTTAATGGTACACTACCAGCAAGCCAATGCAGCCAAAGGCGAGATTTGAGATACTACTGGGAACGATCCGCTAAAGCGACGGCAATCAATGGGCAGGGGTATAATTCGGGTAACTCAAGCATTTACACCAATAGTATCAGTTAGCCGAGTGCAGGCGTTGGGCTGTGATTGGCTGATTAGAGATGTGTCTGCAGCAGGGATGAGAGAAGCGATGAGGTGATGATGGTGATGGTCGTGATAATGATAGTGGTGGTAGTGATGGTTATAGTGATGAGAGGGAAGAAACAGGATGTGGTGGGATTTAGAAAAGTCCACCTATATAAACACCACTATCCCTCTCTTTTAGCTAGACATTCCATATCCCTCTCATTCTAGATTATTGCTAAACTTGATTTAGCAGAAGGGAAGGGATCCCTCACTTCGTAAGTAGTCACCGTCGTCGTACTACTGTATCATGCTAGGGTGGTAGATTACTAAATTGGAAGTGATCGAGGCACCGTGTCCTATCCATTTATTCCTGTCTGCAACGTACGTACCCTACATCGTGTTTTGCTATTTCGGTTTGAGTAATATTTTTAACTACTAACTTACAAGGTTCTCGTCCATATACTACCAAGCTTATCATGTTCTAAAGCCTATAAAATCAGGCTTTTACTATTACTTCTTTTGTTTGTTTGTTTGTTTGTTTGAGGAGGGGGAAACAGACACCAATGTAACGATATATGATACCTACATGTAATCTTACAGAATTATAATAGACCCCCAAATCCAGTACCATAATATACTCTTAGTTCTCAGATTTGTGTAGAAGTGGGGAAATGATAACGGGTATACTCAACCTTGTTCGCGGGGCGCGATCCGTTAGTTGATGACTGGCCAGGAGTGACGTGGCAAACTAATAGTAAAGGCTGAGAACAGGACGCGTTATTTAAATTAGACTGAACTCATCTCCAATTGAACAAGAAAGTAACTAATCAATTAGTAAAAGAATAGACAGAAAACCAAAGCTGGGAGACTGTGGACATGTTGGAATATTATAGGCTATTAAATAGGCATAGTGCGGGTACAAGTAGGCCTTGGGTCGTACGTACATATATAGGTTAGTAGAAGGATTCAGAAGACTGGATCTTCCTAAGCAATGCACTTTTCTTTTTACAGGATACTAATTCCCTATGTGTTAATGAGTTGTTATTATCATTATCGTATAGGGCACTAATAGAATACAACGAGTGATTACTCGTGATACGATTACGATTACGATTACGCCTGATTGGTGATACGATTACGACCCAATGCACACTACATATATACCTAATTAGCTCTAGAATAGGCTATACTAAGAATTTAGGGCCCTTAGTCCTCCTATTTTATCTAAAACCCACTTACTATCTACCGTTACCTTATCTCAGGTCTACACAGACATACACACAGCTAGGATAGGAGCCTAATGGCCCATAACTTAGACATCTCTCCATATATCCTAACACGGAGGTTATACCCCCTCTCTAATCCTACTATTCTCGGGGGATTTTTAGTAATGAGTTAATCGTAAATGCATGAAGGGAAATCTCCAATATCCAGTAGAAAAGTCGCAGCCCATTTAAAACTAGAGTAGCTGGGCTAAATTATCAGTATCCTAGCCAAGACTCATTGCCAGAAATTATATAAGCGGTGAGCTATTAGGTTTATAGTGGGTAAGTATACAGTAGAATCACAATTACAAGTAGTAATCGAGGGAAATGCTACTAAACTATTTACTCTTACGGTCACTAGGTAGTTCCTCAAACCCTACTGTACTCTCAAAAAAGAATAACAAAGATATTTCATAAGAGCTCTAAAGATATTAGCCCTCCAAAGATCCCCAAAGTAGCTCATACCGTTAGCTGCTACACGCTTTTTTGGAACCAGACTTGGAATCAAGTGATCTCTACGTGGGTGCATTTATTTAAGAAAAATTTTCTATGTCGATCTTAGAATTCTAGCAATGAGTAGTGCTTTATAAGTTCAGCAAAAATAGATAAATCTAGGCTCAGGGCCTCCAATGGTGAATGTGACTCGTTGATTGGGAATTATATTTCATGGTCCATTTCGTGACTTCATACGCACAAATTATAACTCGGTATCCATAGTAACTCTACTACCCACTATCACAAGCAGCTATTATATAGCACTGCTCTTCTTCTCGTTATTAATCACTTAAGTAGGCTACTACTCTCTGGAAGTTGCAACTCATCCCAACATGATCAGTTAGATATCAAAAGGAAAGAATAAATTGTAGAGCAGAACCCCGAAAAACCCCTAAAAAGAAAGTACATCAATAAACCCCCTCTCCCCAATATTTCTCGTAAATATTCCCCTTCGTTCCTTTTTTCGTATAACTATCCCTAGATTTTATGTAGTTTTATCTTACTTCCCTAGCCAACCCTAATGATGCCTGCTGCCATCAATTTCTGGATCTTCTGACGAATCATGGGGTTTCTCATGTGATCGTTCAATGCTGCAGGATTTGATTTTGCCTACAATCCCCAAGTTAGCCTTCTCCTCGCCGTGACAGTAATGAAATTAAGGACATACCTGTTGTAAAATGCTCTGCATAACTGGGTCGCTAATAATGCTAACAATTTCGGGGTCTTTTTGGATCCTCTCCATTGTCTGCTCCTCAGTCTCCCCCTCCCTGTTGGAGTACATGGTTTCCATGCATTTCCTTGTCTGTTCCTCAATCTCCCTAGTGTGCTTCCCCTCGGTATCTGCCTCTGTCGCCTGATTACAAGCATCCAAACACTTATTATATTCCTTCATAGCATAATACACCTGTGCTTTCCTAATATGTGCGCGCATAAACTTCTTGTCCCTCTTCAGAGCCTCGTCACAGTCTTTAATAGCCTCTGGGAATGAGAGAAGTTTAATTAGTGCCGCCGCGCGGTTAGAGTAACCACGGGGGTCCTCAGGAGCACGTTTGATCATCTCAGTGTAGGCCTTGACGGCACCAACCCAGTCCGCAGCTTTAAAGTGCGTATTTCCTTGTTCACGGGCTTCATCAGCTTTCTCTGGGTCGATGTAGGATTCACGCTCGAAGTCGATCTTAGCCTTTTCGGCGGCACGGAGCTTTGTGAGGACGTCGGGGGTGCGGTGCTCGGTGAGAGAGCGGTTATAGTACTCGATTGCTTTTGTAAGATCGCCTTGCTTTTGGTAGGAAGTTCCAATACGGCCAAATGCCCTAGAGGGGAGTGTTAGTCTTCTAATGTGATTGAGGTGGTGTGTGGGGGTAAGTACTTGGCGATCAATTTGAAGTCAGCGCGCATTTCACGGCCTTCCTCAATAGCCTTCTCGCACTCTTTGATACAACCTTCAAAGTCACCAGCCTCAAACCTGGCCGCTGCCAGGTTGTTGAGGTAGGTGATGTCCTTGTGAAGTTCCCAAGCCTTTGAGTAATGCTCAATAGCAGCATCAAAATTACGCTTCTTATAGTTCTCTGTCCCAAGTGCTTTTTCCTTATCAGCGGCTTCTTTCGCCTCTTTCTTTGCCTTATCTTCCTCATTTTTTGTATCTTGCTCAGTCGGCTCGTACGGCGGTGGTGTGCTAGCCTTTGGTGGAGGAGACCTTGAGGTGCTTGCGTCTGGCATCTCAGTATCTGCATCACCACTAGCTCCCGCACTTCCACCTGCACCAGCATATCCTGGCATCTCCATTTGAATGCCCAACAATGCACCAATGACCTGCATAACTCTAGGATCGCTAATTTCGTTCTGAATAGCGCTAGGGTTAGTCCTAATCCTGTTCAACTTCTCCATGAACATAGGGTCCCCGAGGAATGGGGAGGTCTTAGGGTTGGAAGCAAGTTTTTGCAGGAAGTTTGGATCCTGGAAGATCTGACCAAGTCCCATATCTGCTTGTTGATCAGCGGCAGCCTCGCGGCTAATGGCTTCGTTGACGGATTTAACGCCGGATTTGGCTTGGGCATTGTTTGGGTCCATCTTGAGGGCTTCTTCGTAGGCATCAAGAGCAGCAACTAGGGAAATGTTAGAAGTGTTTAATAATAAGAGCTGAGGTATAATTAGACTTACTAAGATCGCCTTGACCGTGCAGAGCTGCACCCTTTCTTGTGAATCCTTTGGCCCAGTCAGGCTTTAGTTCTATTGAAGAACGAGTATTGTCAGCACCAATGATTCTTATCAGCAAAAGTCCAGCCTATGAACCACTAACCAGTACACTTGATGGCATCTTGTAGAGCACCAGCAAAATCCTTCAAGGAGGCATAGGAACCTGAGCGGTTTGAATAAAGGACATGGTTGGATGGGTCTAGATCGATAGCTTGGGTGAAAAGAGAACTACAGTAGTTAGCCAAGTACTCAACAACTTCTCATGATGGTGAAGATGAGTAGAAAACATACATGGCCTTATCGAAATCCTTCGCGGCAAAAGCAGCGTTTCCTTCAGCTTTAAGCTATGCGGTTGTCAGTGGCTCTTCCGAGATCTTCGGAGGTGTATAAATATATAAGAGATGAGTACCTTGTCAGCCATGATAGGAAAAAGGGTAATACAGAGGAGATAGTGAAGATTTGAAAGAGCGAAATATCTCTCGCTAGGGTCGAAGTACAATAAAGTTGTGGGTTGTTGAGGTGGAGAAAAGCGAGCGGGATGTCTCTATGTATGTTTGTACTTGGGGCGCGGGGCTCTAGGCCGAATCTTCGAGTGCTTTCTAGAATCTACCGACTGCGGGGCACCCACAACCCCAGACCACAAAGCGAAACACAACAGAGCAGGAAAAAAAAGTAGAATCTGGAGGGCAGAAAATACACCACAAATACTTTTCTGAGGAAGAATTCTTATCGTGAGCAAAATATATCAAGACACCCTTCCGACTCATCTCAATTCACGTGCACGGTGGAACGATGCTTTTATCAAAATACATTTTCGCTATCCCCCGATTGGCCCGCCGAGACAACAATAGAGCCTCAGTCGTCGCACATCTGCAACACCCTAAATCTTCTTAAAAGCTTGAAACTCTAACTACTGGCGATCTGATGTGTCAATTTTCCCGCAGCTTTTGGCCCTGGGTTTCAAGCTTGGTAACCCATCTACAAAACCTAACCCTAAATACATAAAGTCTTTTTAGCAGTCATCACTTAGCAGTCATCACTTATCACTCACCATAATAATGCTTGGGGCATGCAAGGCAGCATACTAGTGGCGAGACTCTTCGATCTATATATCTTAGGTACTCCTTTAGTTAACAAGGCACTCTATAAGATGAATGTGTGACCTTAAGGCCCTCGGAATTACTTGATTCTGGATTAGCCAAGAATCCATTACCTCACACCAGATATGTCACCGGCGAAAGCCTTGCGCACGAAAAGGGCAAATAAAAGATTACGGGGGAGTATGATGTATTCTAAAAACTTGTAGCAGAGATGGGGTGCCCGACATGAAGAATATAGACACTAGTATGGGCTTCTCTGGACCTTGATGTATGGTTGAGATTTCGTTAGTCCTTATATCATTGGTCCACAAGAATTCTCTACATGCGGGGAAATATCTGTGTATTTAATCTGGATGCTTAAGCTTCAAAATCAACAGATAACGGGTCTCGGTTATGTATCTATATGTAGCCACTTATGACCTTGCGATACTATTCTAGTGCCCCGAAAACCCATTTTGACAAAGGAATTGAAGGTGCCTTGCTTGCACGTGTATGCAGATATGACGGTATTCGCAAATGAGTAACCCATCATATTCACTCACATACCCTTGTGAGCCAACGGAGCGGATATATTACATCCCGTGGAGAATAGTAGAGAATGTAAGGGAGATGCATACAAGAACACCATGTAGAAGTACCCATCATGAATCTCTCTGGGTATGCGGATATAATTTCTTCTCGGTCTTTAGACACGGGATCCGGAATATGCGTTGGTCATACCTTCTTGCCAATGCGTGGATGGGCCTCGTTGCCCTCACTCTGGTTGAGTTACACCCTCATTGTAGTCGTCATCCTGCCCTGTCACAACTCGTCTGCCCCCTCCGATACTCCGCAGGGAAAAATTCTAGATTCAGGTTCAGCCTTGCTTTTGCTTGCTGCGTAGAGTACTTACGGTCCAGGCACCTATTCAACAGTTTTCACCCCACCCGCGCCTACCCTCCATTGCTTTGCCCCTTCACTCTGGTTCCCTTTTACCATACTACGCGACGTCCCGACTCTATTCCGCTTGGACCTAGACAGCACAGAAATTCTATCCACCACCCGAAATCGACTACGCTAGAGGAGCACGCCGATAACTGACACAGTCTAATTCACGGTGAGTCGATAAGTTATTCCCTTGGTTCTGGCCTTTCCACCTGCCAAGAGACGGCGGAAGAATCCAGCCGTGTGGTAGGATTAGGTAGTTGTTGGGATACGATACCTATCTATGCTCTCTCCTCTATCATCTTCTTCTTCATCCCATTTTTCATCACCACTGCTGGTTATCTGACTGTTTTATTCTGGCTCTGTCTATTTCTATAGCCTTCCATCAGGCCCACACACACATCAATCCGAGCTAGCAGCTAGAAACTACGAAGTAAAGGGAGAAAAAGTATGTTTGGTCACAACCCGATCACTAGCCACGTATCTAAGCGACGGAGTTCATCCTTGTCGAGTATGTTCTTCTACTCTACCCCACCAGTTGGAAGTTCGAGTACTGGTAGTAAGTTGTTGAGAGTTTTGTAATAGTGGTAGTGGTCTGGGTGGAGAGAAAGTTTTTGGGAAGCTGGGTCTTGAATATAGGTTGTGGTTGCTAATGCTTTTAATAAAGGCGATGCAGGTCAGAAGTCGTCGAATGCTGAATCTGCTGGGGAGGAGGAGGAAACGATCGTTGACGATGGGGAGAAGAATAGTATGTTTCCCTTCGAATTTCCTAAGTTAAGCCCCTTGTTTTTAGTAAGGGGGGCGTGTATTGTTGTGCAAACAAGACTGATGATGCAACAGTGTTGTTGTCGATAATTTCACAATTGAGACCAGGAGCTGATTTGAGCCGCATTACCCTGCCGACATTTATCCTTGAACCAAAGAGCATGCTTGAGAGGATCACAAAGTACGTGCTTTTGTGGGAACTTTGGGCTTTTATTACCATGTGAGTTTTTATATGACTTGAGCTGACAATAGGGATTTTGGCAAACTATAGCTTCATGCAGCACCCCGAAACACTACTACCGATGACGGTTGTAGATGACCCAACACAGCGGTTCATATCTGTTGTGAAATTCTATCTCAGTGGTTGGCACATCAAGCCTCCGTGTGTATACCTTTCTGCTTGGTAGCTTATGAACTCATTGCTAACTATCCCCTAGTGGCGTCAAGAAGCCTCTAAACCCAATCCTTGGCGAGTATTTCACCTGCCATTGGGATTTCAACGAGACCCCCGGCACCCAGGCATTCTACATTTCTGAGCAGACTTCTCACCACCCACCTAAGTCATCTTACTTTTACATGGCCCCTCACCATGGAATTCGAATAGACGGAACTCTAAAACCACAATCTCGATTCCTCGGTAACTCAGCGGCATCTATGATGAATTCTTCGGTCGTAGTTCTTCGGTTACTTAACCGAGGAGCTACTGCGGGAAAGCCGGATGGTGGAGAGAAATACGTACTGACTCAACCAAACATGTATGTCCGCGGGATTCTGTTCGGCAAAATGAAGTATGAATTGGGCGATCATTCCTATGTCAAGTGCCCAGAGTTAGATTTAATTGCAGATATCGATTTTAAGGTCAAGGGGTTTTTCACAGGAGCTTATAATGCTATAGGCGGACAGATTAAGAGGGAAAGCACGGGCGAGGTTCTATACGAGATTAGTGGTAGCTGGAGTGGGGAGATGTTTATTAAGGACTGTTTGGTATGTACTGGAAGGCTAGTTCTACTGCTGGAGTTAAAAAGGCTTATATTTAATGTGATTAGACTGGTAAAAGAGATCTACTCTTCGATGCTACTAATGCAGTACCTACACCCCCGACTGTCAGGCCGTTATCAGAACAGGACGAGCGCGAGTCTCAGAGACTCTGGGGACCGGTCACTACCGCACTAAAGTCGAAAGATCAGGAAGGTGCCACCGAGGCCAAATTTAAGATAGAGGACAGACAAAGAGAGGAGGCTAGGTTGAGGGAATCTGATGGTGTGGAGTGGAAACCAAGGTTCTTTCGTGAGGTTGACCGCTCAAGAGGAGAGGAGGAGGAGTTGGATTGGATTATTTCTACCAATATGTGAGTTTCCGAGATGAAGGTGCTAAAATTGCTGATGGAGAGATCTCCTAGAGCTGAGATCTTGGCATAAGGAGAATACTGACCTGAATTCCTAAAATAGTGATACCACAACCCCAGAAGAGCAGATCAAGCAAATTTTGAACATTGCACCAATAATTACTGGATCAAGGCGGGCTAGTAAATACGATATCCCACCACATCATCCACATTCTGAAAGGATTCAGGAAGAATCTACAAATGGTAAAACCACTAGCGTAGCCCCATTGGACCCGGAAAGAGGATTAGTGGACTTTGGAGAGGCTGATATCTTTGGACCTGCTGGTCCGATTTCAACAAGCAGGGGCGTAACAACAGAAGCAGACCGGTCAACTAGACCGGAAGCAAGACATAAAGTACGACGTTCGAGATCAGGTTCGGGCATGAGCTCGCTGAGCGCTCGCTCTGCGGGCTCTGTTGGAGGTGTAGGCAAGGGGGTGGGGTACAGCGACGATAGTGATGAGTTTGTGGATGCGGAAGAAGCTTGAGAGTAGATTTCTTATTATGGGGTGGCATTTGATTGCGGAAATGAATGCATTTGGGGCAAAATTCAACATGGATGTGGGAATATTGGCGTCAGTGATTAATTTACGACTCAACGAGTAAAAATCAATACATATATATAACTTTTATAAAAGCACACTCATATCGCAGCTCCAAAGTTGATTCTCCAAGTTCTAGCTGCGGGTTGTGAATCCTGTGGGTCTATAGTTCCTAGCCCCGCAGAACCATGGTATAGGTTACGAATTTTAATGTTACAAGCAGTAATTTTAGTTATCAGCATTTAGGATAGATATCGGGAACAGAGTCGCCCCCCTTTTATCACAATATCTCACTCGTCCAGTAAAGCCAACCACAGCATGTTTTTAGTGGAACGCGCGCTATCCCACCACCTAATTTTCTCATTGGCCCGAAGGTTTGGTTCCACAGCTGCTATGGTCTCAGATCTCACCGGGAGCTGGGCTATGTAGCTAGCACAACATACTGAAAACTTACCCTTGTGTATCTCTTTCCTACATGATGTTAGTTATCCTGAGAGCTTCTTGCGGGGAGCTGCAGGAGTATTCAGGCCAAGTCTCCAATAACCACCATGTATTAATGAGTGCCCACTTTTCAGCTCAATGCTAGGTATTCAGAACGTAGGGCGGATGGTTACCTGAGCCAAGTGCTGTGGGGAATACAAGCTGAACTATAGTCCTCAGTAACATTCTGTTAAGCACAAGAGCTCACTCGCCTGGAGTATCCGTGCCATCCTTGCATAATGGCAGAGCCTACAATTGGTAGAACCACCCCAGGGTGATTGTTTTATCATACTCTATAGAAATAAGCTCGCGACACCGGGCCCGTAGTCCTATGGCATCATCACTGCATAAGTTAAGTATACTTATTGGAGCTGGCTGACCGTACGCCACGTTTCCTTGGCAATCTTGTCCCTCAACCCCCTGGAATGTTTTCCGCCCCTTTCCAGAACGTGGGATAGGGTGGCTTATCCCAGCCATTTTGGGGTATGTTTTAACCCTTAATTGAGGTGGCGCAGTTTCTTCTGTCAAGGCTTGTCCTTGTGTCAGATCCTTTGGGTGGGCCCCTTCGACTTGCCTTTTCTCATGTATGTCTGCAGAGGAAAGAGAAGGAGAGGGAGAGATCTAAGTGAGTGAGTGCAGATACCTAGCCCCCCCACTTGCTGCTTGCGAAACAGCCAGCGTGTTCGAAGGTTTACTTTTTTCTTTCTTTCCCCGAGACTTCCCATTTCCTCTACTCGGCGATATCTCGCCATTCTATCCACGGCATCCTACCATTACTCTCGGCCCTCTGGCAGCCGCTTTGGTTGTTTGTTGGTTGCAGCAGCTCAGGTTTCCTTGACGCGAAGAGGGCTTAGCGTTGTGTCTTAACGTTAACTTCTCGGAGGTTTCCCCTTTTCTACGGGCCGATTCTACCTCTCTACCGAACATTACGAACTTCACCGGCACACCAGCTTCCGGCTTTCTCAGTCTACAATACATACGTATACTGTGCCTGGGCCCCCCCTATTGTAGTCGGCACGCACCGGAAATTAATAAGTCCGTACGACGCGAATCTTGAAGGGGATAAGGGTTATAGGGGACTTTTCTGGAAACTGCGACTGTAAACCACGACACTGCAGCCAGGCCACAAACTACAGACTACTATTACTGTTACAGATTACAAACAAACACGGAACAAAATCACCACCAGTGGGGGTATTCTATTGTAGGAATATTTAATATCTACTTTTCTTTCTTTCCTTTTTTACAGGTGACAGTGGCCAGAGCTCGGATTTCTCTTTGTCGAACTCAGAAGTGAGGGCTCTTGTTCCCTCCTTTGAATCATCATGGCCAACAACGTTGGTGTCTCTCGCGCAGGTCTCTCCCCCGTATCAGTCGCTGGAAGTGACTGGTCAGGAATTTCAAAATATCAATCTGGCTCCGACCTCTATGGCCCCGGGGGTGCCCCTCCACGCAGCGGCTCACTGGTCAATGGAGGTGGTGGAATGAATGGGAATGGACCCCCGGGTTCCGGGGGAGAGGGAAGAGAAGGACGCACCACGTCCCCCCCAGCATCAATAGCTCGATCATCAGATGGAGCAGGCCTATACGCGCAGAGCGATTCCTCATCTCTCAAGGGTATCATTCAGGAGGAAGAAGTCGCGGCTCACCACTCAGCGCTCAAGAAGCTATTACAACCATACCTTTCGCAGCAAGGGAATGGACGGCCCAATAAAGCACGAGACAAGCTGCTCCGGTTATCAGTAATTCAGTTTCAAGAGCTCTCTACAGATGTCTATGATGAACTCCAACGCCGCGAAGCAAATGCACTTAATACCGGCGGCGAGAAACCACCGCACTTGCTGCCAAAGGATAAATTCCACCCGAAGAGGAACCAGGCAAGGCAGAAGCTGTCCACACTTGCTATGGAAAGGTTTAGGGATCTGGCGACAGACGTGTACTACGAGTTAGAGAGGAGATTTCCGCAATTCGGGGATGGTAGTGGGAGCCCAACAGCCAGTATCATGAGCATGAGTGGTATGCCACCTCCCGGTCGCGTCGGGAGTCCTGGGCCTGGTCGAGCTGGTTCTCCAGGACCAGGAATGATGCCCTCTGGTCGAGTCGGGAGTCCCGGTCCGGGTAGAGTGGGATCCCCAGGCCCTGGTGGGGTGCGGAACGGGCCACCTCCGGGAGGCTATGCACCCTACGGTGGTGGCCCTGGAGGAGGTAATGGTGGACCACCACGAGTCGGATCACCGGGGATGTCACAAAGGGGTGGACCCGGGGGAGGAGGACCGGTGGGATCACCCCAGGGAGGTTTTGGGAGGCCAACGCAAAAAACATATCAACCGGGGACTGTGGTTCCAGTTAAGAGTACTATGGTGGAGGACGATGATGAAGGACCAGACAATGACTCGGATCATGATGGGGCTTTTGGGCTAGAGGATAGGAAGTCAAATGGGCCTGGGAATAGAAATACTGGACCGGGGACACCGACTATATTAAAAAGGGATAGTAATAGGAGTATAAGCAGTTTGAGGAGTGGAATTGGGAGTAATGAGGTACAATCTCTTGCTTTTGTAGTAGAGATTTGGGTAAAGGCTGATTTATTTATAGGCGGATAAAAGGCTCATTTCCGAGTACCAGAGTAAGGTTGAGATGTTGCAGGATAAAGTGGCAGCACTAGAGGGCACCTTAGATGATAGAAATCGAGAAATCTCAGACCTTAAGAGTGGCGAGAGGCGGAGACAAAGTGTATGTTCTCCTACCCGATATATATCTACAGACGTAGTTAGCTAACAATAAGCGTTCGGACCGGCAGAATCTCAACTACGAACTCGAAGGGAAACTGGCTGATGCGCAGAACCTCAACAAGAACTTGCAGGATGAGCTTTCTCGAGTCAAGGCCGAGAAAGAGGCTAGTGAGCAGCGTGAAATGAGTGGGGGGGATCAGAAGTATGATGAGTTGTTACAAGAGCATGAGCAATTGAAGGCAGAGCTGAGGGAACAGGAAGAGGTAAGAGCGGCTATACCCTCTGTTTGTGTTTGAACATTACTGATTTGAGGCTGCAAATAGGTCACAGAGGAAGTCCGTCGTGAAGCTATGGAGTTTCTAAACCAGATGAAATCGATATCTCAACGCGCCGACAACTTCTATGAAAAAGAAGAAAGAATGCATGTGGATCTTCAGAAACTCCAGGATGAAGTCAAAGAATGGAAAACCCGCTACGCGCGCGCAAAAGCAACACTCCGAAATCTGAGAACCTCATCTATGGGACTAGCCATGCAATCTCCCACAAACCTCATCACAAAGGAAGGCGGTCTATCAGATCCGAACGGCCTCATAAAAGATATTCACATGACAAAGTTTCAAATCTCTATTGACGAGCTTCTTCGGGTCGCGCGGGGCGTCAATTGCGCGCAGACGTTGGAATATGTGAGAGCCGTTGTCATGGCCACTAGAGCAATTACAGAGGATATAGGCGATTCACCAGACGATGATCGTGGGAAACTGAAAGCGAGAGTTTCTGCGACGGCAAATAACCTGACTACGGCGGCGAAAAATCATGCTACGAGCCAAGGGCTGTCACCGGTTTCACTTGTTGATGCTGCTGCGTCACATTTGACGGCGAGTATTGTCGAATTAATCAAGATTGTGAAGATCCGACCGACACAGCAGGGAGAATTTGAGGATGATGGGGAGGACTTGATCTTGTCTCCCGATTCGCCGAGACCTGGGCATGGTGGACCACCTGGTGCATCTCCACAAATGAACGGGAGCCATTTTGGCGGAAACCTCCACCAGAACGGGAACCAACACCAAGACGAAAACCCTCACCAAGAAAATAGCAACCAAAACGGAAATAACAGAATGAGTGGAGAAAGCGTCTACAGCCCTCTCACATCTCCTCGCGCCTCTCATCAAGAACAAGGTCGCAACGGGTCTGTCGGTGGACGAGGAGGTGGCGCGTGGGGAGATGTCGCACCCTCTTTTGCAGGCATAGGGAGCCCCCCGAGGGCTCCTGCATTCGGACTCAGAGCCACTGAAAGCAGCGTTGAAGAGTTAAGGGTGAGTCTCACATTATTCCCACTTCCTCCTCAACGTGTGGTGCAGACGCTGACGACCTTTGAACCCTCGTCATTGCAGATCTTCCTCGAGACACAAACTGAGGGGATCGTGGAAAGCATTCAAAACCTTCTTCAGAGCATCAGGGCCGATGGAGACATGCAGACACTGCGCCGCCATGTTGCAGATATTACGACCGTTGTGGACAAAGTCGTTAGAAATACTGAGGCTGCGATGGACCAATCTGGAAACGAGAAACTCCGTGAACGTGGTGACTGGATCGTTGCAAATCTAGCGGGGTGCACAGAAAAGATGATAACATTGAGTGAACATGGGGAACCAGTGGATGGGCCAGCGGATAAGGAGTTTAAAGGAAAACTCGCGGCATTGGCATTTGATTTGGCTAGAGAAACAAAGGATCTTGTGAGGACTGTTGAAGAGATTGATAATGAGGCGAGAAGACCTCCAGGAAGCATCAGTGCGGATGATCTGAGGTGATTGAGCTGAATATCGAGGTATAGAGGAGTGAATGTGATGGGCGGAGATATTTGGGGTTTGGAGGACACTTTTTGCCTGTTTTTTTGCTCGTAGCTCCTTTCTTAAACTTTGCGGGATACCCTACTTTGGGACGAATTAGTATGCTAGCGAGTGCATTAATGGTGCACAGTACCATCCTAAGTTTTTTGGGGCTTTGGATTTGGTAAGATATATCAGTACGGTTGCTGTGGATATTGACATTTATTGTATTTTTTTTTGTCGTGGAGGTCCGGTTTTAACCCTTTATTTCTTCGTTTCATAGTAAAAATTTTGTTGCGCTTATATCTTGCCGAGGTGGAGTTTTTTCTGACCTTTTTATCGGAGATTTAGGTAGGGTGATGTATGCTAGAGATAGTTGGGAATGATACCTGTGCTTTGTTATTTGAGTGTTCTAAAGTGAAACCTTGGCTTGTGATCCTGGAGTGAGTCATCTCTGCGGAGGATTCAAATTTTAGCAACTGCATAGGGTGGGAGAAATAAAGGCGCACGAGTGATTTCTTATGATAATGATATGTACCCGGGAGCTGGTTTAGACTCATTGCTTATCACTCATCTAAATTTCGGCGGTGTACATGGGCTGGAGCATATTCTAGCCTAACAAATAATTTATTTTTCCCTGACGATGGCACCTAAGGGAAATGAGTTCCAATGGGGGATTAACATACTGGACGTACTATGTACGCAATTTCTGAGGGCTGCTTTGCTCAGAACTCGCGTAGAGTATGAGAGTAAATTCTACACCTTTTTCTAATAGGAACCGTTACTTTTTCTAAGTCCGGTGCTGTAGAGAATTTGAAGTGCTTATCGGATATGAATCACTTTCTCGTATCTTATGTGCAGACTTCTGGCAAAGACTAAAGACAAGAAATAATCGGCTCTCTGGCATTCCACGTTTTGCTCGATCGGTAGCCCCCACTCATCACCTCATGGTCGCAGTTAAAATGCACAGAGCCTACCAATAACCTCCCTAGAGGACTATGGGCCGTCAGACCACATTGCGTCTATAAAACCTAAGGCATCCACTCATTACCCCGAAATTCTTTGGGGTCCTAGATACGAAGCTCACAGATTATCATCACCGTTTGTTACTTTGTAGGCTAGAAAATAAGGATTCCCTAAATCGGACAATGGAGAGACTCGGGAAGACTCTATATTCTATTCGAGATTATACAGGTAAGCTGGTACGTCTAAGGTTTATAGTTCAAATGATAGTAGACAGAAAATTCGACTACAAAGGCCCTCTTGGTCATAGCCTGTAGGTATTTGTGGAATAAAGATATCCGAGGGACTGCGAGAGAAGGAGGGGTAGTCGGTTGTCACTTCTTGCTCAACCACCCAACACAAGCTTGCGTGATCGCGGCTAGGCAAGTATACTACATATACGTTCCAATAATCCCCAACGGGTTTTGGCAGTATGCAGCAAAAGAAAAGGAAAGAGAGTAGCATGCATATGATTTGGATTATTCCAGAAGGCTGCGTTCATACCATGCCGCGATCGGGCATCTACCTGAGGGAGGTGGAGAAGAAAAACAGACAGACGCGCAGGATGTAATGTCTGACTTGTATTAATCCCCACCAACCCTGGTCAGGTGCCTATCTACCATGGGATTCTTTAGGACTTGAAAGCTGGGAAACCACCCCTGGTCTCGACCCACATAGACACGGAGGCAACAACCCCTCTTGTTTCAAATTGACGAGACCTAAGTCATGTTGGAGAGTGTTGATATCCAGTAGGGTTAGTTGTGGTAGAAATCTGCTAGGAAGTTTCTAACCACCCACATCATCAAGAAAACGCACGAGAGTCTACTCCACCGTATACCTCAAAAGCAATTACTCACTCCACAATGCCATGTCTGGTGAAGCCCAAGGTGGCTCCACGTGTGTTAAATCTTTGAAAATCCCTCCCTGAATCTAGTTGTAGTTAACATGCATAAAGGCTATTATGTGAATATAAACTGGATCGAAAGAATATACCAGGCTCATAATGTTAGAGTCATAAGGTGTGCCAGGGGATAAGTTTTCTAGTGGATAGCTGTTAATTTTAGAGAAGGTAAATCGACTGCGCACGGATTTTTTACTTACCAATCAATTCTGCGCGCGCGCTGGTTTGTGGCCGGGGAGATCGAAGGAGCTTTACTCGAGATCCTGTGAACCAATCATCCTCTGGGGCTAGGGGGCTGTGAAGGGAGGGAAATCGACCGAGTACTGATTAAAAAAACGCCAAGTCCTTTATATAGCCCTAGCCCTGGTACTTCCGTGATAGCAATAATGCAGCGCTTTGACAGGTTTCTGATGTCATGAAAGTATCTATCAGCCGCACTTTATTCTAACGTCGGATTAAGATGAGGTGATGAGGGGTAGTCTCTGCTGAATGACGACAAAGTCAAGAATCCTCATCTTTAAACTAGTGCCTATATTGTGTGGAAGTATGCCTGATGAGGAGGCATTATTTTCTGCAGTCTCAACGTGGATCAAAGGGAAAAAAGAATTTTTGACTTACATGTTCCCTCAGTGAGTGCTTTGAGGACTACCACTCATGCTCAGGCTACAGCTTCCGGCAACAAAGATCGAGAAACGTGGAGTTTGAATTTAGGGTTTCTATTGGCTTTTCAGTATTGTGGCAAAGATTATAGCAATTGTACTGGCTGTTGGGCCCCTGCTCACTAACCCTGGTTTCTCGATCTTTCTTGCCGGAGACTGTACATTGCTTGAAGTATCTGTGTAGAGTGGCTTGTGGTCTGTTCCAGGGAATTCTTAAGGGGATCTTTTCAAAAGAAAGACTGGGTAAATTTACAAAGCTTACATCTCGTTTAAGAACGCATTGCACCAACCACATTGTCACGGCTTTGCATAAGATGGCTGGATAATACTCCCGATGGGTTTGCGTGACACTGTAGTATCTGTGATCGCGGTGGTGATACGTGTACTGTTAGGGAGGGACAACGAGGCCAACAGAGGCTCAGCGTTAGTGGGGCATTTTTACCCCAAGGATCCGATAGACCCCTATGGAAAGTACCACAAAACAATGGATAGAATGCTTTTGAGACACTGTCTCAGAAGCCAACACCGGCTGCATATCCCATTGACTAAAGCTTTATGATCGGCCGCCACGATTTGCCTTCATGAGACAATATCCACATAATGAACATCTCGTTCGCTACATGCTTGTATTTTCATATCTTACTGGACAATAAGGTGCTGTGTTGGACGGCGCCCGTGTGAAAATTGATGGTGTTTGAGAGGGGGTGGAAAAAAAGGAAAAATACGAACCTGGATTTCCTGGGGTTGTTTTTCACCAATTGAAAAACTTCTGTTCTTACGCAACAGGTATTGGGGTTATGAATTCTTCTGATCAAGTATTAAGGCTGTGAAATTGAGGGGCACTCACGATAATTGGTAATTGTGAAATGGTTTGGAAGCGGGGTTCTCTATTGTACTTTTGATTGGGCGATAAGAATACTCAACCCAGTTTATGCGCCGCAATTTGCTTAAGTGTATGCAGACAGCACAGGTGATGTTCTTTCAGCCTTCAGTCGGATTTACGTGTCTCCGTTGCTGATTTGTTATTCAGGCGGTGCAGGAACCACAACCTCGAGGATGCTCTGATGCCAGCACATTTCTCTGGTATAATTATTACTTTTCTTTCCTTTTACTCTCGTCGTAAGAGGGTGTGAGAGAGTACTGAAGAATATCTCTAGCAAGACTTATAGCCTCGCAGATAACTTTCAAAAGCTGTCACTCATTTTCGAGAACCTAGGACCGAATAAATGTCGAATACATCGGTAAGAAGGGCTTTTAGGAAGTGGAAAGAAACGACGAAAGCCTCGAGTCAACGCGGGAGAAACTTAGATGACGGAACTGTAGTTGATCCTACATATACAAAGCCGTTTCAATCATTAGACCCCGATATATCGAGCGATTCTGATGAAATGTCTTCGTCAGTAACTACAAGCTCGTCTCTAAGGTAAAGCCACTATCCAAGCGCGCATGGAGGTTCATATCTCAAGAAACTATAAGATCGATGGGGACTTACATGATGGAAATTAAAGGAGATATGGTTCTAAAATTTCATTACATGGCTCAAGGGGGCAAGTAACACAATCTAAGTCCTAATGCTTGGGCGAGTTAATATAGTTCTATACTATTTCTCAGTAGCCATGCAAGACCTTAAATTTCAGGTTTAGTTTATCGCTAACTAGGAATGATTGAAAGTTTAGGTCGTCGGTTAGCAATTTGCAATACGATCCATGGTCAAGCGATGAAGACGAAGACGAAGACGAGGACGGAGACGAAGATGAGGACGAGGACGAGGACGAGGAGGAGGACGGCAGTGATGACGATGGCGACGACGACAACGTTTCATTCAAGAGTCTCACCGAAGGCACTCTTGTCATGGTGGATAGCGAGTATGGGGTTTCAAGAACATCACTTGAAACTGGAGACGAGCCTCAATCATTGTCAGACTCGTGTGAAGATTGTGGCAAATCCGCACTGGTATTGTCTTGGTGTAACGTTTGTAGTATTGCGCTTTGTGATGAATGTTGGATTACTCAGGCAGCGCACAAAAACAGCCCTCGGAATAAAGGACGAAAAAAACATGAGAAGACTGATTTGAGGCTTTGGGAGATCATTAACTCGATTCTAAATCCAGACACAGACCCTAGAAGGCAACAGGAGCTCCATCGGGAAAATTTTGATACAAAATGGTTCGGAGTAGAGTTTGACGAAAACACACGGAAACCTTGCTTCCACGACTACGGGCGTTATGTTAAGCTTGCGTCTGAAACTGAAATGGCTCCTGGGACCCAGCATCCCTCTATTACCTGTTTTGTTGGAGAAACAGGTCATGGGAAGAGTACACTGATAAACGCATTAATGAAGGTATTAAATTTCCGCATCTAGCTTTTGGGCCTTCTTACTAAGTATTTGCTTAGATCAATCGTCATGATAAGAGCTCAACACCCCCTCGAGCCCCAGTAATGGGAACGACTATGCAACTAGACATTCCTACTAGCGATTCTGTACATCTATTTGCGGATCCCATAACTTATAATACTGATAGGCCGTATTTCTATGCTGACTGTGAAGGTCTGAGCGGGGGAAATAAGGTCCCTATGGCAACCAAGGCTTACCAAAGCGTGAAGAATTTCCGCCAGAAGAGACGTCACGCCAAAAACCATAGAGGTGAAAGTGGAGATAACGGTATTGTTTGGGCACGGGGGCAGCAGAAATCACGCCAATGGATGGTAGAAAATCTCTATCCTAGAGTCCTTTTCACGTTCTCCGATGTTGTGTGTTTTGTGACTAAGAATTTTCGGTGGGTATTCGTATATATCTTTCTGATTGTCTTTGAGGGCTTCTAACTTCTAAGCAGGGCTCTTGAATCTGTGATTTCAAAATTGATTCGCTGGGCGGATAAGGTTTTCCAGCAGTCTGTTAACCAGCCTGTACTCCCATATGCCGTTATTGTTGTGAATGCGGTCGAGGTACCGGTAAGATATTTTTTAGTCCCCGCCCCGTAAATATCCGACAATTTGAGGTGTTTTTCCTAACTAATTCACTCAAACTGAGCTTAGGAACCCAATTCACCTTGGTGGGATATCGATCGTACAACAAACGAACAACTAAAAAAACGTGCTGATTGTATTAAAGACGATCCTTTTATGATGGGGTGTGTTGATAAATGGAGATCTCTGGGAAAGCGCATCAGTAGCCTGGAAGAACTTCTTATGTGCTACTACAGTGGCATAAAGATAGTTTGTATTCCTCATGCTAAGGAATCTCCAGCAGTCATTGAACAGCAATACAAGAATTTGTACAGAGTTATGGGAGAAGGCTCTCAGAAAGCTTACGATTTAAGGATAAAAGCTGGACTCCTTATGACAAGTGAAGAATTAGATATATATCTTAGGCACGCTTTTCACCACTTCTCGAAGAACCCGTCGAGACCGTTCAACTTCCTTGCTGCAGCATTTCGGCATAACCCAGTTCCTTCAACTTTCAAAGATCATATCGCTAAAGCAGCCATTCACATAATGACCCAAAGCCCCGAGATGTCGGGAACAGATATGTTCAAACTTCTGGCGCCATTTATTGCATCCTGTATTCTGTTAGATGCCTACAGAAGCCGGTATCCACATGGTGGTATGGGACATGTTTTTCTTATTTTTATTTTTATCAAAAATGCTGATAGTGAACATTGCTAGGCCAAGCAGCAATAATATTTCCATTATACCAAAAATTTTGCGAGGAGGCTCTAGCAGAAGTCTACGAAAAACACTGGCGATGTGAAAAGCATGATAAAAAACGCCGCCGTTGTGCCAATGTAGCTACCGGCCATTCAAAAGGCCATCAGTTGGAAGATGGGAAAGTATTTGCCGTTGGAGAATTTTGGTCTGCTTACATTGAGAACGCGAGCAAAGAAAAGAAAAACTTTATTGGTACTATCTCAGATGAACTTGACAGGCTATTGAAAGAGTTTAGTATAGGACGAGATATTTCTGCTGTGGCTTCACATCACCAGAATTTTGTACTAAAGAAATTTGTTCGCTACTGGAACTGGCAAGGGAGAGCCACTAACCAGGGTGAGGGCATCGCACCTCTTACAGCCCACACGACGTGTTTCAGTTGCCTATCGGGAACGCCTGTGCATGCGCTACCTTGTGGCCATATTCTCTGCGAGCGATGTGCTGAAAATTACTCGGACCTATCTAGCTCGGGTGCTTGGCGTGAAATGAAAGTTTGCCCACTCTGCAATAACATGGAAAGCCCTTGGGAGACTCCATGGAAATATAGAACAAGGCCGAAGCATGCAGGTTTACGGATTCTATCTTTGGATGGGTGAGTTTCTCCCGTTACTTATAGTTCTTGTCAAGTACTATAGTTTTATTTACTGGTAACTAAATATACTTAGTGGGGGGATTCGTGGGATTGTACAGCTCACAATGTTGGATGCCTTGGAAAAAAAGATTAATCTCGGAATACCTATTCAAGATTTCTTCGACCTCATAGTTGGCACAAGGTATGTAATTAAGAAAACTAGCCCATATCACTAAACTGAAATTTCTTCCTAGTGCTGGTGGAATAATTGCACTTGCACTTGCATCAAAACGAGTGAGTGTATCAGAATGCACGAGAATGTTTTATGAATTCTCTGAGCAGGCGTTCCAAAAGCGTACGGGGGCGGATCTACCAGGGATAAAGACAATCGTTGAGGCAACATATCACAGTAAATACGAAACCAGAGGCATCGATAGGATTTTAAAAGAAAAGTTTGGGGATGAGTTTATCTTCGGGGGCATAAGAGACCCTAAAAGCCGAGACATGTTAAGAGCCGGGGTTACTACTACTTCGTCGAGCGGACATCCATACTTAGTTGCAAACTACAACCGTCCTTTAACTGAAAGCTGTAAGTTACTAACTCAAAAAACTCTCATAGCTACTTTTTTAGTGCTGATAATAATAGTAAAAATCCCGTACGACTTCTTACGTGCCGAGAATAGCCATCAAGAGTTAAAAACTTGGGAAGCGTAATTCTCTCTACATTATGCATCTACCAGTAAACGGGATTGACATTTCTTAGAGCCCGATCAACCTCTGCGGCACCAAGATATTTTAAATCGTTTTTTCACAAGCCAAGTGGATACACCTTCAACGATGGAGGGCTGAAGTTCAACAACCCAGTCGTAGTAGCTGACTGCGAACGGAAGCTTCTATGGCCAAGTCTTGCAAATAAGCACCCTGACATCCTGCTTTCCATTGGTACCGGCTTCGATCCAACGCCAAGGTCCGAAGAGGATAAGCAAGGTCGACGCGTGCGAGCAAAGCGTGGAGCGTTGGAGTTTGCTAAAATTGTCCTCAAGATAGCCACACAACAGATCGAGAGTAGTTTGAACTGTGAGCGAGCGTGGACTGACTTTCTTCGGTCATTACCCCTTCAAGACGAAGACAAAGCTGCTAAATATCGTCGATTGAGTATCGAGTTTCCCAACAACCTCCCTAGGCTTGATCAAGTTGATCATATGCCAATGCTGAAGAAAGCGACGGAGGACTTCTGCCTCAAAAATCCACTTATTGATGAGATTTCAACAAAACTTGTGGCTTCCCTCTTTTACTTTAGGCTCGATGGAGCTTCTCGGGCGACCCAAGGAGCACGGAAATGGGACTGTGAAGGTAACCCAATCATACAGAATTATGCTTAGTTCGCGATCATTGACATACATAGGGACTATACTCTGCCGCCTTGAACCAGGCTCTGAGGCACTAAAAAAGCTATGTAGACGGCTGGAGCAACGTCAGAAAAGCCCGCCTAAGCGAAACCACATATTCTTTATGAACGAAAGGAAGAAAACAAGAGAAACTCCAGACATGCAGATTTTAGCGGATCCTACGTTATTTAACGAAGTATATGAGGGGAAAAAATTCGAACTGAAGATAAATTTCGAGATTTTTGGCCCGGATGACTCGATGAGAATATATCTCTCATTTTCTGACAAAGAATGCGACACTTCTCTGATCAGCGGATTCCCGTGTCGTATTCTTAAAGAACACGAAGGATGTGAGACCCCAGCCTCCACCCCTATATTTTGGGAATCAGTCCCAAATTAGGTTGTTTGGACTACTAACACATCGGTAGACCGTCCACTAGTTCGAGGGGACAGTACGAGAAAACAGCGAGATCATAAACACAAAGCCCCAAGTTTCTATTCGGCAATATCTGCGAACTCAAGCGCATCCTCAATATCTGCGATTTACCGTGGTATAACTACAAAAGTTGGAAACAGAAATTCTCATTAATTAGTTTTGTATGATTGGGTAGTAACTTGGAGGATTCTTAGTGTTACGGTTTTCATGGGGTTTTGGAGTAAGGTGGAGATTGTCTTTTGTAGACCGTATTTGAGCTTTCTAGTATTTTTTTTTGTAATTTGAGTTTGTATTTAGACCTCCTATCAGGAAATTTTATTTACTTCCTTCCCTGACCTATGAATAGGAGCACCAATATTACAGAGTGTAGTACAGTACTGAATCGGTGGCTAGTGGATGTAGGGTGCATTGAAAGATGACTAAGTTAATTTATAACTAAACTACTATGCTTTGAGCTTTATAATTATATGATTACTATCAACCAAAACGAGTCCTCTAGGCTAGGGAGAGTACCAGAGCCTAAAACAGAATACCAAAGTCTAACCCCACAAAAATAGCACCTCTAGATGAGAAATGGTTTTCAAATAGTGCTATAATACGCATAATTACTATTAGTACTATATCTTTTATATTACATATACTCGTTTGAAGCAAGAACCTCATAGCTATAGAGCTCCGTTATATGCGCGGACAGGGAATTTAAACTAAGTATAACCCCTTCCCTCTATCTCTTCATACATATCCATATTCAAATACTAGCTATCTCTTCTTTAAAGTCATTCTTAACCTAAACCCCAGCGCTCTGTATTTAAAATTAGAATATAGGCTTTAAAAGTAGTGTATAATTTAGTCTTATATTTTACCAGCGATAGTAAATTCAAGTTCAATATGCTGATCTCAGCACAAACCAAGTGCACAGATACTGATACCAGTGAAAATTGGGCATACAGATGCTAACGTTCAGTGGTTTTAAAACTTTGATTACCGCTAGCGGTGGTAAAATAGGTTTTGACAGATTTACCCTTCCATAAACCGCTGATTCTGCTCAGGAACTGATCCCTCTGGTCCATTCTTTAGGCATAGTCTTACCTGAAATACCCTCTGTGAAAGGTAAAATCTAATTATGTAGGTAGAGAGTAGAAGGAGGTATTTATTGATCCTTCTCCCACAGGTGCTAGAATCCTCTATATTTGTACAAAGGCTACAGCTTAATTTTTGAGGCTTCTCCCGCTAGCTCTCTAGAAAGCTTTCCCTCAACACATAAAACCCAACTTGTACCGAGTGATTATCCATGAGCGTTTCTAATATGCAGCCTCACCTGATCATAATAGTTCCCGCCAAAGACTATACTCAAACAAGAGAGAGAGAAAAATGCTAGAGCAGTACGTACAACAGGCCAATACCTGGGTGTGTAACGTCTTTCTTAAGTCGAGCCTGCAGCAGCTCTGTTCTCAAGTCCAAATTAGGCTGATCACGCGCCACTTACGGTCAGGCTCGAATCACCACCCCCTCTTTTATATAATTGTGATATGGATATATATAATAATAAAAATAGATCGGAAAATTAAATCGTTGCGGTTTAGGACGGAAGTAGGTAGTTTCGTTGTAAAAGCCTACACTTTTATGGCTCTTTGAAGAACTAAGACAAATATTAACAAAAGGTGAATCATACTTGTGTTTGGTGATCGAGAGAATACAGAAAGTTCGAGATTATAGTGGGGAGGAGGGGGAGGAGGGGGGAGGAAAAACAAAAATTAGTGACTAAGGAAAATATATAACTATAGGTAAGGCTAAAATGGTAGATAACAGTGACATGACTAGTCGAAAGTAATCGCCGGTGAAAATTCAGGCTCCCCCTCCTCCCAAAAGCCGACCACATGTATCTCCGTTACATTTATTCCCTGACAGAAATGTTAAGCAGGGGGAGGGGCAAACCTGAAACTTGAGGTTTCACTTACCTACATGGCGATCTCTCATCGTGGCTTATTCCCCGCAGTCATCGAAGGTGGGATCGATGAAAAGTACACCCTTTTGCAAACACCTAATTCTTGATTGGGTGAGGTGTTGTCTATTCTCTCAGACCAGGGACCAGATATTAAGACTAGTAACGCTCATGACTAGTCACTCGACCTAGCCCTCTGGTTGTGATCCACATATAACCAGCCCCTCGAGCTAGCTAATATAAGTGCATAGCTAAATTTCTTATTATTATAATTCCGGTGAAGAAGGAACCTATTAGCTTCTTTTCTACTAGATTCCGATCGCAAAAACAATAATAGGATCCCTTACGTTTTTTTCGCTTGGTCTATCACTACCGAGTGAGTACCCATGACTAGACCCTAAAACCAAAAGTGACCCCTCTATATGCGAATGCAAGTTGCCCGATGTCACGCCAAAAAGGCTCTTAAAACTTATATATTATATATATAATCGTCAAACTGCGAGGTGTGAGTAGAACTCACAATTCTAAAGACTGCTATATTTTTTTCTAGACACAGATTTTATATTAGTACAAGATTAGTAACAAGTAAAGCCCAATAGAAAGAAACTCATGGCTCCCTGGAAAAAGAGTTTCAAGCCTCACAAACAAGATAGTGCCCCCCTAAGTTGATAGTAATGAAACAAGTAAGTTACTTGCTGATAGTACCTTTACAACGTTACAGCCAACCAATAAATGCCATAACTTAATCTTTAGCCTAGAAATACCCGATTAAAATTAGTCTTAGAGTTCTCTGTTGCTGCTCCCCTTCCTACTTTCTAGGCTTGATTATTTCTACCAATCAGCCATCCCACCTAACGAATCCTGTAAACAACTACTAGTTTCCCAAAGCCCACTAGTGAATCGCTAGTCTTTTAGTTAACACTATATTAAGTACGCAGGTCCCAGCTGTCTAGCCCTTCCCATCCCCCCCCCAATACCATAATACAAGTATTATATTGGGAAACTTACTCACAGAAGTATAACTCAATCCTTCAAAGGAAATCAGCCAATAGGAAGATCTTCTACAGATTTCCCAACCAATCTCACTATAGCTCATTCACTAGGTGTTGTTAAGAACCCTTTTTGAGTCTAACTTGATGCTATAATAGGGAGCCATAATCCTACTTGTTGGTAACATCACATCAGCTCTTGTGGCCAAGGGGTAAGGCGTCGCACTTGTAATGCGAAGATCTGGAGTTCAAATCTCTACTGGAGCATCAATTTTTTTAGAAATTACCCAATCTCATAGCTGGCGTCTATCATGAGTATGGTTGTTGAGGTTCAAGTAAGTAATGATCCTGGCGGGGGCTCTATGGTAGTGAGACTCTATCTGATTTATATATTTTATCACTTACAATCCCTGCCTAAGGTAGCTACTTGCAATGAGTAAGGTATCAAGGTACCGAGTGATATCCCATGTATCTTCAAGCAAGGAATGACTCTAAACCCTTTAAATGTCTTAGGAGTACTAGTACATGTATGTTTATAGTTTCTAGTACAGAGACCTCCCAACGTTTTGGGGGAGCCAAATTGTAAGATCCTAGTTTTTTTTGCCCTGTAACAAAAGGATGAAGAATTTCTCCCAAACAAAGGATTTTTTTATCTGTCTGCTCCCAGCACCCTGTCCTACACATCAAACCCGCAATTGAAAGAAACCCCGTCCCAAATTCTCCCATATGCATGCAGAAGAAGGAAGAAAATAAAGAACGATGGAAAGCGACGATGGAAAAAAAGCCAAAACCAAAACCTGTAGCGAATGATGGGGGTATATAAAAAGCGAATGGATAGATATGGGTATGGATAAAACCAAGGTAGCTAAGGGGAAATAAAACATTGACACGAAAAAATAATACCAAGTTAGTTTAAAAAAGCCACAAGAAATAAAACAACGCATGAATCCAGCCCTTGCATGAATTGAAAGCAAAAAGTTAAAAACAACGAATGTAAAAGAAAGGGTAGCTGGCAGCGCCGATCCCAGCTAACTAGCGAATATCAAAATATATGGAATTGGAAATGACCCCGTCGATAAGAAAGTAAATCAAGACATCCTTACACTGCTACCGCACCTGCAGATTACTTTCATTTACTTTTCCCCGAAAATCCAGTTCCGATCTACTGTCTCCTTGCCGCTCCGGTGCATCATAGTAGACATCACTACCCCCGTTCAGCTTAGGCAAACCCCCCAATCCATTTTGACCATCTCCATTTTCCTGTTGCCGTGGTTGAGATGAGCCTTCTCCTACATCATCAAACCGCCCGCTCCTCATTCTAGGCGTCGAAGATTCCTCCGCTACTGCTCTTTCCTGTTCTCGCTGTAGCTGAGCGATCCGTTCTCTATTGCTAGTGATTGTTGGGGTTTCGCCACCTGTGAAGTCTGGTGAGCTCCTAGCACGTATATGGTGTGGATGTTCTGGTGGGTGATCTGTAGCATAGTGAAATTGGTATGGGTATGGGTGAACATCTTGGGAGGATGTTGAGAAAGTAGTGATTATAGGCGCATTCTGACCATTGGTATTGATGTTTGTAGTGTTTAGTGTAAGATCACTCGTCGAAGGCCCTGATGCTGCGGAAGAAGAGGGTGTCAAAGTATTTGGATCCATGCGATCGAGGTATGAAGGCCGGGCATCGCGGAAAAGGCGAACATATTCTTCGGGAATTAGGCCCGTATCCCCTATATTCACATTAGCAACAATCCTAGCCAATTGCCTTATTCTCAAAACCCCATGTACCAAAACTTCAGGCTATCTTGCACAGGGGAATTTTTGCCTACCAGTCCTAGGATCCTGCGCAACGAGCCACCCTTGCCCATGCCTGTAGCTAACCCACACAATTTGCCCCTCTGCTAGCGGGAGCTCATTCTCATTCTCACTTGCAAAATCAAACAGTGCAACAGCCTTCCCACTCATCTCTTCATCCGGACTCGTAATCTGAAATTGATAATCCCTGCTGTACCTGCTATCCTCTTCATCGTAAAAATCTTCCCCTTCATCCTCATCGTCGTATTCGTGTCCATCTTCGTCAGAATAATGATTTTGGTGAGAATAATCTTCTGGGTCATCAGGGTCATATTCCTCCCCCGGGCCCTGCTGGTTATACATTTCATCACCGGGCTCCCCGCCGGCAAGATCCGTGCGGCGCCCAGCGCGGGTAGTATAGTAATCCCCTCCAGGAGCGATCCCATTCTCAATCACAGATCTTCGATCCCCATCCCACTCATCACCATGTCCCCCTGTAGCAAAATGCTGCAGCGTGTTGGGTGTAACGGCATTCTTACTCTGTCCCCTCAGATGATGACTACTCTGCATGTGCGCAGCGGAGGATTTGTGTTTTCTATGTTTCGGCACCACCACGGGGCTCTGCAGGTCCTCGTCCTCGCTCCACGGCGGACCGTCGGAAAAGTTGAGAGGTGGCGGCTGATTCGTGGATCTTTGTCGCGCTGCCGCCGATGATTCACCCCACCCTATTCCACCAGATGCGCTGGCAGTAGCAAAGTCGAATGAAGGGTGGGCGGGATCTGAAAGTCGGCGGTACCCGCTGCCGCCGCCGGTGAACCAGGAACTACCACCACCGGAAATATTCTCAAAATACTCGGAACCGCGTTGTGAGCCAGCAGGAGTAGAAAGTCCCGAAGCAACAGAGGGGCCATAGTGCAGCGGATGCAGCGAAGGATAGGCAAAATCCCGGACGGAAGTATACGACAAAGACGACACGAATTGCGGAAAGGATGAGTCGCGATTGGACGATAGAGTCGACATTATGGAAATTCTCGAGGCCTGCGGAGGAGGAAATGAAGGAATACGGTGCTTACCTGGCTGTGGAGAAGAGGCTGGGGAAGGGGTGAAAGTGAAAGAAGGACTAGGAGATGAAGCAAGAGGAGGTTGGTTAGGTGTTGGAGGATTTCTTGATGGATTTGAAGCGGTAGAGAGACGTTTCTCCGCCGCAGATGTTGATGAAAGCAGCATCGAGTTCCGAGCAGAGACTGAGTTAGAAGTAGAAAGAGATCGCTCTGCACCAGCAGTAGCAGCAGGAGATCCAGAGACAATAGCCGGAGGACCTAGAGGGAGTGGAGATGGAAGGCCAGCTGGAGATGCCATATTGATGGAGGTGATAGAGGGAGGGGGGGTGAAGAGGAGGGAAAAGAGAGGTTGATGAATGTGGGGGGGGGGGGAGTTGTAAGGAGGGGGGTTGTAAGAGGATAACGATGTGGGGAGAAAGGTGGATCACGGCGGGGGAGGGGGAGTGTGGGACGCTATGTATGATGAACGGGGCTAACAAGAGAGCGTATGAATGAATGAAAGGAATTAAAAGCAAGAACGCGACTCTGCTAGTGTCTGGGTATCGGAGGATTGATTGTTATCGTGTACGGGTGGCTGTGTGCTGTCTGTACCTGGAGCAGTGCAGCGACGTATGTGTGTATGGTATGGTATGTATGTACTGTAGTGTGTATGGTATGTACTGTAATGTGTATGTACTAGAGGCAGGCAAGTGTCGTTTGGGGACCTTGAGCAACAGCCAGTAACGGCCAGCAGCGAAAAGCGGAGAGAGTGGGGGAGTGGGACACAGCGGTGCAGGACAGATAGAGTAGACGGTCAGTTCCACGCTGCAGGCAGCAGAGACAGACAGAAGTAAGGAGGGGTCTTCCAGCGATCCGAGGGTTGTTGAGTGGTTGAGTGATTGATGTTGTCCCGCGAGAGCGTTACGTGCCTGGTTGGCTGCTTGCGTGCTAGATGGAAGGTCAGAGGGAACGAACACCTCCCCTTCCTTTCCTTTTCATTTACCCTCACTCCCTCTTTCCCTTCTCCCCTTCTCCCCTCTACTCCCCTGATCAAGTCAAACCCTACTGCCCTAGTCCCCTGGGAGGGCCCAAGAAGAAACGTTTACCCATATATAAAATATAACAATATAGTAGTGTCTGTCTGTGCCTCTCTCTTGTGATCACCCATAGTATGGTATCCGAGGGCAATAATCTATCTACCCACTCCCAAAACCCCCAACTTTTACCGAGCACGATATAGTGCAATAAACAAGATATAGATATAGTAGAACAAAAGCACGTCTCAATTCTTTCACCCTCCGTCCCCCTGGCTAGAAGCCCCATAGGCCCCTCCCCTCCTCTGTAATGGTCACGTCTAGCTGTGCGTGTCCATTCGCTTGCATCCTTTGATAGACGCCTTTTTTCCCTCGTGCATCGTCGTGCTCTTCTATTTTTAGATTGTCGTCTTGGCATGTCGCTCTCTTGGCCACCCCTGTTACATCGTTACCTTGTCTTGTCTTTTCTGCCGCCAGCAATCTGAACCTCAACCTCATTTTTTTCTCCCACCCAAACAAACGTCGCTTCATCACCACCATCAACCACCATCACCGTCGTGAGCAACCACGACAACAGTATCGACACATCAACGACACCAGTAACAATAATATCAATTACTATCATCCACCTATTGCTTAACAGGTGTGTATTCTCTTATTCACCCGATTGCGACTGAATCCCCCCCCTTCGCGTTTCCGATACCCTTGTTCATACTTCCCCTCCCCCCCCCCTCTTCAAAACACCCAACATGATGAGCCTTAAAATATTGGAGCTGTCCTAGTCACTATAGTGCCACTGAGGAGAGAACTAATTATACGCAAATTTCTGATCCCCCCCACTTATTTTTCCACACATATCCACTACACATAAATTTGTACCTGAACTAGTCGCTGATATTTGCCCCTCGGCGATTTTCAGCCAGCCACAGGAAGATAAACAAGATGCAAGCTCAGCCACCACCACCACCACCGGCATCAACGATAGCGGAAACACAAGCACTTGTCGATGGCGTTGATAAAAAGAAAGATTTTCCGCTGAAATTTTGTACTGTTTGTGCTAGTAATCAGAATCGGTTTGTCCACTTCCCCCTTCCTTCCCGATTCAGCAGCTACCATCAGCTATAATGCTCGGACAGCGATGGGACTATTTTTTTCCGCCTACCTTGATTTCCTTTTCTTGTCATATCAGCTGTAGAAATTTTCCATTTCATGTAAAGGCGGAGATGAATGCGGATGGTTTAGGATGAGTGAGAGCGGGGGGGTGGGATGAGTTACCCCGCTACGGATGAGATACTCGCTACCCATCCAGCGGGTGAGGGGCGAGTATTGCGTATTGCATCTTTCGGTAAGCGGGGATCCCAAAGTTGAGCACACCCAGATTGATAAGCCTGCTGTGCTACGGCGCGAAAAGCGGTTGTTAGCCGCCTGCGGTCTCGGTGGCGACCGGCGGCTATCAGGTGTGGCCAACTGAGGGGTCAGTTCGATTGGGAAGCAATGATATGCGCAGCACTTTCAAATCCACCTACCCCTCATCTCTTTCTTTCTATTCTCGCTCTCTCTCGCTCTCTCTCTCTCTCTCTCCACCAAAAGCAAAACAAAGCTGTATCAAAAATGCGTACAATAAAGCAAAAAAGAACACAAACTCGCACCCGGCCACCATGACCCCCATAATATGCCCAATCAAATGCTGAGACCACTCCGTGCTATACAGTTCAATGGAAGCCCACCTCGTCCTCTCCCTCGCGTCATACCCCGTAATTTCATTCGGCACCGGCTCCGCCGTCCGCCTCCCCGGGCCATCAATCGATAAACCTAACATCTACGCATTTAACTCCACCACCTACGATGAGATGTACCAAGAGCTTAAGCACAAAGACCCGCGTCTCTACACGGCCAACGGTCTACTCGGTATGCTAGATAGAAACCGTCGTATCAAAGGGAGCCCTGAAAGATGGCAGGACTGGAAAGTTGGAGTACCAAGGAAGGATGGTGGTGTTGAGGACGGTGTAGTAGATGTTGTCATTACCTGTGAGGAGAGGTGCTGGGATATTGTCGTCGAAGGTTCCTATTCCCCTTCATTGTTACTTTTTATTTTCGCAATGCGGATAGTCTAACATGGAAGGCAGACCTCCTCAACCGTAATTCGCCACTGAACCGTCTTGTTCATATTATAAACGTAGACATCAAGGATAACCACGAAGAAGCCGTTGTAGGAGGAAAGGGGATATTGGAATTGGCGAATATGCTAACCGCTGCTGCGAAGGAAGAGAGGGAGAAGTTTGGGGAAGCTTATATGAGGGATAGTGTTGACAAGAGGGTGCCTGAAATTTTAGCAGCTTGGCAAGAGAAGTTTCCGAATTTGCCGGCATTGTGGACTGTTGGATATTTTTAAGAGGGAAGGTCTGGAGATTGGCGTTTTGTTTCGAGTTTGGGTTTTAAGCGGGAATTATTCGAATTAGTTTACAGTGTTATGGAAACCTAGACTTAGGGAGGCACCATCTTTTAGATAAGTGAACCACTGAGCGTAATATAATATCTACCGCCCAGATACTCCTACCCCTTGTTGTATTGTTTCTAAACACCAAGTATTATATGTAAATACCAAAGATGCTGCGAGTGATCTGACATGGAAAAAGACTCGGATGTTACCCGGCCCGACCGGCTCAGGCTTGGCGAGATGCGCGTACCTTTGCCCTGCCTGCTTGCTTGGCTTCCAGGCACATCCAACAACTTCCAACTTCCCTCATCTCTCATCTCCTTCTTCACCTCATCCTCCCCCCCTTTCTGCAAACATCTTTCCTCTGTGATATACAAAGAACTATCTTCATTTAACCCTCACAAATTCTTACAGAAACACAGCTGCCAAGATGCCAGCTCCACCACCCCCTCCACCACCACTCCCATCCTTCGGTGGTGGTGGCCCACCCCCGCCACCTCCTCCACCACCTCCCGGCGGAGCTCCTGCTCCCCGTCCAACTGGCAATAGGGTATACCCCCCAACAACACACAGGAGACTCCCATCATCTAACCTTCCAGTCCAGGGCGCGCTAAACAGCGACATTACGAAAGGATTCAAGCTTAGAAAAGTCACGCAAGTGAATGATCGTAGTGCACCCGCTGTTGCTGGGAAACCAACTGATGCCGCACCGGTCAAAGCCCCGAGTTTTGGAGCACCTCCGGTTCCTGGTGGCGCACCAAGAGTACCGAGTTCTAGTGCGCCTAGGATTCCGAGTGGAGGTGCTCCTAGTGTTCCATCGAGGACAAGGGCAAGCAGTGGGAGCTATACACCGGCGGAACCAGGGCCGCAGTTGGCAGGTCTGTTTGCAGGGGGTATGCCGACTTTGAGGAGTACAAAAGGCGGCGTTAATACTGGTGGTGCGTCGATAAACCCTTCCCCCCTTCCCCCCTTCCCCCACCCTTCTTGGTCCTGGTTGGACCAGAGAATTGACTATTTTCACAGCAAACCGCGATTCAATATACTCAGATACATCAGACACCAACACAACCCCACCCCGGGCTGCCCCATCTATCCCCAAACCATCAGGGCTTCCTCCAAGGCTTCCCGCTCTCCGTCCGACAATTCCTTCTGTCCCGAGTGCACCATCTGGTATCCGAAAGCCTCCGCCAGCACCTATAAAGAGGCCTGCTTCGTCAGCCCCACTACGGCCAGTGCAAAATTCCCCTTCTAGCCCACCCCGTGGTACTCCACCTCCACCACCTCCACCACCTGGCTCACTAGCACCCGGACGTCCCCCGGTCCCTCCAATTCGCAAATCTCCCTCTCCAACCCCAACATACAGTGCTCCTAGCTCCGCTCCACCTCCCCCTCCCCCAGGCGCAGCACCAAGGCCACCTGGGGTTCCACCGCCGAGGAGTAACCCCCCCCCACCACCACCTCCCCCGCCCACAACCAATGGGAATGCATCCAGGCCAGCAGCTCCGCCACCGCCTCCACCGCCATCAGCACCAACAGGGGGTAGGAATTATATTGACCCTAGTAGTTTCACACTAGGAGGAACTGGTGGAGTGGCAGGCGGCAAGAGGATTGTCATTGATGATAAAAGATGGAAATTTAAGAGGGAGCAAGACTTACCAGATCCTAGGCCATTCTCGGGAATGACAAAAGTTTATCGGAGTGGGAGAGGGAGCTCAGTGCCACTGAACCTGGCGACGTTAGAGTAGCACATGCGACTTGAGGATTGTGGTATATAAGAATAGGGAATTTTAGGAATTGTTTTGAAGTTAGTGGATGAAGTTGTTTACTTGGTTTAGGTGGTTGGGTACTTGATTTTGCTTTTGTAGTTTTCGTTGATTAGTAGTTTTTTTTTTATCTTTTCATATCCGCTTATTGGTTTTGGAGTACGGATGCGAACTATGTAGAGAGGGGGGGTTTTGAGGGGAAATATAAGGCAAATTTTACTTAGTATCTCCAATCTGATAATATCAGGTGCTACTATGTGCGGTTAGAGGTCGTAGATTCCAGACTAAGCCTTTATTACTACTAAATTATTCAAGCCACATCAACCCAAGGAAGTGCACGATCATAAACGCCTATTACGTGCATAGGCTTTGACCATAAATAATAAATGTAGTGAACATTATCCTTTGGGTTGCCACTCATCACTCTTCCATTACTCTATCGAGTGAGTGTCCATGATCTACATATAGGTAAGTATCTAAAAATATATATATTCTAAGATAATAATACATTCGCTATACATTTACATATTCTATACGAAAAGAAAAAAATCAAAATCATAGCACGACCTAACCTTACGCCCCCCAATCCCAAGGTGCATATTATACATCACTACCAGGTGATGGATATTCCATTTCCCATACTCCATTTAACGATATTAAAATAATTCATCCACCCTCCGCCTTGCACGGTTCGCCTGCAACTGCTCCACAATCATGCTCGCCCTAGACTTCCCCTTCACTTTCTCCCACTCCGTTTCTGACAGGATTCTCGCCATACTCTCTCCCCACCTCACAACCGCCTGAACAAACGGGGTTCCAAAGAATGAGCTCAGTATATGAATATCCGCCCCTGAATCCACGAGTAATCTCGCTGTAACCTCGTCGTTGTTCTCAACCACACAATGCAGGGCTGTAACCCCATCAGCATCCTGCGTATCGATATAGGCACCGTACTCCAACAACAACTCCACCATCCCCGTGTCCCCCTCGTGAGCAGCCATATGTAATGCTGTCTCACCAAATAGATTAGGCACATCTGGATTCGCGTCTCCTTCCAACAGGAGGAGCTTTGCAATCGCCTTGTCCCCGTTTTGCGCGGCATAGTGCAGCGCGGTGAGTTCGTAGATGCCTTTATCGATTGCATCGACCTCGAATTCTTGCCATGGCTTGTTTTTAAGAAGCACTCGAACCACTTCCTCGTGCGCTGCTGAGGCTGCACAGTGGAGCGGGAGCTTCCCTGAACGGTCGGGCACATAGTTCTTGCTCGCTCCCAGCTTCAGCAGCTTTAGTGTCATTGCCGCATCGCCATAAGTGGCGGCCCAATGTAGCGCTGTCCGGCCAGAAGGTCTATCGTAGATAACAAGGTCCTTGTTCCCCTCTTCGACTAATCTATCGACAAGTCGGTTCATGTCTTTGTGCCATATCTTGCAGACGCCGCTGTCATATAAGGTAGTTCCGTATTTACTGTTGATTGTGATTTGCGTAGATCTCTCAAGCAGCAGTTTAATCCTCGAAGCCTGCTTATAGCTTATTGCGAGAAAGAACGCAGTTACGCCGTAGCGGCGATTTTTGAGTGCGATGTCGAGGAGGACTGGAGAAAGGAGAATGGCTAGACGGCGGTTGGTGAGGATGAGAGAGCTGAGGGTTGTCATGTCAAGGTCTTCAACGACCTGGAGGAGTAGCTCGTTCGGGAAATCGAGGAGCGGCATTATTAACTTTTTTCTTTTTGGATGGTACGCGATCTAGTGCTGCAGGATGGTGTATGTTATTGAAAGTGTTGTTCTGGACCTTTGATAGCCGTAGATACCCCTGTTTTGACTGAATCAGGAGAACTGTCAACATAAGCCCTAGCCCTGTAGATTCTTGGCGTTGATTAGTGGTGAGTGAGATTGTGTGATGCATCTAATTTAGTAGTGGCGTCAGCCCCAATAATAGACAACTGAACTGTACCTGTTTAAGACTACATAGCACATTATCCACAAAACGAGTTGGGGTCCCCCAGGGATCCCCCATCTCTCCTTTATTATTTGTTATTTATGTTAGCGTTTTACATCACCTGGAACCATCACCAGGTATTACCCTATCATACGTTGATGATTTTGCCATCACGGTTGCCTCACCCACAGTTGAGGAAAACATTCTTTTACTTCAAGAAAATTATTATCGTCTTAAAAGCACGCAGCCCATGACGTGTGTCCTTCTCGATCGCCAAAACTGAGTGATCTGTGCGCGCAGACAAATCACGTCTCACATCTTCGTGTCGCATTGATGGACACACCTTCCATCCAAAACCAATAGTCGGTGGGTCGGCTACTGGTTCACACCATCATTCAACCCTAACGATCACTTTATAAGGAGACTGGCGTCGCGCCTCCTTTGGCGTCTTCACAGATTTTCCTAGGAAAGCGCCTTTCCTCGAGGGAACTGTAGGAAACTCGCTACACTCGCTATTCGCCGTCTTTCCTGTGGAGCCACTCTTTTTACCTCAGCGCTCTAAAAGAAATGGAGGTCTTTTGGAACTCCGTCCTCAGGTGGGCCCTAGGTTGCTTTAGGTCGACCAATCTACACGCTCTATGGGCGGAGGCATCCGCCCCCCCGTTAATACTTTATCTCCATTATCTCAAAATTAAACTTTCAAGGGGGACAGCGTGGGGACAGCGTGACCACAGGATACAACTAACTCGATGGCAAGGTAACTATCCGTTACAAGCAAAATACCAAAGGTTTGTGAAGTAGGCAGTAGTTTCAGCGATCGCGAAGCGATGAAGCAGCAGAGAGGCAGCGAGAAGAAAGCTCGTATTGAATCTAACTGAAGAAACGTTGCGTAAAGAAAAGAGAAAGAAAAACTATTACAGAGAGGGAGCAACGCTCCCTATTTATACCCAAAATTCCCATTTGTACAATGCCTTTGTTCCTTCCTCGATACCTGTTACCCTGCCTCTATCCTTGCATGAGTCACGATGAGACTCACCCTGGCGCCCCTAATCAATCCGTGAAAGTAGCCCCCCCTTTTAGTCGCGAGCTCCTGCGAGGCTTTGAATCCCACGGTCCTGGTTTGTTGGGGTATTGTTGATGGAAGATGTCCACTGCTGCTGTTTCCTCATGGTACGAGGCAGGTTCCCAGGAGGGTTGGTAATAGCCAGTCCACTTGACGTAGTAGCTCGGGCTTCCCCGAATTACTTTGGAGTCTAGAATTTCTTCTACTTCCCATTCCTGTTCCCCTTGAGTAACTATGGGGGGTGGAGGAGATTGTATCTGTCCTGGCAAAGGGTCCGAGGCGGAGGGTTCCAGGAGGGAAACGTGGAATACTGGGTGGTTTGGCATGGTTTTGGGTAGTTCGACTTCGTAGGCATAGGGGCTAACGACCTTTTTAACGCGATAGGGACCCGCTTTTTTCCAATCGAGCTTCCTAGAGTTCCTGGTGGTGCGAATGTTTTTTAAAGATACAAAAACCATGTCCCCCGGTTGATATCGAGGGGCGGGTGTCCGGTGCGCGTTTGTGTATTGTTCCTGCTTGTCCTGTGCGGTCCTCATTTGGGTTCGTAACCACTCATGCAATTCCGTCATTCGCGAGGCGAAGTCCCTTGCGTCCAATTCCGGGGCAGTTTGTCCTCGAGGTGTAAGGCTTACTTGGAAGCGAGGGTGAAACCCGTAGTTAGCAAAAAAGGGAGTGGCCTTGGTGGTTTCTGACAACTGATTGTTGGCTGCGAACTCCGCCATAGGTAGCCACTCACTCCAGTCGTCCTGTTGATAGGATACATATGCGCGAAGATACTGTTCCATGATTGCGTTCATCCTTTCTGTCTGCCCGTCTGTTTCTGGGTGGTACGCGGTTGACATGCGTGCTTCGATTTTCAGGTATTGACACAGTGCTTTCCAGAACTTCGAAGTGAACTGGGTGCCTCTATCGGAGGTGACATGCGTAGGGAGACCGTGAAGTTTCCAAACGTTGTGAAGATACAGTTTGGCTACTTGTCCTGCGTCGGTGGTGGTGTGGCAAGGGATCAAATGTCGCATTTTGGACAGTCTGTCCACTACTACCAATATGGCGTCGAACCCGTTGCTTTCTGGTAAACCGGTGACGAAGTCCATTGATACCTCTTTCCATGGTTGTTCTGGAATGGGTAGGGGGCGGAGGACTCCGTATTTGCTGTGGGTACTGGGCTTGCTCCTTTGGCAGGTGTGGCAGTTTCTGGTGTATCTTCCGATGTACTCGCGCATTTTTGGCCAGAAGTACTGACGGCTAACTAGTTCAAAGGTTTTTTCTCTGCCCGGATGTCCTGCTGCTGGCGCGTCGTGGTGTTCCCTAAGGATGTGCAGGCGAAGGGGGTCGTAATCGGGTATATACAGGCAATTTCGATAGTAAAGAAGTCCGTTATTTTCTGAGCACTCGGCTAGGGATATCTCTGAGGATTTCTTTTCTCCTCTGGCTAACATTCCTAGAACCTTTTGTGGAAACGGGTCAGTTTTTTGTGCCTCTTGTATTAACTTTGCTATGGGAACAGTCATTTCAGCGGGTTCATTTGACAAAGTACCCGCTAACAAACTTAGCTTAGGGTCCAAATTCTCCTTTTTCAACACTATTTGACTCTGGTGTTGTATTCTTTCATCCCCCTCTCCAGGGAGGTCTCCTGATCTCCTTGTCAATGCGTCCGGTTTCCCCCCTTGTTTTCCTGGTCGGTATGTGATTACAAAATTAAAACGCGAAAGATATTCAGCCCACCGTGCTTGTCTTCGATTAAGATTTTTGGTAGTCATAAAGTATTCCAAATTCTTATGATCCGATATGACTGCGATGGGAAAGGCGGCTCCTTCCAGTTCTGGTCTCCATTCCTCGAAACTTCTAATAATCGCCAGTAGTTCCTTGTCGTATATTTCGTAGTTACATTCGGCTGGTGAGTGTTTCTTTGAGAAAAATGCCACAGGGTGTAAGATTCCTTGACTATCTTTTTGGGATAGCACTCCCGCGGAAACGTAATCGGAGGCATCTGTTTCTACTATGATTGGTTTCTCTGGGTCGAAGTGCATGAGAACCGGTGCTGATGTGAAGGCTACTTTTAATGTGTCGAACGCTAATTGGTGGTTGTTCGTCCAGACAAAGGGAACATGTTCTTTAGTTCCTGGTTCCTTTCTTGACAAAGCGGTGAGGGGGGCGGCAAGTTTGGAGAAATCTTTAATAAAGCGTCTGTAAAAATTGGCGAAGCCCAAAAATGCTTGTAGATCTTTAAGGTGCTTGGGTCGTGTCCAGTCCATAACTGCTGATACCTTCTTTGTGTCCATGCTAATACCTTTGGGGGAGATAACCAGCCCTAAGTATGTTGTCTTCTGGCAGTGGAACTCGCATTTCTCAGGTTTTAAAAGTACTCCGTTGTTACTTAAGGTTTGTAACACTTTTCTGACGTGTACCTTGTGTTCTTCGAGGGTGTCACTGTATATAAGAATGTCGTCTAAATAGGCGGTGCAGAACTGGTCCAGGTATTCCCTTAAGCAATCGTTGACAAAATGTTGAAAGGTCGCGGGGGCGTTGGTAAGTCCGAAAGGCATGACCGTGTATTCGTAGTGGCCGTACCTTGTTCTGAAAGCTGTTTTCCACTCTTCCCCTAGGGCTATGCGTATTTGGTTGTAGCGTGCGGTCAGGTTTAGTATACCATTTTGCTTTTGCCAGTCTGTCAGGGTTTCCCGTATGAGCGGTAGAAGGTACCGATTTTTGATGGTTACTTCATTCAATCCCATTGATCGACACAGAGTCGGAGTGACCCGTCCGCTTTCTTCACGAAGAGCACTGGGGATCCTGCCGGTGTGTATTATCTCTAATAAACCCTTTAGCATATTGTCTTCGATGTATTCCTTAAGAACTATAAGTTCTTCTCTCAGTAAATGCGTAGAGGGGCGAGCAGTTCTTTTCCTTCCTTCAAGGGAATCTTATGGTCGTAGGGTCGTCGTGGGGGCAAGTTTTTGGAGAGTTTTTCATCAAACATGTCCAAGTATTCGTGGTACTCTATTAGAATTTTTTGCTTCCACTCTTCCTTAGAGGTTTTGTGGTCGACAATTTTATTTATTTCGTAGAGTGAGAGTGAGAATACCTGGACGTTTCTTTTCCTGGAGAGTCTGCAGAACGCAGCGGAGCCTATAAGATGAATCTTCGTTTTGTCTGGTGGGGAATCCTGGAGATATAATAAGGCGCGTGAGATGAAGTACGATTCTTTTGGCAGAATTCGACCCAAACTTGACGTAGTTATGCTTAAAGCGGAGGAAACATCGTGGTGTTTGAGGAATACCTAGGACCAGAGGGTATTGTCTAACGTTGTTACAAAAAATGGGGCGTGCTCCCTATGCGTTTTGATGGATAGGCCAAGGTGTGCAAGATGTGTAATTTGTGAGAGGATGCGGTGTCGTCCGTCGATAACCTCCAGCTCCCTTGGAGTTTTGAGAGGTGTTAATTGAAGTTGATGGTGGCGTGCAAAGGTTTCGTCAATAAAAGCGAATCCAGAGGCCCCAGTGTCAATCAATGCATGAGTTTGAATGGTTTTTATATTGTTTGAAAGAGTACAAGAAATAACCAAATGTTCCCCATCCAATTTATCCTCCACATTGATGTCTGACACTGAAAACCCGGAAATAGAAAACGCAGAAATTGTAGAAACCTTAGAAGGTCCTAGAGTAGAGCCACCTGGCTGCTCTAGGACTGTTGAAAACCCTGAACCGAAGAAGAAACAACTGAGGAAGAAGAGGAAGAACGAAATGGATTGGTGCTAGACAAAGGGGACGAAGGCGCGCCGGCCTGTTGCTGAGATGGTCCGCTCGGGGCGGAGAGAGCTGCTCCCCTCATAACCGGAGGTTTCTGGAGCTGTTTGCCTTGGGGGCAATTGGCATACTTATGATCTGAGGCGCGCGAGTAACGGGCGATCGTTTTCCCTCCTCCACTGCTTCTCAGTTTGGGGAGGTGCGCCTGGATCCGTTTACAAACACGTACCGTTGTTCCAACGGAGGGCGAGAGTCGCGAGACCGTGTTTGAAAGGCAGAGAGATCCATGGGGGCAAGGCCTCCGGGGGCATGTGAGGGATGCGGTACGTAGGGGGCAGGGGCGGTAAACTGGCCAATGTCGTTGCGATGGGTCCCGCCTCTCTTTTCTTGTTGCCTAGCCCTGACCCTTCCATCCAGTGCCATCAAGTCTTTTACAAACTCGCTATACTCTTCTTTGACGGGTGTGACTACTAGGGCATCCTTCATGGCGTCCGATAAGCGGCTCCTGAGAGCGTCTTTTTTAGCGGTGTCGTCGTACTTAAGTTTGCCCATGATGCGCAAGTCGGAATAGAAGGCGGCGAAGTCGCGTTCCTCGAACCAGGGTCACGAGTTCTTCTTGTGCCGTTCCACGAGGATGCGGGTCGCCGAAAGATTCTTGCAGATATTCATACATTTTGGTAGTGGTGGCGAAGTGAGTGGTGGTGGTCGCGAGAAGAGGTTCGATTTGGTCGTGGCTTTTCCTCCAACCTACTTATAATGTACATGACCTTCTTGCTGACGACGGTCGCGTGCCAATAAAACACTTCTCATCATGGCCAAAAAATTCGGGAGTTTGGCTCGGTCCCATTAAAGGGAAGGGTCTGGCATTTTTCCGACCGATGCGAGGTTACCGGTGGTGGCAGGGTCCTGATTTCGGCAATGTGTTCTTTTACGGAGCGAGCCAGCTAACTCTTCCTGAACTTGATTGTATTGGGTTTCTAGTGTGGTGTACGCGTCTGAGATTCTTTGTAACTGGGTGCGGGCGGCGCTGAGGCTGCTTTCAGAAAGCTGGGAGTTGTGCGAGCCGGCTTCGCCCACGTAGCGGTCTTTGGCTTCGGTCGCTTTCTGAATCAATCCTTGTAAATTCGTGTAGAGAGTGGGGGCGTCGCTGAGTTGTTCTTCGAATGCAGCAATGGTGGGGGGAAAAACATAGGTAGGGGAGGTCATGATGATTGTATATGTCTAGCGTTGTGTGTTGTATGGTGTGGTAAACGACGCAACGTAATTTCAAGGGGGACAGCGTGGGGACAGCGTGACCACAGGATACAACTAACTCGATGGCAAGGTAACTATCCGTTACAAGCAAAATACCAAAGGTTTGTGAAGTAGGAAGTAGTTTCAGCGATCGCGAAGCGATGAAGCAGCAGAGAGGCAGCGAGAAGAAAGCTCGTATTGAATCTAACTGAAGAGACGTTGCGTAAAGAAAAGAGAAAGAAAAACTATTACAGAGAGGGAGCAACGCTCCCTATTTATACCCGAATTCCCATTTATACAATGCCTTTGTTCCTTCCTTCGATACCTGTTACCCTGCCTCTATCCTTGCATGAGTCACGATGAGACTCACCCTGGCGCCCCTAATCAATCCGTGAAATAAACACGCCATCCGAGTTGCCACTGCCCATCCCTTCAACAACCCAGTCACGGCCCGGTTTGATCCGTCGTTTCCAACCATCTCACCCGAACAATCTCACACTCGAACTCTCAGCCTTCCCAATCCACCCAAAAAGTGGAACTCGGTCGCCAAAGCAGGTGTGAATCACCTGCCAATCGAATTTTTAGGTTCCCTAGTCCGGCCGTTACTAGGCTCCAATCTTAGCCATAAGAGTTTTTCAATTATGGTTAAGCAACAGCTTCTAAAGAACTGGGAGATTCTCTATCCCCCACCCAATTACTATAAATATGGTTGTTCTCTCACAACACCATATTTTATGTCCCTTCACAAGTTTCAATCCTCCCGCCTTCATCAAATGCGGGTGGAAAAGAGTTACCTAAACGCTCACAAGTCGTGGATAAATCTTCACACTCCTGACACCTGTCCCAGGTGCCTTCTCTCACCCGAAACAACAGAGCATGTGCTTCTACACTGTCCCAATCTCGCTGTGTCCAGAAATTCCCTCCTACCCAACATTAGATCCCTTGACGAAATTTGGAGCTCTGAAGCTCTTTCGCTACTCGTCGGGACATTCGTTGTTCAAAACAAAATAAACTTTCCAAAAAAAGCACTTCCGTCCCCAGTGCCGTCCTCCCTCACTACATCCTCTCTCACCTCCATTACCTACTCCGAGTTATAAGGAGTGATCGTGCTTATCAAGTCCGTGTATAACGGCACCAAGACATCAAGTCAGAAGGAAGGAAGTTATATTTGAGTAGTACATTGGCTGTGTCAAAATATTTCTTTTTATTTCCTGTGTTAAAATATTTGTTATTTGGAATTTTGAAGGGGTCGTGTTTTATTTTTAGGACGGGGAAGGGTTCTTTTTAGGTCATAGTTTATACTGCATACCAGATTTTGTACCCAGAATAATAAAATCACTTGAGTTAAAAAAAAAAAAAAAAAAAAAAAAATTATCCACAAAACGACTTGGCCACTATATCAATACAAATCAATACAGTCAAGTAGAAATTCTTAGAGGTTTAAAGGTTTAGAAATATGCTATCCTATACGCTGCCCTTTTTTCATATCTTACGTCTCAAGTCAGCTCTTGCTTGTTAAGTGGCGAGTAGGGACTCAACATAAGTCCACTTACCCGGCCGTGACTAACAAGCGCTCTCGCCACTGCCGGCCAAGTACCCGCAAGACAGATTTGATGTTTAGCCAGTACAACCTGCTACCTTTCAGCGATTGTACCCACAATATATAAAGATTATGGCTATAAGAATACATATACCCCTATATAATCCTCACCACAACGAAAAAGGATCTTCTAAATCTAGATCGTCTAAATAATCGAAGCAATGAAGTAACCTCGCCCACATTAGAGAGAGGAGTGCCAAAAGAGAAAAGACTTCCTTCGTTCGCTCCCTAAGGTTGCCTACTCGTAAAGCATATTATTAAGCGGAAAAGAAAGAGAATCACCCCAACCAAGCAAAAAGTAGGTATTAGTAAAATAGAATTTTATGCCTAGCTCTAGATAGCTTATCCTTTCCTAATCCTCCGCCAAACTTCCTCCATAACAGCCTTTCTATTCTCACTGCTCCTCCCTACAGCATCCTTATTCTCTTCTGCACGCCTCAAAAGGTACCGCACACACTCCTGGGTACTTCCCCAAACAGCATATTTGTAGACTTTTACGTCAAAATCTTCCTGCCCCTTTTTCGACCCCTCGGCCACTAGCCCCAAGGAAAGTTCATCTGCCATGCCCATGAGCTGCGCAAACACCAAACGCCCAACTTTACAATCGCTGGCTGTCATCGTGCGTCTAAGCGTGACTGCTTTATCAACAGACTCTCTGTTGTGGGATGCAATGACTAGATCCACCTTGGCCATATTCTTCTGATCCGCAAAAATTGTGCGAGCGGGGACATCGAAGAATGATTTAGAGTTATCGATAGATGAATTAGCAGTAGACGATGACTGTATAGACAACTGTTTTTGTGAGCCCGTTAACATCAACCTGATGGCTTCGTCATATGCCTTGTCAGTGTTTTCTTTAGTGTCGTGAATAAGATTACGTGGGTCAGATCCGAGGTAGGCCCCACGAACGAGTTTGACACCGAGGGTAAAATTTTCACGCTGAGCGACGTCAAGATGTCTGCAAAGAATTTCAGGAGATGATTTGAGGTACCTAGGCCAGAATGTCAAAATTTTTAACTTCAAGGTTTGTGCATTGATGATTAATTTGGGGACCATACATCTGGTACGTGTTGTAGACCACAGCTTGATCCTTGGTGTTGAAGCGGCGCATTAGCTCCTAAGCCCTCGGTTAGCGTCGGCCAAATGAACGAAAACGAGGAGGCACACGCGGCAGCCTTCTGACCACTCCCCGTGTTTCCTCTATTCAAACTTTCACGAGAGTTCTAAGGCTAATTTACCAAGGTCCACCCGTGGACACCATCTTGAATCAATGCCTGCTCCGCGTCAATGAGTAACCTGACCCCCCTCTCCTTTGCGGCCTCACAAATCTGGATCAATGCCGCCCCTAGTTCCGGGTGATTAAAGCATTTCTTGTGTTCCGTCAACAACGGGAGACATGAAGAGCCGGCGCCAGAATACTTGACTGCAACATAGTCACCAGGGTCTACATATTCGATAGTTTTAAGTGTACCCTCAAGCCATTCCTTAATGTTCTGCAACTCGGTACTGGCTGATGCATCAGTAATTTCTGCTTCGCGAGCGTATGCAAGAATCACCCCTCCGTATCCAAGGGAGCGGAGATTTGACACTGTATCTGCAATTTCAGAAGGGGTGGCTCCAGCACAAAATTGAGCCTGTTTAATGCAATTCTATCAGTCAATGGAAACTAAACAAGTAGACTTCCTCTAAAGACTAACATAGAATGTTTTATCGACTCCCCACTTAAGCAAAAAGTTTTTATCCATGGTCTCAAGATTTGCAAGCATGACCTTTGTTCCTAATTTCAAAGTGCGCGGTGAGGAGCTAATTGAGTGGAGGAGCAGTGAGCGAAGTAAGTTGGTTGTTGGAAGAGCAGCTAGCGGAGCATTGACATCGGCAATACTAGCTACTGAAGGAGGAGGAGGAATTGAAGTAGATGTTGAGGAGTTCAGAGTTGATTGAAGCCTGAAGATACCCAAAGACTGAATCGTACGTAGGGGCAGCGAACGAGCAAGTGGGAGGGTTCTCTGAATAGGAAGGAGCATGGCTAAAGCTGCCTAAGATGTCGTTGAAGCTATATGTTGAGATTATGTAGATAAAGGGTATCTAGTGTAAAATAATATAAACTGAAGAATGTGATTGATGATGAGATTGATGATGAGAGAAAAGGAGAGGAGGAGGAGGAGGAGGAGAAAAAAGAAGATGGGTATAGAAAGGTCATGGACCCTGTTTTTGAACTAATAATGCTTCACTATTCGTAGAAAGAGGCCCAACCAACTACTCTAGATTGGGGATACTCGAGGCTTAAGCTCCCTAAATAGTGAAGATCCGGCGTTAACCGATAAGTTATCAGTATTCCGGAGGTTTCTTATTTTTTATTTTTATGCAGGTTACGTACATACTTGCCGTGTTCCTGGCTGCATTGCCCGGCTAGATAATGATAAGGATCGATCTAATGTCCGTGCGCGCTTTAAGCCGAGATCTCGTGATTTTTGCTATGCCGAAATCTCCCCAAGAGTAATCTGACCTCTATGACATGCTGAGGTCGAGAATATGTAATTGATCTCCATATGGCATCACTGCACACATTTTAAGACATTCCAACAAAGTAGTAAAAATAACCCAAATGAGTCGGATGCTCGGCGTTTTCGGCCATCTATGACGCTTTAGGATGGTTACCGTTGATCCCATGTGTCGATCTGTCATGTCATGTAACCGAGTTTTCGGATAATCCTGCACTCAAGTCTTGCAGTGGGGCCGTTATGTCAGATCCCATATATCTTGTTCTACTGGTACTACAGGAAAGACAGTTTCTAGTACCTTTAAAATAATATATTTTCTCTAAACCTTAAACCTGATCCCTCATAATGGGATCGTGGAATCCCTAGACCAACCACGAACTAAGAACATCTACCCAAAGACATATAAGACCACAGTAGGATTACATGTATTTTTGTTGGCTACGAAATTCCCAAAAGTAATATATCAAACGCAGAACCAAAAACGCGAAGAAAACCATTTTTGTCTTGTGACATCCAATCACTAACGGACATAGGCATATAAATATAAATAAGAAGAAGCAGGGACATGGTTATAATTATCCCAGTTCCCTGGATCGTGTACTATCTGCCCCTCATTCACCCCACAATTTTAACACCTTCCGCCAAATATCTATCACCCGTCCCTATCATATCAACAGAGAAGAAACCGCCAGCAAATTTTTTGAACGTTCTTTAACCCAAAAGGTCATCCAAGCCACCTCCAGTCTTTCCTGTAGTTGATCCGCCATATGTATTGCTCGTCCCACTCGCTGGTGCGCCCCAAATTCCAGCACTTGCTTTCTCTTTGGCCAATGACTGTAGGCTTGGCGAGTTGCTATTTCCTGGAGTACTCGGCTTCTTAATATCCTTGCTTGCCATACTCCAAATATTACCGAATGCATCACCTGCCGGTTTCTTCGCCGCTGCTGACGTAGGAGTTCCTGTAGATGCTGGAGAGAGGGGAGTTCCGGTGGAGATGGTAGTAGTGGACATTGAAGTGAAGTAATTCGGTTGTGTAGGTTGGTAGCCTGCGGGTGCCGTATTTGTAGGCCTCATTGATGTCATTCCACCCATCCCAGAGAACCCACCGGTCGAGGCAGGTGTCATGCTAGGTGGAGATGCCATTCCCCGAGAGGGCGCTGGTGAGATAGAGGCTATGCCAACGAGATCGTTGATTCCTGCAGCTTGACCGGCGCTCATTGGCTTGGGTTGCATGAGGTTTGTGGAGGACGCAGAGGCGGTTAGAGGTGGAATAGGACTGAATGTTTTCGGCGCTGCTATTGCCGGTGCCTGAAGAGTAGCTATGGCAGATGGTGCAGGACCAGAGGCAGACTGGAAATCGGCAAAGTCGTCATCATCAGCCCCACCAGACTGTAGGGTTCCAAAATCATCATCAAGGGCATTTGATGCCTGCTTCTGTTTGGAGCTAGAAACCGTAGGCGTTGGTTCATCACCGAACGAGAAGAGATCAACTTCTGGTTCTTTCTTCTTCGGGGGTGGCTTAACAGGTGCGGCAGATTCCTTTCGTCGGGTGCTCGAGCTTGCTCCAGACCCAGCGGTGCGTCGCGAAGATGCTGCTCCATCGTCATATTCATCATATTCTTCAAATTTTTGGGTCCTTGATGAAGGCCTAGAAGTCCCCTCATCATGAAATCCCCCAGACCGTCCTCCAGCACCACCGAACCCACCTCCGTCACCATAAACCCCACCTGAATAGCCGCCAAAGTCAGAGCTCTCGCTACCGAAACCACCGTATCTCCGGCCAAAGCCGTTATCGCCACCCATTCCGCCACCACCACCGCTCATTCCCCCATAAGCCCCAGAACCACCGCCTTCAACTCCTCCGTACTTGTTCTTACTAGCCCGTGCTTTCTTGCGCTCTTGGCGTATACGATCAACATCAGACAGAAGTTCGGCGAGCTCTTTCGCGCGGTTGCGCACATTTATTCCTTGGTCCTTTCCATTCAAATCGATGAAATGGAATTGCCGGAGCATCTTTATGGTAGAGAGATGAGAGCGACCATCATCAATAACTTGCTCGGATCCATGCTTGACGAGATACTCCAAAAGTTGAAGAGCCTATGAGTAACAGTGTTAGAGCAACTTTCTATTCTATGGTAAATCTTAATAACTAAGGTGGGAAATATAGATAAGTATGTACTGACCTTATAAATTTGTCTCCACTCCTCGGCAGACTTTTCCGTGAACCTTTTGTAAATCATAGGCATAATCTCGTTGAGGAGTTGGCTACAAAAAGAGCCCGAAATGTAAGCTATAGTGTGTGCAAAAGAGTAGGTCCCTAGCCCAGTAAAATGCAAAGGAGGGGCTGTTTAGAACTCACTAGTTATATGTACCACTGGCAATTTCTTGCATCAGTGTAGATGAAGCACCCCATGGTTCATTATTCGTTGCCTCCCGGACCTATTCATTGTCAGAAGCCCTATTCCAGCGACCGCCGATCACTTTCTTCCTATCACCCCCCACGAGAATTCGAGGGAAAAGCACCTTTGCTTCCATCTCTGTATAGTTCATAACAACTATTTATATCATGACATTAGCAATTGTCTGATTTGGCGCTTCATTCTGGTCCACCACTAGTTCATTATAAGGGGCAAGGGCGGGGATAAGAACAACTCACCATTTTGGGCCTTCCTGACGGCAGCTTTGACATCGTATAGAGATATGCTCTGGATAGTGTCGCGGAGATTATCGAGATTCATGATGGGTAACCTGTACTCTGAGTCGATTGATAAGAAGCTGTATATTATGGGGGTAAAAGCTTGGGCTGATGGCAGAACTATTGAAACAGTTGTCGACAGTTGTTGTCGAAGTTCCGGTGGAAGCTTGCTGACTGGATAAATTTACTAGCACGTGACTTTCTTGGCTTCGGCCAGCGATCCGGAAACACTGGAAATACATCAATCCAATCGAAGAATCCTAAATATTTGCGCGCTGGGTGTTTCTTAACTTACTGGTTGCTCCCATTGTTTGTTTATTTCATAGATATCTAATTTTAATTTTGTCTGCTCGCCCTTGAACTTTGTGACTTCCTCCACATGTTACAGTGCTTTTCACCTCTTGCATGTTCAATGGTGGCACGTTGCATAGTATGAAACGGAGGAATAGCCACTAAGATTCTGGCTACCGTGAGGGCTAGAAATTGCTCCAAGTGTCCACCAGGGATGCTGCCAAGATTCTCATGTGCCCTCACTCGGTTGTTTCTTAGGCGGCCCCTCCGGAGGTGAGATTATTTTCCCCCGCAAACTTCCCGTAGGCTGGTTACATGCCGCCCGACTATCGGAGATGCATAAAGTCTATGATCTTATAGGTAAACACTGTGCCGCATACAGCATTAGCTGCATCGGCGCGAGGCATCTGGACTGTTTCAGGTAGGTAATACATTTGGTCACAGCTACATATCATCGGCGAAAATTTACAGGCTGTGAGACCAAAAACCAAAGTGTAGAGTTCCGGCTGAACGGCATATTGATCAAGTACTACACGATATCCAGAAGGCGAAGTTTCAATTGCACTGTTCCGGGAGGAGGGGGGTTCTTAAGTCTTGGGCAGTCGGCGGAGTTGAAACACTTGGGGGAACATCTTTGTCTGTTTTATCTTTGATTCCTATAGTTTGTGCGCTAGATACATGTATCTCATCGCGGATAGGTACTATGCATATATATCTAGTTCGCGTTACTCTCGTGCCCTCCACTATATCTGGAAGTCTGGTCCGTATCCCGGCCCATGAAATCGGTACCCTATACTTGGGATGAGGGTGGATCTTGACCAAGCAATAGGTGCACTGGTAATCGAGCGGCAATATTGCAGGTACCTAGTTAGAACAATAATAGACTAGCTGGAGATGGAGGCGAAAAGAAGGGTAAAAGGAAAGATACACATATATGCAAAGGGTCGCTTCGCAATGAGTCCAGACCATACTTAGTGCGATAACGTTTTTCTTTATGCCAGTACCTCGGGAAAAATGCGTGAAATAGGATTTGAGGCTGTGCTACCTACTCTAGTGGCGATTCTAGTGCGGCTTGCTGTTGAAACAATTGGGGAGCGAGAAACAGAGGGCGTAAAGCTAAAAAATACACCCAGTTCCGCGCAACCACTACGATGTGCATCGCATAGAGTTTACTTTATACAGCCAAGGTAGAGCAGAGATATATATGTAGGTACAAGTTGAATATGAATTGCTAGAATCGTCTGCCTAAGCACAGAGCACATGGCGATCTATATCTTTGGGCTGCCGCACTTAACGTTCGTGATGATATACTCCCGGTTCCCCAAGCTCCTTGGTCTTACATGCCTTTTCGTGTACGGTAGTGACAGGGGAGTTGATACTGGGGGACATGGAGGGCGAGAGAGCACCAAATCGCAGCTGAAAGAGTGTCGTCAGGGTGCCGACGCAGATCCCTGTCTGTTTACCTTCTTTTGCAGCGGGCATGACGCAAAGCTGAATTGATGGATGGATGGATGGACTTCGCCTTTTTTTTCTTTTCTTTCCTTCGCGTGGGCAGAACGGTTGCGTGCGTGCGTTATCGCGGTCTCATGCTGCAGTCAATACGATTTACAGGTTGATAATAGTCCTGTCTTCTTGAGCTTGCGTGTATGACGGTGCACTGGATAAGACTAGGCATGCAAATGGGCACTTTTGACAAGGTACTTTAGGTCTACCCATTGGCAAAGAGTTGTTTGCTGTCCAGCAGAGATATCTTGGTTGGGGAATTGGCCTCCAGCGCGGAGAAGTGGTAATTCGAATTATAGGGTATTGGCAGCAGAGGAAACCTGGCACCGGGGAGTGTTGCGTGGGTGGATCTTGGTGGCTGGAGAATGGACTGGGATCTAGATAGACTACGTCGTCACCACAGTCAACTGCTTGCTTGCTGCTCCACCACCACCAGAGCGTATTCTTGACTGTTATGTGTGTGTGCGTGTGAGACCTGCTTTTCTTATTTACTGCTTGGTGTTGAGTTCACGGTCCAGCTTGCCTTGCTTCGTTTCTGCCCACCAGCAGTTATCCTGCATCCATCCCTCTTGGGGTCATTTCCCTTCCCTACTTGACTGCCCCCCCTCCCGCCTTGCCGTCCCTCTCTCCTTTCCCCCTCCAACTCTCTTTTTTACCACTCTGTGTCCCAATTGTCTTCTTTCGGAGAATCTCCTGAAAACCCCCTTCACACGGGACATCACATTATCAAATCTCCCATTCAATTGTCGTCCTCATCTCGTAACACAATATCTTATCTTCGTCTTCTGAGTAGTTTCGCTGCTGCCGACCCCTAACCGCTTTATTCTTACCCCTCGCCATACCATCACCGACTAGCTGGCCATTCTCTCGACTATTTCTTCTTTACTCCTACTGAGAAAGACGCAGCGTCCCCTCGCCTTTCTCACGGGCTAATTGTAAATTGGCTTAAAAATGGCGGACACCGTTTCTCCACCAGGCTCTGCTGCCGAACGGCTAGAAGATGCTAAAGCGATGGAACATCAAATGGCAAATGACGCGAGAAAGAAGGGGGCAACTGTGTTTGAATTCGACCCAAATGCAACCCCCGAACAGAAGGCTGAGCAAGTAAAAAAGGTACGCCCTGAAAGCTATAGTAGAGTCGATGAACCATGCTGCAGATCTTCAAGTCAGGGCCAGATTACTAACTTTTGACGAGTAGGCTATTCCTGCAGGTCTAAATCTGCCATCGATTAAGCCAGCTGCGCCTGTTGTTTCAACGGACATCGTGAGTTCTCTTGGTGGTGGGGTTGTAGGGGCTGCGGGTATAGTTTGCTGAATGGGTGAATATTATACAGGGCACGAAGGGAACAAACGGTGCTCTGAAAACTACCAATGGGACAAACGGATCGACAGTCCCTACTCCTACGTCTGCTGTAGCACCAAAAGCCCCAGCAATGGTCAATGGATACCCCAAAGCTGGTGATGGAGAATGGGATCGCGTTGGGTGGGCTCCTAGATTTGGTAGCTTAAATGATGCACTTGGCATCGATGATGCTGTCGCTGAAAATCACCAAACACTTGTAGAAGCTAATTTGGATGATAAGTTTTTCGGAGGTGAGTTTTATTGGACTAGGAGCTTTCACTGAATAGTATTCTGACAGTATCGGGTATTAGATTGGTATCACAATGCGGGTATCATATTGTTCACGTCCCTTTCCACTTGGTTCCTGACTCTTATTGGCGGTGGTATCGGCTGGATTATGATTATAATGGCATGCTGTGCAACATACTACCGAACCTCGATGATGCGTGTTCGCCGCAATGTCCGAGATGATTTGAACCGCGAATTTGCAAAGCAAAGACTAGATACTGATGTTGAGTCTCTCGAATGGATCAACTCCTTCACTGTCAAGTTTTGGCCTATCTACCAACCTGTACTCGCCGCGACAGTTGTCAATACTGCCGATCAAGTTTTAGCTGGGGCAACTCCTGGTTTTATAGAATCACTGAGATTGTCTACCTTTCACCTTGGAACCAAACCACCGAGGATTGAATTTGTCAAATCTTACCCGAAGACAGAAGATGATATTGTAGAAATGGACTGGAAATTCAGCTTTACTCCGAATGACACTGCGGACTTGACAAGCAGACAGCTCAAGAATAAGATTAATCCGTAAGTGGTGCTTTACCTTCCTACTTCCTGCCTAATATTTGCTAATTCACGAGTAGGAGAGTTGTTCTTGAGGTTCGTGTTGGTAAAGGTATCGCGAGCAAGGGTATCCCGATCGTTGTCGAAGACATGGCATTTACTGGAATCATGAAAATCAAGATGAAGCTTCAGATCAACTTTCCTCATGTAAGAAATGGTCTAGCTACAAGCTACATTTAAGAGTGTTCAACTGACATTCTTTAAGATCGAGAAAGTTGATGTCTGCTTCTTGCAACCTCCAGCCTTCGACTATGTTTTGAAGCCTGTTGGCGGTGAAACTTTTGGTATCGATATCGGTTTCCTGCCTGGTTTGTCTGGATTCATTCAAGATCAGATCCATGGCGTTCTCGGTCCCATGCTTTACGCCCCCAATGTCTTCACTCTAGAGGTTGCAAAAATGCTGGGTGGTGCCCCAATCGATACTGCTATTGGTGTTCTTGCAGTTACCATCCATAAGGCCCATGGCCTTAAGAACCCGGACAAGTTTAGTGGCACCCCCGATCCATATGCAGTATTCTCAATCAACAACCGCGTCGAAGTTGCTCGTACCAAAATTATCAAGGAAAGTGTCAATCCTAGGTGGAATGAGACTAAATACATTATTATTTCAAATTTCAATGACGCTTTGACTGTGGGGCTGTTCGACTGGAATGAAATCCGAAAGGACAAAGAGCTAGGGACTGCCACATTTGCTTTGGACACACTCCAGGAAGATCCGGAACAAGAGAATATCACAATTCCTGTTATGACAAACGGAAAGCCGAGAGGACAGGTTTCATGCGATCTGAGATTCTTCCCAGTTTTAGAAGGGCGTATACTGGAGGACGGTACCCAGGAACCCGTCCCAGAAAGCGATACTGGTATTCTACGATGGACTATTTCCCAGGCAAAGGAACTCGATTCCAGTAAAAGTTTGGTTGGAATGCTTTCTCCTTACGCCTGTCAACTTCTTAACGACAAATTAATTCATAAGTCAAAAATCGTGAAACGTAACAACAACCCTATTTGGGAGGAATCCCACGAGGTGCTCATTACAAATCGCAAGGCTTGCACATTGGAAGTTGTCATCAAAGACGACCGCGACTTGGCTGCAGATCCAGAATTAGGAAGATATAAAATCAAATTTGACGAGATGCTGGAGATGACCAAGAAAGGAAGTGATTGGTTTAGTCTTGCGGGGGTTAAAACTGGTCGTGTCAAGATGAGTGCCCAATGGAAGCCTGTGACTATTAAGGGTGTCTCTGGAACTGGGGGCTACCAAACTCCCATTGGTGTTATGAGGCTACACTTTTTAAATGGTAGGAATCTTCGAAATATGGAGGCCCTCGGCAAATCTGATGCATACGTCCGTGTTCTGCTTTCTGGTGTCGAAAAAGCTAGATCTGTTACTTTCGAAAACGATCTCAATCCAGATTGGGATGAAGTTTTATACGTGCCTGTCCATTCGGCAAAAGAGAAGCTGCTACTCGAAGTCATGGATCAAGAGAAGGTAGGGAAGGATCGTTCTCTCGGCCATGTTGAGGTCGATGCAGGCGAGTATGTTAAGGAGGGAGAGAATGGCTTGTACTTGGAGAACAGTGCAAAGATCAACCAGATCAAGGGTCTTAAAGATTCTAAGGGTGCCGAGAAGGGAACATTAAATTTTACTATTGCCTTCTATCCTTGCCTAAACATTGCGGATCCTGAAGAGGAAGATGAACAGAAGAAGCTCCAAGAAGAGATTGATATTGAGAAGACGAAGGCTCGAGAAGAGGCAGAAGCGCTGAAGGGTGATAACCCGGACCCAGTTGCCATCGAAAACGAGAAGGAGAAGGACTTGATCGAAGAGAACACAGTGACAGCTATAAGTCCTACTGGAAGTGTTAGCGGGGATAAGAAGATTCCAAAGATCAAATTGACGCCCGAGGAGCTTGTAAAATACGGTATTGCATCTTGGTATTACACTTCTGGAGCTTATTTCTGACATAAAATAGATTCTGGATTATTGATTTTCAAAATCATCGAGGGGCAACTTGCACACAAGGACTGCTATGTGGAAATAATTATGGACGACATGTTGTACCCTGCATATGCAACTACCAGGATAAAATCCAAGAATATCAAGATTGATGAGAGTAAGTTTAGTACATTTTATGATTTAACTAAGCGTTTGCTAATGTATAATAGTCGGTGATGCCTTCGTTAGGGAACTTGAGTTCTCAAAAGTCACTATCCGCCTAAGAGAACACGGGAAAGATATTGATGAACAGAGTGATGATATCCTCGCTAGGTTACAGGGAAATACTCTTGAGACTCTCAAACAATGCTTGAACAATCCCACGGTCCTTTCCTTAAAGGATAAAAACGGAGAGATCAGCAAGATTAAGATCAGTTTGAAATACATTCCAGTCCTGATGAAACTTGATCCCAGCGAGAGCATCAACAACATGGGAACTGTGCGCGTTGATATTCTTGATGCCGCTAACCTCCCATCTGCTGATAGAAACGGAAAGAGTGATCCTTTCTGCGTCTTCGAGCTTGATGATAAGGAGGTGCACAAGACTAAAGTGCAAAAGAAGACATTACATCCTGCTTGGAATGAGGTATTCGAGACGAAGGTCGTATCGCGAACTGCAGCGAACTTTGTAGTCGAGATTTTTGATTGGGATTTGGGTAGTAAGGTTTGTGACCCAGGATATTAGTAACTAGTGAGTTTACGCTGATAAAATATAGGCCGATTTCTTGTGCAAGGGTCGTATCGATTTGACAAATTTGGAGCCGTTTCACCCGAAAGTCGTTACCCTCAAACTAACAGGCAAGAAGGGAGAGGAAGGGAAGTTTGGTGAAATTCGCCTCCGTATTCTCTTTAGGGCGGACTATGTCGTAAGGTCGCGACAGGGATCATCTACCTTCCATGGTACCTTTGCCACACCCGGGAAGATTGTTACTGGTGTTGCTGGCGCTCCACTTAAGGTTGGTGGTTTTGCCGCTGGAGGTATCACTAAGGGTGCTTCTTTCTTGAAAAAGAATACTTTCGGTCGTAATAAGAAAGATGCGAACGGTTCCGCAGAAGAGGAGGTGATGATGGACGAACCCAGTGTCAGGCCCGCTACAAACGGTGGCGCTAGCCTCGCGGCTGCGAGTGATGCTGTTGTTCAGAGCGAAGGAAAAGTAACTCCTCCTAATACCGCGAACCAAGACGATGGTCGAACTCCAAGACGTACTGCATTAAGCCCACCAGCTACCGGAGTCTCGGGAGGAAGTCCTCACAGCCGTAGCAGGAGTGTTTCCAGCACCCTTTCAGCACCTGGTGCTGCCACAGGAGGCCCAGATCCAGGCATTGCGACTGTTAGAATCGTTAGTGCCACTGGTTTTCCAACTGGTGCAAATGTTCGACTCCGATTCAAGTCAGCAGACAAAAACAAGGAACTACACAAGAGCAAATCGGTCAAGAAATCTACAGGCGAGCTTTCCTGGGACGAAGAGTTTAAGTTCCAATGTACTGCAGATCAGCAGTTTAAAATCAGTGCTGAGGATAACCATCTCATCCGTGGCGACGAGGAGCTTGGTGAGGGATTGTTTGTTGTGGATGATACTGGTAGCGGTGGTGAAACTGTCGTGTCGGTGGGTCAGGGCAAGGTAACATTAAGGACGAGCTTCAAGAGCGCGGATATGGTGAGTAACGCGTCACCCAAGAATAGTCGGAGAGGTCTGTTGAAGAAGTAATGTTGTTTTCTGTGGGAACTGGTGAATTTGCGTATAGTTTTTTCTTTTCCTTTTAACTTTGACTTTTTAATTTCTATCTCTCTTTAAAGTGATCTAATTTGATTTTTTTTACTACTGCAATTTCCTGACTTACTCTTGGATGTATTTCTTGGCCATATCTCATCTTTTTGTACTACTCATGGCGTATGATTTTCCTGGTAACCGTGTAGTCTAGCGTTTAGTGGGGTTTTGTTAAAGGGCAGCGGGCTGTGATAATTTCTTTGGTAGGGACTCGCAGGCGAAAACGTAACTGTATGCAGCGCGTAATAGTAGTTTTATTTTACAGAAACATTTTTCTTGTCAATATATCGGCCACAATCCCAGGACCATCTTTCTTTACCCTTCAATACTTAGGTAGATATAGGGTATTAGCAATTTAACTAGTCCGCTCAGAAGTGTATTCACAATCCATCATTTCTTAGTCATAATGATTGGTCTCTTAATTTTTTGACTTAGACGCCCAACCTTCATGCACAAACTACCCGTTGCATGTCCCATTTGCTCTCTTCTACTTTAGAGTACGGCCGCGGAGCGTAGCCCCTGCGCTAGCCGTCATTTTCTTTATGCTGTGGATAACCGTTATCGTACATGCGGGCACATTTAACAAACTTATAGAAAGGTGGCTTCTTTGAAGTGGGCAATCATATTGGAGAAAACTGGCTATGCATCTCAACTACCGTGCATGAGCCTTGAGATGACATCATTTGCACTTCTGATTTGCATCTACCACCAAGGTGAAGATATTACGAGGATGCAGCTTGCAAGAAATGGCATACCTATACTGTGCGGCTAGGTCTGTTTTAGGAAAGGTTAGAATTGCATTAGGGCTTCTAGTTTTACCTTTTGGGCTGGGCGCACTCGTTAGTATTAAGCAGAATATCTCGGAGATAACGAACGAAACTGATACCGCAGGATGGAAATTATGTTCCGGGTATTCGAAAAGACACTGTGCCCAATTAAAATTGGTAAATAGATATCCAAGATACAGGAACCCGTGGTCCCAGCCCGAACCCGTTCTTTATTTTATGGTACGCAAATAGTTTTCAAAAAGGATATTGCATTGGCTGCCACGCGGCGGGGTGCCCAGCCAAGTCACATGACTCCCCTTATAAATTCGGAACCGCATAGCAAGTTGAGCCCGAATAATGTATTCACAGCGGGTATTATTACAGGCTAGTTACCTATAAGGGTTTTTTTTATATTATAAAAATGGCTGCATACTTCCGACGGCCCCGAAGAGGAGCTCTAATAACTCTTATCTTATTCCTATTTGCAGTATACGACCTGCTATCCCGTCTCGATTCGAGATCTCCAAAACTTCCAGCCGACATCCCCTTGGGCCGTGTCTTCATTGCTAGTAACCATTGGAACTCGGCTCCAGTCCTTCGATCCCATTGGTCTCATGCAGTACTAGGGCTTATCGAAAAGATCGGCCCAGAGAATGTCTACTTCTCGTTGTACGAGAGTGGGAGCTGGGACGACACGAAGCAAGAGCTGCAGCAGCTTGATGAGCGGCTCGGTGAATTAGGGGTTGCGAGAACCGTCAGGCTAGACGAAACCACGCATTACGACGAGGTAACAAAAGCCCCTGAAGAGGAATGGTGGATAGAGACAAAAAATGGAGTAAAGGAATTGCGGAGGATACCGTATCTTGCTAGGCTACGGAATATCGTGTTGGAACCGTTACAGTCACTGGAAGTGGTCAACGCCACACACTCTTTCGATAGGATATTATTTTTGAACGACGTTATTTTTACGGTAAAAAATTTGCTGGAGGCCCTTAAGTAATTGTTTTGGCTGTACTGATCGGAAGGGGGATCAAACCAATAATTTGGTTTGATTTGGTGAAGTTTAGCCAGAGGATGCTATCAAACTTATGCAAACACGCTCCGGTAATTACGCTGCTGCCTGTGCCTTGGACTTTTCTATCCCACATCAATTCTATGATACTTTCGCTCTACGCGATTCAATGGGCCGCCCGGCGGCAAGCTTAAATTATCCATACTTCGGTACTGGCCAGTCCCGTCAGTCCTTGCTTCGCGCAGAACCAGTTCTCGTGAGGTCTTGTTGGAATGGAATGGGTATGTTATAGCTTCTACCTTGTACAACCAGCATCATGCAAGGACCCATAGAAGCGGTTGCGGGATACAGTTTGTTTGTATGACAAAAATGCTAACATGTAGACAACCATCCCAGTTTCTTTTGATGCCAAACCCTTTCTCGCACAGCGGCCTCTTCGCTTCCGTGGGATATCTGACAGTCTTGCATTATACCATCTTGAAGGAAGTGAATGTTGCCTTATTCATTACGATAACCCACTTTCTTCAAGCCGCGGTGTATTTCTCAATCCTCAAGTTAGAGTAGGATATAAAGAACCCGCCTATGAAGTAGCAAAGTCATGGCCTTCCGCAAGAGATGAAATCCTGGGGATTTTTATAAGAACGGCAACATGGATTTTAAATTTGCCATGGAAGGATAAAAAAATTGACGCACGATTGAAGAAGTGGGGAGGTAAGGAAGTTGGGAGAGATTGTCTGATAGACGAGATGCAGATACTTGCGGATAATGGGTGGAAGCATATGTGATGTGCTGCGATCTAGTATTTTCTTTTTCTTTTTCGATTATTAGTCAATGTATGGGTATGTATGGTGCCTGGGGTTTAATTTACTAGCCAATTTCTCTCGGAGTAGTCTGGAGCTTATGTATTCTTAATGAGGAAGCCCTCGCTAGTGTATTCTTTTTTTCTTTTTTCTTTTTATATGCTTAAAAAGTATTGTGTTTCTATTATTTATTGGTTTAAAAAGTAAATATTTTCTAAATATAGAGTGGGTTTAATTAATCAAGCTAAGGGCCCAACTGCCCACTATAGTAATTGCTAACTATATGGTATAACAGCGGGTGAGACCTTCCGTTTTACCATTTTATCATTGGATAAGCCGTTGTCTACTAAGAGATAAACTTGTTTTAATTTTAAGCTTTGCTACCTCCAATTAGGAACAAGCTATATAAATCTCATATAGCTTCTAGAATATTGGGTAGGCTCTGGGGTCGTAATTTACTGTAGAGGGCGCAAAGCTGCTCTAAGGTATGTAGGATTTGTGGACAAGGTGGTAGACCATAAGTATATTGCTTACTACTTAGTTTCTAGAGTACTCTTGAAGCTTCTATATATACATTTCCAGTACTATACAACATATATCCTAATAATTTGATAAGGAACGTTTTAGAGCAATCGTATGTGACTATGGGTTGTGCTGAAAGGGGAAATTATTGTACTAAGAACGGCTGACGTCTACTATAGTTAAATATTAGATTTTCGTAAACTTGAAAATAATTGACTAAATACTATATCCTAGACTTGAGGGGATAGATTCAGTTCTACTAGATATACATTGAGAGGGGATCCTATAAATACGCCTTAAAAACAACGCTCTGACTGCTGTGCTTATACTTATTTACTTCCTGTTATTCTGTCTCTGTGCCAAAATCTGAGCCATTCTTATGAAAATATTAATGAAATCCAATTCGAGACTGATGCTCTCATTGACAGTGTCCTTTTTCATTAGCCCTCGCTCGGCTAACCTTGCATGATGCATGATCTTCTGCACATCGTACAATGTGAATCCACCGAACACAGCAAGGCCACCATACAGCCAGAGGGCCTCGGCACCTATCAATGCCCTAGATCCAAGAGGAAGGACCATAGGTGCAAGACCAGAGAGAGCAACGACAGCAACGCCAGCAAGGAGGGGACCTCCAAGGTAGAGGTATTTATCCTCCTTTGCAGTGGCAGCGACAAATGCGATCGAGCCGATGACTCCAACGGTGTACATACCCGCACGAGCAAGAATCGCCGGGTGGTAGAAGTACATGGGGGCGAGAAGGGCAGCTTGACTAAGATTGAAACCGGTCCACAGGACATGTTTTTGGATATAGCTATAGATACACATTTGTTAGTGATTATCCTACAACACAGCACAATGACAGAACAAGGGAGGGTACTTACTTTTCTGGGTCAGTCATCCGGGTACCCAACATTGTACCAACACTGGCTACGAGGCCAAGGCCAAGGACCATCCAAGGGCTTGCTGTCAGAAGTCTATAACTCCACCCGGCATTGTGAAGACTTTTTGCAGCAACAGCTATACCAGAACCAGCTGTCAGAACCAAAATTTCTAATTCATATTAGTAGAATAACCATACCGATTATCCCAACACCTAGGCCAGTGTATGTAAACGTCTCCTGCAGATAAGCCCTTTCATAAAGTGGAATAGCGGTGTCTCTTGTTTCCCGGTTAAATAAGAGATTTACCGCGAGCAACGTCCCACCAAAGATAGCACCGGCATAGACAAGCTTCTGGATAGCCTCCGCGCGAGGCGGCCGCGCGACTACTGCAGGCTCAGTAGTAAAGAAACGTTTTGACCGGAACTGTGGTTTTGGGGCTGCTGGGCGGTGGTGATTGAAGGCTTGACGTAGGATTGGGGATCTGATAGCCGGAGATGTAGAGAATGTGCGTGCCAGGGGTTTTGAGGCAAGCATAGCAGCCCCAAGGGGGCGGCGGAAAGAGTTGAGCAGCAGCATAATGGTGCGATTAATGGAAATGGTGTTTCGATGTTTTTCGAGTGGGGGTTGTCGCTTTTGAAGGGCCGGTGGCGAATGACGTTGCATGGACCGTGCTAGAAACAAATTTGTCATCAGGGTGCTTATCATGTGATAGATGTTGTTCCGGCTCACATTGAATCACTCGACGTTATATAGCTATTTAGATCCAGAATAGGTGGATGAATTTATCATAAATACATGGCTATTTAGATGGTTATTGATATTTATCACCTAAACTGCCAACAAAATCTTTTTTCTTATGTACTTAGACTGAAATCAAGTATTCACTACAACACAATAAAAATCAGGCTTCGCACCTGAAAATACCTAACCCTACCCTATGCATTCGTCCTAGAGAACTTGAAAGCTTTAAAATTGAAAAAGTAATCTCAGAAAAAATCGTATTCATCTACAGCTTTATGAAAATACTATTCGCTTCCCAAATGAGACTAGATTTATTGTTCTAGCTGAGGAAACTATGTTCTGTGAGTATGTCTTTGTTATCCTTCTAGCTCATAGATACCTTTACCACAATTTTAAGAAATTCTAGTTTCTTTCACACAGGTAACAAATTTAAATTTACTTCTTCCAGACAAAAGTCACACTAATCAATCTTATAACTAAACAATAAAGAGGAAATATCAATCAAATTTATCATCCCACCAATGAACCATCATCTCTAAGGCTATCAAACTCTCAAGTGTACCGTGAGCAAACACTAGAAGTATCAAGAAATGAGACCACGGTTTACCTCCACCTACCTGTAATATTACTCCCATAGACCTCTTTTGTGTACTTCTCGAAATTTACCCTTCCCTTAATTGGTATACTTCTAGCCTTCACAGCCTCAAACTCTATATCTTTTCCAACTCCCTTGATACACTGAAAACAACCCCGTACCATCTCTCCACGATTATAAAATTTCATCTCTCCTTCTCTCTCCCTCAACTGATTCTCGCCACCCTCACCCACAGTTCCAGCCCAGTAAAACCCCACAACGGGATTCTTAGTCGAAGGGTTGATTTTAAGCCTAAGAACACCTTCCATGACCCCGAAGATAAATTTACCGACGACGCTACTGGACTCGACATCCTGGAATAAGATCATGGTGAGGTTCCCGGTGCATGTCCGCTCGGTTTGAATGTCTGGGCAGGATACGTTCCAGGTCCCGAGAATGTTTTTTTTCGAGAATGTAGTCATGATCTTTTTTGTGCCAGCGGCTTTGAATTTTCGCTCCTCCTTGACCTTCGAGGTGCGTTCACCGTAGTAATCAGAATCAATCGTCATCATCTCTTTCTTGATAACAGTGTCCATTTTCGTACAAACTCCATTATTATCACCATAATCATCCTGATGTTCGCTCTTCACCACTTTCTTTTCATCATCGTTCTTTGCTTTCCACTCCTTCGTCATATATTTCTCTAGTAGTTTCATCTCTGCTGGCTGCTTCCTCAACAATCCATCACGTTCTGCATCCCTAAGTCTTGCCTCCAACTCAGATTTGCTTCCCATGAGTGGCTTGATCCCGTAATGTGCGAGCTGGGCCTTGCACCACTTTCCAGTGAGCTTGGGAGGGGACCAATTTTGGTGTTTTCGCAAGGGACGGACTGGATTAAGGTAGCGTGTGAGTGTCTTCTTATCGGCACGAGGAACACCGCAGTTGAGAAATCCTCCAGGGACTGAGAATGTGAAGCTCCCTGATTTAATAGGCTCCATAAATCGAAGTATTAGGCTGTTTGTTTTGTGAAGATTATGTGGGGAGCGGGTTGATTACGTTGTCAAGGGGGGAATTCTGCCTTTTATTGGGAGGATTTATCATGAATATCCCGGGGCGTAGCAAAGGGCCTAATGTAGGAAGCCGGGTGTGTACGGAGGGAACGTGGAGAATCTTAGTAGTATGTACATGTAGTTTTAAAGGGAGGACTTGGCTAAATATCATTACAATGGCGAGGTATTCGAGTTGGCTTACAGTTTCTTTGGACATCGCTTAAAGTGTCATGATGATAGCTTGTGTATATGCTAGTTTGTTTATAGTATGAACTACCATAGGAGGAAGAAGGGTCTATAAGAATCTCTATTGGATGCGAGGATCGTAAAACTTAGAGCAAAACTTCGAGCTAGAGGATTACTATATTTTCCTAGGCTCAAAAGAACAAGCCATAGTAGTAGAATTCCGCAAATTAAAAAGATAATCTATATCTTATTCAAAACTATAATCTGCGCCTTTGATTTTGGACTATCATCTAAGCCTAAGTAGAGAAAGGGTGAAAGGAAAACCGAATAATGCACGCTAAAGGCAGGATTACAAATAAGTAAGCAGCAAATAAATAATTAAGGTCTTGTCGAAGCCGCAGAATGCCACGTGTAGATATACGTGAATTACTCTACAGACTAGGGGAAGAAATATCTTCAGTTTATTTCACGACTGAACAACACCGTTAGAAATGAGTAATGAAAGGGGGTTTTCATTTTCATCTGATGCTCTTGATTTTCTCCCGTCTGGAATGACATTCAGGACAAAACCATTTCCCTGGAGGCTCTTTAGTGAGATTTACGCATGCTATTTTCCGAGTGTTAGTGATGACCTAAATTTCAAAAACGGACAAGTTCCTGAAAGGAAAAGAGGGGGAAAGAAGGCTAAAGTTAACTTACCCCAATGAAACCATTCGTATGGACAGTGTTCCGCATCGCAGGCGACCATATTCCCATAAGATACTTGTTGACACATACAATACGGCCGCTTGTCTTCGCCAGTCTCATCCTCATCCTCGTCATCTTCGCCTTCCGATGAGTCTGTAAAGTCTCGTTTCGTGGATTTTTTACGCTTTTTATTGTTAACGCTTGGAGTACTGGAGCGAGTTGGGCCTACAGGCTCAGGTTTAATACCAGGTGTGGATGGATTAGAGGCAAGATGCGACGGGATTGCAGGCACATTCGAAGGTTGCGTTACACGGCGACGTTTATTACTATCCCCATCGCGAGGTGTAGAAACTGATGGTGGTGCAGGGAAAGATGCAGCAGGTGTTGCAACAGGAGTAGAATGAATAAGATTAGAGGCAGCGGGTGTTGGGTGTGTAGATGCTGGAGCAAATGAAGGAGCACGTGTAGGATTAATAGTAGAAGGAGAAGCCCGAATAGAAGGTTGGCGTGTATGAGCATTGATAGGAAGATTGCTTGGATAAGGGGAATTCATGATTGATTCTGGGGGCATCAGCCCATCACGCATAAGATCATGGATTTTAGCATCCAATCGACTCATATGTTTTTCCACCTATTGACAAAAGTTAGAGGGGGCGACCAAGAGTGAAGTAGAACCAAACGTAAAATACAGAAGAGCATACATGGGGAAAAAAGCAAAACAAGGGAGGCGCTGCAGTAAGCCATGTGTAAATGATTGAGTGCCATAAAAGAAACAGGTAAATAAAAGGATTAAAATGGCTAGGAAATTTGTCATATTGTGAGTAGTTTGAATTATGATTCAAGCTCAGAGAAATAATATAAGGTGTAATATACGAAATTTTATTTTATTATTGATATACGTAGTGTATTCAATACATGTAGCGATAAATGCATCGTAAATAATTGGGTATCGCGAGAGAAACATTAAACTTACCAGATCCACCGCCTTCTTCGCGAGTATTAACTTTTCATCCTGGATCTGTTCAATGCGCTTATGACACTTTCTTATTTGTTCCACATACACGGCTTCCTTTGGGTTTTCTGTATGACTTCCATGGTTTTTGATGAATTTTTGTAGTGAATTATCACGTGCTAAAGCGCTGTCACGGTGCTCCTTTAAATTCTTGTCTTTGGCTTGTATCTCTTCATAAATATGGGCGATTTCTGCCGGGAGATTGGCAACTAAGATAAAAATATCAGCGGAGCTTTCTAGGGAACGTTTTGGGGTACATGGTAGTAGATTAGGGGGGAAGTCCGCACTGACCATCGTTGATGAACTGCTCAAGAACAGTAGCGGCGTCTTCAGACATACTAGGTATGAGGATGCTCGTAATGATGAGGGAAATCTAGAAGAGGTTTCCGAAAAGAGCGAGATTATTCTGGGGGTTGATTCACGAAAGATTTGGGAGGATCGCCACTTGATTGTGATGAGGTGACGTTGAGGGATGCACGCGCCTTCTGATAGCCTCATGTGGCTGTGCCAACCTTAGATGCGGCTCAAACCCACGTTACACCGCAACGCACATCAAAGCATTAAATGCTTTAGCGAGTATTGTACCCAACCTCCTCAAACATATCCACGCCACTGTATAGAGCATCTATAGTCTGACCGAGCACCTACCGACTAACAGAACTATAACCTCTTCCATTAGTGGTGACTCTCCTTAGCTACTACAGTTCACTTATACCTTCGCCCTTATCAACCCCAACGATCAGATTGGGCGATTGTGGAGAAGATGTCTATAGTCCAAACATATGATACGTGGGGGAGTAACGGCAATGCTACGATCTCATATGATTCGAAAACTGCTTCTACAATACCACCTTCTTCCCCCGTGGATGGGTGCACAAAGAAACAGGTAACAGTATTCCTGTATTGATCTCTTACTTCTAGAGGGTTATATATTTGGAAGTCTAAGGGCTCATGACTGAACGCCGCTAACTTATATCAAGGTTTCCTACCACCACAATGCGCAAGCCGAGAACCACCACTTTGGAACTACTCATCCGATGAAACCATGGAGGTTGACGTTGACAAATCAACTGGTCCTCGGATATGAGCTACAAAAATATATGGACAATTACTCCACCCGTCCCGCGGCGGAAGACGAGCTAAGGGAGTTTCACGGCTCTGACTACCTCGATTTTCTCAAACGGTGCATTCCCATTTTCAGATATAATTACTATAATTCTTTTCCCCCTTTCTGTTTTTACCTTACGTTACTACTGTCAAATTCCAGAGTCTGACAGGAGGCGGAAAAATTCAGAGTCACACCTGAAAATACGGAGAAGTTTTCAGCAGACCTACAAAAGTTTAATATTGGCGATGATTGCCCGATATTCGATGGGATCTGGGACTACTGTACACTTTATGCAGGTGCATCCTTAGATGCCGCAAGGAAACTCATCCATGGCCAATCGGATATTGCCATAAACTGGTCGGGAGGGCTGCATCACGCGAAGAAATCTGAAGCTTCAGGGTTCTGCTACATCAACGATATTGTTTTGGCAATCCTCCAGCTACTACGTATTCATCCTAGAGTCCTCTATATTGATATTGATGTTCATCATGGCGATGGGGTAGAACAGGCATTCTTTTCGACAGATAGAGTCATGACCCTTTCTTTTCATAAGTATGACAAAGATAATTTCTTCCCAGGCACTGGGAATTGGGATGACGTAGGTGGTGGCCCTGGCAAACATTATGCTTTGAATGTGCCATTGAAGGATGGAATTGACGATGACTCCTATATTCGGCTTTTCAAAGAGATTGTTGGAAAAGTCGTTGAGACCTACCGACCAAGTAGCATCGTGTTACAGTGTGGAGCGGATTCATTGGGATGCGACAGATTGGGTTGTTTCAATCTCAACATTAAGGCTCACGGAGCATGTGTGGACTTTGTTAAGAAACTTGATCTCCCTTTACTAGTTTTGGGCGGTGGTGGTTATACGCCAAGGAATGTTTCAAGGCTTTGGGCTTACGAGACCGCGTTTGTCATCCTGGCTACCCACATCTTACTCTTAGGCAATTACTCATAAAGCGTAACGAACAGGATATGCCTAGGTGTTGCCGTGGATGATGAACTTCCTGCACGAACGCCGTACCGAGAGTATTTCGGTCCAGATTACAAGCTTCATCCTTCACTCAGTAAGGAAGGTAGATACGAAAACAAGAACACTAAAAAGTATCTTGAGAGTGTGAGAAATAAGATCCTGGAACAGTTGCGGTATATTGCGCATGCGCCGAGTGTCCAGCTGCAAGAAATTCCACCGGATCTAGATAATGTCCGTAGTGACCTCATTAAACAAGAGGAGAGATAATCACGAGATTGGTAGACAGGAGTTTAGGATTTCTAGGGGGATTTAAAGATTTTTTTTATTTTAATGACATTCACCGCCTTTTTTTTTGGAAATAAACTATGCAAGAAAATCTCTGTACTTTTATCTTTTACAAGACATTTCCCTTTATTATCTGACCTGACATCCTGTAAGAAGCATTCTTGGCTACTGCAAAAATAAAAGTGGATACATAAACCAAGAATACCAATTCTAAATACAGTATAGTTATGCCTAGATTTTATCGGCAAAGAAGTACACGTAAATCAGCTGAATCAATATCTTTAATGTCACTTCTACCAGTCCTAGCACCCATATTAGGCATAGCCACCTCTTTTACTAAAACTGGTAAGCAGAAGAATCAGACCTAGTAAATTTACGATTCGATGCACGCCCGAGCCTGACTCTCGGGTTCTTTTTGCCTACCCTGAGTATTACTCCGCGGCGATAAAGTAAGGATGGGTCTCATGCCTAGTCCAGGCCGCTTCGTACATCCATAGCCTATAGTGTGTGTGGGGGCAAGGCTAAGTACGAGCCTGATGATGCGGCATTAGCCCAGAACGGTTCCGGGCTAACCTACATATGTGCAATAGCCGGAGAAAAGTCAAAATTTCACGTACGCCTCAGGCTCGACGGTCCAAAACAATATCTCTACAGCCAATTATCTCCAGTTCCTACCCACCCACAGATAGAGATTTAAAATATTTGATTGGTGGTTCGGCGATATTATGCAGTATTCCGAGCCTGCATGTTCCTCGAGCCTGAGGGAAACCAGTCGTGTTTGAAATGTTCTCGTGCAACAAAGGTGGGGTATAAAGGAACGATGGCCCCTCTCGAGAAGAGGACCTCTGAGAGTCACGTGATAATTATCTCATATTAGGGCTTAGGATTAGATCAGTTTACTCTGGAATCTAGAAGTACTCACTTCAAGTACGTACAATTTATTCCTTGCTTACTTTCTTACTTGCCTAGAAAACAGGTGCGTTGAAAGTGGTTGGTATACTTAAACGGGATATCATCGTACTTCAATAGATTTTTACCGGGAAATACATGTACATGTAGATAAAACGTCGAGTGACGATGCGTGAATACATATGAGATTGGCATTGAGTGCCGAGACACCAAATTTTGAGCCTCTCCAACTTTATCGTGACCACTCCCCGTGACTCCACTGTCCACCCCCCACATAAATGGATCCTTCAACCCCTTCCATCTCATCTAAGGGGTCCTTGGACCCAGGGGCACCAACAGCCCCAATATTTTACAATCCCAATGAGCGACTCTCGACGACCTTCACTGGCCGACTTCTCCTCTGTAACATTGGCTCTTTCGGGATGGGCACGATCATAGGAGGAGCTCTGGGTAGTCGTCAAGCTTCTCTGAGGTTCCGTGCCGAGAATGCTCACCGCCTTCCTATAAACGAGAGGGGATGGTATTTCTACCACAAATCAAAGAATTATTACACTGCACTTGGTGGTGTGAAGCAGGGTGTGAAGACGGGAGCGAGAATTTGCACGTGGGTCAGCATGTTTGTGGTCACGGAGGAGGCAGTAGATAGGCTTATGGGGAGGTCTGATTTCCTGAGTACGGTTGTGGCGGGGTTGAGTCTGTCTGGGTTTTTTAGTGTCTGGAGTCTGTGGCCCGAGTCCTATGATTTGGGGTGGGAAAGTGCTGACAGTTTTGGATACAGATAAGTTGTCATATAGCATGACGATAACGACGGCAAAAAGGGGTCTGGCGTTTGGTTTGGTCTTTGGTCTCACACAGGACTTGCTGAGGTTGAGAAAACGGTGGGCATGGAATACACAAGAGACCTCAAACTCAGCGCAAAATCAGGGACTAGATGGTCTGAGAAATGACATATGAATTACATCCGGTTCTCCTGTTTGTTTTTATAACCTGAAGTTGGATTAGTCCCCAACTTATATATACATGTATTTGTATCACCACTATGTAGATAACTTTTTCGGCGTCAAGGTTCAATTTTATCCTTCATTTATTGTCATTAATTATTTATCTCCTCTATCTCTTCGTCCTCTTTTACGTCCTCATCAAGATCTTGTAGTGGAAACGTTAATATCGCAGCAATCCCCCCAAGCCCGTCTAACCGTATACCACTCTCATGAATACTACTTAGTACCAGTGTCTCTCCTCCACTCTTTTTTACGTCTTCAACCATCTTGACATGTCTTCTCCGTTCACCGATATTGTTGCTCCTAAATAAACTATTACTAACTAGCAGCGTACCTACAGCGCCTTTCTCTATCGCCTTGGCAACCTCCTTAGGGCCGTACCAAGCCCTGTCTTCATCTGTATTCATCATTTGAAAGAATTTCTCCACCGCTCTTGTTTCTTTTGCGAACTTTGTGTCCGTAAGTTTTGCTGCTACTGCTGGTGACTTTAATACCTCATTGAGCGAATGTATGTGTCCGGAATTACAGTGGACCACTACAAACTTAGGTTTAGCGACAATGACAGCTTTGGCATCAGTTCTCATAGCGGTAGCGAATATATAGTTCCGAAGTCCTTCAGCTACGAAACCGGGAGAGGCAAGTAATATTACTTTAAGAGTGGTGAAATCGAAGTGTCGTATAATGGACTGGTATGTAGCATCGTAGAACTTCTCGAGGCCCTATAATAGTAGATGTAGTGAGTAAGTGATGATAGGAATGTAGATTAGGCTGATTAGGATGAATAGGGAGTACCTTTTCATAGTTTGAGACAATGCCCTTTCTTTTGCGGGGGACGGGAATTTCTACTTTCTGTCGTAGAATAGTCATATGGTCGGTAATGAAGCAAACATTTGCCACCCCTTCATCGTAGCCATTAGTCTTAAGAAATCCCATAGATGCAAATAGTGTGGTTTTTGATTTATGTATACCTTCCTGTAGTACCACTGCGCCAATCTCAGACCTCTCTCCTGCGTCACAGGCGTCTTTGACCACACCCAATGTAACCGAATCCCACTCTGCCTTTATGATGGTGAAGTTCCGGAAGAGATCCAAATCGAGGGTATGATGGGAACCCACGGCGACATACTTGTTCTCTTCGCAGACACGGCCGTTGAGATGAAGCTGCCCGGCTTGGGCGTCGAAGTCGACCCTATCAACCTGGATTGTAAGGACTGTCTGAACACGTTGAGACGATGTCGAACCAGTTTTTGTTTCAAGAGTTACACGACGAATAGCGTTAGCTCTGAGACGGTCGCCGGGTCGAATGAGGTTGAAGGCGTGCCACTGTAAATTAGAGTAAGAATTATAGTGTCATAGATAGCCCAGCTGAGGGGATCCGTACCATGTCCTCAGGCTCTTCGGGAAAGAGGGTGACGAAGCCCGTCATGTCTCTCTCGATCGATTTATTTATTAACTTCATTTTTATCTGGTTTCTGTTCCTGGCGCAAGCTGTACTGTAGAGTTTTCTTGTGGCTTGTTTCAAGGCAGCGAGAAGTTGAGTGGGGGATGATGCGTAATAGATAAGATCTGAGATAATGATAAGCAGCAACATCTCTACAAGAGTGCCAAGTAATAGGTACCTGCAGGCTACAGGCTACAGCACATGTATTTACTATAGCAATCAGTCTGAGCCTTGTAAATTGTAATTGAGCTATGCCTACCCAAATTTTTTTTGAAACTCATGGATTTGCGCCTAGTGAAAGGATAGGGATTATCCTTCCTATACTCGCACAATACCGACGGACGGACAAGCCTATCCGGCTGAGACATATACTCAGACCAAGTGTTAATGACGTCCGGGCTCAACCTCGGTACAACCCCCCCAGGTTTACCCGGTGAGGTTCCCCGAGCTGTCAGGGTGGATCCCCGATTAATAGCAGCGATGTCTATCCATATTCTTTACACTAAACATCTCCTAAAGCCTACCTTCTCCCGTCAAGTTCTCCAGTACAGTATCAGTAGAATGTCATCCATACCACCTTCACCAAAGACACCCGCTGTCCCCCGGCTCAGTGCCAGGCATGACTCTCATCCCCAAATTCATGAACAGTTACTTCTTCAAGGTATTCTAACGTCTGTAAAAAAAAAACCGTAGTTTACTCCTAGTAAACCCCCGCAATGAGATCCTCCTCGTCCACCGCCCAATTCACTCTAGCACATTTCCCAACGCTCACGTCTTCCCCGGGGGTGCCACATCTCCCAGCGATAACGAATCCACCTCTCCATTGAAGCTCTGTGCAATCCGAGAAACATTTGAAGAGACCGGCCTCCTCCTGACAAATCCTCCTCCTCCTCCATCTGTTCTATCCAGTACACAAGCAGCACGGTCCGAGATCCATGCCGGTAGGCTCTCGTTTATGGAGTATCTCAAGTTGAATGGACTTCAACCGGCGGTGGATGACTTGATCCCGTTTACAAAGTGGATTACGCCCAAGTCGGTGCCGAGAAGGTTCGAGACTCATATGTTTCTCTACTTCCTTCCGGAAGACAATTCTTCAACTACTACCGCTGGAGGGAAGACTGAGCAGTTGCCAACAGACGATGGCGGGATTGAAATCATGTCGACAAAGTTCATAACACCTCATGCTGCATTGGAAGCCGCGCGAAAAGATGAGATTGTGTTTTTTCCACCTCAATTCTACTTGATATCTGCACTCCTACCGTACTTAGAAGAGGCGGGTTTAGAGGATCATGTTGCAAAGCTAAGACGAAAGCGCTTGGTCAAATTTGCGCAAGGCGATTTTGGAAAGATGATAATTGAGCCGACTCCATTAAAGATGCTATCGGGTGGCAGGGTAGTTATGGCCTTAGGGCCAAACGGGGATCAGGAGAATGTTGTAATAATACAGATTGCAAATAAGGGGGAGCCTAGGGGATTAGAACTATTGAAAAGGAGCGAAATTTCAAAATTATAAAGGTAAATGTAGGATACATTTTAGAGACTTTGGCGCATTGCCTACATATATCCACCGCATACCATATATTCCTTACATGAACTGTAGTAGAAGTAATGGGGAATCGGCGATTTAAATTTAGGCATAAACTCCTATATATGCCCCGATGTAATTGTACAGCGTCAACTCATGCCCTAAATATCCCGCAAAAAAAAAACTTTTCCACCTCAACCCTCCAGACCCTTACCGCCTTTTTCCCGACACCGTAACCCGATTACAAAAAATGAGCAAACGAAATCAAAAACTACTATAGCAATCTAAGAGTAAAGCCTCTTACTAAACTCGTGCAGACCATGGACATTACCCTCAGCTTGAGCTGAGACAGTCCTGAGCTCAAACCTAACTGTACCCTCTGTGACACCAGTTTGAAGCTCGGTGACACTCCTGACACCAATATCTTGGAAGGAGTGCTGGAGGCCAGCCTGGAGATAAGGAACAAATTTAGTGACAGACCCGCGGTCCAAGACGGATCCACTTTTCAGGATTATTAGCACTTGGTATCACTTCTACAAAACTACTAGACGTAGAACATACCTGACACCCTGAGCAACGCGGACCTTATCACCCTCAGAGAAGTATCTTCCGGTAGCGGCGTTGTCTCCAGATTTCATGCTTTCCATAGCATCGATGGACCCCATGCCCCTGTAAGCCTTGACTAGCTTACCCGCTGCGCTCAAGAAATACTTTCCAGGGGATTCGGTAGTTCCAGCAAGAAGTCCTCCCATCATAACAGTGCTAGCGCCTAAAGCGATACCTTTGACTATATGCCCAACGTTCTGGATCCCTCCATCGGCCATACACGGTACACCAAAACGGCTCGCAAACTCGCAAATGTTGAAGACAGCTGCGGCCTGAGGACGGCCAACAGCCATGACCTCCTGGGTGATACAAGCTGAGCCAGAACCCATACCGATACGAAGGGCATCAGCACCAGCAGCGATGAGGCTAGCAGCCTGTTCCCTGGTAACAACATTCCCAGCAATAACATCAATTTCAGGGAATTCTTTCTTAATCCACTTGACCATCTCAATCTGGTAGATACTATTGCCTTGGGAGCTATCCAAGATGACAATATCCAATCCAGCTTCAACCAACAACTTTAACCTAAGCCTGTCATCATCCCTGGTACCAATTGCAGCACCGCACAGTAACTGCTTGCTATGGGGGCGCTTTGAGGCGAGAGGGAAGTGAAGATTCTTCATGAGATCTGAACGGGAAAGAAGGGCGGTAAGGTTTCCGGATTGATCGACAATCGGGAGCTTACCCTTCTTTGAGGAACGGAGAATTGCGTTGGCTTCCTGCAGGGTAATTCCCTCCTGAGCAGTGACCAGGTCGGTAGTCATTACGTCCGCTAGGGGAGTTGAGTTGTCTTTGTGGAACTGGATATCACGCATGGTAACCATTCCAATAAGTCTGGATTGCAAGTGACCGTCCTCTAAAGGTATATTCTGTTAGTTAAACTAAAACTATTATAAATTTAAAAGGGGGAAAATAACTAATCGGTAAGGAAAGTGCAGGATCAGATATTTAGTTTTTCCACAAGAGATTTACTTCGATACGGTTGAACGAAAGTTATATGTGTTTAATAATCATCATAAAGGTAATAATTGTAGGGCGTGAAAAGAAAAGGAGAAAGAAAAGAGCTGTTCTTACCAGTAACAGGAATTCCAGCAAAACCTTGCTTCGTCTTGACCTCCCAAACATCTCCTACAGTGTTCTTAGGGCTCATGACGACGGGGTCCAAAATGAACCCATTCTCATACTTCTTGACCTTCTTCACCATCTCTGCCTGATTCTCAGCGGTGCAGTTGTGGTGGATAAACCCGACACCCCCCAAAAGTGCCATGAAGATAGCCATCTGATCCTCGGTGACAGTATCCATGGGCGAGGATACCAACGGTAAATTGATGGAGTGACGTTTGGTAATCTTTGTTTCGAGAGTCACATCTGATGCTGGGAAACCAACGTAGCCAGGGAGAATGAGGAAATCATTGTAGCTTTTCAGGTAAAACACCTTGTCAATACTTTAAAACTTGTATAAAAAAAAAGGAATCACGATTATGAGACTCACGTTAATCCCCCATGCTTCTCGGAATCCAATAGAGTTCGGGCATCCAAGCCATCTCTCTTGTATTCCTTTTTCATCACTTCAATGGCAGACTTGAAGTCTAGCACACTAGCTTGATTGTCGTTACCGTTAACTACAGGCATTTTTATCGTAGTTTGGGCACCGGTATTGGGGAGGGTGTTCTTGCTTGCGTTGTTATTCCGAATGGAGAGCTGGAATACAAGTGTTGGAGCAAGGGATACTGGCGTACCAGTCCAAGTGAAAAAAAAAGAAGAGGAAAAAAGAAAAGAGAAAGAAGATGAGGAGAAACAAATACTGAACCGTCTCAGGGTTAGGGGTTTAAAAAGCGAAAGAAAAACATAGTGGGGCACAATGCCAAGAGATTTGAGGGGAAGATTGGGAAGGGGGAAGCTTTAGCCCTGAAGGGAACAGCGTCGTCACGTGGTCGTTTCCTACAAATTTCCAGTGAAATTTCCAAGGACTACCAGCGGTTGGGCTAAGTTTGTCTCAATCAGGCAGAATGTTTGCCAAGATGCGTCGGACACAACACTCGCCTCCGCCTTTGAGGTGCATAGCGCTGCATACGACAGCGCAGTGGTATGCATATAGACAACAGACGTCGTCCTGCTGAGGAGAAGCTTCTGTTTTCCTCACCGCACTCTAGTACGCAAACGAACCCTTTATTGGGCTCTGTTTTCCTCTTGCTCTTGCTCCCTTTCTCTCTTGCACTTTCGATTTTGTTTTTCTCGCACGGCTCCTCTTTCTCTCTTTTATCCAACGGTACCAGGAGGAGACCTTCCTCATTCCATCTCTATTCTCCGTCGGTTACCCAGCCGGTGCGCCATTGTTTACGAACGGCGCAAGGACCCTCCACTTATCTTCTGTTTACACCAACAACGCCGAGCTGCTGCAGAGCTGCGGAGCCCCATCTCATCCCATCCGTTAGCATCAGACACTGCCCATCATCATCAGGAATCACACTTCCTCATCACCCCTCCCCTCCCCCACCCTCATCCCCTCAATTCATCCACATAGCACATAGGTACACCAAACTTCTATCCCTTACCTTGCCATGTCTCTCTATCCTCCATCACCTCACAGAAGACAAGCTTCAAACGCCTCGACTGTATCTACAAGTTCCTCAACATACTCTTTTCCATCCTCCCGCTCTACAACCGTTTCCTCTACAACTTCTAGCTCGTCACGGTTCAGCAATATGGAAGGCCGAGGAACCTCCCTCAAACACAAGCACTCTATGTCGCTCACTACAGCGCCACCAGTGGTATCTTCATATACAACAAACTTGAACTCGGGCCCTACCACTCCTCCACGACCACTCTCTGGCACGGGTTACTCCCCACTAGGTTCGCGGGCGGTTCGTGGCTACAGTGTCCCTTCACCGTCGGGCTCGACACCTGCTTATGCTATTGGATCTACCTCACCGGTTTCCTCGCATAGCCGTCCCCAGCCAACACCAACACCTTACAACTCGTTGCACCGGCACACAGCCAGCACTGGTACGACTTCGCTTAAAAGTAGTGATATCAATTCCTTGCGAAACAGCAGCGTCTCACATTTCCGAACATTGTCTCGCTTAACAAATGAAGGATCTCGTGAGGACTTTGCGATGGACTCTGGGCAAGATGTTGCAGGTATGCATGGTAGGAAGCGTCTACAAAGGGTGAATACGGACAACTTGACCAGCTGGGAAAGGATGAACTGGATGGACAAAAGGCGCCAATACATCCAAGCTTACGAATATTTATGTCACATTGGTGAAGCCAAAGAGTGAGTCCTTATGATCCAACTTTCTAGAAATACCACTGACTCACAGATGGGAAGATGGCTTGAGGACTGCATTGGAGAACCTATACCACCGATTGTGGAGCTAGAAGAAGCATTACGGGATGGTGTTACTCTTGCAAAATTAGTGCGGGTGTTTGCACCAGAATTAGTGCCTAGGATATTTGAGGCGAAGAAACTTCAGTTTCGGCATTCAGATAATATCGACAGGTTTTTCCGATTCCTCAAAAGAGTTGAACTCCCAGAAGTAATTCCCCCTCAAAAAACTCCCCGACAAAAATGTTACATTTTTATATTGACCAACTTCTCTATAGATCTTTATCTTCGAACTTACCGATCTCTACAACAAAAAGAACATTCCAAAAGTAATTTATTGCATACATGCTCTGTCATACCTTCTTATTCGTCTTGGAATGACCAGTAATTCTATTGGTAATCTTGTTGGAAAGCTAGAGTTCACAGAAAAGGAAATTCAAGATACTCAAAAAAGCCTTGATATTTCTGGCGTTAGCTTACCTTCTTTCCGTGGTGTCAACAAACACTTTGGGCACGAAGAGGAACCTGAACCCGAGCCACCTGAGTCGGAAGAAGATCGAATTGAGAGAGAGCTAAGTGAGCTTGAACCTGATATTCTAGAATTGCAAAATATTTGCAGGGGAGCATTAGTCCGGATGAGGTTGGGACAGCGTATGGAAACATTATGGGATAATGAGGATGCTATAATATATTTGCAAGCCATGATTAGAGGGATGTTTTCTCGGATGTCATTTGGATATAGGGCGGACATGGCAAGGTGGGCCACGGAAATCCAGGCGGCTACTCGAGGTTACGCGGTACGACAAGCAATGTTACGGAAACAACGTCATTTTACGGCACATGAACGATTGATCGTCAGATTACAGGCCAGGTACCGGGCCAAGAAAGTACGGGAAGAGTATATCCAACAGAAGATGAGGCTAGAAATGGCCAGTATGGGTGTTGTAGGGCTACAAGCTGTTTCAAAGGGCCTTCTCCTGAGGATGCGATTCCAGTCACGGGTAAATGAGGTTCACGAAAAAGAAGAACAAGTAGTTGATTTCCAGGCAAAGGCTAGAGGTGTGTTGCTAAGAAAGAGGCTGGCAGCGAAGTTGGGGGATGTTTCTCAAAACGAAGATCGGATTACTGAAGCGCAGGCGGCAATCCGTGGAGTATTAGTGAGGTGGAAAATGGGAGAAATAAAAAGGATGTTACTAGGAGCTGAGAAGAACGTAACAACTTTTCAAGGAGTCGCTAGGGGGGGATTGGTCAGAAGAAAGATTTCAAAGGATGTTAAAGCTTTAGAAGAAGTGGGTGCCGACTTCACGACACTTGCGGCAGCTGCGAGGGGTATCCTAGTCCGGAAGGCTATGTTGAAGGATATGTCTGCTTTAAAGAGCGCAGAAATCGCAATCATATCGCTCCAGGCTGCTGCCAAGGGTGCGCTGATAAGGAAGGCTATGATAAAGGATATAACCGACCTGAAAGACGCAGAAACAGAAACCCCAATTACAACATTACAGGCAGCTGCCAAGGGCTTTTTAGTAAGGAGAGATATAGCAAAGGATAAGGCTGCTTTGAAGGACGCAGAACAGACAATCACAGCTCTGCAGGCGACTGCTAAAGGTTCATTGATCAGGAGGTCTATCAAAAAGGATCAGGAGGTATTAAAAACTGAAGATAAAGTCTTGGTATACCTTCAGGCTTCAATAAGAGGATACCTTCTTAGAAAGTCTCTGAATACAGACAAAGAGGCGCTAGAGACGGAGATGGAGGCGTGGACAGATCTACAGGCTGCTAGTCGCGGGACTTTGGTTAGGTGGGAATACAGACGAAAGTTACTGTGCTTGGCTCAAGCTGAGGACGATATCATTGATTTACAGGCCTGCTCTCGTGGTTTCTTAGCAAGGAAATTTTACGATGACACTCTAGACCAGCTAGATGCTGCTGTTGAGTGTATTGTTGACCTACAAGCCCAATCGCGAGGTGTACTCCAACGATGGATTTACCTGGATACTCTAGACGCCCTTGATCACGAAGTTAGTAGCATCATTGATCTTCAAGCCAATGCTCGCGGATTCCTCTACCGACAACGCCAACAAAGATTTTTGGACGAGTTAGCTTACGAGGTGGATGATATCATAGCAACCCAGGCCGCTATCAGAGGTGTTTTAATGAGAAAATGGGCCTATGACATGGTAATGGCCGTGCAGGATGAAGAGGAGGCCATTATCGACTTACAAGCCCTGTCGAGGGGTTTCATTGAGAGAAACCGGTTTTTTGGCAAGCTGAAGCACTTCAAAGAAAACATGGAGAAAGTTATCAAGATCCAGAGCTTTGTTAGGGGAAAGCAACAGGGAGAAGCGTACAAATCATTGAGTGAGTTCTAACTTATCCATTCCTATTGGAATGCGTGTACTAATAATTTTTAGTGGGTGGCAAAAATCCACCCGTCGGGACTGTTAAGAATTTTGTCCACCTTCTTAACGACAGTGATTTTGATTTTGATGAAGAAATCGAGTTCGAAAGCCTCCGAAAGAGTGTTGTTCAACATGTTAGGGCGAATGAGTTGGCTGAGGCATATGTTGACCAACTTGACATCAAGATCGCGTTGCTTGTCAAAAACAAGATTACCCTTGACGAAGTTATCAGACATCAGAAACGATTCACTGGCCATGTTGGAAACCTACTCAGTAATACCGAAATCGCAAGCTCCGACCCTTTCGACCTCAAAGCTCTCAACAACAACTCTCGGAAGAGACTTGAACGATATCAACAAATGTTTTTTGCCCTCCAAACGCAGCCACAGTATCTGACTCGAATGTTTCAGAGAATTCGGGAGCAAAATACAGCTGATCAGGAGTTGAAGCGAGTCGAGAACCTTGTTATGGGAATATTCGGATACGCTCAGAAGCGAAGAGAGGAGTACTACTTACTCAAACTAATTGCAAAGAGCATCAAAGAAGAGGTGGAGAACTGCAACCGACCAGAGGAGTTCCTGAGAGTAAACTTCTTTTGGCTTAAATTGGCCATGAATTATATCAGGTCACCGAAAGATCGGAAGTTTTTGAGAGATGTCCTGGGACCCTTGGTAAAGTTAGAGTTCATCGAGAATGATGAGTTGGATCTAGAGAGTGATCCTTTACAAATTTATCTATCTTCGATCAACAATGAAGAGCTTCGCACCGGTATGCGATCTAAGCGGAATCCCAACGTTGGCCGGGAAGTCGCTATTCATGATCAGGAGACAAGGGAAACCTTTGTTGCACATCTTTCAGACCTACGAAACCTCTCAGATGATTTCATTAGTGCTATGGAGGACAACCTTAATCGCATGCCATACGGTATTCGTTACATTGCACAGCAAGCAGTTAGTGCGCTCCTCGAGAGATTTCCACACGAAGGCGAAGATGTAATACTACAAATCGTTGAACACTTTGTGTACCAGAAGTATTGGGGTCCCGCTGTAGTTGGGCCGGAGTCATTTGGTGTCGTAGAGAAGTCCTTGACTCCAATGCAGAAAAGGAATCTTGCGGAAGTAGGAAAACTATTGAACCAGATTTCGAGCGGGAGGTTATTTGCGCAGGACAACATCTATCTTCAACCCTTGAATCACCATATTACTGAGGCAGTAACAAGGATGAAGGATATCTTCAGAGCGATCATAAACGTCCCTGATGCAAAAACCCGGTTCGATATCGACGAGTTTGAGGACTTGACAAGCAAGAAGAAGCCGACGCTATACATTAAGATGACGGATATTTTCGCTATACACAGGTTGGTCGCTCAGGATATTGAGAACATTGCCCCTAGTAGAGAAGACCAGTTGAGGGTCATCATCAGCGAGTTGGGAAGTGTTCAAACATCTGAAGCGGAGTTGAAGAATGTTGGCAACACTGAGATCGGGTTGCACTTAGACCCACACTTTCAAAAAATCGAAGATCCGGATAGCGAAGTCAACGCGTTGTTTGTAGAGACCAAGAGGTGTATCCTTTATATCATTCGAGTTCAAACTGGAACAAATCTAATGGAGATCCTCGTTAAACCAATAATTAGAGAGGATGAGGATAGGTGGGAACAGTTGTTGATAGAGGAGAAAGCGCAGGTGGGGAAGAAGAAGAGTGCCTATGCCGATGCTACCCACACCTTGAGCGATGTTAGCACGTAAGTTCTACCGGCTTCCTAGATCTTGAATGAGATTCTAATCAATCTACAGTATGACCTATGCGGAGTTGAAGCGAACGGCATTGGAGTGCATCATCCGCCTCGAACAAACCAAAAAAATAACCCGCAAAAACCACTATCAAGACTTGTTGAACGCGATCGCCACGGATATCCGAACGAAGCATAGACGACGAATTGAAAGGACCAGGGAATTAGATGGTGTCAAGATGACACTTGCTCATTTGAACGAGAAAGCTCAGTATCTCGAATCTCAACTACAGAGCTATAACGATTATATTGAACAAGCTATGGTCACTTTACAAACAAAGAAAGGAAAGAAAAAGGCTATTCTTCCGTTTACAAGGCAGTATTTCCACATGAGGGAATTACAGCGCACTGGAAGAGTTCCAAAGTTTGGTTCATACAAGTACACTGCTAGGGGACTGGCAGACAAGGGTGTGTTGGTCAAACTAGACGGGTTCCCTGAAAAGAGGTGGGATAAGATTAACTTCACGATTTCATCAGATGAGGTTGGCATCTTCTTTGTCGAGGCAAGCAATGGGAGCATGATGATTCCGGGAGCTAGCGCCCAGGTTTTGTTAGATGATCTATTACAGGTATGTGTCAGCCTCCCAACTTTGACACAAGAATAATAACTAAATCAGGTGTGATAGATGCAATTTCACAACAACCAGTTCATGATGCTATGTGATGGAATGATCAAGTTCAACGTGAATTTGTTTCTACACTTGATCTTCAGGAAATTTTATCGGGACGAGTAGAATGATATCATAAACCCAACAGAAAGATTACGCATTTCGAACCTATTAGCTTTCTTTTTCTCTGCAGTTGGTATAAATCGGGCCGGGGGTGGTGAGGCGTTTTTCTATATTTTTCCTTCTCTTTTTTCGTTTGGGTGATTGGGAATTGGGATTGGGTTCATTGTGGGGTTTTATTGTTTTGGGGCATACGAGCGTACTACTTGAGCTGGCATCGCAATATTCTTTTGCGTTATATTTTTTTCTTGTTTTTTATTAGCGGTTATTGTTGTGAGTTTTTGCCTTTGTTTTATACCTCTACCTTTCTCTCTTGATTCTTATTTGAAATGTAAGATTCTTGCTTCACTTTGTATTCTTCGTTTTGGGGAGGAGTTTGATACCTTTTACATACCTGTTTGACATACTGGAAGTTGCGGGCAATGAAAGAGCAGGCTGGATGCCATTGGGGGGAAGAGGAATATGCATATTGTACATTCGTAGTAAATAATTATATTACCATTGTGAAAGACCACTGAATACTGTTTGTCTTCCGGTGAGGACTAGGATATTGAAAAATGGTCACTTGATGTTCTTCCAGCTACATGTACCGAATGGAGACACGTTGTGGCCGGGGGACTAGGGCGTTTGACATACATGTAGGTATGATGGGTGTCGTGTTCGTGCCTGCAGTATGTTGTTGTCACAGCAACCCGCCCTGCAGATCCTGTGTCGGTCTTGGCGCGCCTAAACAAACACACAGCTCATAACCTCCAACTTGTCCCCTCAACGGCACATCAACAACGGACGATTCTCAGCACCACTCGCAAACGACACAAACAACGATATCCAGTGGTAACAATAGCATTACTGATTTTTCTCTCTCTTGGTCTCTATAGGAATTAGGCGCCATATTATTTGTATTTTAATTCTATGGTAAATCCGAGAATGGTCGAAAGGTCATCAATTTGTGTTGCTGGTGAGTAAGGCTTTTCTAGTACTTTTAGAGAAGTTTCTGACTATGTTTACTGTATATAGTGCGAGTTCGGCCCTTCACAATCCGGGAGGCGGCTCAAATGTATGTTTCTCCCTACCCCCGTCAGCGCTATGAACATTCATAACTGACCCGTTCTAGCACCCGGATTGAAGATGCCCCAACGTTCTTTGGTGATGGCTCTCTTGCCAGTATGCCACCACCAAAGCTCACAGGCAAAGGAGTGCGGAGTGTAGTTAAAGTGATAGATGATCGCGTCCTGTGAATACCCCTCTTTCCCCTTTAGTAGCTAGTGGTTGCTGACCATTCTTATCAGTGTATTTGACCCCCCAGAAGATAACCCTGTAGCACGGTACCAGAAAACGATATTGCCACAGGGGAAACGGGTCAAGGATATGCGTTTTGGGTTTGATAAAGTATTTGATGAGAACGCAACACAAGATGATGTCTATGAGGCTACGACGAGGTCACTGCTGGACAGTGTGTTGGATGGATTCAATTCTACGGTATTTGCGTATGGAGCGACTGGATGCGGAAAGACACACACCATCAGTGGGACCCCACAACACCCAGGCATTATCTTCCTCACTTGCGCTGAGCTTTTCGACCGTATCCATGCACTAGCAGACGAGAAGGAAATTGAGCTCACGCTCTCCTACCTCGAAATATATAATGAAACCATCCGAGATCTCCTGATCCCAGGAGGTAGCAAACAGGGACTTCAGCTCCGAGAAGACACAAACCAGAATATCTCAGTAGCTGGACTATCGACACACTCCCCAAAGAATGTTACTGAAGTCATGAACATGATTCTGATGGGCAACACCAACCGAACAATGTCACCAACAGAAGCGAATGCCACTTCCTCGCGTTCGCATGCAGTACTACAAATCAATGTCATGCAGAAACCAAGGACAGCAGGGTTGTCGGAGAATCACATGGTTGCTACTTTGTCAATTATTGATCTTGCGGGGAGTGAACGTGCATCAGTTACAAAGAACAGAGGTGATAGGCTGCTTGAAGGTGCAAATATCAATAGGTCTTTGCTTGGTAAGTTAAAGTTCTTTCGTTTTTCTATAATTTGTTTATCTCACTAATTCTATCTCGGTAGCCCTCGGAAACTGCATAAATGCCCTTTGTGACCCTCAAAAATCCAACCATGTTCCATACCGGGACTCAAAGCTCACACGCCTTCTCAAGTTTTCGCTAGGCGGTAATTGTAAGACAGTCATGATAGTTTGTGTTAGCCCCTCAAGCCAACATTATGAAGAGACCCACAACACTCTCAAATATGCGGACCGTGCGAAGAAGATCAAGACCAAGGTTTCCAGAAACACGATGAACGTCAATAGGCACGTTAGTCAATATGTTAAGGCCATCTATGAGCTACGAACAGAAGTTGAAGAACTCAAGAAACGACTAAACGACTCAACAAAAGAGGCAATGGAGAAGATCGTTAAGCAGGGAGGTGCTAAAGATACAGCAATGAGGGAGGGAACTAGGAAGTTAAAGGCTGCATACGAACAATCAAAAGACTTGCAAAAGGAAAGAATCAATGACTTGAGGAGCCTGAGGATGGTAGAAAGGCGGATATCATTAGTTACCACATGGATAGCCGCCTTCGACCACGTCTTCAAAAATCAGCGGTACGACCAGCAGCCAGCCGTCTACAAGGCCCGAGAGGAGGCCGAGAAAGTACTTTTAGAGTTGAAAGGCAACCTGAGATACCTACAGCAAAGACTCAACGGGCCAACTTGGGAGAAAGTCATTGATCAGGCCTTGATGTTAAGTCTACGCAGTCTTCAAGCAATCGATGGTGTTATGGAAACCGACATTTCTGCGTTAACCTGTGAAGCTAGCCTTTTGAAGATGACTGCTGAACGGGAGGTGTTACAAGCGGTTTCAAACACGGATACCGATTTTTCAGCTATAATACATACCCTTTCAAAAGCACACTTCGAGACAGTTGCTACACTTAGTCGAATGGGAGAGATTAACGTTTCAGAAGAACAGGCAGTTGAAGAAGCAAGGAAGTCCCTTTTTGAGGTTCAAAAGGCCTCATCGGATGCAGTCTCTCATATCATCAAACCAAACGGGGAGTTGGTCTCGATAGATAATTACCGACCTGTTCAGCATACTCAGCCTGTTTTATCAGGTACACCGAGACGTAGAATGGCAATCCCCGTTCCATCCCCAGCGAAACCCCCAACTTTTAATGTCACTACAGCTTCCCCCCAGGCACCCGCACCTCAAACACATGTTTCTCAAACACATGTCCCTCAAATTCCTAAACCATCACCAAGACCTGTCAAGGTGAAGACCCCGAAAAAAGGAGTTAAATTTGGGCGAAAGATGGACATGAAAAAGAGCGTTAGGTGGCAGGATGAAGATGAAATAGATGACACATTTCTGCTGGATGAACCGCACCGGAAACGATTCGATGAAACCTCGACCATTTTCGAGGAATCCATCTATGATGAGTCCACTGCGAGAGGCCCACCGTCTATTCAGATCAGACAAGATGTCTCGCCACCACTCGAAGTATCACAAGGGATTGTTGCTCCCCCAATAAGGCCAAGAAACAACAGGCTAGAAGTAGGATTCTTATCCAAGAACAAAGATGTCAGTGTCGCGGATATACCATTACCTACTTCCTCAAACTCACCACTCAGGACGTTCGATACAGACCAAGCCATCAATCGAGCTAAACCCGATGCGGAAGCACTCGGTGACTATAGCAGTTCGTCCGACGATAAGCCCTGGCGAACCAACGCCAGGCCTCTAAAAAGCGCAATGAGAAAGGGTACGCACAAGCGGAGGAGCCCCTCATGCTCGTCGCAGATTAGCCCAAACGGCGACATGTTTGGGATTGGACACGCACGTAGAATGCCCCGGGGAGAAAAAGAGAACAGGAGCGGAAGTATGATAACAGTGTTGAGTCCTAAGAGCGTTGGTGTTAAGACTGGTGCGAGGAGGATGACGGTCAATGGGGCGAGTAGCTTAAGAGTCAATAAAGAAGCAATACTAGGTCAGATTAGGGAGGGCCAAATTAGAGAAAGGGCAGGAAGAGAAAGTATAGGCGGTTTAGGGTTAGGGAAGAATAAATGGCGCTAGATCTTTTCTTTAGCGGGAGTAAAGGGAGATCGTTTGTAGTAAAGTGCTATCGTTGTCCGGCGCAATTTTGGAATGTGGGCTTTTTTTATTATTTTTCACCCATGAGCTTTGTTTCTTTATTCGGCAGGCCGACAAGGCGAGGGGGGGTAAAAGAAATAGGTTTTGGCCAGAAACCGACCAATGTTTGCGGTTTTTGTTGTCACTTTTCTCCCTCTAAAGTCTTCTCGACACTTATATTTCTTCCCCCCCCCCACTTGCAATTCTCATACTTTCTGTCTTATGAGCGTTTTTATTATACCATTAATTACTCTCATTACATTACTCTATTGAGCTATGAATTAGTGCACAAATAGCTCCTGCTGGTAGTGGCATTTTTTATAAACTCTATTATCGACATATACATGGATTAAAATATTATTAGTAGCTATCTCATAATGTATCCTCTAGTATAGTCTCGTGCCCAGCCCCATTATCTCCTGTGCAGCACCGTATGTTCTGGTGTGCTTACCCCTCCGAGCTTGCCCAACCCTTTATCGGGGATATTCCTCCCGGGGGGCTTTCGGGGAAATTTGGTATTTCTTTGTCTGGCTGTCCCGCACAAATCTAAGAACCTTTGAAAGGCCGGGCTAGCCAATGAAAACCCCCGAGCTTACTACAAAGACCGAGCAGGTCGGGGGGCTTCGGGTATTTTCGGCAAAAGTTAGGTACTTAAATTTGCATGAAGCCATCACACAAACCTAAGTACCCGAGCCCCCCCGAACCAGCCCAATCCCCCGAGGGGTCCGGAGGTTTTCGGAGATACCCCCGAGATTTCTCGGAACTTTACTGCTCCAGACCCTACGGTGCTGCGCAGCAAATAATGGGGCTGGGCACGAGACTACCTCTAGTATGCATATACAATATATCCCAAACAGAAGAGGAAGAGAAAAAAACATACACTGAATTAGGAGATAACTATGAAGTAGACTATGGACATGTAAATATCTACATGTAGTCCCTATATACGCTAAGATATCCCGTTCTAAGGTCTCTCTATTGAGCTCTCCATATATTCTACTATGTACTATACGAAGACTACGGGGATGGATGTGAACGAGCCTCCGAAGATTCCCGACAATATAGTCGGAAAAAAATGTGGTAAAATAGAGGGGACGAGAGTAGGCTATAGGCTTAGGGGGATTCGCTCCAGCAATCATTCCTATTCTCTCTATTTATATGCTCCTGCACCATACTGGCAATATACCTATTCAATACTCATAACACAACAAAATATATAAACGCCTTGTCGAGTGATCTTTGATGACTCTAAACGACTCAGTGAATTAATTGATTCATTGTAAATATATATGATGCAATATTAATGAGATACAAATGATATTAGAATAATAAAACCTACTGGTACTCTTAAATTTTCTCCCCCTTTCTTCCCCGGCACAATACCCAGGCACCCGCCAGAAAAATCCATGTCAAAACCCCTACCATAGCTTGTCATTATTCATCTTGTCCATACTCTTGACCGCTGCTAGATCCCAGCAGGCCAAGCTATCCGTACATTGGGTATTTCTGTAATTTTTTGATCAGCCTAGTATCAGTCCCAGCAACCGAGTTACGGACCACGTTCCGCTAGCTTTGATCCTTGTATCATTTAGGCCGTTAGTGATGAACGGACACTTAATGGTCCATGTATGCATTAGACAGTGTATTGCTCCATGCTTTAGGCTCGCTTATTAATGAGACAACTTTGTTCCTGCCGAGTCCCGTCTCCTATTCTATTTAATAATAGAGGTAGTTATGATCACTATCGGACTGTGCATACCCCTACCCTCCTAGGACGGTACCTCATATGGAAAAAAAAAAAGGCAAATATACATATACAAAAGGATAAATAACGTCTCGCTTGCGTGGGGAATACGCGAACCACTACCACACTAACGACACGTAGTGTTTACGATACCAGATTCCGTACAATCCGTAGACGAGAATATGGTCGTATGCCAGGGCCCTGGTAGAATGTGACATTAAGCTGGTTAAGGTGAGTGTAGCAGATAGGTTTCAATACTGGTTCTTTTGGTTAAAATCGCTTTTTAATCTGATATTAAACTTGATAGGTCTTGTGGCTGGAGTGTTATATCTTCCCGCGAATTGGCACAATAGCTGGAATGTAATCGCCCCATGTTTTCTATATCCAGTTCTCCCGCCCACTTGCATGCGCTAAGAACTACATCTGAGATAGTGATCTAGACCCCATAGCTCCCTAATGAAATAGGTCCCCGATCGGATATGAAGCTAGGTATAGTCTCTTTTCACAGCTACTAGTGGAAGGTGCTACCATGAAATTGGTACACGCTGTTTTGAAATTCAAGCATCCTCGTATATGATCAAAGCTAATGTATGTAAAGGCTTACACTTGGTAAAGTCACCTATATTATTAAGTGCTATCTGTGCGCGGCGGGGACAGGCGGTGTTCCGATGCCGGTGCAGCACTAGGCCTGAGACAATACCTCTAAGACTCTCTGTAACAAATTTTCTTTCTTTTTCTCCTAGGCCACTTAAATAATATCTCAATCAAATAATTTATTTTTTAGTGTAGGCACCAATAATGAGATCTAGTACCAGCGACTATTAGCCTTATGAGGAATTTGATCGACGTCATAAATCATCACTCGATATATGTGTGACATATTGTGCCTCTCTTTAGCCCCAAATCAAATAATCAATTTACCCCTTACCAGTTTTCCCTACAACCCTAAAAAATTAATCCATAGTGGTTTTAGTTACCGAATTACCACTCACTCCATGACCTTGCCATAAACTAGTGAAATAAACAAGCTTAACAAAAGAATTTATCATAAATTATCACTCGTAATCGAGATACCTGATCATGAGGTACCTTAACTAATTCCAAATCTTTGTATGATTATATGTATCTGAATCATATTATGCATAAACTTCTAGCTAATGCTACCAAGAAATCTGAGTGGCTTACTGTGTCTACAGGTATCACAGGGTACGTAGTGAAGATCTTTTCTAATGTATTTATATCTTCCGAATCCCCACGCAGTCAGACACTTGCACCTCTGGGCACCTCCAGGTTTATAACCTGGAAACAACTTTTTTTCTCCTTATTCCCGAAGGTGGCACTCTAGATTTCGCAATGCCCAGAGTTACACATTAGGCATAGATGATGAACTTTTAAAACAAAAAGCCGTGGCGTGGTAGCACAAGGTCTACCAGCTAAACCAAACAAGGTAATTTTCATAGTTCCCATGCTTACCCCTCGATAAACAATCCAGGGAAATATGTAGATCTCGGATATGATTTCACCTGGGCTTTGCACAACCCTTGTTTGTTTTCCGACCCCGAAATTCATAGCCGATGCTTTTGTACGCGACACAGAGCTCATATTCTTTTCTGGGCCGTCGATTTAGTATATCAAACATCTTAGCTAGCTTTATGAGGAAAAAAATAATACCTGCCCTATACTTATAAACTCCTGTACAGTACCTCGGATAAAAGATTAACCCGGATATATACTAAGACAAGAGATCTTAACCTCAAAAATATTACAGAGATCCTCGATTAAATGGCCTATTTCTTGCTAGCTGGGAAAGTGTACCTTTTTACGGAAATCCATAGGTAATATTAAATACCTTTGAGCTAAATTCTGGGGTAATTGTGTTATAACTTTGTTCCCCCACAGTGCAGGTGTCCATAACGGTTTTATGCAAGGGTCAAGGTAGTATATGCTGCTGATCGTTGATTTTTTTTTCTCTCAAGTCAGAGAGCCGAAGTCAAGTCGAGCATAAAAACTGGCATACAGTTCCCCAATTGGGTTGAAGGTATAAGGTTACCAGGACCGGGAGTTCCAACCAGAGACAAAATTAATTACAGGCGTTTCTCGAAAAGAACCGTCTAGTCCGTAACTAGAAGGCCTACCGGAAGTCCGGTCGGGCTGAGCAGGGCTAAAGCGAGCAAATACAAGCTTTGATGTTATCGCGGATCTATCAGTGTAACATTCAAGACATGAAATGCTAGCTAGTCTCACGCATACACGTGTCAATGATACTGTGGCTAGCTGTGTCCAAGAATCTTCAAAAACTCTTCTTTACAAGCTGACTGCAGCCTCATCTCCCACTGACAGATCTGTGGCAAGTTTGGGGCTAGTGGCGGAAAGATGACCTTCTCCAACAGCCATCACCAGCGGGATATGCACGGGAGCCAAGAGAGAACTTTATCTTTACAGACAGGGGAGACCCGAAAAATTACGATCCTGGAACACCAGCCTCTGTTCCTGGTCAATGTTGGCTGACTGGCTCCAGGTCTTCTTTCGAATTTTACCGGTGCCGTTTATGTACCTGATCATCAATCATCACACTTGCTGTTTCAACCCATGCGTGTTCAGTCCAATCGGACATCAGGCTCGCATTTCTCTTTTGCAGAGTGCGTTTTCGGGAATTACTGGAAGAGAAATATTGCTCGCTCATAGGGCTGCAGTGGGAAGGAGCGTCACAACGCGATCTGAAAGCTATCTACACAAAATCTGTATAAACTCTTGGTATCTAGATCACTAGATTCAATCTGTCCTAACTCCTCGGCGAAGTTTTCAGGGTTAGGGTTCTGGCCATCATTCACCCACGCAAGAAGGTAGTTAAAATCTGCGGCAATAAATTTGCAGGCATTTAGAACAGGTGTGATAGTCAATTGCAGACAGTGGCTAGACTGATCGATACATAGCCATATTTATCCCAAGGCCAGCGTGTCAACGGCCAGAAAGGGATGCTGAGTGGGCTCGGGTATCGTGCGGTAAACAGGCGAGGTTAGGCGGCGGTTGACTAAGGTTGCGAAGGCGAGAAATCCTTCCCGCAGAACGACTCGTTCAAGCGCACAGCCTCGGCGTCGATGCATTAAGGAATCGCTGGTAGGGTGTGCAAAGAAGGGGAAGGGACACCCGCTAGAGGCCAGCATTCCTCCGTTCCAATCCAGCCACGGCAAATGTGAGATATCGTCATCGCGTCATTCCTCGCGTGGAACTTGGTGTTTGGCCTCAATCACATTGCAGCAGTGGTGGTACATATATGTACGCATAAGAGAATGGCGATAAAAGACAGACAGCAGTGTCGTACATGCACTAGAACCTTGATCCGATTGCCCAACGTTTCCACTGCATTCGTTTCGCCGTTCACATCTCCATTGTGGGAGTCAGTACGGCAAGTGTGCAGTCAGTTGAATAATACGGCCTACCAGTAGACGGCTGTTGATGTCGTGCCTTCATTGGGGGGTTGTTGGCTATCTGCAACGACCAGTCTCTGCTTCTGCATCTTTTATCGTCTTCGCACCTGACCAGCCTTTTCCCACCGAGACTGCACAGGAGAGGTTGAGAGGGGAAGAAACGCATCGAAACACGGAGAGAGAATTGAGTTGAGGACAACCTATGCAGGATGAGGATATCACACATACATGTAGCGCATGTATCGATACCACACATCCAATATCATACACGCAGGTGAAGATGGCCCCCCCTCCCCTCCCCCCTCCCCACCACCCAGCTGGCGAGAGGAACACGGACCAGTTCTTCAGTTCCCCGCGATGCCTCACAAGCTTACCACGAGAGGGCCCCGCTTCGCCCCCCCGTAAATCGTAAGGCTAACACCTACCCGTGGCTAACCTCCATCGTCTCCACCATCGTCGTTCATCCCTTCACTTCCAGCTCCCACAACACCCCCCTCTTGGACCTTCATCCCGATTCCCCATCAAGCTCCCCCTATCCAGTTAAATCTTTTCATCGCTCAAGTAAGACCCAAAAGACCCAATTGTGTGTCAATACTTCCCTGCACATATATCTACCCATATTATTATCCCACGATCCTAGTAGGTATCTATACATCCGACACATACATCACTAGACGGGACCCACTCCCATTCCCTCCCTCCCCCCCCCCCAAAGCCAGGTCCAGCCCGTAAATTCCTTCCCTTCCAGAACTTCTGGAAGCTCGCTGCTCACTTCTTCTTGCGCCGTGTCTCGTACTACCTACCTGCTGCGCGTATTCGCATAACTCTTTCATTCTTCTTTTCTCCCACAGCTTTTCTTCCCTTATCACTACATTACTACTGTTCTCTCCAATACGTACCCACTTTACTCGTTCGTCTCGTCTTACCAAAACAACTATTCCTTCTTGCGCATCCTTCTCCCCCCCAGAAATACGGCATTGAGACGTCTGAAACAGCCCCCCTCCCCTTCTCCGCACACTCTCTAACCCCGCCCTGTGCTATCCGTCACGTTACGGCCCTTACAATAATATATACATCACACGGGTCTATTCGAACTGAGCCGAGAAGCCACCGCCAACGACAAAAGTACGTAGACGAAGGGGCTTAGTGAAAAAAAGAAAAACTTCGGACGAACCGAAATCTAGACGGGCTACGCACATATCCAAGAAATATCGCGTACAGTAGATTAAGTTTCCGGCATACTTGCTGCTTCAGATCACGGACAAGGGGGAATATCCGTGCTCTTGTCCCTGAAAAGACTGTATTCTCGCTCGCCCCCCACAACTACGTCGCACCACTGGTAGACTAGTATCGATACCGGTTTGGCCTCCCGCATGCCCTCGCTCGTCGCCGTCGGACAGAACTGGAGTCAGCTGTTTTTTTGCCGCAGTGCTTTTATCATTTCGGAGGGTTTTTAGGCATAAAGAACGCCCCTTCACCTCTTAAGTTGTGATAAGCTGCGCATTATCCATTTCGTGGCTCGACTCACGACGACTAGCAAACGATGCATCACCGACGACGAGGACTTCCGATAGTACTGCCACCTGCGCCAGATGGTCCTAATACATTACAGATTGTCCACCACTTCGAATCGCAGACCAATCCCGCAAAGCCTGCCCGTCCATCACCGTTGACCACTCAGAATGGCATGCCACTGGATCTCTTAGAACGGTTGCGGTCTTTCCCGCTGTTCCTTTCCGCCCCCGAAGAATTCCTTTCGGCTGTTGCCACCCATTTACGGCCTCAACTACATTCGCCACGGGACTATATCCTCACCGAGGGGGACGATGCGAAGGCTATGTATTGGCTTGTTCGGGGCGCAGTAGCGGTCACCTCAAGAGATGGAGAGAGCACGTATGCAGAGCTACGTCCTGGCGCATTCTTTGGGGAGATTGGTATTTTAATGGATATACCACGAACTGCCACAATTATTGCCCGAAGCCGGTGTTTGCTTGTGGTGTTGACAAAGGAGGCGCTACAGCGCGAGCTCCCGAACTTCCCTGCAGTTGAGAGAGCTATCAGGGAAGAAGCGGAAGAGAGATTGACATTGCTTAACAAAAAGAAGCAGGAGAGGGAGTCAAGTCGAGTTAGGATAGGCGGAGTCAAACGGGCTGTGGATTCTGATGGGGATCTCGATCTTGAAAATGGCAGGACTGAGGTTAACAATCGAACTCTATATTCGCAAGGGCTCACTCCCGGTAGTCCGTGGGTGAGTAATTCTGCGCTGGGTAGTGGACAAGTAAACATACGACAATTACTGAAAGAATTACCATTATTCTCAAACTTACCTCCAGAGAACCTCCATTTTCTGGGATTGAGCGCTCAGCCAAGAACATTCGGGCCTTTCCAAAACATCATACAGCAGAACTCATTGGGAAGGGAGATCTACTTTATTGTTCGTGGGGAGGTAGAGGTCGTGGATGAATCAGTCACGGATCCCATCAAAAACAGAGTAAAGGCTCGTCTACGGAAGGGGCAACATTTTGGGGAAGTCACGGCTCTTTCCCTAGCCCCTAGGAGGACAGCTACTGTAAGAAGCATAACATATGTTGAGAGCCTTGTAATCGAGGGCGACGTTCTGGCGGAGCTATGGAAGAAATGTCCTCCTGAGGTTCAGCAGCAACTCGAATCGACAGCAAGACACCGAATGGATGCAGATGGCGAAAATCTTGTCATGACAGATGCTCCACCAACACCGACCATTGCGAAACTAGACTTATCAGATCGACAGAATCCTCCCCGGATTGTGCAAGAATCAGCGCTCAAGATGACTAGTGCAAATGACGGAAACGTTGTCGAACCTTTTGATCCGGATCCTTATCTACCCATTAATTTCGAGTCCTTCGGGGCAAAATCCAGAAGAGGTTCACTTGCCCCACCACCTCCACCCTCTGCAGCCACGTCTGGCAACTCTTCTCCTACTGAAGAGAAGCCAAGCCCACTATCCAGGGCCACCACGCCCTCGCCAATGAAGTCAAAACATGCAACAACACCCCCGGAACACCACTCTGCGCCGAAAAGGGCACGAATACTATCAAGGAAACCTTCCAGATTCAATATCGGGCAGTTTGGAGATGATATACTGATACATATCTTTAAGCACATGGAATTGCATGAACTGATGCGTGTCAGGCAAGTCTCGGCGCATTGGTCCAGGCTGTTGACCAACTCACCATACCTACTGCAAACGCTAGACTTGAGACCTTACAACAGGGTTATTAATGACGCTGTGCTCATAAATGCGATAGCCCCGTTTGTTGGGCACAGGCCGTTACTAATTGATATCTCGAATTGCTTCCACATTGGTGATGAGGGCTTTACCGTGCTTGCCCAAACATGCGGGGCTAATGTCAAGACATGGAAAATGAAGAGCGTCTGGGACATTACTGGTCAAGCCATCCTAGAAATGTCAAACCGTGCCAAGGGACTGGAAGAGATTGATCTAAGCAATTGTCGGAAAGTCAGTGACACTCTTCTGGCGCGAGTAGTTGGCTGGGTGGTCCCTGAATTCCATCCTATGTACGCGGAACAGCAGGCGGCAGCCGCAGCAGCGAACAAACAACCATTGATCTTCCCAGCCCCTGGTACAGTTATAGGTTGTCCGAACCTCAGGCGTTTGACACTAAGCTACTGCAAGCATGTCACGGACAGAACCATGTCACATTTAGCTGCGCATGCGGCTAAGAGACTAGAGCATGTGGACTTGACACGGTGCACTACAATTACGGACCAGGGGTTTCAAAGTTGGAGTATGACTAGATTTGAGAAACTGAGGAGCCTTTGTTTGGCAGATTGCACATACCTCACAGACAGTGCGGTGGTATTTTTGACAAACGCAGCAAAGGGGCTGAGGGTTTTGGACCTGGTTCGTTCCATCCTATCCCTCCATTTACTCTACAATTCCCTAACTACTTATCATATCTGGAAACTGACAAATCACTATAGTCCTTCTGTTGCGCACTCTCTGATACAGCAACAGAAGTCCTTTCCCTCGGTTGTCCTCACTTATCAACTTTAAAACTCTCCTTCTGCGGCTCTGCAGTCTCTGATTCTTCGCTACGCGCGATTGGGCTACACCTCTTGGAGCTCAGAGAATTATCGGTGCGGGGCTGCGTTCGTGTTACAGGAGTGGGTGTGGAAGCAGTTGTTGAAGGGTGTCATAACTTAGAAGTGTTCGATGTGAGCCAGTGTAAGAATCTAACGAGGTGGATCGATGCCGGTGGAGTGGAGAAGTGCACACAGCTTTGGAGGAGAAATATTAGATTCGAGATTGTGGCGGTAGATGTGGTTGCAGGAGATAGAAGACGATGACATGGGGTTTAAGGTTTGGGTAAGGTTTTCTTTTTGGGGCCGGTTTGACGGGTTGGTTTCCTTTCTGGTTTCCTTTGTGGTCTGGGGGGTGTCGGTTTCCAGGTTTGTATTTTGGAAGGACGGACTTTTGTGATGGAGTGATGTGGAGTGATTGATGTAACTTGATGCGATGCCTAGCCCTGTCTCTGGTATTCTTATATATTTTTTGGAGCATTATTTATCCCAGGAGGAAGAGTGTATGGGTGTGAAAGAGCTCGAGAAAAATAACATCTCAGGACTTCCATCCAGTTTCTTTATTTCGTTTGTTATATAAATTGTCATGTACTAGAGCGGGGCTTGGCAGGGCGACTGGATCGGTCAGTTACGGGTTCTCACCACTAGGACTTTCTATTTTTGTTCGTTAGACTGGTCTTTTTCTTAAACCCCTTTTTTTTCTTTTTTTCCCCCTCTTTTCTTAAATAATTAGGAAAGGACTATGGCGGAGTCGGCGTCTCTTTTTTCTCTTCCATTATATAATTTTTTTTCTTAACCAAGAGCAGGTAGTGTGGTACCTTTAAGATTTCTTAAAAGGAGCAAATAATTGGATCTTGTTAGAGTTGTAGGTACTAGAAAATCCGAGTGATACGCTGTGATATGGGTTTGCACAGGAATGGGTTAGGGTTTTATAGGAACAACTGTAACCTCATTGAGCCGAGAAGTATACCCCTCACCACCAGCGCTAATGCAATCTTCCTACAATTAATTAAATAAACCAGTAGTCTAACTACTCTCTGCAGCTCTTACTATCATATTGCGCTTTCTCTAAGGTTTGCCCCACCAGGTTAGGTTAATATTAACAGTCCAATGGTCTTAGCCATAGAAAGTTCCCATACTGGACAGCTATCATGGTGCCGCTCTAGTTACTCTTCAGTTTTGAGAGTCTAACTATTCAGTACTACATACTACGTGCATCGTATACTCTATAAAGCATAAGGGCCCCCAAGTGAGAGATTTTCTAGGATATTTAGAGCAAAATATATAAAACAAAGAGAATAAATTACCTCGTTAATTCCTAATAGACTCTAATCCTTGCTAGAGACCCGACTCTACCTAAAAAATTAATCTATATCTGCTGGTGTGTTGAGACCAGAAGAGAAAGCACAAAGAACCAGGGTTGGTTAGGCAAAAGGTAGTTTCAGGAGACAATAGAGCTGAAACTACTGCGCTAACGACCCGAGATAGCTACCTACTATTTTATAGAAAACTTTAGGGCTAGGCTTACTATATAGCTGGGCATTGCGTTAAGCTTTTAACTTTATTAATACTAGTAGTATCGTAATACCTTAGTAATTCCCTAAGCGGAGTGAAGGATTATAATGTGAGAAGGGCATAGATCACTTCTTATTGGCAGATGTGTTCAGGATATGCGACATCACACCGGGTAAAGATCGCTTTGTCGGGTGTTATTTACTAGGCGGATTCTAGCTAGGCATTTACTTTAGCACAAGGCCCGAGGTCACACATGATTGGCTGTGAGTAATAATCGAGTGACGCTACATGAAGATAATGCCTATCACTTGTATTTATCTCTTACTTTTGTATTCTATGGTATATACAAGTCTGGTTCTTTTCCTAGAGGACGAGTACTCTGAATAAATGGAATAAAAAAAAGAAAGATAAAGAATAGATAAAGCATTACGTCAGTTAAAACCGACAAATCAGATGGATAAGGTGGAGTAACAGAGCCAATCCCGGGTGTGTGTGGCGTTGCAACAGAAGAGTGAAGACCCACAACAAATGTAATCTCGCAATTGGTCACAACACTCCTCCCTCACAAAATACCAAAAAGCGAGCTCAGTTAACAAATCCGTACTTAACTTCGCGCAACCAATCTCCTCGGTAGTTCTCGGTTCGATCAAGGAGTTTGTGCGATCTGAATTATGGCCAAGGGTTGTCAAGTGACGGCTATCCCCTTATAAGCCGTACCAATAGGGAGTTGATCATGAAATGAATACGAGGTGATCTCATTTAACTATGTATAAGTATTGTGATGTATCTTGAGAATGATGGGATATCGACGCTCTTGTGGAGCAAAATACATATGCAATGCGTAATGTTAGCATCATTGATGGCCATCGATAAGACCCGATTTGCACTCCAAATGGCTAGTGCCGGACGTAAGATTTTTTCGACAGGTCCCGTGAGCCTGTGTTTGTAGCTGGGCGCACCTGATACGTCATTTCTCATCGTTTTATTGTGTGGCATGTTGAATTAACTAATACGGGCCCGTGCCAAGTGCCTATATCAATCACATATAACACCAAGCACCAAGATATCTGAGCTGATAACTACGATCAGGACTAGGGCCGGTGGGGGCGAGGTTATAATAATGTCCGTATATGATTCTGTTGGCTACCACCAGTTGTTGCTGGTCACTACTCTTGACCACTGGCAAACAAAAAAAAGTACTGAGGAATTAGGAGTGTGTTGTGACCCTCAATCACGGCTAAATCAATGTGCTTACAAATTTCTGTGGAGCCAGACATAGCTGTTTCTAGTATAGTTAAAGGTAAGGAAGCAGTCCCAGGAATACTAACGTCATTCGTATCTCTAGGGCCCGAGAAGTAGCCACCATCCCTCTATTTATTTTCATCCCACTTTTCATAGCTATCATCTATCCATACGCCTATCACTCGTACTGGATATCAGACAAAAAATGAGTGATGACTTATGATCGTCCTATCTCTTAAGCGAGTGAGATATTATGAATGATATGACCCAACAACCTGGTCCCTAAACGCCAATAACCTAACCCTTACCTCGCTTATCTAGGATCTCGATCTCTATCGCGTCTCCCGTAAGTTCAAATCGCCGGGTCTTTGGTTGATCGTCTTCATCCCTGATTATGGGCCTCCAGAGATGTCTCGAGATTACCCCTTTGATACATGGCCAGGACCCCTGGCATATACGCGTTTTGCTCCTCGCCTCCATCCCTAGGATCCATATAATACCAGGAGGAGCTCGACATATTCATCTATTTGCCCTAGCTTACAGGCCCAAGGTTACTTACTCTCATAAATTTACATACAGCTGCCCGGTATACTGCAACTACATGTATTCTAGCACAATGCCACCAAAACGTAAAGCACCTGCGTCTTCGTCATCCTCCAAAGCCCCACCAAGGAAGGCACAGAAGACCCTAACAGAAGATCCCCCCCTCAGTACTAAGTCCAAGATCACAACAGCAGAACCAGTATCCACTACACCTTCAACAAAATTCAAGACCCCAGAATATGAAGACGATAGCCAAGGTGGCTTAATACTCCGAAAGTACTACCCTCCAGAGCTGTCAAATGAGCGTGCACAGGAGTATATTGACGGAGACCGTCAACGCCCCATCAATGCTCTCAAAGCTGCCTTGATCGAAACAGCAGGTGCTCGCCACGAGATACCACTCGGCCGTTCAGTAGTTCACTGGTTCCGTGGGGACCTGAGACTGATGGATAACACGGCTTTGAACCTCGCTTCTACGATGACCAAAACCAGTGAGAGTAGCGAGAACGCGGCTCTCATCGCCATCTACCTTCTTTCTCCACAAGACTTCGAAGCCCATCTCACAAGTCCAGCTAAAGTGGATTTCATACTCAGAACTTTAAAGATTTTACAAGAGGACTTGAGCAAGCTCGATATACCACTCTACATTGAGGTTGTCGAGCGCCGTAGTGACATTCCAAGTCGCGTGATGAAGCTGGCAAGTGAGTGGGGTGCTAATCATATCTACGCAAACGCCGAATACGAGGTCGATGAATTGCGACGGGATGCGGATATTGTTAGGAAGGGTGTAAGGCGGGGCGTAGATTTCAGTGTTCATCATGATCTCTGTGTTGTAAAACCTGGAGAGCTTGCGACGAAGGTACTACAAATCACTTTTGCCACCTCAGCTATAGAGTAAACACTAACATCTTTACCACGACAATAGTCATCTGGTAAACAATTCTCTGTCTACACCCCATGGTTTCGCACCTGGACCGAATACATTCATACTCACCCCGAGGCCCTTGAACTCGCTCCTCTCCCCACTACAAACCCGCCAGAAACACGTGATATCTATTCAGCACTCTTCAATGCCCCAATCCCACCAGCACCTAAGACAAAGTCTATATCACTCAAAGAAGCAACAAACCTCTCGAGCCGTTATCCTGCTGGTGAGCATGCTGCTCAGGCGAGGCTACATAAGTTCCTTAAGGAGCGGATTGCAAAATATTCGGATGACAGGAATACTCTCGCCGAAAGGGGGACTAGTATGCTGAGTGTGCACTTTGCGAATGGGACACTATCGGCAAGGCAGGCTGTAGCAGCAGCAAGGGACGCTAATAGTACGAAAAGATTAAATGCAGGGAATATGGGGATTATGACGTATGTATTAAAACTACTTTTAAGGTTCCTTTTATATGACTTAGGAGTAAGTGAGAGGTGGAGCTAGTCGATGTAAACATGCTACTGTGGTCGCTACAGCAACAACCCACTTTGGGGTATGATGTCTGTCTGTCTTCCTGGCTTGGCTTGGCTGCTACAACAATCGATTCGTATCTAGTCTACCTGTGACAATATACTACTCCATAATAACCTTAAGCTGACTACCTACTTTCACCTACAGTTGGATATCTGAGGTCGCTTGGCGAGACTTCTATAAACATGTTCTATGCAACTGGCCTCATGTGTGGTTAGTAGATGTTCTCTCCTACTCACTCTATACAACTCCCCACTAACGTCCCCACTACTCATGTAGTATGAATAAGCCCTTCAAGCCTGCCTACGCAAACATCAAATGGCCTATAACCCCAGAAGTGGAAGAGTTTTTCAAGGCCTGGTGTACAGGTCACACTGGAATTCCCATCATCGATGCAGCAATGCGTGAGCTCCTTGCCACATCTCACATGCACAACCGTGCACGTATGATTGTTGCCTCTTTCCTCTGCAAAGACCTCCTTGTCGATTGGCGCAGGGGCGAGCGATTCTTCATGGAACATCTCATCGATGGTGACTTCGCTTCCAACAACGGAGGGTGGGGGTGGAGCAGCGGCACTGGGGTGGATCCACAGCCTTGGTTTCGTATTTTCAACCCATTGAGGCAAAGTGAGAAGTTTGACCCGGAGGGTATCTATATTAAGCAATGGGTGAGGGAATTGAGAGGGGTCGAGGGGAAGGCTATACATGCACCTTATGAAAGGCTGGAGGCGAAGGAGTTTAAGAAGCTGGGGTATCCTAAGCCATGTGTGGACCATGAAACAGCGAGGAAGATTTGTACAGAAATGTACAAGGAAGCTTTGGGGAAATAATTCTAGGATGGGGGTGTTGGGATACTTCCTAGGGCTTGTGTAAATGTGTAAAGATCCCCTTGAAGGTGTGGATGATCTGTTTTCTGTTTCCAATAGACCTAACACTTTTCTACAGATAGGCTAAAGATGGTTAGTGGGCGATATGATGGATAACGGTACATTTGAGTGGTGTGTATTGCTTGCCTGTCAGTTTTTAAGTTTCAGGGGCACGGGCTAGGAAATGGAGTAGGCAAGAAAAAGGAGAAAAGAAGAGAGAAAATCATAGTGCTCCTTTTTATGCTCGATTGTTTGGTAACAGCTTATTGGTCAGGATAGATAGGGTTTTTTAGTTGTGCACTTGGTAGTAACTGATTCGCCGCTAGAGTCATTTGGGAACGGAACAGTTCTGTTTTGATTATTTATTTGGTGATATCATATCAGACATACCACTTGATAACGGTGCATCTAGTATCTTTCTTTCCCTTGCTATGATTTGTTTTTGACGAGAGAAATGGGCGGAACGGGAGAACCACCTGCGGGAGAAGGTTTCAAGTTCAGTAACACAATCAAAAAAAAAAAGATCGATGATCGTGAGATGTACCGGTTATTGGCACCTATATAGGGTTCGGTATTGTACATCGCTACCAAGACGTGTTGCGTGCGGGCTTTTCAGAAGTGCCGTAGACGGAATGAGGCACGCCCCTCGATCCTGAATCATCAACATCTATGAGTAGAAGTCACAAGTATCTCACCTATCGAGAGTCAGGTGTAAGGCACAGTGCTATCATATATTACATCTTGCGTAGGCACGAGCACGAGTGACATGGCAAAGCCCATAAGGGAACCTCTCGTATGGAAGGAAAAAGGAAAAAACTTTATGTGCCCCCCTCGGTGGCCACGGGAATAGTATACGAAAAAGGAACGGGTCACAAAAGGGAAAGGGAAAGAAAAAAAGAACGAAAAATATGTCAGCTCAAAGATAGTTTTCTTGACCCTGCGTTTAGGTCAGTTCAGCCCCTGGATTCCACTATCCAATGCTCAGGTTCTTTTTTCAATACATGTCCCCAACCACCACTCAAACTCTGAGATACGCGAATTTTGAGTGTCAACCTGCCGATCTTGCACAACGCATACCGCACTGGGCATTGCATACTCCACAAACGCCCCCCTCCCCCCCCGGGTAATTCCGTCCACAGACCTTTACTGGTGTCACTCCTTTCTCGTTCCCGGGTAACAAACAAGACAGTCCACTTACATGATGGCTCATCAGAGTCATCCCAAAGTCATCACGGCCAAACTTTCTTTCTGTCTCAAAAATGCAGTGACAACAACGGAAAGCTAATGCAAAATAGGGTCTGGGTGCTAACTATATTCTACGTTTCTACAACAATCCAACTTTATATGTACGAAATACATGTGAGTGGCATTTTACCAGTACTGCGGCTTGACAAAATCGGCCATGGTAGGTGCCTCGACGTGTTCTGTGTGGTCTGTAACAAATATTGCGCAAACGGTCAGCTGTGTCAAGGATAACCACGGACAACCGAAAAGCAAGGTTCGCCGGATTGTTTTTCCGAGTATCTGCTACGCGGCACCTAAAAAACAAAAGATCAGGTGACTGCTTACGTTCATCATGGTGGTCATGCGAAGCCTCGGCACCGACGTACTCCATCTTGTAGACACCACCACATTCAGGGCAGCGTTCCTATATATCTTAGCGGCATATAGAGAAAAAAACAATGCAACAAAGTTAAATTACAATAGGTCTATCCTTAGAAACGGTAAGCCAGATCACAGTGTGTGAGTCGACTGGGTATCCAGTGCATCCGAGGTACCTGTATAGGTAGATCAGCACTCTGATGAGCATCGGTGCCACAAATGGCGGGGGTGGGGAGGCGTGGCGGGGGTAAGTTGTGGCGGGTGAAGAATTACCGCTCTTCGCCGAAACTTTGGACAACAATTGGGTTATCTAGAGTCCCCCTACGGGAAGCATCTAGCGGCTTCATGTCAAAAATATCTACGCCTTCCATCTTTCCGAGGATTTCGAGACGTTCCAGACCAGTCGCTTGCTCGAAGTCGGTAGGGACAGTACCAGGGGTGGCACCAGGACCGATAAGGTCCTGCTCAGTCTTGATTTCTATTTATGGACCGTCAGTGATTATTTTTTTTATTTTTATTTTTGTAGAAAAGAATTGATAGGCGAGATACCGTTAAAGGTTTTAACTTTGTCTGCAAGTTCCTTGTTGGCACCCCGGAGGATTGGGGTAGTGGCTAAGGTGCGTTTCGCAGCAAACGAAACAGCAACACGAGGAGTAGCTGCTCGTCGGAGGGCGAGGGCAAAGGTACGTTGCAAAAGCATTGTAGCGCAGTCGAATTGGGTTTCGAGTGGAGATTTTCGGAGGGGTTGTAGTTGATGGGTTGTAGTTGAATGGCGCGGCAATCAGACGATTCCGCTGTGAGGTGAGGTTCGTATCAGGCGTAGATTCAATCATCCGGACACCACACTCAGATAAACAATCCCTTTGTCTCAGCCACTACCGGTACCCCACGAGCACAGAGAGAGACGGAGACGGCGACACTGCCGCGCGCGGGAGTGCGGCAGGGCAATTTATATTATTGTTATAGTGCCTGAAAAGCTACATTGGCTCGTACCGAACTCTGTTCTTGTTCTCTTGTCTCTCTCAACCTTCCCTCCTGTTCTCCGTTACCCCTTAGTTGGTTCTTTTATCGCCATTTGTGCGAAATTTCATGTTCGACCCTCGCGAGAACACGTACGATGACGTACCGTGCGGTGCCTGCTAAGATATATCATTCTTTGTTAACGTTTGGTGCACATATATGCCTATCAGCTCTGTTATGGGGAGTGGAGTTATGCAAGGCGGTAGCCGGAGAGAGGCTCCTGGACTACCGTGGCGCGACCCACTCCTCGATTCGCTACTACTCAACGACCATCATCAAATATAGCAACATATTGTTATTAATACAGCCCTCTATCATGGAGAAGGAGGGAGATACTACTGGATATCGCGTTTCCTACAAGAAGTACCACGGAGACATACACACGCACATACAAAGAGACTTACCCCCACACCAAAACCACCCCAACGCAAGAGGGCGGGTAGAGGTACATATATTGTAACCCAAAACCAGCAGTTAAAAAAGGGCCGGAAAAAAAAACCACACCAAAATGACAAAGATAAAAGAAGAATGTTTGCTAATACCGAAATAGTCATCCAAGAGAAGTATGGTAAACAGGAATACGAGTACACAAATACGATCCCCCCAACCTCCAATGTTCACAAAAGAGAGAAAGGATATAACTGCACCTATAATAACTTTCCAGAAATGGATATGCTGCATTAAGAAAAAAGAAGCAAAGAAAAAGAAAAGAAAAGGTTTCAGTCATTATCCCTTAATATCGCCGTTCCTCATATAACACCAACGATACCCGATCAGTCGCCTGTGCTCCCCTTCGCCCGCTCCAAAGGATCTCGATATTATCCCGTTCGTCGTACCACTATATCGAGGGAGAATATAACGAATTGCGCTTTCTGTTGCCGGATGAATCGCAGAAGGAAAAACAAGTATGAAAGGAAATAAAAAAAATTAATTTCAAAAGAGGGATAAAAGAAACGAATAAATAAAGATACCCGGGCAGGGAAAGAAGGTCAATAATAAAATCGAATAATAAAGTATGGAAGAGAAAGGAAGGATGAACGCCAATTGTCCCTACAAAAACATCGAATTACAGTAATTGCCTCCCACCAACCAACGAGATTGGCCTTGAGTTAGAAAAAAACCATCGCTACGCCTATCTTCCAAGTATAAGGCTTGAAGCGATGATTCCAACTTCCCTCGGCCCAGATAAAAATAAACCGCAGAATAAAATGAACGCAGAAATAAAATGAGAACCAAAAATAATTAAACTGACAGAATGGAACCGGAAACGAAACACAAAACATACCAACTCGGACTGCAGCTGTCAAGCCACTCCTGCAAGCCCAGAAGCAAGAAACACCGATAGGTAAAGGGTCGGTTTTCCGCTTTGAGAAAATTTGAGCGATTTCCTGATCTACTCCCCTTCTAGCTCTTTCGCTTTCTCCTTGCAGGCCGCTGGGGAAAACCCGTTGCCGACCTTGGCTGCAATCAAACGCCAGCGGTCCTGTTCGTACTCAACCATAGCATTGCGAAGCCGTAACACCTTTATTCCCCGCAATTTATCAACGTCAGAAAAAAATTTGACCCCAGTACCGATAAGGGGTAAGATCGGAACAAACGAAAGAGGCTTATTCTTCAAGAAAATTTCTTAGTCTCGGAAGGAAGATTAGGAATTCTTACAGTTTCATCTGTCCACTGGGTTGTCTTAGCTTTCAGCTTAGTACAGTATCTGACTTGCAAGGTCCCCGAGGACCGCCCAGGAAAGAATTCAGCGATTTGTTTCCAAGTCAACGCTTTGTTTTCCTTCAGGTCGACCAAAAGTTGGTCATCCTCAGGAGTAAATTTAAGCTTTGGACCTCGGGGTCTTGGTGCTGGCGCGGGCATTTGCGCCATATTTGATGGTCCTGCGACATTTGAAGGTCCGGCCATGCCCATTTGTGAACCTCCAGATCCCATGACGGGACCGGTTCGTGCGATTTTCGAAGGTGGTGGCTGATCTGGCATGTGATGATGGTGGGTATGTTGAGGATGTTGATGATGAGACGGGGGCGGAAGATGTTGATAATGTGGTTCAACATCTTGGTCGTCATCTTCGTCTCGAAGGCCACTTAGGTCCAATTCTAAAGCATCATGAGTTCTGGCTCTTGGTTTGCTGGAAGATGAGGATAGCCCCGGACCGTAAAGGTGACCACTACCTCCTGCTCCGCCCATGTGTGGCGGTGGTCTTTGATGAGCCATCTGCTGTACTAGAAGCAGCGGCTCGTTCAAGTCTTCGAGGGAATCGAGTCCCCGGGGCTCGTTTTCCTGTGAGATATACGGCGACTGGCTATTATGATGATAATGGCGGTTGGTATAATGCTGACCAGGGTACTCGTCGATATGATACGGGGCAGCCACTGTCGTGAACGTGAATCCTGTGCACTGGAGACCTTGCCCCCAGCAACCTTACCAGTGCTTGATATTTTAATGAGGTTTGAACGTAGCCTCTATGGGATGTTTTGCTTTGGGCGAGGTGCGCGCAGGATGAGCGTTGTTTTTTTGTTTGGTGGGGAACGTGTTCCGGAGAGCAGGGAGTACGGCACAGGAACCACTGACGACAGATAGTGCTGACTTGGATATAACGTTTACAGGGTGGACGAACTATAACCCAGGAAAATAAAAAATAGGTGCTGGGATGCGCGGGGTGTGGTACGATATATAAGTATGTATCCTCAAGTACCGTTGTCTGGCCCGTGATCTTCTAGTACCCCCGCAGTGGAGGGCTTTCAATCGTTTACTCTGGTGTTCTCGGGCTCGCTAAGTTTGAGATAAAGTAATCGATCAGTCGATCCGGAACCGAAACTCGTCCTTCGTGTGGAGAAGTTGCTATCTGGGAACGGCGAGTGCAAGAGACTTTGGTGCATGATTCAACGACGACTATGCCATGAACAAGAAGGAGGAGTTTGTCTGTACCAAGGGTTGGGAGTAGGCTGACGAAGAAAGGTTTGGAACGAGGGAAGTGGTATCTAGCACTGTGGTTGGTTGGGCAAGAACTGTCCAGGCCGCTGGAGCTGAGGAAGCCAAAAAGAGCTGTGATATGATATGCGCACAACACCGAGGACATTAGAGGGGAAAGGGGGCAAAGGATAATAATGGACTGGGGACTCGAGACGTGGGTCAAGTCAGGCACCAGACCGCCGGGTGTGGAGAGGGACGGCGAGGAGGGGGGGGTGTGATCGGGGGGGTCAGGGTGAGGGTGAGAGGATGAGGATGAGGAGGATCAAGCTTGATCGAGTGGGTACGTGCGTCTGAGAGCAAGGGCAGGAGCCAGAGGCAGGACTAGGCATGAAGGACGGGAAACGGGAAGAGGGTTGACGAAAAGACGGAGTGCACGGAACGAGAAACAGAAAAGAGACAGACGAGATGCACCGGAGACTCGGAGAGGAGACGATAGGTTATAGGTACGCAAAAATGGACAGGATGGGTATAATATGACCCCATAACACCCGCAACAGGATGTACAGTATGTAGGCCAAAAGCTATAGCGCCTGTTAATTATACATGAGAGTCAATCAAGTACTCTACGTGCGCAATCCTCCTTGTGAGAGTCGGATTGACCCTATAGCGCTCTCCATAACGCATCCTATAGCAACCCTATAGCAAAAAAGTACTTATATCAAGAGGAGACCAAATACCGGTCGATCCTGCCGTTGCTGCGGAGGAGGTGGAGTTAATCATTAGGTGGTTGTGGAATTCGGTTGCGGCGAGTGTCCCGCCAGAACAAGGTGCAGGGATAGTCACAGTCTGGTCCTACTGGATATTCTTGTGTAGCACGATTGCATCCCAAACCAGCATTTCCCGACTCCTTTTCCACGGATCAAAGTAAGCCTACACTACTAGGCATCCAACTCTCAAATCTCCAAGGCCCCAACGTTTCCGTGCGTTGTGTCAGCGGCCAAATTTATTTAGACTACAAAGCCATGCTATATATTACATGCCTGATATCTCTCAGGTACCTGGGATGGTTATCAGGGATCTTGATTTCTCGATGCTCAAGCAAAAGGGAAAGGCTTGAGACGGAAGGCGCCTGACACTTGACAGCTCACGTTGCGCAACCCTCGCTGGGCCGGCCCAACCTGCTGTCTGGGCCGGCAATCCTTCCATTCGGAAATGAGGTTGTGGATGATCAAATGACTGGGCAACCAGCTGAAGCAGGCCCGACGAGGGGAAGCGGGGGAGACAGTAGTATCAAATTAAAAGAATCACGAAAGCAACCAGATGGCTGGGGCTTCCCTTGGCGATACATACCTGTATGTGCGTTTTTGTCGTTTTGTCGTTCACTAACAGACCTCTTTGCGAACGAGGGCGGGGGAGAGGTGGAGAAAGAACCAATGCATGAACCGTGCCTTGCGCCCGCGACCCTCCTGCGACCGTTCGAACCCCGACCCGGCAGCCCCAACCATGTCTACAATTGAGGCTTTCCCCTGGGTTGAACCTGGTCAAAAGGCGTTGCACATCAAACGTAATTTAGACAACGTTGGTGGCTGTTGATCGAATATTGCAGCTCTCGTCTTGACTTTCTGTGGTTACTTTTGTGCGGGGCAATGCCTCTCCAAATCACTGGATCAGCGAGGCTTGCTTTGGCAGGTCATCTCCGCTCGCGCAGAATGGTTGGGTTCTGGGAGTTTGGCCTCGTAAATAATGTCTGGGGGGATGTTGTGTGGTGTGCAATGCGCATGGTACGTATGTACTCTACATGTAGGTACTCGTGTATGCGTGTGGGTACTTGGAGTGCAGTCCAGGGCGTCTGTCACAGGCTGTTGTCTGTCTTGTCGCGTTTCCCACCCGAGCCCTGCCAGAGCATCTCCACCAGTCCTCTGTAGATTGCCCAAGTTCTGGTCACAATCCGCAAAATTCCCCGGCTGGGCGTGATATCTATTTTTTATTTTTTATTTCTTATTATTTATTTTTTATTAATTCCTTTTGAGACGAACACCTCTCCCGAGTCTCCTCGCCTCCCAACCCCAGCGCCGCTGGGATCCATCACCCCCGCCCGAATACCGGAATGCTCCCCACTCCGCCGTTTCGCAAGTTCACTACACCCCGAGCCTATTCGCGTCTGGGGTCCCGTCTCGGGTCGGTTTCCCCTATCTTGGCACGGAACTTTGCGATTGAAGCCGAAAACGTACCATTGTAGTTATCTATATGAAACAAAGCCGTCGTTTATTGAACGACATTCGGTTCCAGAGTTGTGCCGACGATCATAGGCCTTCCGGGCGTTGATCCGCAATCTTGACATTCCGTTACTCAAGCAATGGTTCATCTGATCTTCGGCAGGGCTGAAACTTTGAAGACAAGCGTGACAGAGGCCACTTGGTACGGTTACATACGCGCGCGCGATCACGTTGTCTACGAAATTTTCTTTTGGACAGAATCTGTGCCGGTTGTGCTGGGATTAGGTGAGCATAAATCCCCCCGTTTAGCGAATACTACCAAACAGGACAACTTCGTCTCCACATTTGAAAGTCTCATGCTCAAGACGGACCGTCGGCTCGTGTTTTAAAAGCCGTTTCTCAAGTTCCTTGCAAACGGTAGCCCTGGCACATCATCCATCCTTGCTTAATGGTAAAGTGCACAGGGGGTTCAACAGCAATTCACAGGGGCTGAAAAGACCCCCATCTGATTCTTGATTTTGATGAGCGGAGTCATGACATACCACTCATCTATCACCTCGCTTGCAATAACAGTTTCATCTTTCTCCCTTGGGCATCTAGAACCCACAAGTGACAAATCCGTCACACAGTCTCCGGTCAACAAGATGCTTGTTGGCATTTCGGTTTTTTTTTCTGCTCACGGGATTTTGAATCTAGATACTGTGCTGTTGGTCACTCAGAACTTGATTTTTACGGCAACATATCTTTTTTTTCTTTTCAGTAACCTGAGTGCTTTCACCGAAACAGGACTACTCCGTACTAATCGATAACAATCTCACCCCTAGATTTTTTTTATTAGAAAAAGGAAATAATTGAAATCCACAAGTTATGTGGGTAAGATGAATCATATCTATGAATTACCATATTCTTAGACACAGCCAGTCAGCAAGGACACAATATTCCCTTGATGTGTTATACAGAAAGGCCATCTTGTATATGGAGCTGCGGATAGCCGCTAGCTAGGTTCGCCCTTTGGTTATAAATTTCATGGCTACCTATTGGTGTACATACTGAGCATGTATAGTTCCCGACCGAGGTTCAAGATTTGTGGTACTGAGCAACCTTGCTTGCGTATATTAAACAGAAAATAATACCAATGTAACGTTTCCCAACGTTTTACTAACTAACCTCCGTCCACTCCACCAAGGAATATCATGTTTGCTTCTTTAGGATTTCCCATAGCGCATGATATATAGGTTCTTATTACCCGAAGAAAACAATTACATTGGTTTTGTAAGCAATGGAATTCCGATTCCTTATATACTATTTTACGTCATAGTCTATACTCAAATAGAGCCTTTTCAGCGACGATTTTTAAGCATAGAATTCTGGACCTTTTGGTTACCATCGATTAGGACTAATTGAAACTTCTCGGGTTGTGGGGTGTACACTATCCTCTACGATTGCGATCGCTCGTCATACCTCTAGGCTTTTTTTCAATTTTGATTGTCGATCACAGATCGTACTTGGCTTATAATTCAAGATTTAACGGTCACGGAATAGATCCATCACCATGCCATGACGCAGCCACGTCATTTTGGGTCCAGGTTTAAGGCAATCGGAAAGTCTACCTTGCACTGTGGCGACAAGAAAAAACAGATGGCGACTTCCGATATAGATAAGCAATAGAATTCCGGACGGGCGAGGATGAGAGCTAATAATCTTACTTGCATCAACATGTTAGTATTTTATCGAAATGATCGATTGTTACTATTCTGCGTATGGGTAACTGCCTCATGAACAACATGCTTAACCAATGAGTACCGGGATAGGTGGCGAGACACAAACGTTTATCGTCCTTTTTTTAGCTCAGCCATTCACATGTACGTCTCCAGAGAACGTCTGAGAATTCACGGAAAAGAGCCGGTTCTATTACCTCGGATTGCAAAATCGCTATACGACACCCACAAAGGTCATTATAGCGGGGCAGTTGTCAAATTCCTGTTTGAGTTAAGGTATCTAATTTATCCTTTTTCTTATTCTCTGAGAAGGCGTGGATGTGATTAATGTGCCGACAGGATTCGCGGCGTTTACCCGTATAACAACATCTGAGCATTTTCTAGAAAATGAACAATTGGGACTATTGCATGACTCAAAATGTCGGTTTATTCCTCGCCGGTATCATTAGCAGCTTCACCACTAGCTGAAGGTTCAGAGCCAATGTGACCCGTATTTCCCTCAGCCACAACTCCCGGAACTTGATCTAAATGTTGTTTCGCAACCTACATGGAAGTGGTTTACTAGCTGCAGGATGAACACACGCGGGACGGCAGATATTTGGTATTGTTGGTTGAACCTCACGAGACCTGTGATTAGCCATTGGTATGTCCCAGTACCAGGTGTGTACTCCATTAATCTCTTAACGGCAGCTAGTCGTTCTGTCGGGATCGGCCCGTGCTTAGACACCCTGGACAACAAGGCGTCAGCCTTTACCGAGTCTGGGAGCGAGCTTGGCGGCAGATCGGCCGGAACCGAGTTTGGCCTCCTCGTTAATGCATGGGGAATACGTCCAGAGAGCTTATTTTTCCCTCGGGCCTTTTTCTGACAGGCAGGATGATACCTTATCATTAAACAGCTGATTACAATATGAACCACGAAAACCAGATACTGGTGGCTCGTTTCAGAAGATCTCCCTAGCAGAATGCATACGCCGTCGGGCACCAAGAAAAGGATTAGGGTTATAAAAAATAAAAGACAAAAGAGGTGAACGTCAAAGTTGAATATCCCCAAAGCTGGCCCCGCTACCGCCATCTGGACAAAATCTGCAAACTAATTTTTCAAAGGAGATAAGGGACTCAAATCATTTACCAGCGACCAAATCAATAACAAATAAAAATAAATAAAAATCCATCAATATGCGCCTACACCTATTCCAAACCGACCCCACTTGATAGTAGCCTTACTTCCCCGAAAAATGTTCCTTTGCGTATTGCTCACAAGCCTATTTGATACTGTTAAAGCAGCGGAAGAGGGGGGGTTGAAGGGACAAGGAGACAATTAGACCATACCTTTGCGGGTTTCCCAACCTTGTTTCCAATGACTTTCCATTTGTTTGCGTCATATTCTTTGATGGCCGCAAGCAGGGCAGCACTCTTTGTTACGAGTCAGCGGTGAGGCTGCAGGGACAAGATTTTCCACGGGAAATAATAAAGTTGGCTCAGCACACTCACCTCGTCTTCACCGAACTCTGCATAGTGCATATCCTACTATCATCAGTATTTATTTGAGTTTCAGGGTCATGGGTGATATCTACCTTGTACCAGTGCTTCTTGACACTGCCTTCTGTCCTGGTTGGAAATGTCTTTGCTATCTCACTCCATGAGTTCCCGGCATCGCGCATACTTTTGAGTCGCTGTTCCTCTGTTGCAGTCCATGGTGTGTTCGTTCGTGTTCGTTTCACGCCGGAGGAGGGCCCAGCAGACGGTGATGTACCAGAGGTGGCCGGAGGTTGCTTGGAGGCCCGCCGCTTTTTACTAGTGGTGGGTGTAATCGGGCTCAAGGCGATATCTTCATCTTGAGGAGTTTCTTCAGTTTTATCTATCTGATGTTGCTCTCCTGATAACCCTGTGGCTGAGGGGTGCTCAACGGCGGGTTTGATGGGCCGTTTCGGCATCATCGAGCTAAGCGCACGGGTACTGTGTCAGTTGTCTTGACGCTTGCTTCTCCCGGGATCTCTTTCTCTGAGAAGTAACTCGGCGTTCGGGCGTCTGAATACTGTATGGGATTGAGCAGGCAAACAAACAGAGGCGGCTGAACTCACGACATTATTCTCGTTACTGCTTTGGGGGGGCCGATATAAAAAAGCAACTGACTGACTCTACTTCCAAGCAAAGATACGATAAGTGACGAGAAGCAGGTCGAAGCTACCTAGGTGATCGCCGCCACGGCCTGCAGCTGTAGAATACCCGCTCCTTTGTGGGAAAGATGCCTGCGCCATTGTACTCTCTATATAGAGGGACAAAAAACAGGGCGATAGGAAGGAGGGGGGCGGGGGGGTGTTTTTTTAGAATTAACTGGGCATGTGCGACATGGTGGAAAGGTCAGTGCGGGGTAGGAAATGTATTGTTTGTGTGGGAAAACATGCGAACAAAACGACTTCTCGGAGGTCTCTTTCTTGCCTTATTCAACTGTACATTAATAACCTACCTACTTACCTACCTTCTCCGCACGCACTCCGCGATTTGTGCTGCTGCTGCCGCGGCTGCTGCTGTTACTGTCACGCGACGATAAAGGGTCATTTCATGCGCCAAACATCTTTTTTCTTTTATTTTCTGTAAAGAGAGAGATAATGCTCGAACTGGGAGCTTGGTCGCTCTATCACTAGGAGAAGATAAACCGATGCAGGATCATCGAAAGCGTCAGCTTAGATGGATAGGACAGAGCGATAGACCGGTAGGGCCATAAACATCCACATTCGTCCAATTCCTTGGACACCCTCGAGTTGCGTAACCTCGAGTCCAACAAACAATTTCAAGTGTTTTGCAGGCCCAGCATGCATGTTTAATGGGTTCGCTCCCGCTCGCCTCTTGGGCGTTGGGAGCTGGGAACTCGCCACACATTCACTTATCCGCTTATATCTATTGGCCTGGATACAAGAAGAAAGAAAGAAAAAAGTACACTCCTTTTTTTTCTTCTGCAGCTCGGCTTTGGGGTTTTCTGGGTGGTTTCCCTCCTGTATGTGCGAGGAGTGGTACGTACAGGTGGGTTGAGTATGTGTGCACCAAAAAAATCCCCTCCCGGAAACGCTTGGCGGGTCGGCTACAATCGAGGGAAGTAGAGTAGATTGCATTTGTCACTCATCCTGCTTTTCAGAGAAAGCAACTTTTTTTGCTTCATTTCTATTTTTTCTTACTCTACTTCTCGGGTTTCCTGCCCCGCGTAAAATCGAGTTGCCACTTGACTCCGAAGGGTGAACACATCCGATATTGCTGCCTGTTGCGGGACACGAGCGCACGAGAAATATGTACGAGATAGAGGTGGAGCATCGGGAGTAAGTGTCGGGGGTTTCCTCTTCAACTGGACGTTGACAGGAGCCCGATCCGATCGGCTACTCTGCGACATGGGTGTTTGTTTGGTTTGAGAGAGATAGAAAACACCGTTGAGGGCAGCAGCGTATTCGGAAACAAAAAACAAAATAAATAAAAATGGCGTGCACCCCTGGGAAAGAGATTTGTTTCTCGTAGAATGTTTGTCCCCCAGGAATCGGGGGGCTGGAACTTCCTCCTTGCACTCACCGGTTGGGATTACTAGGAGGGGGTACGGAATTGAACTGTTGGACCGGCGGGAGCTATTCTCCATCAGGATACCTACAGACGGAAGAAACAAACAACTGGCATCCGCCTGTATGGCCGTCTGCACTCCTCGTGCTGAAACAAATCGAGTCGCATAACCCCACCGGTTACGATCTCTTGTTACTGCTGTGCCTGGGGGACAGCGAATCAACGCTGGCCTGGCTTCGGCCTGGTGCAAAACAGCATTGGGCCCACCGCGCATCTGCCGACATTCGCCTATAAACGAGATGAATGGTAGGCTCCTGACTTGGAAATCCACCTCACTTCTGGGATGACTTATGTAGTTCTCGAAGGTGCCTACCTTGCAGTATGTATGCGTTTATGCGTGACGGGGAACAAAAAAACAGAATGGCAATGAAAAAAAACAAAAACGAAAGGAACTACCTTCTCTATCCCGGAATTCAATGTCCATGGGTCTGCAAATCTCACTTTTCGCTTCCGATTGTTCCCTGGGGAAAGAAGGCTCAGGCCGCCTTGTCGTGGTGTTTGTCCCGCATATGGTAGGGGGGAGGGGGGGTTTCTTGGTCTTCCTCACCTTCGATCTCTCTCTCTCTCTCACAATTATTTTTAAAAATCGTATTTATCGGTCCTCTCGGGCAATTTCTACGAAGAGCTAGATGCCTGCGTTTCTCCCCATATTCCATCATATACCGATCCATAGTTTATATCCATGACATCTTACATTTACCGATTTCCCCAAACCTATCTACCGGGCATCTCGTTTCTATATAACACCATGGGGAATCCGAGATGATACTCCAGTCTCAAACCACTTTCACATTTTTATGCGACAAGTGATCACAATAGGCAATGGTAATAGTACATTAAGACTTAGAAAAAGGACGTGGACAACGTTCAACATCAAAATACAGGCTATATTAGCCATATCAGGGGCATGTAGACCTGTGGCTCCTCGCTTGTCTATGTGTATCAAACAGTTCGCCAAACCAAAGCGGATCGTACACCAAGACCCCAGGGGACAGGACGGGAACAAACATCAGACACATGCACGTACCTCTTGTTCGATTGGAAACCCAACTTAGTTCTTGGACAGGTTCATTCAGAAAGAAAAACGTATTTGGTACTTACCTACTCTGTAAGGAGACTGCGCGTAGTAGGTATGATATGTAGGTATCGATATTCTACTAAGACCATTTTGTTCTGGATCCGTTCTGTCTGTTCTTCACGTACAGGAGAATCGAGCAGCCCCCTCCACCTCCACACCCCCCCTTTCTCTCCCCCAGGAAATAGCTCTGAGCCTAGAACCCCCCACCCCCCCTCCAACCAACGGCATCCGCGTTACAGGACACTCGCAGCAGCAGCAGCAGAAAATACCAAGCATATCAGTACTTGCCTTAGTTCCCAAGCACGGACAACGCAAAGGCAGTCAAAAAGGCATGGGAGGCCACAGCCTAACATAGAAGCCCTTTTAGACATTCCTATTTCTTTGCGAGTGATTCCCTTTCTTCTTCTTCTACTTCTACTGCTACATCTCCACCTTGTCTTCATCCCGCCGTTTAATACCTGGCGCTCCACTTCATATCCTCTTCTCAATAAAAGCATCTCTCTTCTTGCAGAGTTCTTCTCCAGTTCATCCCTAGCAGAGAAAAACAAAAACAAACTTTCTACCTTGGGTCTGTTTATACAAGATTTTTTGCTATCAGACGGCTCTTTTTCACACACGACACTTCTCTGTGCAACCGCTGCTTTTCTATACATCCCCCTAAAAACCTATATCAACTCTACACAATGAGCTCTCCAGTGACCTCTGTTGCAAAAGTGAGATCTATCACCTGCCCAGTTTTGTTTCCAATGTCACTAACATATCTTTAAAGGGCCGCAAAGGATCTGCTGCTGGTGGTGGCAAAGCGTGGACAGAAGAAGAGGTAGTTTACCTTCCCATAGCTCTTTTTGCGCGCCCAATTGGAGGGAAGGGAAGAAAGAGAAAGTGCAATAAACTAATAATTCGATAAACAGGAGGTTTATCTCTTGCAAATGCGCCTCGAGAGAGTTGCATACAAGAAGATTGCTAGTCATCTGGACAAAACAGAGCTTGCTTGTCGCCTTCATTACCATCAGCTATCTCATGGTGGTAATCGCCGCAAGAGGAACAATTCTATTTCCTCAACATCTTCCAACGCTTCAGCGACCAGCCCAGTAGCTAGCCCATCATCAGAAACACCATTGACTTCGAAGACACGATCGTCGAGTCCCCAGAGTAGCTTTTCTCCCGTAAACGCTGCAGGAGCTATCCAGAAGGTGGGAACCAACATGATCCCGAAAATCAAGGGCAAACCACTCCTCCCAAAGCCAGTCGAAGGTTCTCCGCGGAAGCATACCATCGGCAAGGCAAACAAGCTTCGCGTCAATTGCAACCCAGATAGCATCGATAAGGAAAAGCTCATTCGCATAGTTGAAGCTCAACGTGCTTGTTTCTGGGAATCTGTAGCCAACCAATATGGTGGCTCAGTCGACCCTGAGTTCCTCGCAAAATGCTGGCAAAAAGGCTTTACCTCAACTCCACCAACACCAGCAATTTCTCCCTCAACCAAGGCCATATCACCATCTCCAGCAGCTATCTCTGAAGATGGACATAATACGGCTAGTACCATGGCAACAGTCAGCGAGGTTTCAACCCCTTCATCAGCTGCGCTGAGTCCTGCGCCTTTTACTGGTCCCGAGGTTTCAGTCAAGGAAGAGGCTATGGAAGATAGGCCTGTGGAGAGCAAGGATAAGGTGCCTCAGGATATCCCGGCAGCGCCAACAACTACATCAACACCAACATTAGAGTCTGTGGCACAGACAACTGGGGACACCGTAATGGCAGAATAAGGTGGACTATAGATATTAGATCTTTACGCAGCCGCCTGGTGCAAAGCCGTTCGATCGATCGGGTAATGTGTGCGAAATACTAGTTAACGACGAAACGAAAAAGAAACGGGAGTTTGGTTCTTGTTTGCTTTCTGGATTGGTTTATTATTGGGCTTATTTTAAGGGGGACAAAGGAAGCATATTAACAACGGGGCGATTTATTGGGTGAATAGTTATTTTAACTGTCATTTTTTCATTTTTTTTCTTCAAAAAAATCTTCTTATTTGCGTTTTTTTAGGGGCGCGGGGAGGGACATCACGGGAAATGACCTTTAACGTTGGGTGGAGATAATGCACGATATTAGTTCTTTCTTTTGTGGATTTTTCTTTTTCTCCACATTTTATTATGTTTGTCTTTTTTCCCTTGAGTAGGCGAGCACGGCGGTACGGTTACGACTTTGACGAAATTTTTCTTTTTTAATCAACTTCTAACAGGTTTGGAATTCAACAGCGTGAGGATGTCTATGTACAAGACGCTCGAATTTTCCTGTAATCATTCATTGGGGGTGCGGGAGGGAGTTCTGTTTGCCTGCTTTTTTTTTTTTTTGGACCTTTTGGCATTTTCGGATCATCATCATTTTCATGTTTGTACCTTCCTCTGTCGACATCACATTATCTGCATGCACCTAAAATTTATCACTCTTCTACGGGCCTACGGCTATGTTTGCGCGAATGGGAGATATTAAGAAACTGGCTGGCTAGTGCTTTACAGATGGCGAAACCGTAAGCAGGGTCTCTGGGCGCATCCCAAAGGACTTCTTAGACTAGTTCCCGCCTCGCGGTTCAGAAGGGACGTTTGGGTTCCCATCGTGCATATGGGCCTACCTCAGGATCGCTCTCCGTTAAATTATGCAGAAGGACAGGGTACAAGCGGTGGTGGTTTAGAGATGCATTATTACGAGTGACAACTGTGACTACGCTAGCCGCTTCGATCGGGTGCAGCAACCAGCCAGGAAGCCGTAGCATCAGAAGCCATCACAGTTAGCCATCAGCAGCGAAGAACATCTCACGATGGCTAGCCCACCGTTGATGTGTACATGCACTCCACTTACTCCACTCGGTTCATCTCAAGATTGTTACTACTTCCTAATAAACCTACCCGCAGAAGGCAGCAGTGGACCCATTAGTGTGTTGTTGATCACGGTTGTCCGCGTTTCTTTGGGAATGAAGCCAGGTTGTTCCGACAAAAAGGGTCTTTGACCTTCACTCCCGGTGCGCCACATTGTTCACGTGGACTATGCTTGTCCAAACCCCAGCCGCTTACCTGATCTAGTCTTCTTTGACGTGTGCACAGTCCTCCTCAGATAGACAGATTCAGCGTTCCGTCCGTTTACGCCTTACCTTTTATTGCCGAATTCCTATCAAGCGAGAGAGAGAAATATGTATTCCAACAATACACCAGAACCAAACCTGCTTCGACTACTTCTTTGTACACGTCAATCGACAGCTCGGGTCTGTTCTATCGAAAAGGTATGGGCCTAAATGGAAAAAGAAAGGAAATAAAAGACGAAGCAAACGAAAGCAATGAGGACGATCGATGCAAGTCCGCATTGCAGACCAGCATTGGTCCAAGTCGAAACGGAACTTTGACATCCATACAAAAATTGATGCGGCGCCTGTTGCTTCCTGCATATACACACCACACAGCCCTGCTTCGTCTAGAACATATCCAGAACGGCCTAATCGTATCAACCGCACGGTATATCTTCGTCAGCCCCAGTACGAAAGAGCGCTGCAGATCTGGGAAGTCCAATATCAAATGGGAGGTGCTATGTGTAGGAGTGATTTGTTGAGTGGACTTTGAAACGTCTACCCCTCGTTGCAGCAGGGAAGATATGGGTGGCTCAAAAACAGGAAAATTGTGCGGATATTGCTGATGATGTGTGGCCGAAAGAAGGTAAAATAGAAATATAAATAAATAAAAATGAAGAGAGGCGGGATAGAACATACCCCATGACTCGCATCACCGACCAAGTGAGCATATTTCGCCAGTGTTCCCCGATTGACCTTCAAACGGGGAGCCTTCCATTTCTTAAGCCTTGCAGCTATTTCTTCATCACTCACATTCATGCTGAGTTGGTTTGTTTCGGAGTCAATGGTGACAACATCTCCGTCTGTTCTTCCCGTACCCGTACCCCATATTTGCACGTCAGTAAAGGTGCGATCAGAACTGGTACCCACTGAAAAGAAGGAAAAGGGGGGGTATGTGTTCTTGCATGAACTCTGAGGTACATATCAAAAACACACCGGAGGATTCACATACCTTGGAGAATAGCTATTGGGCCACCAGCTTGTGCTTCCGGCACTATGTGGCCTATTTCAAAGTTAGATTCTGCGTCTCGGACAACGAAACTCTGACGGATCCTGCATGGAAGGTTACGTACCGACAATAAATCCGTGAGAGGCTTGCAGAACATTCAATCAGCTTGCCTCAACTATCATTAATTGCATGAATATACTTGCCTCCGCTGTAGCGCCCATCTGTGATCAACGCCACGTTGCGTAGGTTTGCCCCCATGAGGACAGCACTTGTTTTGAGTTGTTCAGGCTAGCGATATACCCCATTGTCAGCGATCTATCTTCAAACTTGTAACCTCACAAAGCTTCCAAAACTCGGTATCAACTTTGAACACATCGACGAGCATCCCCAATATCGAACATTGGGATGCTGAAAATAAGGGCCAGCTCTCCGGAATAGAATGCCCCTGCTTGCGGTGACAGTGATACCGCACGTTTCGTGTGCTCAGTATGACTTGTCTTTGGAAAAAAGTTCGTTGAAAATTCCCAAACAGAAACCCCTTGAAGCCTTGCCAACACCACAGCTAACACAAAACTTTCCAGCTGTAACTTTCTTCTGCATTCGACATCTCCGACAGAGCGATGAAAGAGACAAAAAACAACTGTCATCAATATTTTGCCACGAAACTTGGTGGAGTTTGTTGGGTGTCGGCCAGCACTTTGGGAAAAGCAATTCAGCAGTTGTGAGCTTGAAAATATTTCTAGACCCGCTGGTTTGGTACATCTGACGCATATCGGTATTGTTTAAGCCAAACAGAGGTACCGGAATCAAGCAGTTGCATCCAATGTTTTGATTGGCGTTGATGCAACGACTTAGACAAATGATCTTTTGCCTTGTTGTTCTGGACCAGCGGCGAGAGGCCCATTGACCAACAGTCGTTGGGCAAAACGAAAAGAGGTCGAACTTGGTCTGACAGGGGCGCTCCTTCCGGAAGCTTCCAAGGTTCCACCAACAGAAGCGAAAGGAAATTCTAGAACTCACCATACCTGGACCACCTTTTGGCCCTTCATACCTTACACAAAGAACGGTACTCTCCTCAGGATGGATTTCACCCTTTTCGAGACTCGCGATCAAAGCCTCCTCGCCGTTATACACTCGAGCTTTTCCAACGAATGATTTGCCCTCCTTGCCAGTGATTTTAGCCACCGCACCACCAGGAGCCAAGTTTCCTCTAAGGATCCGGATATGACCAGTGGCCTTGATTGGGTTGCTGAGTGGCCTAATGATATCTTGCCCCGGGTCCAAACTTGGTGCGGACTCAACGTTTTCCTTGAGAGTTTTCCCCGTGACTGTTAGGATGTCCCCGTTGATGAGGCCAGCGTGGATCAGGAACTTGAAGACAGCGGGCATGCCGCCGATATCGGCTAGGTCGGCCATCATGTATTTCCCGGACGGCTTCAGGTCTGCTAGAACAGGGATTTTGTCGGCGACTCTTTGAAAGTCGTCGATAGTTAAATCAAGGTCGGCAGTGTGAGAAATTGCGAGGAAGTGGAGAACAGCATTCGTGGAGCCTCCCATGATCATGGTAATCACGATGGCGTTTTCGAATGACTCTCGAGTTATCAGATCGCGGGGCTTAATATCTTTTTCTAGAAGAACCTTGATCGCTTCGGCGGCTCTGAGGCATTCTCTCATCTTTGCAGGGGAATCTGCTGGAGTAGAAGAAGAGCCAGGAAGGGTCAAACCCATTGCCTCAAGTGCGGTGGCCATTGTATTTGCTGTGTACATTCCCCCACAGCCACCGGGGCCAGGACAAGCATGTTTAATGACATCGTCAAGGTCATCAGTTGTCAACTTACCATACATCAAGGCTCCGTGTGCTTCGAAGCAAGTGGAGATGTTGACCGGCTGGCGAAGGCGCTCGGAGTAGCCGCCCTTAATAGAGCCGCCATAGATCATAAGTGATGGTCGGTTGTGGCGTGCCATGGCCATGATACCTGGTGACTGATTAGTTTCATTAGAAAACAGAAAGAAGGTAAGAAGAATGGAGAGGTATGTACGTGCATCCAGGCATATTCTTGTCACAGCCAGGGATAGAAATGTTTGCATCCTACGTGGAACAAAGGGTTAACATCGTCGAGTGATAGACTGAGACGGAAAGGGATAAATACATGATGTTGGGCACAGGTAGTGGTCTCGATAGAGTCGGCGATGATGTCTCTACTTTGAAGGGAGAATCTCATGCCTAGAGTGCTCACAGTTAGCCATAAGCGTCACGAATTGCACTCGACTGAAGCATTTTTGCTGTCGAGATACCTTGGTTGCTCATAGTTATGGCGTCCGATACCTGCGCGTCGAACCATCCTTATGGTGAGTTGTGATGTTCCCGACAAAAATAGGAGACACTAGAAGGAGGAGAAGCCGTGTGGCATATACCCCTATGGTGTTGAACTGCCAGCCAATCATCCCATTCTTCTCGAGACCTTCCTTCACGGTCTTGCCGAGGTCGAGTACTGTTGGTTTTTTGATGGGCGCCAATCAGAAATTTATCGAAGCGGGCCAATTGACGTATGTATATACACGGGAAAGGGTAACAAACAGTGCATGCTGCCGTTTCAGTCAGAATTTATTCCGAATTATATCAATACGTCGTTTTCCAGCGACGGGAGAGGGGAGAAAAACATACTTGCACGGGTTGCCTTCCCACCATACTGAAGCGACACCTACATACATCATACATGTCAGCACACAACAGGTTGGTCTCGTAACATTTTTTTTTCCCGCAGTGCAGAAATAAGTTTCATACCAACTTGCGGTTTCGTCCTCATGTCCTCCTGGTTCTTTATTCCCGCAGCATATAGCATTGCCTGTGCACCGGGGAATTCGTAGCCGTTGGTCACGAGGGAAGAGTATCTATTAAGCACGAGTTCTCCATCCCTCTTGGTACCATATGGAACAGAACGAAACTCCAGAAAGCGTGAATGATCTTCTGGTTTGGGCTGACTCTTTTGCTCAGACATTTTTTTTTGAGGAGGAGGGGTTTTCGAGTTTGTCTTGGAATATCCCGAGACTGACCAATAAGTTATGTACCGGTAGTGAAAACAGCAGCAATATAATAGAATAAGCAGCCGGGAGATGAAATTGGATGAATTGATTTAGGGGGGGGTTGGTGAGGAGAAAGCAGACGTACAGAGAAGGTTAGGGTTTCGGTGGAGTCAGTCAGTAAGCAAGCAAGCAGAAGCAGAAGCAGCAGCAGCAGAAAAATAAAAAAATATGTATAAGACAGGATAAAGCGGGTGAAATGAAGAGGGTCTGCTGTCGTTAAGTAATGTAGCTAAGTGTTATGATATCCTCAAGTGATTCTCAACACTACGCGGGTATGTTTGAGCGATCTCCGGCAGGTGGCCGTCATGCTATCCACGCTATCTACCCCACATCTAATGTACAAGTCCAAATTTACCCCACCTCACGCTGCAACGAAAAAGGAATGACAAAAAAGCCGCTGCCCCTCCGCTAAGAATGCGAGCATTGAGCAATGTGCCGGACGATGAAAAGACATCATCCCTCCCCGTTCCCGTCCGATGTTCCGTATGGCTCGTGTGTGTGTGTGCCGGAGCGCATCAGGCCCATCAAGTAGAGTATGAGCAGGGCGCATGTTTCTCGGTAATGCAGCCGTTTACCCGCGGCCTTTATCCGCGCCAAACCCTGAAAAGGCGCTTGGTAGAGCCTCTTCCCCTGGCAGGAATTTAAATGTATGGACTATCTCGACATTCTCATAGAAGAGTTCAAAAGGATTGCTAGGATCACGTACAAGCGTTACGGGAATCATCTCACGATGTTTATTTCTTGGCACACGGAGTAACCGTAGCCTTATTCTTGTTGGCCGGCTGCACTGCGACGGTTGCGTCAATCTCGGTTCCAGCCTTTCTACAGAGCTAGAGCGACACCTTGACTACCAACCACCTGGAAACGTGATGGGAGTTGAGCATGGGCCCTGCAAAGAAGGTGGTGAAAAAGATAGAGCAGCAAAGCAGACAGCATTACTACCACCACTAGCAGTGACAAAGGACCACTTTTGGGATCGGGGGCCATTTCATAGCTCTCCTAACACGTTTGTACACCTGTATTTGCTGTTGGTGTCTTGATTCCGTGTATTGTTCACCGAGTATTACCTGCCGGACCCGTCTCACAGCTCATCCACCTGCTCGCCCATCATTCGCCTTGCCTTGCCATTCACAATCCACGCATCGATTCCCATCCGCTCTACCCATCCACTTCTCGCATTCTGTTGCTTTTCTAAGACGATATCCAGCCAGCCAGCCCAACCAGCCAGCCAGCAGCAGCAGCATTTACTGACGTTGTTCATTTTATCTATCCCCCCCCCTCTCCTCGTGTTGCCCAATCCAACCCCTGTATTGCTCTGCGTGCGCGGATCTCGAAGACTAGAAGGCTGTACGTTGAGCTCGTAGTTCTTGCCCCCAAAGAATAAATAAATGGGCGACGGGGCCTTCTTTTCTTCCCTCTCCTGGGGGAAGAGTTTATTGCCTGCTCTCGAAGCTGTTTCTACGAACTTCCCCCCCACCCTTGCTGCGTGGCACACTTTGATTGACAATATAGGGCGAAAGGAAATGGTTGTCGCTTTCTGTAGTGCGGTACCTTTGGTATATGGCTGTCTACGGGCTTTCTGGAGGAAAAATGGGAACGAGAAGGATAGGAAAGACCTCACAGAAGATGGACAAGACGTGCATAGCTCTTCTTCAGCAGGTGTGTAACATCGAGATTCCCCGGCTCCATTGCAATTGTTAGGCGCCTGCATGGGTGTGTAATATGTGCCGTGTCTTATCTCTTATTCTCCGTCTCTTTCAATCTCTCGACACCATGCTTGCTTTTTTCGGATTTTTTTCCTTGTGTCATACGTAGCTCTAAACTACCTTCCATTGTTTCCTACATGACTGTTTATCTTTTTACATAATTCAACCAACAGTACCACATCGGACTAATGAATCAAAAAGATACCACTTATACAGACCCGGGTCTTCTCCGCAAGCATTCGGAGGTGATCTCCGTCACCACGGACAAATATATGTACCCCGGTGTTCGCATCTTCTACCGAGAGCACCCTAAAGCTTCGGTACTGCCACCAAAACTTCCTCTGCTGGTCTTTATCCATGGTAGGTATCCTGGATGTGTCTTTCTTAATATTCGATGATTAATGGAGGTTTAACCGGTCTTGTTATTTAGGACTTGGAGGTCAACTGTCGCAGTTCCGCTACTTGCTCGAATACTTTGTACGTCTTAGTTCTCTCGCAACCGGTCAACTAGCTTGATCAGCCTGTAGTATTTGATGGGTGCTGATGGTAAATCTTCTCACTTTAGGTTCACATATCTCATACGCTTGCGATCGATCTCCCCGGCTGTGGGCCTGATTCTGAATTCTCTCCACAGGACTGGGATGCATACACAACATCATCCTTAGCATCCGTGATAGCCGATGTAGTCCGAGGGAAACTTGAGGAGGGGCAACAGGTTGTTCTTATCGGACATTCGATGGGATGTTCGCTAGCTGCAGCTCTCGCAACGAAGGGGGGGCTATTGGCGGATAAATGCGTCGGCCTTGTAGCAATCTGCCCGAAGGCCACCGTTACTGAAAAAGAAAGGAAGGCGATGGCTACAGCAGTATCACTTCCCGAGGTTATATTCAACATCTTTCGGGCTTACGATCGCCGGGGTGGAACATCGTCTAAGTCGGTTAATCGGTTTGTTGGCAGCAACGCCTCAGAACAGGCTAGGAAGTTGCAACTACGGTTTAACGAGCAGTCTAGAACTCCTGTTTGGAGACGGATGGTTAGTGGTCTCAGGTTACCGACAGAGGAGGAGTGGTCTATGATCAAATGCCCAATCTATCTACTTGGGGCTGCCGAGGATCAAGTTACGACTACCAAGGAAGTAGATCTTATACACTCTTGGTTCAATCCTGCAAACAAGAAGGCTCCTATTTCCGATTCTGGTTCTGGAAACAGCAGTTCTTCTGAGGGCTCACCTTCTGGAGAGTATAAGGCAGTGGTGAAGAAATGCATTATCCCTGGAGTTGGCCATGGTGTCATGTATGAATCTCCACAAGTCGTGAGTGGTTTGATTGGTGAATTTATATCTAAGCACGTCAACGAGATACTTTCCATGGGGTGGCAGCTATCGTATCTCAAAGAAGACAAATGGCTGCTTAAGAATCTAGAAAAGTGGACTCGGACGCAGAGTGTGAGCCCGAGGATAGCCGGGCTCACTGCGGATGCACCACGAGGGAAACTCGTTCTGAGCCCTTTCAGAGCAATGAAAACGCTTAGGCAGAACGATTCAAATGGACATAACCCAGTGGATTTTGCCGCAAAGTGGCCAGACGTGAAGGATGTTATTGACATCTCCCACGAGCAGCCCCCATATGACCCAGAAACTCTGGGAAGTGGTGTTAGGTATCACAAATGTGAGTTCTCAATAGAACCTTATTATTTACAATGTAGGCCAACTACGGGGTGCTGACATGTTTCTCTAGTTCCAACCGTGTCAAAGATGCCACCAACTCCGGACGAAGTTGCCGCGTTTATCAAGCTTGTCGACTCGATCCGTGAGGCTAGAGATTATGATGAAGATTCCATTATCGCCTGTCATTGCCACTATGGATTTAATAGAACGGGATTCTTTGTCTGCTCTTATTTGATCCAAAGATTGAATTTCACGGTACCAAAAGCGCTCCAAGCATTCCAGGATTCACGACCCCCTGGAATAAAACATCCGCATTTCATTAATGAGCTTTTTGAGCGGCATTGTTTGGGATTGGAGAGGGCACCGACTTATTAAAGTTGATTCGTTGGTAAGCGATTGGTGCGGTAGGGAACTGCTAGGGTCGCTACCACGTGGTCAAGGTTTCTTTCTTTTTATAGCGTATTCAACTTCCATTCGTTTCCAGGGCAATTTGATATCCTAGTAGGATGACTTGACAGGACTCGATATTTTCACTCAGCATGAGGGGTTTTTCTTTTATTTTTCCTTTTTTTCTTTTATGGAATTCACAGCGTCCTTGTTTTTTTATTTTACTATTTATGATGGCGTGGATCGGATGGGAGGCGACACTTTCCCTTTTCTGGGAGCTCTTGCATTGGCGCATTTTAACTAAGTTTCTTTCAACCGTTACCTTTGTTGCATGGGTGGGGCGCTGTAATATAGACCTTCAGTTATTTCTTGGTTGTGCGTTCAAGGGGTATGATTTTTCTTCCTTCTATTAATGCATTATTCTATCGGAGGTCAGAATAAGATTTAAGTTCGGGCACGTTTGAAACCCGACCTTTGTTCGGGAGTGGGTTCGGGGGCGCTTCGGAGGGAGCTGGAAAAAAGCAAACCTCCGTGGGGGCATGTGTGTTGACGTCAGTTTTGAATTTGGCCGCAATCTTATTCCGACCTCTTTGATCGGCCCGCATCGGTCATCGGGTGGGAGAATACTGGCTGCAACTGCCGAGTGGTGCTAGTGAGTTTATCCGGTTATCTTTAGTGTATCTAATCACCTCGATTATGATTGGAGGATTGGAATGGAGTGGTGGATAGGGCGAACTGCGTTTGGCGAACCATTGAAGTTAATGGGGGTGTGACATGTAATAATCCTTTGATACATTCGGGTATCGCGCTGAGGGTATAATTGTTGGTGGGCTGTGGTTGGGACCCCCCACAGCTCTGTGCAGTGGCAACCCAATGCTTCCTAGCCGATACCAGCGATTGGATATTGATACAGGCAGACAGACAGAAGTGGTTAGAGAATCTGCCTGGAAGACTCCGTGCTTTATTGAGGCTGACAGAAAGAATCCCTCAGGTTAACCCTAACCCTCGACACCTACTTATTATTGATTGTTCACTCCCAGCAGACTGACTGTTTGATAATCTACCAGGTGTATGAGGAGGGATGTGTACTGTGTACTCTACACAGGAGGTATTGTGCTACCACAAACATCACAAACACCATTCCTCTTTCTCCTCCTTCTCCTCCCTCTCCGTGTGACGTGGACTGCATACCTACACGTGAGAGCAAGTGAGTGTGAGAATTGCCTGGAAAGGTAGAAAAATAAATAAACAAATAAAATTATGTTCTCTGGTATGCGGGACATATATTAATTCTGTTTTCCCGGGGGGGGGTGGGAGAAAAGACTGTTTGCTTTTCTGCTCTTTTACACTCCGTCTCTCTGGTGACTGTGGCGGTAGTTTTCCTCCGTCTCAAGAGCAAAGGGTGGTTTACTGTTATTCCGCTGTCCCACCACATCACATCACACGTTGGTCCCTCTAACCCCCCCCCCCTTCCCTGTACGAAATCTGTCCCGTCCAGTCGGTTGCTTTCTAACCCACCCCTCCCTCGCTGCAAGATTAGATCTCGCCCCATATAGTGTCTTATCCGTTACTCACCATACCCTGCAGCTATCCATCACCCCTCCCCCGGAGAGCTCTCTCATCACACTCGCATGGACTCCATCGCGCTCCCTCTCATTACAACATGATGGCAGCCATGGGCGACAGCTCTAATTTTACCCACCGTGGTCGTTCTTCCGGCGGCGCTGTCTTCGCCCGTCTCGCCCAGCCCTTCATCGGCTCCAGCAGACCCCCGAGCTCTTCAGGTCTCAACGGGAGGATCTCGGACTCCACTAGCGCCCCGTAAGGCTCCCCTCGAGGCGAGCTATACAAGTGCAAAGAATTGACGGTCTCTCTCTATCTGTCTCCATAGGAATATACTCAACCCTCGGACAATTCGGTACACGCTCAATAGCCCTATACTTGCCATCTCGGCGCATGTAGACGGCGAAAACGTGGTTGTTGCGGGAAGGGAAATACTTAGGATCCTGAGGGTGGGCAGAAATGATATCGAAGAGGTTTCGACACTGAGGCAGCCAGGGGAGCAGAGGAAGGTGTTTCAGTATGATGTCAAATGGGGAACCCTCCATCAGAAGAATACGATCGCGACTGCGGGCACGAATGGGACAATATGTTTGTATGATGCGAAGGCTGGTTTTCTGGATAGACAGCTTCGGGAACATGGGCGCCAGGTTCATAAAATCGCGTTTAACCCTGCGGATGGGAGGTTGCTTTTGAGCGCGAGTCAGGATGGAACGATCAAGTTGTGGGACCTCCGGGAAAAGAAGAGTAGGCTTACATTTGCGGGAAAGGCGGATGCTGTGAGAGATGTACAGTTTAACAGTAATAACGCTGTGGAGTTTGCGGCCGCGTTTGATAATGGTACTATTCAAGTATGTACCTCACTGCATACATGGGAGCATAGGCTGACTTATGTAGAGGTGGGATTATAGGAAGGATAGTATATACGAGCGGAAAATCAACGCTCACAATGGTCCTGCATTTACAGTAGACTGGCACCCCGATGGGAAACACTGCGCCTCTGGTGGCCGGGACCGTACCGTAAAGGTATGGGACCTCTACGCAGAAGACCCCCGGAAGAAACCAAAACACACAATCGCCACCATGTGCTCCGTCTCCCGCATCGCCTGGCGCCCTCGCAAGAATGGGACAACAGAACTCGCAACTTGTGCAATCAATAACGATCCCCGTGTCCACGTATGGGACCTCAAACGGCCTTATATCCCCGCGCGAATCATGGATGAACACAGTGGCTCTACAACTGGTATACTATGGAAAGATGAGGACATCCTCTGGTCGTGCTCCAAGGACATGACATTTGTCCAGAACGACGTTATCTTTGCAACCCAACCTATCAACTCGCTCCCCCATTCGGCATTCTCATGGGGTCCTACAGATGATTTTACGTTTGCGACACAGCCCCGAGGCCGCGTCCGCCGTAGTGGGCCAAGCTCTGGTCGTTTTGAAACAGATGAAGAAATAACTAGGGAGCGACGGCCAGGCCGCAGCTCATCCTTCAAGGGCTTAAAACCAGCGTTATCGATACTGGAAACACTGAGCGATAAGTTTGTGTCTACACAGGCTGCAGCCCGTATTAATATCCCGGGGCTTTTTGATAAAGACGCATTTATATTTCTGGCTAGACGATACACGCACTCGCTCACGGGGGAGATTGGGGAGATGACGCTCTTGGAGGCATGTGCGGCAAACGCACGGGCAGCTATGAGAGCGCAGCAGTACCGCACCGCACAGACATGGAAGGTACTGCAGATGGCGCTGGAACTGGAAGACAGAATGGGGGAGCGGTATGTGAGGACAGTAGGAAGTGTAGCTGGGGCTATTGTTGCTAGACGGGCGTTAGGGTTGGGGGGGGATGGTTCGGGTGCTGCGACACCAACACCAATGCATACTGCGGTTTCCGAGAGCCCCGCAAGGAGTGTAGTGACACCTACGCAGATGCGACCCGGGCCAGTTGAAGAGGGGCTGCTGCAGCCACCAGCAGTGTTCGGGACGAGCCTAGGAAGTAGTACAGCGAGTACGGATGGCGATGAGGAGGGCGGTCATTCCCACCCTATTTTACGATCGAATTCACGAAATGGCAACGGGGGGGTTAGCAGCGGAGAGGCCAGCATCGACTATCAGGATAAGCAATGGACTGAAATTCAAGCAAATGGTAATACAAGCGTCCAAGGAAGACCTACCGACACCGTAAACGGCTTTACATCCTCCATGAATGTTAGCAATGCGGACACACACCCATACCCCTACTATCCAGATTACACCCCCCAACCCGATATCGACCCTCCGGCCGAGAAACGCCACGGCCGCGAGCGTAAATACAGTCTTGTATCCGAAGCGACCTCCTCTTCATACGGCACTGCTGGCTTCGGCGGTCGTGCGTCAGAGGAAGATGATGATGACGAACAGCGTCGTATCGCAGCACATAGTATGGAGGCGATACAGGAAGAGGATCCAATGCTGAATTCAGGTATTCGTGAGCATGTTCCTGAACTGCGTGTAGGGGAGTGGTATGAAGAGGACCAAGGGGGAAGGGAGCGGCCGTGGAACCCGCAGACTCTCGTGGAGAGTTTTGTCGATTGGTACTGCGAGCGCGGAGATGTACAGATGTGTGCAACTATTGTGCTACTTCTAGCTGGGAGAGTCAGAGTGGATGAGAGGCGGCGCGATGAATGGGTTGAGGGGTATATCCGTGAGTTTCCTCCCCCTTTCTTAGAGTAGGTGGGTAGAGACTAATGGAGGCAGAACTCCTTCGCCGTTTTAAACTATTTGTACCTGCAGCCGAGATTGTCAAAACTACAGTTATCGAGCCCATCCGCGCCACTGGCGGGAACCAGACCTTTGCCAAGGTGGGCTGTGGACGTTGCTTCAAGCCTATAATGCAGGGTGGAAAAGGAAGCTGGTACTGCGAGCGCTGTCAGCGATTGCAAGATGGATGTGTCATCTGTCGTGAAACTGTTAAGGGGAGATGGACAATGTGCCAGGTTCGTTTACTCATTATAAGCCTTATTGAAATGAGAAGTGAGGCTAATAGGTGTAGACGTGTTCTCATGGTGGTCATGATCACTGTCTGAGAGAGTGGTTCTTTGATCATGGAATGGACGCGTGCGCTGCGGTTGGGTGCGATCATGAATGTTTACCTAGGAGTCATTCAAATCCGTAGGTTACTTTTGGAGGAGGACCTTGTATATTATTTGAAAGGGATTTTTCTTTTTTTTGGCTCGACTGGGGCGGCTTTTTTGTATTTCTTCTACTGGTGGGAGGTCTTTTCTTTTATTTGTGAGGGAGGGTTTATTCTTATACATGATACGGCGTTGGTGTTGAAAGAGATGGTGGTTTTTTTTGGCTTTTAGTAGGTGATAGGTCACAAGAGAGATTCATATTTTATCACTCGGTGGCATTTGCCAAGCATTGATAGTGGGATATTAGCAAGGTGGTACAAAGTGGGGCTTGTGTATTATTTTTACCTAAGCATATTTATTCTATCCTTACCCTACAATCTTGACTTACTCTTAAGGTCTAGTAAGCCACAGGTGGCGGTTGGTGCGTGACCGAGCTTCTGAAGCTTAGCTTAGCACGCGGCCACGATGTGAGCTTGCACTAGGAGTAGTTAGTACGGTCACGGAATCTAGTGGGATCGCCGAGTCATTTGCAATCACTCGGGTCTAGCTAGGGGAGTTCCGTGCGACTATTCTTGTTTTATCTAGGGGTTCCTACTGGGTGTGTCTAAGACTTATCTCGGCCACAAAAGGCCAATAGCTACCACCATGCAGTCCCCCCCAGCCGTCTGGGTACAAATCACCATATCTATTTATAACTATATATCCTGTGTGTCTGGCCATATAGCAATGAAATGGGGTATCCCGCTCTAGGCATCTTATCGGAAACCTAGATACTGGGATTTCCTTTTTTGCACCTCTCTCTCTTTCTACTCACTCGTTGGTCACGATACAATAAGTACTCTCAATACTTGAAATTCTGATACCGGTAACAAAAGGAATAAACGCTCATCACATTTCGATCGAGCCGATCCATCTGTACATGGCTCTCTAGTTTTTCTTATGTTCTAATGGTCCTGCGAGTCATCAAAGTCATCACTTGGAACCTCCACGCTAAAGTCTGCATCTTCCCCGACCTTGTAGCCAATGACACTCATGTCTTTGAATCCGGCATCCTGCACAGTGGTTCTCTTCTTGTCTTGATTCGAGATGATTTGGAACCCTTTGCTCAGATCAGCTTGGTCGATGGGGGCTCCGAGGATGATTTCGTCTGCGCTGTCGGATGTGGGGGTGACGATGTTGTCTTTGTTTTCTTGGAGGAGCTCATGGATCTGAGACTTGATTGATAGGAGCGAGTCGGATTGCTGGGCGAAGAGGAAAACGGTGGTGGGTCCGTGTTTCGCGCGTAGGGTTAGGGAGGTGGAGTTTGGCTTTGCGTCCGACTGTTGTGATTTGATGTTAGCGGGATATGTGTATATGTTGGTCCAGGAGGGAGAGGGATGGGCTCACCATCTTCGGTATCTATCGTGGAGGATGACGGGATACAGGAGTTTAGTTGAAAGCAACGTCGAAAGCTGGAGGTTGTAGTTGTTGCTTGGCATGAGTCCCTGCCAAGGAATGCGGCTGAAGCGTCTTTGAACCACAGTCCGATTTCATTATTTCTTTCCAGATGAGTGTCGACATGGGGGTATAGATACGCAGGAAGCTGCTGATGTACCATTTGCTGGTCATCGGCCAAGGTTGTCTTTATCTCATGCGCTGCTTGGTAGTTTACTACTTCGCCGTAATGGATCTTTATCGTATCCTGTATCTCCTCTGGACGTGTTTGTCTCGTGACAATGAGGTGTTTCGGTACATGACGACGAAGCCAGGATTGGCTATTACAAGTCTCTCGTTTTGCACGAACGGCACGTTGACAGCTGTGGTTGGGTTCTAGTATTTTGACCTTAATATCCTGCTTTCGAGTGATTGTGGCATACACCCTCCATGGACAATCACCTTTCTTCGTCCGCGTTCGGCACCGGTAGTCTGCACGGGATCGATCCTTGTGGAGGGACTTGAACTGGAATTTGTCGGTTATGGACCAGTCTTGTATTGCTTCTTTGAAGTCAGCCCATGAAGGGAACAGCTGACCGATATGTATAGGGCAGGAGGCCATCCGAGGTAGTGAGGGATTGGCTTGGTGGTGGTGGTGATTCGATGGGTTATGATAACATGAAGACACTTTGGAAGCACTTGTGAGGATGGGGGGGGGTGAGTTGGAGTCTACGTTTTCTCACAGGGAAGGTTTTTTTTTTTCCATCTCGAACGCTATGGGCATTGTTACTATGACCGCTGTGTGTGGTCTGGGATCACGATAGTGAGGTTCCAGTAAGATTGTCGGTCGTTGGTTGTCTGTGGGCGGGGTGAGGTTGTTGGTGGCTGCATGTTTGGCCAAGCATGATTGCCCGGACAAGAACCGGTTTCGCTGGCATTCGAAACACTTAGGGGAAACGTTTGGCATATCATGTTTGTCTTCCTCTCGGGTCTCCCGGCATACTGCAGATTACCATCCTTGGCTGGGCGCTACCAACAGTTATACTGACGGTCGGACCACTACAACACTCTCGCACAGACTAGTCAAAGCCTAAGTTCGAGCTTTATATGTGGCGAATAGGACCCTCGAGGAACAAACATGTCAGCTCAAGCAGTTTGTATTGGTTTGTATGAGTAATGATCTTCAAAGCCAGCTCTAGTACGGCGTGGGGTTGTTCCTATAGTATCATAGGCCCTGGGTATATGGTTGGTTCCTACTTGATAGCCCTCTCACGAGATGGATGTTCTGTTATCTCCTCTATTCACTCCTCAAGTCGTAATGCCCTATCGGTGGCCTCATGGACTGAGTGAAAATTTTTATAATTATAACCAATTAAAACTCTACTATCGTATCCTCAAGGTTCGAAGCTACAGGGATATAAATATCGGCCTCACTAATAAAAAAAATACCCTGAGACCCTTATCCTTGATAAGAATAGAAGTGAAATTTCTGATAGGTAGTTTAATACCAATTGTTGGTTGGTGGACCAAGTGTAATGTCTACAGTACTTGTCCCCCAGGGAAAGAACCTGAAAACAGGGGGGTCACGATTTGTATGGTAAAATATCTGTGCACGACGCCACACCATACAAAATAGACCCCCCTGTTTTCAGATTCTTTCCCTGGGGGACAAGTACAGTAAAGCCTCCAGCAAGGTATTGCAGAAACATGGCGTTCGAGATCCATGGATCTATTGGTCTTTCAGATTCTCTTGTAATGAGTATTGTCCATAGTACCCCTGCTCATCAATGCTTTTTTACAATAATCTTGCCGGAGGCTGTATATGTCATGTAGTTGGTGGTGTGAGTCACCAAATCGCACTCGATCTTGGCAAGCCAGTACTGGCTAGTGGCCTGTAACAATGTGAATGAATGAATGAATTAAGCATAAGTACACTTGTAATGTAATCAATAAGCTGGACGGCCTAACTCATAGCACCGTGACCGAGGTTTAGGTCTTGAGCGTAGAGTTTAAAAGTTGCCGAAAAATGTAATCACCGTCGGCTCGTGAAGATTATTAATCTTAAGATTAATCATCATCATCATCAATCAATCGGTCATGATTTTGGCACTACACCTGCCAACTTGACTTATACTACCCTACTCTTTTCGTAATATGTAGCTTAAAAGAAAGTTTGAATTGTATCAGTAATCCTCTGTAGTCAGAATTGGAGGGGCTTTTTTCGCTAGGGTAAAGGTGATTTGGACTTTAATAAGCCCCACATGCACTTTGGTCTATCGCTGGGTATTTCGATGCTCTATCTACTTCCTGATTAAGTATTTAGCACGCGGTGTATTGGTTTTTTTTGGCTTACTACGCATATTGGTGTTATGTTCGTGGTTAGTTGTAAAAATATTTGAGCTACCTCACGTCTTACAGACAGGGAAGTAATGACTTGGCTAAAGAAAGTATCTGGAGTACCTTAACATGCAGTATTTTGCTTCTGAATGCTTCTACACAGACCAGTATGATTTGAAATCACTTCCGGGTTTCGTAATTTCCCAAGCTCACATCTAATTAGCCTTATGATCAGATGGTGTGCTTCCTCGTAGTTAGGAGAGATTGAGAATTGTATATAAACTGAGCTTAGTCGCTGTTCTTCCAATAGTAACTCTACTCGACAGACAAAGATCATATTTCATTACTACTTACCTCAAATACAAAACTCAAACACCAAAAATGTCCGGCCCAAACTCTTACCTCTCTGAACCAACGGCTGAATATGCTGAGGTAAAGAGACTCACCTAGACTTATTATCCAACTCTCAAGATACTAACATCCCACAGTACCTAAAGGTCGCTAACCCCGTAGCCGAGCTCGGGTCTCTTGGGAAGACTATAGAGGAGGCTCGCAAAAACTTCAACGAATTTGCAAACTATAGCAGAAGTGTCGAGGTCCCTACTACTGGCCTCACCGTCGAAGAATTCACAATAACCTCACGCGACGGATATCGCCTTCCCATCCGCTCTTACATCCCTGAGCCGCAGGCGAGTCTCGGAGAAGACGAGAACACAACCTGGCCAGCACTTGTGTGGGGGCACCATGGAGGGTGGATCTATGGTGGATTGGAGAGCGATGACACTACCTGTAGAGTCTTTGCTGTAAAGTCAAGGCTTGCGGTTTTGAATGTTAATTTCAGGAAGTCTCCGGAATACGTATTCCCTTCAGCTGTAAACGATATTCATGATTCTGTCAGATGGGTGAGTTGAACCCCCCCCCTCGGGGAGAGGAGCTCTTTGGTTCTTTAATTTAGAAACTAACCCGTACTAGGTTTCTGTAAACGCCGATAAACTACATGCGGACCTCGCCAAGGGTTTCATCATCGCAGGTGCATCAGCAGGTGCTGGTATGGCTGCAGTCGTAGCTCATCTAGCCCGTGATGAGAAACTCTCCCCACCGCTGACAGGGCAGCTTCTTAGCCAAGGGACTTTCTTCAGTCGTCGTTACCTTGACTACATACCTAAGGAATTCCACAATGAGTACACTTCAGATATCGATAACAGAAATGCTGCCATCATTAATGAAAAGACTATGGGATTCATTATTAGTACGTCAATTTCGAGAGTTGTGGGGAGAGTGTAATGTTGCTGACTTGAAGATATGTAGAGCATTTGAAGCCTGATATTTCTAGTCCTTTGTTCTGCCCGGTTCTTTTTGAATCTCATAAGGATCTTCCTAGGGCTTATATCGAGGTTGCTGGCTGTGATCCCTTGAGAGATGAGGGTCTTATTTATTCTAAGATCTTGGTGGGTGATGGGGTCGAGTCGAAGACTAAGATATTCCCTGGGCTTCCTCATGCGTTCTATGAATTTGCACAGTGGGAGGCATCTAAGGAATGGATCCCAAGTCTTCTTGAGGGCGCAAATTACTTGCTTGGGCGCAACTGAATGGCTGATGGTTAGATTACTACCGTGGAGGGTGAGGTCTAGTTGTGTAACGAATTTAGGGAGAAGAGTGAATGATGTAGTATGATTGAATTTAAGCTAGGCCCGTTTTTTATGCTATCTAAAGAATAAAAGACTTGTTCAATTCATCTCTATACCGCGATACGATCATTATCATTACTTATGATTAATTCATTCATTCATCCGATCATTATCATTGTTGTAGATGCTTCCTAATAAGGGTAGCTGATGGGCGGTTTCATATGAGTCACGTGCATCTCTATTTGCTGTGTTTGAGGATTCAGGCAAGGCATCCCATATGAGGGTTTAGGGTTTTCTCTTTTGGAGCATATATCGATAGATCTCTCTATCTCTTTTAGATAATCGATTCAGCACCTTTTACTTCAATCATTACAGGAATCTAGTGAGTGATTTTTTATGATTCCACATCGTCTTAACAAATAACTATAGGGAAAAGAAATCTTCTGAACCCCCATATTGAATAAGAACTAATAAACAAAGTAAAAAACAAAGAGGAAATAAGTGGTGCTACTATACTTCTAACTAGTCTCTTGCAAAAGCACTCTCAACAGAAAAAAAAAATGTACCTAATTAAACATCTCTTTCGGTTCTTTTAGGGTAGAGGATGAGTTATATCTATGCTTATGCACGCCAAAATGCCGCAGGCCATCTAGACCTGTAAAGAACCCATAGCCGTATGTATTATTCTGCTTATTCAACTGTTTCGCCCTCGCTTGTATATCCTTCCCACGTAGCTGTGCGCAGTCGTCTAAAGCATCACTCGCATAAAGCAACGTATATGTAGCTGCCATGCTTGTCGGCAAATGGGTGAGGCCTCGACCAGGGCGTACTACATGTACCCATAAGATGAGGAAGAGGAAAAATACTAGAATTCCGGTGGAGATGGCGAACATAGGGGTTGAAACCACAACCAGACTCTGGGGGAATATTCGTGTCCCATTAATTCTAATAGTGTGGCCTTCTTGGGAGCGTATATCGGTGTAAACCTGTAGGTTTATTGTATATAGGGATCTGTAAACACTTTCAAACGCTTCCACAATGTGGTCCGTATCTGGCACGTGGGTTACATTAGTGAGTTGACGGTGGACTTTCAGCGGTAATTTGGCCATGAGAGCATTGATCCACATGATTGAATGTGGATTATATCCTGGTTGGAGGAACTGAGCTCCAGGGGGTCCACCGAAACCTCCGGGAAAATCTTTTCCAACGTGGCTTAGGGAAGATGAAGCAATTGATTGCTGGAACATGTCATCAAAACCTACTCTTCGATCGATTTCTGGTTTTATGTTTCTAGGGTTGATAATCTCATCGACCTCCGATTTGTCTAATGTCCTTGTGATATCATATGAAGTGACTTGACAGGATTTGTCTACAGTTGCTGTGACATCGGCGATTATCATACTTGAGTTGCAAGCAAGGACGACATTGTCGATGCGATCAGCATATGGAGAGGTCAGATTAGTAGGATTTAGGTCTCCTGATTTTTCTGCCCAACCCACAAAAAAGGTTCCAGGGCATTTGGAAGGTATGAAGAAATCACTGGAAGGCGTTGTGCGTTCAATCCAGCAAAATCCGGTACATGATTCTCCAACAGTCATCATATCATGCCAATCATCTAGCCGACATGGGTGATCAATATCCAGGATGATTTGAGGGTAGTCCCCGGTGGTCCTTTTAACGGTTACCTGGTTTTTCGATAGTAGTTGACAGGAAACATCGGTCCCAAAAGCCAGTGTTTCGCCTTGTATGCTGGAAATATTCATCATAGAGTTTTCATTAAGACTCGGATGATGGAAAGGCATAATATAAAACTCTGGGGTAGTCCAGTTAGGCAGTAAGCTATATCCTGATAGATTTGCTGCTAGGATAAAACATGATTCTAGGTGGTTTGCAGTATAGGTAGTGCTCCAAATTACAGGAGATCCGAGGCGTGAGAAGGAACTATTGTCTATACCGAAGACAATAGCAGGGGAGAAGAGGCCTGCAAAAGCCACTGCTAGAATATTTGCGAGAATAATGGCAGTTGTAAGCGCTGCGAGACCAAAGTTTCCCGATTTCAGTGCTTGGAATGTTTGAAAATGTGGTGGTGTCTTATCGTAGTCTACTGTCAAAGACTTGGAACTTGGGGCTCGTCCGCAACGAAGGATCTCGTAAGGTGCAACCATACAGGCGTATGATCCAATAAAAACCCATAATGGCTCTATGGAAATCCCAAGAACCGTGGGTAAATGTGAAAATAAAAACTTGTACTTAAAAGAATTCTGGGGTGCCGTAATTGATAGTCCTGTAGGATGTAAGATTTCTGTCATAATAGGAGGGTAGTACGTATTTTTAATCCTAATGACGACCAGGAATGAGCTTGTGAGCTAGGTAGGTCATCTAATGGTTATAATAGTATTGTAGGGGGACAAAAAAACCCGGTCATCCACATGGCAACCAACTCATGTTGGTATCCCACAAAACACAACCATGAACTTAGGATTTATTTTCTCCTAGTATAGCAAAGTTATAGGTATATTCTAAGGGTATATAAGTATCTTGCAATAATAGTTTGGTGTCTTGGGTGTTCCTATCAATAGAAATGGTCCCTAAAAACTATTTCATAATTCCTCAGATCCCAAACTTGTTGGATATGTTTAGGCTACAAGTATATGCTCCCTATATGAGGACAGTCCCTAGTCTAATAATTCATGCCCTAAAGGGTCTAATCAGAGCTATGTAACTGTGGAGATAGTAATCTATTATTAGCCCATAAAGTCTATTTTACCTTTATAGTATTTATGATAAGAATGATTAAGGTAATTTTAGATTTATATTCATAATAATAAAAATAATGAGGCTTTTTTGCCATAATTAAATTTTCATATTTGCTTTTAATGTGGTTGTGGAGTCTCTAACAGGCCATGTATATGCATCAGGTACACATTACCTCATACAAATAATTCGGGAAAAGGCAATAAACTACACATTTACCTGCAAGGCTTGTGGGAAATGCATCACCTGAAGCATTTTATAATTCATTTACTAGGAGTTACCCTTTCCACTGCCTTTACTTATCCTTTTCCCCTACCCTTTCCCATCTCTTATCCTTTTCCCTACCCTTTTCCCGAGCCTTTTCGCTCCCTTACCCTTTCCCCTACCCTTTCCCCTAGTCATCCCCTAGCCTTTTCGCCCCCTTACCCTTTTCCCTATCCTTTTCCCCACCCTTTTCCCTAGCTTTTCCGCTCCCTTACTCTTTTCCCTACCCTTTTGCCTACTATTTTCTGAGGTATTATAAACAAAGAATCAAGCCAGAATATATTAACAAATGGTCTATATGATAAGTGGTCTGAATAGTGCTGAGCTACAGAGGTTCAACTCCCAGTGGACTGGGTTTTTTTTTAGTAGAGTAAATACTTGGGAAATGTGTAGGTTATTTTGTTGGGTAAATTGTTAGGTAAAGCATCCAATTTCCCTTAATGTCCTTTTTATAACACCCTAAAATACTCTTTTACTTAGTATCTACCTGTGAAAAATTTGATTCATTTCTATGGTTTGATAGAGAGTAATGGTTATTTGAGGTTGGCCTTTCTGGTTGCTATCCCAATGACCGGGTATTTTTGTCCCCCTACAATACTTATGTATCAAAAAATAGGTTGAAAAGAGTCAACCAAAACCGTAGTATGACCTGTTTGACCCGCCCACAAGCTGATAACTGGCCGCGAGAGAAAAACCTTTATCGTACTGTATGGGGTATTGGGGAACTGACTATTAGTTTTATCACGAACGTATACATACAATAGCAGCGTCAATAAAATAGCAAAAAACAAAGTGTACAAAAACCCCAAAGGGCCCCAAACCATATCAACTGGATTGAGACCTGACTTCTGTGCACGTTCAAAAGGTTGTTCATGATCCGAATGTACAGTGGAAACAAGACTACTCTTGGCGTCCATTGTGTCTTGCATGTCTATTACTTCTATATATGGTCCTTGGCCATCGACTAGACGAAGCCGGTAAAGACTAGGGCTTTTCATCAATAGTTCTTGTTGCTCTGTCGGTTCGCGGTACTCTGCGTTATTCATATTCTGGCACAAAGCAGGGCTCTGTGATAGCGTTTGCATTAAAGCAGCAATACTGTTTGGCTCTCCATCAAGATTGCATCTCCGGCCCCATGTGGAGATGAGGAGGCATAGAGTGAGAAGGCTCAAGATTATGAATCCCGTCTGGCAGAGCCTACACCAGATTTTGTTGGCAACAAATGCTCCTATGTTAAATTCGCGGGTAACATTAACTACAGTAGATGGTCCGTCGTTATCCGTAAATCCGGAAGCAACCACAAGTGAGAACAACAATTTGTACGCTTTAGTATATGTATTTCCAAGATCTACAGGGTCTAGCAGGTTGGAAAGTGTCAAGTTTGATTCCCCCGAGAGTGACAGGCCCGCCAAAGACTGCGGGTTAAGTAAATTGACGAAGGGGAAAGGCCAGTTGTCTACCCAATTTGCAAACTTTTGATCAAGGTGCAATCGTGGGTCAGGGAACTCTGGGGGAACATAGCGGGAGTGAGAAAAAATGCAGTGAACAACCACATGAGACTAGAGTAGAAAACAGACCAATGCCTAGGCTAGGTCAGTCACATGGTGGAATATCAATTCTATCTCTCCATGACTAACCTTTTCTTGGAAGACCAATACGGAATAAAAGGAGGAAAGCTGTAACTATAGTCGAGTAGTAGACTGTTTTCCGCAGTGGCACCTCCAGGTTTTGATAGCTGGAAAAATGGTTCGAGAGGCTTGTAATTATGGTCTGCTCTGGCCCAGATAAGACCAAAGATAACTGAGATACTTGTAGGTAGGTAGTTGAACATGATCTCTGCGTGTATCGGTAGATTTCCATGGCTTAGGTCGCCGAGCATTAGACCCTCGTTACTGTATGAGATCCGAAGTATGAGCTCGACTAGAAAAGCAAGTAGTACGCATAATAGTATAAAAAAGACCAAGAAAGGTGGTTGAATTGTCCATGGTTTCCAGGTCTTTCTCTGCCGGCCCTGGTCTTCAAAGAGATTTATTATTCAATGCAGACATAAGATAACTGTTAATAGACATACCTTGGCTGATACCTTCTGAGGTTGAGCTCCAGCTCGTCTCCTCCAGCTTGGAGTATTTCATCATATCTTGTGGTATTATACGACCTAGATATATGGGCAGGAATGGCAGGTTGCAACTAGGGGGGTATATATTTAATAGTGTCTCCAACAAGCAAAGAGGGGGCGTGGCACAACAGGTCTCCTGCTGAGACACTATGAAACATTACAGGCCAGTGAGAACTCGGGGGTTTTTACTGGTATTCCAAAAAAATACTCTTGCTGCAGAGCGAACTCTACTCGCTAACCTGGTTTCCGTAATAATTTCCACAATAATATAATGTTGCCCTGCATAGGGCCTGTTAATAGCATTGCAGGAAAAAGCTAAGTTGTCATAATCATACAAAATGATATGTAGGAATTAAGGAATGTGAATATGTAGTTTTGATAGGTGTTTGTCACTGCCTCTCCTCATTAGCCGCTCTTTCAGCTTATATTTTCTTTTTCCGACAAGAAGTATAACTTCGTGAGGCGTAATGCAGCATACTACAATAGCGGAAAGAGGGGTGTTTTCACTACCACATCGGTGAGAATTACGGTTTTAAGCTGAAAGTGCTACCGAGTTGGTCAAAAAGCCCTGTAACACAGCCGACATAATCTAGCATTCTCCAGAATACCGCACCAATGCCATACCAAAAACACCCCGCTTTCCTGTACTGTAATCAGATACATGTATAGTCTCCGGTAAAATTATTGCGAAAGCAGGTGTAGCGAGCAAGGGTTTTGTGGTCAGTACCCGCTGCTAGAATCTTTATTGCCGAAATCAAATGCCAATTAGACCTTTGAGTCCTGAGTGGCGCATTTTTGTATTAATTTTGCCGGAGACTGTATACTCGCTGAAAGATAAAGTCTGTCGCCTGCAACCAGGCTTCCATATAAGGAAGCGATGTACCCAGACGACAGACTTTATCTTTCAGCGAGTAGTACTAGGGTGTAGAAGAAAGTCTGGTGATCGGGCGGTGCAGTGGCTAGCCCAGTGATATCACCTCTCTGGGATGTCTACCTGAGAGACAGGAGAGGGTGATCTTGATCCACCACTAAACATCAAGAGGGACGAATTAACAAAGCCCTCCCACAACCCATTCCTAATTTACCATTTAAGAAAGAGATAATTTTAGGGAAGGTATATAACATGATCATAGAGTATCTAAGATACCTTAATAAATATTTAGGACAAAAAATGCATGACTTACATCTACAATTGTGATTATACTTTAAGTAGGCCTCATGCCTTCAGTGTGGCAGAGTCACTGTGCCACTTGTGGCTAAAGATCAGCATGTCTTGCCAGAGAATTTCCATTGCAACTGTTGGGGGCAGATAAAGACTCAAGAGATAAGTATGAACGGACTGTCCTTCACACAGCGGCTTTGTGTAGAGATGATAGGATGGTAGAGCTGCTTTTGGAGTCCAATGCAGATCCAGCAGCGAAAGGTGTGGACGGGTGGAGTGTACTACATGTAGCAGCTGAGATGGGCAGTGTAAGTACTATGAAGTTGCTAGTTGAGGGTAAGGTGGATGTTAGAGCAAAGGATTCAGATGGGTGGACTATTTTACATACAGCGGGATGAAGACGTTGTTAGATTGGTGTTAAAATATGCAATGGAGCTGAACTGTGTAAGGGACTTGAACTCGAGAAACTCGGCGTTACAAACCCCACTGGATCTTGCAATTCAGCAAGGAAATGATGCAGTGGTGGCGTTGATACTTAAGGAAGTTGATAGCAGTTTCTTCTCTCTCATTAGACGTCTTATTGGGGGGTATAGTATTTTCTTTATTCTAAATATGTAGCTATTATATGGAGTAGATATCAAATTAAGAGTGTGAGTGGTGTGGGTTTATTATTCTGTCAATTCAGTTAGACTTGGTTGATACCCCCGCTATGTAATATTCTTAAAGCCTGAGGGGACTCTATTCCCCAAAGACCTTGAAATAGCTTCATCCATCGATTCTAGTTGAGGATAGCTAGAGAATTATAGATCTCTTATACGACAAAGAACGTCAATTACCATATTAGGGTTTATTGATACTTTGAAGTGAGAGACCTTAGAAATGTGTAGTAATGAATTCCTGGGGGCCTAGTTAATCGTTAGCAGCACATTCCTTCTCATTTCAACAACCAGTGTTCTAGATGATTGGAGGAGTTTTCTTCACTCTCTAACATACTGCTACTATTCAGTGGTTAACTGGGGTCTCTTTGCCCTACTTGGCTTTTCTCTCTGGACCTTGTCGATTTGTAGGTCATCTTATATAGTAATCCAAGTCACAGTATATTATAATTCCATTAAGACAGAACTGAAGCCTACACGGAACCCTTCCATTACTGATTAAAGCTGGTCACTCCTCTTTCTCAGGATTCATGCGTATTGAGCTACTCTAAACTGAGAATTAAAAGCCTATAATTCATATCTAACACCCCTCTCATATATTTACCGGTAGCTCAAGCAGTCCTAAATCTCTATACCGTCCTGCCCTCATTGGATCAATCACCAATAACTTCTCCAACCAACCCCTCATCTCCTCCCTCTCCTTCTCCTCGTCAACCTCCTCTTCATCCTCTTCATCCTCCTCACCCCTCGGCTCTTTCCGTATCCTATGCAACAATCCCATATACCCCACCAGCGCCTTCAAGATATACTTACACTCCCCCTGCCCCAGTAGCAACTCCTTTAACGTGTCAATCTCATCCCCAAGCATAAGCAGCCTAACCCCACGTGTCATAAACGGTGCAATCGCCTCTCCATGCTCCTGAGTGGTGGTAGTATTCGAGTATATCAACCAACGATGATAGAACCACACCGAGCTATCATACGGATTAGTCGCTATATTGCGCTTGAGAAGCTCCAACTCGTCTTCTAGGAAATCCATCCTCTGCTGCTCGCCGTATCCACGCTCTGTGAGGAGGCGTGGGATGAGCTTGGAGCGGTTGTGCCATGCGCTGTAGTTGGACATGCCGCCGACACCTTGTAGCATTTTAGTCGTGTATGCGAATTCCTGCTCTACAAGGCTGGTGGTAGTGGTAGTAGTGGTGGGGGACTCGATGCTGGAGACTACGAAGCGGCGGTACATCCAGCCGTGGAAGTTGCGGACGTCACGTCGGAGCATGAGGCCCACGAGGTTGAGCTCTTGTTGCCAGAATTGGGAGGAGGCCGTTGGAGGGAGGAGGTGAGTGGACTGGTGCAGGGTCCAGAGACGGTGGTTCCAGATCCAGTAGCATTTTGGGTGTGAGGAGAGAAGAGGAAGGAGGAACTGCAGCTCGTCTTTGAGGGACTGGGTGAGGGTGGAGTAGTGGGCTTCTTTGAGGGCCTCAAGATTGTTTTCGGGAGAGCTGGGCCCCGGGGTGAAGGGGGTGAAGAGGGTCTGTTGTAGGATCTGGCGGCGATAGTTCCAGATTGTATAGAACTCGGGGTTGAGCTTGAGGAGTTGGGTGGTGGTCTGGAGGGCGAGGGGGGTGTGGTCGTTTGATGCCCTCTGCTCATCAGCAATATCATTAGCAGCTGCCAGTATTCCACTGGGAAGAGAGAGAATCAGACCTTTTCTTGGACAAGATCACTTAGATTATTGTATTCGACAATCTTCTTTAATTCTCGTGCTCTGAGATGCTCATCCCGAGACTGGGCGGTGTATTCGCTGCGGGAGATGCCGTGCTTGGAGCGCGGTCAGCGGGGTAGGCACGGCGGTGGGGGAGGGGAGGGGAGGGGAGGGTGAGAGTTACGCTGGCCATGGCTCTGGGGATTTTGATATATAGTTGTAACTGTAATTATAATTATAAATATATATAGCTGTTGGGTGTATTATCGAGATATAATTGTGTAGATGTTTGGGTTGCGTAGACATAGACCTGTGCCCTTACTGGTGGATGTTTGCCTCATCTGCGGTGATCTCTGCGGGCCTTCCCTCTGCATGAATCTCACTGTTAGAATCCTCCTCGTCCACTCACCCCCCCTTTATCTACTGTCTCTGGTGTAAATATATATTCTCCCCCCCTCTCTCTCTTAAACCTCATGCTACATCTCCGGTAACCTCTGTCACCTCTACAATGACCGTCAAAGGCGTCTTGATCGTGGCCTATCTCGACCTCCTCATCCCCCTCGCCGTCTTCCTCAACGTCTACCTCTACTTCTACCCCGTCTTCCACTTCTGCGCCTTCCACAGCCCTCCCGATGGCAGCATAGCTCCATTCAGGCTCCTCGCACTCGGGGACCCCCAGCTGGAGGGGGACACGACACTCCGTCGGTATGCCAGCCAGCACCAGCCCGGAGACCCACTCCTGAGCTACCTGGACCCCGAACACCTCAAGCGCGACTTCCACCGGTACAGGAAAACCCTGGACCTATGGGGGAACGACCTGTACCTCTCCCACATCTACAAGACCATGAGGCGACACATGGGGCCCACGCACACCGTTGTTCTCGGCGACCTGATCGGCAGCCAGTGGATCGGCGATGATGAGTTCAACAAGCGTGGAAACCGCTTCTGGGAGGTCTTTAGCCAGGGGGTAAAAGTAAACGCATCGGATATCGACAGCGGGAGTGCTTCTGGTGACCACTGGAGACACAAGGTCATTACTCTCCCCGGGAACCACGACATCGGCTATGCAGGCGACATGAACCGTGGTCGTGTTGACCGGTTCGAGGAGATGTTTGGTCCCATCAACTACGCTCTCGACTTTACCCTCCAGGACGCAACCGCCGAGGACGGGAATCCCCCGTCGTTGAAGATTGTGGTGCTGAATAGTATGACCCTTGATGAGCCTATCCGTGACCGGTCACTTCGCGACGACTCATATGCGCTTGTTGATAGTGTTAAGGAGAGCTACACTGGGAGTCCCCGGGAGGCTACGGTTCTTTTAACACATCTGCCGTTCTATAAGACTGAGGGTGTATGTATTGATCCTCCCTTCTTTACGTATTTCCCTGAGCACCATGGTGGGGGTATCAAGGAGCAGAACCACCTCAGTGAGGCTACGAGCGAGAGGGTCTTGAGCTCATTCTTTGGTCTTGCGGAGAGCGGGAACCAACGTGGTATTGTCCTTACCGGCCACGACCACGAGGGTTGCGACGTGAGGCATTCTCACATTGAATCTAAGAACGATGGAGCCGGGGGTTGGAATGCGACCAAATGGGAGCACTTGCAGACTGGCCTGGAGAAGAAGAAGATGGAGGAGACGGAAGCGGCAAAGAGTGGGGTTAGAGAGGTTACAGTGCAGAGTATGATGGGGGGTTATGGTGGGAATGCGGGGTTGGTGAGTGCATGGTGGGATAGCGAGAGGGATTGTAAGTTTTCTACTTTTTATTATTATTATATATTTATATTTGGGTCTATTGTTTGCTAATTGGTTTGATGGTGTAGCATGGAGATTTGAGTACTCTACCTGCGCTCTAGGGACACAGTACGTGTGGTGGGTGGTTCATGTAATTGATATCATCTGCATGGTTGCGGGAGTCTTATTGTATTCTGCACATCAGCGTGATGCGGCGAAGAATATGGAGAAGGCAGCGAGGGTGCAGGAGATGCTGGATACAGAGAAGAAGAAGGCTTAGATTTGTGGTTTTGATTTGTATATTATTATTATGATACCTAAGGAGATGGGATTGCATAGCGAAGGCGTGTGTTTCGTGTGTAATATTTTTTCTATTAGAAATATACTCTGGGGTTTGCTTTTTCTGAATTATGTGTTTGTGCAAACACCTCAGGGGTCTTGGAATGACCGAGTGACGTCTCATGGATAAGTGGGCACAGTATCGGATTTGTGCTATAGGAGATTTGATATAGTAGCTATCTACAAGATATTACTCTGAGAAATATAGTAGCCCTTCCCTATCCTCACTTGTAATATGAACCTAGATATAGTTACCCAATAACCAATACTCTACAATACCGCAACCGAGAGACTGGGATTGGAATATTCAACACCTGTACTAGGTCTTATTTATTATTCACCCCAATTAGTAACTCCTCCCCTTTAGAAACCCTATATTTTCATCATTATTCCATATGTTCATCCCAGCAAAAATAAGCCCAACATCCGTAAATGCGAACAAGTCGTACTTTAGTATTAGGAGAATTTCAATGTTCCACCTAATATAGACAAACACGCTCATTGCGGCCCCTGGAGGGGAGTGTGATGTATATGCTGAAGGTGGGTGGGACTTGGGACTTGGGGGGGAGGTATATTATGGGTAGACCGTGGTTCTTCTTCTTCTCCAGGGGGATAGATTCGTGCATTTCAAATACACCCTCCTAATATCTTCGATCCACTTCACTTCTCCAGGCACTCAATTCTCTGTTGATAGGCCATAATTCCGGGGAAGCAGAAGAAGCATAAAAAAAAAAAAAAAAGGACAGACAGCCGTTTATTTATTTTTTTTGAAGAAATCCCTATTTGAAGAAGAAAAAGATTGTTTACATGACAACGCCGGAGTTGGAAGCAATACGCTGTAAAAGAGTATGTTAGTAAACATATAGATTAAAGATACAATGTAAGCTGGGGGGGGGGGGTTCTTACAGGCCACAAATCCGCCGCTTCCTTTCCAACAGGACCAGTAATTGCTGATCCCTTCATTTCACCCTTAGGGTTAACGATCTATCTCCACCGTTAGCCTCAATGCCCCACCCCCATCCTTCGCTCTACCACCCAAACGCCTCCCCCCCTATCCAGGAGTACATACCACACCAGCATTATCCTCAAAATACAGATAAATCCCATCAGACCTCCTCCATGGCTTACTCTGCCTGACAACAACAGCGGGCATGACCTTCTTCCTCAGCTCGGGCTTCCCCTTCTTTACGGTAGCCATAACCATGTCACCGACACCAGCAGCTGGGAGACGGTTAAGACGTGCTCCGATTCCCTTCACGGAAATGATGTACAAGTTACGGGCGCCGGAGTTGTCGCAGCAATTCATGACGGCACCGCTGTTTGTTATTGTTAGATTTTTTCTTTCTTTCTTTCTTTCGTCTCTCCTAGCTTAGTTGTGTGTGTTGGGGGGGGAGGGTATAACGGACACTGGTAGACCGAGCGTCATCTTGAGCTTATTACCGGCGGCACCACCGCGTCTAGAAACATATGTTAGTACATCATTTCTCTATCGTAGTGAGGATAAGAGGAATTTTGAAAAATAATTCATATAACGTACCCACGCTTCGACATTGTGAGCTGTTGTTATTGGGTGTTAGTACGGTGAGGGTGAAAATGGGGGACGTCGTCGTCGGTCGGTGAGACGTGAAGGGTCGTTATTATTGTGGTGCTGGTGTTGACGGCGGTGATTGTTCGTGTGTGAATTTGCGTAGGTTGGATGGATGTGTGGGCGGGGTCTTGGCGGTGCGTGTGAGCTTAGGGCTAAAGGCTGAGCAGTCACAATATCCCCCGGTTACAATATCATCCACGGTGTGCAGCAGCGTGTGTGCAGGTGGTGTTTCAGTAATTGTTCTTATAGGCCGAGGAGAACATAATTTAAGTAAGGCGATCGCTTGTTTCCTACTTTATTACCCTCTTACTCTGCTGGTTAATATCTAATAATAATATTAGGGTTAGGGTTGGGCATCACTCGATGCTACTAAGGGTCATGCTGTTGTTATACTTGCCAGCTCCTGTAGCTCTTTGTATTGGGTATCATTTTAGTGTACTTAACCTAACTGTAATCTGTGCGGCGAATAAAAGACCTGTGATGCATCACTTGCTACAATCTCAGTCTCAATAGAAGTGGATCCTGCATTAACAGAAAAAATGAATTTTAGTCAACACCTAGAATAACAGATCTTGCCTCTACTATACGGCTCAGCAATTGCCAAGCTGCTACATATCCAACTAAAATTAATAGATAATTATTTTGTTTGTGACACATAAATTACTTGTCAACTTAATACTTAATGAGGTTCTGTCGCAGGTGACCTGCTGTGACCCGCACTAATCCTTATTCTAGTAACACCCATCATTTCCCCTTTCTCGCCGCAGCTTCAGCACGTCTCTCAGCTTCCCGCTTAGGTCTCTTTCTCTCTGGTTGCACCGCAACCTCGACGCTCACCCTTCGCTCAGAATCACGCTTAGGACGTTTCCGTTCATGAGGTTCTTCTTTACGGGAAGATGACCCTTTCCCAGTGGTGGGCGCGGCAGGAGAAGGAGGTTTCTGGGACTGGCTTTGTGGCTTCTGCGAGTCGAGGGAGCTGGCTGTAGAGTCACCGTAGAGAAACGGGAGTGGGTAGTCCGTTGATTTGAATTTAATAACTAAAGATAGATGAATTAGATTTGATAGTGAAAAAAAGAGAATAAGAGATATTTTTTGGGGGGGGGGAAACTAAGAAGTACCGTTCTTGCATTTCGGGTCAACCCCGTTGATGAGCAGGAGACTCTTCACCTCCGGCAAAGGACGCTGCTTGACCAATGTGGGTTTGCCTGTAGAGTTCTCACTAGGGGCTTTTGCATCTCCAATACGGCGAACCTCCTTGTATACGAACTGGGGGTTCGTTTGTGAGAATGCTGCTTTCGAGAATGACGGGAGTCCCTCAAGAGCTGACATTTCCGTACTCTGGATGACGCGCTGCGAAGCTCTCTCTGGTAGCTCGCGTCATTGGACTCTCTTTGTTACCCGGATGTACAAATATACAACCCTAACCCAGTAGTGTGGCTCTCTTTTTTGCCCCACATCACCCCACTAGAACTTTGTGTGTATAAAGAGTCATACACCACTCACTCTAGTCAGGCTTCAGCAAATACAAGTGATGGCGTCGTTCAATCTGTTAATCGCCCAAAAGGTTTGTGGAATTCCCTTGGACAGTATTAAACTCGTCTTGCTAATAACTCTTAGGCACAACTAGCTCACATCTACCCCGCGCTCATCGCGAGTAGCATTGTTAATGGATCAAACCCTGTACAGCCTGTTGCTGTTATATATAAGGAGGTTGAGCTCCTTGATAAGTCAAACGCCGATTCTTCAATCGGGGTTCAACTTGAGGGGGATGATGTAATTTATGGACCGGAGGCTGTTCTTAAGAAGTTGATTTCTGCCTACCCACTCCAGCTCCGCGGGAGCCAGGGTGCTTTGGTAAGGAGCTCTATACATAGTCATTCTTTAGGGGTGGGACTGATTCTAGTAGGAGGATGAATGGGTTGCTTTCACACTCACCCGTCTTTCTGGTGGGGGCAAGGACTTCAAATCTACATCTGCTGCACTTGAGGAACTCAATAACCACTTGACTCTACGCACTTTCCTTGTTGGGTACACTCTCTCGATTGCAGATATTTCTGTCTGGGGTGCTCTTAACGGTAATGGTCAGGCGATTTCTGCAATCAAAAGAAACCACCTCCCCAACTTGGTCCGTTGGTTCAAGTATGTTGGTTCTATTGAGAGGGTTGCTACCGTCGTGGATACCTTCAAGGCTGAGTTGACTACCAAGAAGAAGGCGAAGAGCAAGGAGGGGAGCTACGAGATTGGCCTCATGGATACAGATAAGGGCGTTGTTACTAGATTCCCTCCAGAGCCATCGTAAGTACACCATAATACCCAAGGTTTACTCTGCCTAACATTGCTCTCTTTCGTAGTGGTTATCTCCACATTGGACACGCAAAGGCAGCCATGCTTAACCAATACTTTGCCCAACACTACGGCGGAACAATGATCATCCGTTTTGACGATACCAACCCTACAAAAGAGAAACAAGAATTCCAAGACTCAATTCTCGAGGATCTTTCCTTGCTTGGAATCAAAGGGGATAAAGTAACCTTTACTTCCGACCACTTTGACCGTCTCTACGAAGAAGCCATTAGAATGATTAAAATAGGAAAAGCCTACTGCGACGACACTCCTCAAGAGCAAATGCGCCACGAAAGAATGGAAGGTATCGCCTCCAAGAACCGAGACCGAACCGTCGAGGAGAATCTAGCTGCATTTGAAGAAATGAAAAACGCAACAGAGCAAGGAGTCAAGACCTGTCTCCGAGCTAAAATCAGCGTCGATGATCCAAATAAAGCCATGCGTGACCCTGTTATCTACCGCTGCAACCCAAGTGTCCACCACCGCACAGGCGACAAATATAAAGTCTACCCCACCTACGACTTTGCCTGCCCCATCGTAGACTCTCTCGAGGGTGTCACCCACGCCCTGAGAACAATCGAGTACCGTGACCGTAACCCGCAGTACTGGTGGATGATTGAGACTCTCGGACTCCGCAAGGTCCACGTATGGGACTTTGCCAGACTTAACTTCATCCGCACGCTTCTCTCCAAACGCAAACTCACCTGGTTCGTCGAGCAGGGCCTCGTCTGGGGCTGGGATGACCCACGATTCCCTACCGTTAGAGGTATCCGCCGGCGAGGCATGACGATTGAGGCCCTCCGCAGCTTCATCCTCGCGCAAGGACCATCGAAGAACGTCGTAAACCTCGACTGGACCATCATCTGGGCCGGCAACAAGAAGGTCATTGACCCAATTGCTCCTCGCCACACAGCCGTCATCAAGGCCAGCGCTGTCAAAGCAAAACTCACCGGTGGTCCCTCTACCCCCGTGGTTGAGGATAAGCCAAAGCACAAGAAGAATGCCGAAGTAGGCCTCAAGAAAGTCACGCTCGGAGATGAGATCCTCCTCGATCAGGAAGATGCAAGGTCTTTCAAGGAGGGTGAGGAGATCACGCTTATGGACTGGGGTAATGCCTTCGTCACACGTATCGTACGCCCTGATCCTGCTGGCGACGTGACGGAGCTTGAACTCACGCTCCACCTCGAGGGTGATTTTAAGAAGACGGAGAAGAAGGTTACTTGGTTGGCGACTGCGCAGAAGACGGTTGAGGTTGAGCTTGTTGATTTCGATTATCTGATCACGAAGGAGAAGCTTGAAGAGGAGGACGATGTGAAGAATTTCCTCACCCCAAAGACTGAGTTTAGGGAGGATGCGGTTGCGGATTGTAATGTTGCGGATGTGAAGGTGGATGATATTATACAGTTTGAGAGGAAGGGGTATTATAGGTGTGATGAAGCTGCGAGCGAGGGGAAGAAGGCGGTGTTCTTTTGTATCCCGACTGGTAAGGCGGAGAAGAAGTAGGGTGTTTTTTGGGCAGAAGTAAAAAGTATTTTTTTATTATTACGCAGCAGAAATGATTGGGCTTTGAGTAATTATTTTATTGCTTGTGTTTTCACGAGATTTTGTTTGCCTCGCCTAGAACTTGGCTCGAGTGACGCTTTATGACTACTATCTTTTAACTTTGTGTAGACGAGTAATGAAATTCTCAAGCCATTTAGTCCCGTGTGTTTTTGTTTTCTACCTTAGATTATGCTATGCCTTTTCCATCATGTGGGGTGACAAGGTAGAAACTTCAAATGCACTACTCCTGCTGTAAGTATATCTAAACCCTTTTACAAACATAGATCTTACTAGTAGCCAATTAGAAAATAATATAAAAGATTATTTAACGCTGAGCGAACGACCTCCTCCAGGACCGGGATTAAACCTGACCCCAAATATCCGTTGCTGTGTGGACTGCCACTAGGCTACAGCTGGGTATATGTTACTTTAGATAGCTGTTCAATAAGTATAGTGGAGGCTCTGTAACCATTTTAACTGGCTGTAGAGGCTAAATAGAGTATAAATCTAGTCTGAACCATCTGTATTCAATACTACCAAGCACACTGTATATAAAAACCCGCCATCTAATAATTCTCACAAAGGGGATCATAACCCATCACTCGATCACTACTAGAAATTACCACGATCACTAACCAAAAAGCAAAAGCTCAAGAACCCCCAAAAACACAAGAGGGGCAAAGGGAGGAAAACAAAAAGCAAAACACCATCTTACCCCAACTTCCCATCTTCCCCATTATCCATACCCACCTATAAGGGAAAGAAAGGAGGGAAGAGAAGGGAAGGCGCAACGCACGGACCACAGGCTTTCCCGCGGCTCAAAATCAAGCCTTTTTTTTTTCCCTCTTTCTCCTCGCCACGTATCTTCCTCTCTCCCCCGGGGCCTACAGTCTAACCCCACCCATTCCCGTCGAAACCCACCCACCCCACCCCCACCCACTCATCACACACAGAATAATTAATTTAAAAAAAATAAAATAAAAATAAATATAGATGACACACCCATTTATTCTCTGCGCGCTATGGACAATCTTCTTCCTACTACTACGCGGCGGTCTCGAGATTGTGGTACTATCGCGGGCGCGCGACGAATCCTCGGCGTTTACGGTTGGAATGGCGACGATTGCGGCGGGAATGCTGGTTTTTAGTGTACTTTGCTCGATCTTGGTCGTGAGGACTTTGACGAGGGTTGCGAATTGATGAGTGGGTTTGGGGGGAGGTAGGGGGGGGAGGGGTTGTGGGGTTGTGGGGTATTAGGTGGATGGGGCCGTTCGGAGGTGGGATATGAGGGAAGGGGGATTTAGAGGGCGTTTGGTTTGGGATGTGTTATGGCTGTTTTAAAGAGGGTATGGTTTTATTCTTTTTGTCTTTTCTTGTTCACTACTATAGGCGGGAGGCGTTAAAAAGGGTTTGAATTCGACAAGTTCTATGTTGAAATATGGTGTTCCATTGCATTTGTCAACAAGAATGGTGCTTGAGATGGGGCTTCGTATCCTCATAGAACAAGGGTCAATATATGATATTGTTATAACAGGAGTCTATATACTGCGGCTCTTATCAAAGCCGCGGATGAGGAGACAATGATAATCTATCCCACGTGGTCGAATATCACACACTGTTTGAGGATGTTTCTTGAGATAGTCCCATGGGTATATGTAGTCGTATTGACTCATAGATAACCTGAATCAAAGTCTTGATCGCTGAGCCCCGAGGCCTTTAGCTGTGATGTCTGGATACTGTCACATTTGCTGCAAGAATTACGTTTATTATTTATATCATCACTATGCCTCAAGCATGAACTCATAATCGCTACAAAGAAAAAAAAATAAAGCCCTACAAGCAGAGTGGTATAAAATAACATTTCAGTTTTTTCTTCCCTTACCCATACAAAAAAATATAACCCTCCATCCCAATGTTTATCTCTTCTTATTTTCATCTTCACTTCCCTCATCCTCCCCCTCTGCAGTATTATACACACTCTCATCGAAGCTCTCCTCCGCCCATAGAGATCCATTCTTACTATGTCTCTTTAGGTTCGCCCCTAAGCGACCTGCATCAGGTCGCTCTGTGCCCTCTGAGCCAGCCTCACTCATATCGTCCATCTCTGGCCGCTCCGTGCCGTCCGTTTCATCATCGAGATAGCCCTCACTACCTATGCCATCATCTACATCCACTGCGTCCTCATCATCGAATCCAACTTTCCTCCGATCAACAACTTCCTCACCCCAGTCACCCACGCCAGTGAGTCCCTTGAGCCCTCCGCGCCATGGTCGGCATCGCTTGACGAGTGTTCCACAGCGTAGACAGGACCACCCATCACCCTCCTCAAGCTCAATCTTGCCAGCGATGCAGATGTAGCAGTAGATATGGCCGCAGCCGACAGCTTCGTAGGGATTTACAACATCGGTCGCTTTCCCCCCTGTGGCACCGGGATCGGCGGTAGCATCGGTTTCCTTATAGCAAATTGCGCAGGTGCGTTCGGGGAGAAAAGAGAGCTCCCCATGGGCTTCGCCGGGGATCGCGTTGTTGCCGCGGATCTTGCGGAGTGCTCGGGACCACCAGCGACGCCAGCGGGATACACGGATAAGTGGGAGGATGAAGAGGAGGAATTCGGTAAAGGCGTGCCAGACGAGTTGGCGGTTCAGGTATTCGAAACTTACTTGACGGCTAACAATGTGAGAGGGGGAGACGAGACGCATGCGGAGGATGCGGTCGAGGAGGGTACGGTAGTGGCCGGTTACGAGGAAGGCGGCGAAAGAGACAAAGGCGAGGGTAGAGTGAGCGGTAGAGAGAGAATCAACAATGCGGGAGAGGCGTTCGGTGAAGGGGGTAGACTTTGGGGGGGGGGTTAGCTAGTGATTCGGAGGTGGGGGTGGAGAATTAAATTCAAGAAAGGGTGGGGGTGGCTTACATCTTCGGGGTTAGAGCGAGATAGGAGGTAGAGATGTAGGCGCTGGTAAAAATACCGGCCACCAACTGTCAAGAGACCATACGCGGACTTTTGCAGAAAAGTTGGAGGATGATCAACTGGGCCTGACCGCCGGGCATCAGTGTAAACAAGGTTCTGGAGAGCAGCGCCATATGTCGCGTTGTGATCCCATATTGTAAGTTTGAATAAAGCCGCCCGGAGTAACAGTAAGAATTCAGGCTCCCAGTTTTCTTTGAGTGCCGGCTATAGGCAGAATTGTAGCAAGTTAGCACTCATGTTCCGAGTCGCTGAAGAAGGGAGTTTGTTATAATGAAAAAAATAGAAAACAATGGGGGGAATAGATAAAAATAAAAGATAGCCTAGAAAAACGATGCAAACATACCCTAAAGTATTTCAACCCACTCCAAAGCTGTCCTTTTAAAAGTTCCAACAACTCTTCATCCAACAACTCTGTATCCAACTGTCCAACCCTAAAAGCCGGTCTCTTCCCATCACCTCTACTCCCAAAAAATGCCCCTATGCGTGAATGACCTGCAGTGCCCTGCTCACGTCTTGACTGCACGGTCACTATGCGTTCCTGGGCGCGTTGATGAGCGAGTTGCCAATCTGCGGGAGTAGTTGAAGGGGCGATAGCTGTAGTTGTAGCGGTAGTTGTCGTAGTGGCCATCGTGTTCGATGAGGGAACATTGGACCAGAATAGTTCTGGGGTGGAAGGGGGGGGAGAAGCAGGAACCTGCAGAGCTGAGTTGAGTTGTCCGGTGTTGACGCGCGATTGGGCCCGGGGAGGGATTGTATTGCTGGCTGCTGGCTGGGGAGTTGCCGAGGGAGTGGGGAGATGCACGTGGTATGCGTAGATTGTGGCACGGGTATAAGTTATTCCGAGTGATTTATTATGTAGTAGGGTTAGGTTTATGTGCGGAGTATACCCTTATATAGAGTATATCTGGGGATAAGTGAGCGAGTGAATGAGTGAGTGCTAGAACAGTATGGTACCTACATCAGTCACCCCGTCTTGTCTGAACCCCTCAAGTGCACCTCAAACAAACAAAGCAAAACATACCGCACATGTCCTATTCCCCTTGCAGTCTTGGCTCCGACGATCGGGTTTTATCTCGGCAAGAGCCGCGTCAGCCCTGAGCCCTACCACAATACAATAGAGGGGCCTCACGCATCTTCTGTTTCATCTTTGCATACGATATATGTGAGCCAGCGGGGTACATACAAGAGGAGTGAGCCAGAAGGGGGACGGGAGAGGACGGAGCAGACTCTCCATCCTATTCCATCACATCCCATCTCATCACAATCCATCCTCTCATCTTCAATCTTCAATCTCCATCCCCATAACAATCTCCATCTCATCCATCAACCCCCCCACCAACTCCCAACAGATAGTTAGCAACAGCGGGGAAATCCCCATATCTAGACTCTTTGCTTTTTCTACTTGCCCCCAAAATAGCCCAGACGTGATACGTACACACAGACACACGGTACAAATCTGTCCCCTGCCAGGAGTCTCTTGCCAAGCTGACGTTTGGAGATATCAATCCAGACGCAGCTTAAGGCACCCTCCCCCCCCACCACCCTTCCCAACAACTCCCATCTTCCAGAACCTCCCTCCCACTTCTCCTAGAAGAAGAAAACCCTGTTGTTTCATACCTCATTGATTTGCCAAACCCATCAACCAAAATACAATCAGTGACCATGAGTTCGGGGGTCCCCCTCACGCCTGAATATCTCTTTGAAGTCCTGCAGGCTGCTTCCTCACAGTCACAAGAGCTCGTACAGAATGCTTCTACCCAGCTCAAAGGCTGGGAGGCTGTGCCTGGGTACTGGGGAATGCTACAGGTTTGCAAAAAATCTACTTCTACGGTGCGTATGCGTGATTGCCAAGGGCTGACCTTATGGTGGTCAGGATATGTTCCTCAATCGTTCCCTCCCAATGGAGATCCGCTGGCTTTCTGTAATTACTCTAAAGCAGGGTGTAGACAAATACTGGCGAAAAGCCGCCAATAAGTTCTTTCTCCCCTCCCCTTCCTTTCTCCCCTCCCCATACTAACAATTCTCCCCCCCTCAGTGCCATTACCAAAGAAGAAAAAAGCTACCTCCGTGCACGTTTAATCTCCTCCTCCATCGACGAGCCCGTCCACCAACTCGCCGTTCAGAATGCCGTTATTGTCGGAAAGGTTGCTCGTCTCGAGTATCCGCTCGACTGGCCGGAAGTATTCACCGAACTCACATCGATAATCCGGGATGCATCACAAGCCGCCTCCAACGGCGGGGAAACAGACGAAATGACATCTTTACGGTTAACCCGCTCGTTATCAATACTCCTACAGGTGGTGAAGGAATTGGCAACAGGGAGGTTGATCAGGACAAAGGCAGTCCTACAGAGCGTCACGCCGGAGGTCTTCAGGGTGCTTGGGGGCGTCTATGTGAAGCATGTAGAGATATGGCATGGCCTGCTCGGACAGTCGCCGGTGCCGGCTAATGTACCGGAGATGATGACGATTACGTTACTGAGTTTGAAGATTCTGAGGAGGTTGATTGTGGCCGGGTATGAGTTCCCAAATAGGGCTGCGGAGGTCCAGGAGTTATGGCAAATTCTGTATGGGCAGGTTTGGGCATTGTTTAATGCAGAATCACAGCTTCAGTCCGATGGTGGGAGTGAGCTCAAGTTGCTGAGGAAGCATGTTGTCAATATGGGGAAGTTGTTCCTGGACGCTAGTTCGAGCCATCCGGCGGCTTTTGCACTGTTTCCGGGTACTTTACAGCTACTGGGGAAGTACTGGGAAGTGGTTGTGGCACACGGAGAAACGCTTGTTCAACGGAGTAAACTCAGTATAAATAATTCTAATGGCGCTAGTGGCGGGGATAATGGGGAGGAGGAAAGGCGGGAGTTTAGAGAGAAGGTTGCACTACAGGGAATGTTATTGTTCCGGAGCTGTGCTAAGATGATTTTCAGTCCGGTTTCTACTTTCAAGTGTTTGTGCACCTCACCCTGGGTCAAAGATATTTATCGCAGGTTGTTGACTGGTTTTTTTGTGCAGACCGACATAAGGCAGAAAAAGACGAAAACCGGGAAGCGACAGAAACCTTCCAGACACAATTATTCACACCGCAAACTATTATACACTGCATGGAGGTTCTAGTAACAAAATACTTTGTCCTCTGCCCTTCAGATCTAGAAGGCTGGAATGAAGCCCCGGAAACATGGTCTGAGCAGTGGGAAAACGCAGTGGAAAGCTGGGAATTCATTACCCGCCCATGTGCCGAGAAGTTGTTCATGGATCTGGTGACAAACTACAAAGAAATCCTCGCAGAGCCCCTTATGAGGGTGTTTAACTCGATCTCGTCAACCGGTAGCAATGACGTTCTTACAAAGGATGCGATATATACAGCCGTAGGATTAGCTGCCCCTGTCCTATACCCAAGTCTTGATTTTGACCAGTTTTTGCATAATACACTCGTGAACGAGATTCAAGTACAGCAACAGGGGTATAATATTCTGAGACGGAGGATTGCTATACTCATTGGGCAGTGGGTATCGGTAAAAGTCTCACAAGAGTCGCGGCCAACAGTATATAAAGTCACACAGCACCTTCTCAATCGCGACGACCCATGCAATGATCTTGTTGTCAGACTAACTGCCGCGCGGAACTTGAAGAAGAGTGTAGATGAGTGGGAATTCAAAGTGGAGTCGTTCCTACCGTTCGTGGATGACTTATTTGGAAAACTCATGAGCTTAATCGATGAGGTTGAACAAACTGAGACCCGAATGGGACTGCTAGACGTCATTGGTGTTATCGTGGAGAGACTCGAGCATAGAATTGCACCTTATGCTGAGAGTATCGTTAGAATCCTACCGCCGTTGTGGGAGCAGACGGGGGATGAGCACTTATTCAAGCAGGCGATTCTCACGATTCTCACAAAGCTGGTGGTGGCGATGAAGGACAAGAGCTTGCAATACCATGGTATGGTTATCCCATTAATCAAGTATTCGGTTGAGCCTGGCTCTGTGAGTCTCTTCCTCCTTACCATTGTGGGGTCAAGATTCTGATGGCGGTGCTAGGGAATGCAAGTCTACCTCCTTGAGGATGCCCTCGATCTCTGGGAAGCCACAATTCGGTCTGCCCCTGCCCCTGCCTCACAAGAAATAATAGACCTCGTCCCCCTCCTCCTGCCATGTGTAGAGATCGACACAATCACTACTCCCCGGAAGGTTCTTGATATCATCGAGTCCTATGTCCTTATTGCACCCCGAGAAATGGTTGAGAACTTCCGCGCACCCTTGTTTGATGCTTTTGCCCCTCTTCTCGGAAAACTCAAGCCTGAAGCAAATAGCATTGTAATCCATATTATAGAAATCGTCATCAGAGCAGCTGAAGCTCTGGGCGGAGAGCAGGCACTGAGTGTAGTCGGGAATGAACTAGTAAGAAGCGGGTTCTTGGTGAGTATATTTGATAGCATTCATCAAAGCTACAAAGCGCATCAAACTACAGGGCCGAATAAGCAGTATTCACAACTCAATGCAATTATTATGACGGACTACTTCTCTGTACTAGCGAGGATGGTGTTGGCGAGTACTGGATGGTTTATGGAGAATGTCCGTGCAGTAGGGGAGCGTAAGGGATTGGGAGTTGATGTAATGATGAAGTGGTTGCTGGATGAGTGGTTTAATCACGTAAGTATTCATAGTTGGTATGGTGATATTAAAGAACAAGCTGACTGTGTGGACAGTTCGGGAATATTGGACATCCGAAACAGAGGAAATTGAATTGTATTGCACTGACAAAGCTTCTGGAGACGAATGCAAAATGGATATTGGAGAGACTACAGGATTTAATGACTGTATGGACGGATGTTGTTAATGAGCATCTCGAGAATCAGGGTGGGGAGTATGTTGAGTCTATTTCTTTACACCTTTGTGGAGTGACCTTGGCAGGGGGGTCAAAGAGTGATGTTAGATTGCTAATGAGTGTTGTAAGCAGTGCGTTGATTTACTGGGTCCAGCCAGAGGACGATGAGAATGCTCCAGTGACACCAGAGAGTACGAGGAGGAAAGATGTATGTTTATTTTTCATTTCCCCAGATTAACCTATTTCCCCATATTTGGTCTATTTCCGATCGGAGATTTCCCCGGAGTCGAATACTGTGTTTCGGATTTCGTCATTTGCTAACAGTGCGCCCATTCTTAGCTCACACAATCTGATCCAGTTCACGCAGTGGACGTTGTGGAATTCACCAAACACCATCTCACAAAAGTCCAGAATGAGAATGGAGGACCGGACCAGTTTAGGAATGAGTGGGTGGAGAATGTGGATAAAAATGTGCTTGTGGATTTTGCGAAACTGGGGGTTATATAGAAATGGTCTATTACTGTAGTGCTATGTTGTGAGGCTTGTTACATTTCATAAGGTGTCTATTTTCTGGAATGATAGTGAATAAACAAGAATTCAAAGAGGTGGCCTTCTAGGTCATTATCGGTATGCCCCGTGATAATATAGGGTTGGTGACCGGGAAGCCGGGAATGCATCGTTAAACAAAATAGATCCGAACACACATCTCAACAGTTCCTGCATCCTGGTACCCCTCAAAGTAAACAGTTTTCCGTTTCCGACCAAATGCACGTGCAACCCTGACAGTGCGACAAAGACTCTCTACTGCAAGTTAATCTGCAGGTACCGAACCGACAGACCGATTCAGGACCCCCTTTTCTACCTTTTTTTTTTTTTTTTTTTTTCGGTGGAATCCCTAGGCCTTGTAGTCTTTTCTACTTCTCTTTTACTTCAGCGGTGCTACTGCGGCTTTCAACCAATTGTTTCACGAGGAAGATCATGCGATAACACTCCTTTACCTTCGCAAACTCAGCTAGCTACCGCCACCCATCACAACTAATTCCACCACCATGTCGACTAACAACAGTGATGATGAAGTCTCCGCTCAGAACCGCCGCCTCCGTCTCCGAAACTCTCTAGTCCGTCCCTCTCGCCTTTCCTACTCCGGCGTCCACTCACCACCACGGAAACTCTCCCTCTCGATCGACGACAACGGCTGGGAGACCGAAGACGCAGAATCAAGTCCACCAGTCGAGGCCACGACTCCCAATGGCAGCGAAAACACATCTAACTCGGCTCGAAAACGGCGAAGCAGGAACAGTGGTGGTAGCGCGTTGAGCACGGCGAGTACCCTGCTGAATTTACCCGATGATACACCGCTATTCGGGCCACCTGAGCGCTCTATGACTAGCCCGTCGTCTACAGGGCTCAAGGCGCCATTCGCGGGCGCGACACATCGTAGGAATAGAAGTGGGAGTGAAGGGGTACAGGGGAACACGAGATATGTGGATTATTTGGAGAGACAGGTTGCAGACTTGTTGGCGCAGCTTCAGGGATATACTAGCCCTGCGTCCGGAGCTTCGCATGCGGTAAAACTACGTAGGCTTAGTAGCGAGGCAAGGAACTTGCGGAATGAGGTGATGGATTGGGAAGCGAAGTTTAATATCCGTGTTAAGGATGAGGTTGAGATGAAGGTTGCACAAGATAATACGCTACGTGGTAAAATTCGGGTTCTTGAAGAGCGATTGGAAGAGACGCAGGAGCGACTCAGGGAGGCGGAGGAGGAGGTCGAGGAGTGTAGAGAGAGAGTGCGCGATATGAAGGGTCTGGAGGAAGAGAATAGGGCTTTGGAGTTTAAGGTAGAGACTTTGAGCAATCTTTTAGCCGAGTCTACAAGGATGGAGCGGCGCGGGAGTGGTATGAGTACTACGGGGAGTAACAGCCGTCCTGATAGTACCGTTATGGAGCGGTGTGTCACTATTAGTACGTCTACTACTACGCCGGTTGAGAGTAGGCGGGGGAGCGTTGAAGGGGATGCGATATCGCCTAATAGTTCCCCAAGCCGTGGTATCGAGGATTATGGTATCACGGATCCTATCGATCATGTTCTGCTTGGTATGACCTCGACCAGCGATGAAAATACTGCGCTATCAGTTGCTCCTCCGACACCAGTGTCTCCGTCTATTCGATCTCGCCGTATGAGGAGATTCCCTCCAGGGTCGTCTGCCCCGAAAACACTCATTCTTCCATCCGCTGCGGTAGTGCCTGCAGCTATTAGTTCACCAACTCTCCCGACTATTAGGACCTTCTTTAATATGCCTATTGCGGATCCTTCAAGCATGTGCTCCTCTACGCGCCCTTCATCAGCTGGGTCAACTGCAACCAATACATCTGCCATCCAGACTGTTGGCCCGGCACGCCCCGTGCTGGCAACTTCAAACTCTCTCTTTGCGGAGTTAGCCCGCGCCGAGAACGAGTCTGTTTCCGATACTGATGAGACTCCGGCACCTACTTCCCCAACGCTATCAGATACTTTCACACTCGTTACAGATGCAATTAATAATCCTACACCGCTGCTCATCAAGGCTGTTTCTATGGTCGGTCAGGGTATTCGTTCGCCAACAGGCACGTTCCTGACTGCGCGGAAGACGGCAATGGATATGCTTACAGGAGTAGTTGGGAAGGGCGTTGAGAGAGTTTCAAGACGCCGCGCGAAGCTATTACAAACCAAGTCAAGAGAGGCACGGAGACGCATGGAAGGGGTTGTTGAGGACCGTGTGAGGAAGTGCGATTGCACATGTGTTCACGCCGATAAAGGGGTCTCACTAGCACTGGCGAGGAGTGGAACACCTTTGGGCCCAGAAGACGCAGTGGAGAATGTCTGGCTCTGGGTACGGTTTGTTGTTGCGCTTGTTGTTGCGCTCGGCGTTGCAGTGAAGGAGGGGCCGGCGGTGGTGTTGGCTGTTGATGGGGTTGACTATGATGCGGTGGATGAGGAGGAGAGGGAGTCTGCTATCAGGGCGTTGAGTTCTGTGAGTGGGAAAGGGAAAGGGAAGATAAGGGAGGAGACGAGGGCAGAGAAAATGAGGAGGGAGTGGAAGGGGATGGGGGATGAGAGGTTGAGGTTATGGGAGAGAGAGAGAAGTGGGAGTGTTGGTGTTCATGTAGGCGATGGGAGGAGAAAGGCTATGGAGTGGGGTGTCTAAAATGGGATGGTGCTGTGATGCTTAATGATGACTTTTTTTCTTTCCTTTCCTTATATATCCTTATTGTGCAAATTGAACTGACCTGGATACTGTACATTCGGCATTTTATTTTTATTTTTTCTTGAATTATTTTTAGGGGGTTGAAGAAATTATTGGACCAAGTTGTGATGGTTCGTACTCTACAGACAGACATTTCATTTCTTCTTTCCCTTTGTTGGAGGCGTTGAAGTTTAGTGGGGATTTGTATCCAGCCTCTAGATAGCTTAGTGAATCTAAGTTCTGTAGTGAATATATTGATTATTACTCCTATGGAGCGATCTTCCGGGTGATATGTTGTGCTATAGTGGTAAATTGACTTAAGAGTACGTACTATGACTAATCAATTAACAATTCATAGTGAGAATATGTTGGTTTCGAGTGACTTTTTGTGATGGTAGGTAGTTTTATGCTACTCTTGCTAGGGTTCCTAATCAGACCTCACTAGATTCTGGGTATTGACATCTGGGTACGGCTCGGGCCGTCTAAGTACTTTAAAAAACCTTATACATATACTTTAAAAACGGGAAAACGTGGTTTTCCGGGTTAGGGAAATGATTACATGTAAATTCGTCCGGTTAAGTACTCAAGCTGCTGTTTTGAAGCCTCTTACCTACATAGGCAATAGATCTACGAGCACCTCAACTGCCCCGAAAAGATACCACAAAAGGAAAGTTTCTAGCGCTACAGCCGGCTTCTGTACTGCCCAGACACACAATTTTAGCGAATCAGTATCTGACTAGGGGGATTACCGTTCTAGGTAAGAGAGCTTAAGTAGCACCGGCCTACTACTTTTGTTTTTTTGTAATATAGTTAATTGGTATTTGATATCTGCTACGTTTTGTCTGTTATTGCGCCATCATACCATTATGCCAGCTGTGGTTCCTTCATTATGACAGCTGACCTATATGTACTAGCCCTAGTGGTCTATCGTTGCCCACTTTTATGCAGACATTACTCTATCTGTATCAGGGTTAGGGTTATTATAAGATAACCAGAAGAAAAAACTGGCCAGTCGGATCGACGGACAAACATGTCATATCCTTTTTCCCGAGAACTACATAGCTAGATCTGTGAAGGTGGAAAGAGAAGGGGGGAAAAGCCACTTCAAACAGGCCATGGCCGAGGCTATTGTGAGAGCCCGGTGAACACGCCGCGGTGTCACAACAACCCCGGGCTTCTCCCCGCATCACGGTTACGTATCTATCGTCGATCCAAGCTTCCTTTCCCTGTTTCGCTAGCTAACCACTGATGGCGTTCGCCCCTGGTACTTTTGGATTCTGGGGTATGGGGGTTTCTAGTGGTAACGGGGACCTATTAGTAGGCTCCGCGATATATCCTGAACTCAACACCGAGATGTAATCAACCACGCCATATCATCTATCACTAGTAGTTTAGGTGTGGGTCTTTCGGCTTCCCCGGACCCCGCAGTATCTTGATTCCCCCAGATTTCAGCTAACTCTTTATCGCTGGGGAAAGTGGGTATATAAGATATAGGGTTCTACTTGGCGGTTGAATATATATCCCTGGGCTACCCTGATTCCCAGGAAAGAAAGAAAAAAAGACAAGCAGGCATTTTTTGACGTAAACTTTAAGTTAACATCCTGTATCTACCTTCCCCCCCTTCTTCTTCAGTAATCATGGTTTCGAAAACTCATGAGGTCCACCAAGTCCCCGACGATGCCCATCTTACTAGAGCCTCTTTCGCCCATCTAGACGAAAAGGCTATTCTCCGGAAGATGGATCTTCGCTTGATTCCTATGTTGGCACTTCTATATCTCCTCTCTTTCCTAGACCGGGGGAATATCGGTAATGCTCGGATCGAGGGATTGGTAGATGATCTACATATGACTGGCCCGCAATACAATTGGACCTGTTAGTTACCACCTTAGGTGCCCAATAGTTATACCTAGAATCTATATAGCTTTCCTTTTTTCTCTCTTAATACTAAAGTTCAATGACTAATCAACTAACGCGAGAACATCAATAGTAACCATATTCTTTTTTTCGTACTGTGCTTTCGAAGTCCCATCGAACCTTCTTTTGAAGAAATTAAGGCCGAGCGTATGGCTGCCGTGTATCATGGTGGCATGGGGTGCCGTCATGACCCTCATGGGCATTGTTAAAAGTTATCAGGGACTTTTGGCCGCTAGGTTCTTTCTGGGGGTTGCGGAAGCTGGACTGTTCCCAGGTGTAGCTTATGTATGTGTTTGGGCTTCTAAAAAATTCCTCATTTGGGCCCGATTTCTAATATTGCTTTACCGGAAATTCAGTACATCACCATGTGGTATTGTCGGCATGAAGCGCAGTGGAGGCAGGCTTTGTTCTTCAGTGCTGCTAGTGTAGCTGGTGCCTTTTCCGGGCTTTTGGCATTCGCAATTGCAAAGATGGACGGTGTTGGGGGTCTCGAAGGTTGGAGATGGATGTAATTATTGCCTTGGCGATTCTCCACATAAAATTATCAGCACTTTCTAATATTTTGTGGTTTTAGTTTCATTCTTGAAGGACTTCTTACAGTTATCGTTGCGTTTGCGGCCTTCTATTTCCTTTACGACTTTCCAGAGACTGCCACATTCTTGACAGAGGATGAAAGACGGTTCGTAGTCTGGCGGCTGCGCTACCAAGGTTCTGTTGATATGAGGGAACAAGCTATACAAGCAGACGAGAAGATAGAAACAGTGATAGTGGAAGATGTCGGGCTGAATACGAGGAATACGAGGCCTGTTGCAGAGGCAGAGGAGTTCGAATGGAAGTATGTGCTAGATGCATTCAGTGATTGGCAAATTTGGGTCAACATATTCGTAAGAGCTCCTCAAAATTGTATCTGATTTTTGTCAAAGAGCTAACTGGGCCCCGTTAAAGGTTTACTGGGGGATCGTCTGCCCTCTGTATGGTATTAGCTTATTTCTCCCTAGCATCATCAAGAACTTGGGCTATTCATCTTCCAAGGCACAACTACTCACTGTGTCTGTTACCCTCTACTCTGGTTCCAATAGGTAGATTCATTTGCTGATTATATTACCAGTCCTATATATATTACTGCTTCGATTCTCTCTGTCATCACAGCTTGGATCAGCGATAAGAGAGGCCTCAGATCGCCTTTCGTGTTTCTAGGACTTTGTGTTACTGGTATTGGTTTTATTATCGCTATCGCAACCCCTCCAAAAACTGCTCCAGGGCTGGTTTACGCGGGTGTTTTTATTGCCACCTGTGGAATCTACCCATCATTGTAAGCTTCATCTTTTTAGAAAATGTGATATTTCAGCTAACCGCCATTTCCGGCAGCCCCGGAAATATTACCTGGCTATCAAACAATCTTTCCGGTTCTTATAAACGGTCTGCAGGAATGGCGATCCAGATCGCAGTTGGAAATCTTGGTGGCGCTATGGCGTCCAATTTCTACAGGAGCAAGGATGCACCAAGATATACCCTGGGACACGCACTGGAGCTTGGGTTTATCGGAGCCGGGTTAATAGCTGTCGGGATCTTGGTTTTTGGATACAAGAAGATCAACGCCAAGCGGGAGAGAATGGGGGATGAGGGGCTCACAGCCCAAGAGATGGCCAGGATGGGGGACAAGTCGCCCGGATTTAGATATGTGTTGTGAGCTGTACACCAAGTCTTTTTACAATTACATGACCAATGATTGATGATCTGCTTCGGAGAAATTTTTGTTCCCCACTCCTCCGTTTTGCGCGGGGGCTCTAAAGCCCGGTTCACAAACGGGCCGTAGAACATCACAGACCTTCTTTGATAGTAATTGACATTTAGTCTGGAAGGATACCTTTCTGCCCTGGGAATATTTTCCTCAGCCTTATATACCCATGTACTCGCGTCATCCAGAACCTCCAGTTCCTTTTTTCCCTTTCTTTCTGCGAAGCGAAGCTGCGGTTCATGTGCCGATTGGCCGATTGCTTAAAGTTGAGTGATCTTCTATGATCTAACGCTCACCTACCAATCCCACAAAATCCCTGTCAAATTATTTGCTTCGGCTACTCCATTCTCTCTTTTTTGGCACATAGATATCCAAATAATCTAGATACATATGGTATTTATCTATTTTTGGCAGGTTATTCTGTTCAAGCCCTTTTAATATTTTTCCTCATCCCCCCCTCGCCAAATTCTGAGCTTTGGGCTCGATAAAGCCCTGTATATAGTCAATTGAGCTGTGTATATGTACTACATATTACATACATAGCCGAAAAGTACATGTATGCATGTACCGGGTGTGCACGTAAAATACCGAGAACTTGATGCCCATAGGCCCGAAATTTGCTTGCGCCACATTTAGGAGCCTGCGATACCCACCATTTGTATGGGGAAAAAGTACCAAGAGCATTTTGTCATATCTCCTTTAAAAACCGAAAAAATACTTCAAAAAAATCAAAAAATAACTACAGAATTGTACTCTTTATTAGCTTCATACTAGTAGTGATTTAAACTTAGTTTTTTTTTTTTTTGGCTATTTATGTTTAGCAGTGTGTCAATGGAAGTCAAATTATGGTCTCTGAGATTTTGTTTCCAGGCCTGGGGGCCCCACAGCTCATATACCACTTTGGTGACCAGCGTGGCATTATCAGACCAACCACAAGCTTGCGTCAAAGAACTACCCAACCAGAGATAGTTCTTGGTATTTACCCTCAACACCCGGTACATATTTTTATTTAAACTATGAGCCCGGTTCTCGAACTTTGCGTAGGGAATCAAATCGCTAGCTAGTCTCGACAATCTAAAAAATCGCATGGGCCAACATTTGGCTCAGGCGTAAAACAGGTGATAGTCCCTCGGGTGGGATGCTGTCCAATTATGAATATGAGGCATATTTAGGCAGCAAGGAGTGCTTCATAAAATGTCTTACATCATAATTGTGTATTCGCCTTATCACTAACCTTCTACCTATTTATTTATTTATAGAAACCTAGTAGTATATGCATATGATTTAGGTAAGACCCCTTCTTATAGTATCCGGGGCAGGCAATAAGTACCTAAAAATGCAGGCCTCCGATAAGGAATATCTATTGGATCTAGAGACTTTTCTGTGTAGAGTACTTATTGCCTGCCACGAGTGTATAACAGGTTCGTGTAGAATTTTTTTCCCCGAGCATCAGCTCTAGACCCGGCGCTGGTAGAATCCTAGATAGATTGTTTTGGCCCCCAGCGATAGCCTGGCCTTTATGGTCGCAAAGTTGGCCCTTATTGGGTGAAGGGCTCTAGGGGCTGCTGCTTGAAGTGGGGGAGTATTTTTTAGTGTGTGACGTATAAAGGTAGTGGCGTGACAAAATAACAATCCCCCCGGCCCCGCTAGCAGGTGCGTGAGCATCGTGACCACTGTGGTTGACAACACTACAAATGGGGTCTGTGAGGTTTCAGAGCTTTATTAGTTACGCAAGGGGGTATGCCTCTTAATTAGAGGCTCTAGAATATGATAACTAAGCTACAAATTAAGCATGGACACAAATTCTCCCAGTTAAAATAAGGCACAAACGAAAAAAAAAAAAAACGCCAAGTACAGAAATTGACCAATCACACAAATTACCGGTATCACCCTTAAAACCCAAGTTCCACCGCTGGTAAAGTACATAATAGTATCACTATGATATGGATATGACAGGTAAGTAGACAAGAAGTACACTTTGAACACTTTGTCCTAGTGGTACCGGGTGTTTGGTGCAATAGCATCGCCGAATGCTATAGTTAGTTATTAATCGGTTAAAAGGTCATATAATTGGGCCTTAGAAGATATTGGCTCGTTCCTTCTTTTAATTGATCCTATTAACAGGTGTGCAAGCAACCAGTAAGTTATGCGAGATCTAATAGATTTCAACAAGGATTTTTAATGGATTGCATAGAAAATCTTCATCTCAGCTGATGTTTCAGGCCTGGTCGAGATACAAGCGGGTCTGTTGTCACGAGAGATCACTCGCGAGTTACATTTTACGCACAAATCTGTTTTCCTTGTTCTATCGAGAGAATAGTTTTTATGACATCTAGATCGAGTATACTCGGCGGGTCGGAAACACGATTTAGCTACGTAGCTGGTTATCACAGAAACTCAACACTGTCAAAGATCAAGATTACGACCTGTAACTAAACGTTTGCAATTTTTTTTTTCTTTTGCAAGGCCAGCTCCCCCTGCTATAGCCAGCTTGATTGGCACCAGAGGATATCTTATCTAAAGCTCTGTTAAAATCAATTATGTATGACGGAATCTCACTACTAGGCCTTCCCCAACACTTCTTATGAAAGACATGCTAGGGTCGCTGCAGTTTTGATGAACAACCTGAAGATTCGTAGGTCTTAATAGCGCTTTCAGATTTTTACCCCAAGATTCACTTCGATTCCAGCCTTTAATAGCTATCTGACACTCAGTGAAAGCCCTCTTGATTCTGTTTTGTATATACGAAGTATACTTAATTCTGTGAACATTCGATTTCCCCTGAAGCTAAGTGTAATTGGCAACACGTCGTTGTGGCCAAGATCATATTCATAAGCCAATGATCTCAAAGTAAAGGTCCGAAATCCGTTGCCGATACTCCCCCCCTGCATTGGCCAGTCACGCCCAAGGGGCTATAATTTTTTTGTTTTTCTACATCAAAAGTTGGCTTAGTGGTTGCTTTTTTCTACTCTAAACGTCGTGTACACTGCCGGCACGTGCCAGAACTACCGTGAGGTGGCCGTGGGGGTTCTTTCATACTCTACAAACCAGAAAATAATTCTTTCATAATCAGATCAACGCCCGATCTTCAAACTTATATTCCTGGTGCTTTGAATATGGTGCGAGTGCTTATGCTTGTTGAAATTTTGTAACAAGGCTTGGTTCCGTTGAAATTTTTTTCCCCGGTGCGCGATGAGATCCCGGGCATTGCTTTTGATATGCAAAACAGGCAATGAGTGCATCAACAACATGCATGAAGGACGACCCCATAGAAAATTTCTCCGCCCATAGGAACGTCAAACATACATAACCCAATCCCAACACTAGCATGGCCCGCGCTCTAGGCACAATAATACTCAGGTTTATCATGAACTTCTTTGCATCTCTGGTATTCATCCCAACTGCTTAAAGCATGAACGCCACTCTCATGGCCCCTAGCGTGCCTTTTCCACTTGCCGTATGCTAGATTGTTATCACTGCTATGTGCCCATTTCTTATTGATGCGGACCGCGGCGAGCGTTCAGGTTCGCTGAAAGCACTCCAGGGTTTCACTTCAATGGTTAAATTTGGTATGAAATGATCTTAGCTGCTATGATCATGTATAGATCAAAGCCGATTATTACTCAGTTTCACCTATAACTGATGTACCTTAGGAGGCACGATGGGCGGAACATTCCGCTAGTAATGGTCTACAGATACTAAGATGCCGGTAGTCTACTGATACGTAGACCAGAAAACTTTATGCGCTGTGTAGACCCCCTAGACTCTAGTTGGAGCGCATACTCTGAGACGAATTTTAGTCCTATCATACAACAATAGGTACATGTATATGTGCATTTATCAGCGCGCATAAGATGAGGGAAGAATCACGATTAGCGTGATCTTTCTTCTTTCTTTTTTTTCATCTGAATATTTTCTCCTTTCATAGTGTATGAGTACGTATACCATTTCTGTAATAAGCACTGAGTGCATGTAGTGAATGAAACCACCAGCACTTGACAAGCACTCTAATTAGGTTTACCCTAACCCTAAGAAAAGGGGGGAGGGCCTTTTGGCCATCCCATTATTATAATGTAGACCTTGGCAGTGTCTTATTGGGTTTTTCCCAACTCCTCTAGGGAGCTCCTATACCACAGTAAGCTATAGGTAGGGGTTTACAGATTACGCTTTAGGGCTAGGGTCCACCTTCGATTGGAAAACGAGGACATAGTAACTCAATGCATACGTACTGTAGATACCAGTCCTAGAGATATAGATAATCAGTCATGACCATTTATCTCGTTCTTTATACTAAAATTCTTTCTTGGAAACCACACTCCTATAGGAGCCCCATAAAGCCAACTTGCAGATAGCAGATCAACCTTAGAGCCTCAGCAGGCAACTCGAACCCTATCGTACCAACCAACGACCTATGGACTATGTGAAGAGGTATGCTTTTAGGAAACTCAAAAGCTGATTGTTCAATTTCGATACCCTGTTATGACGAGGTGGCCCAAAAACCATAGCGGATCCGAAACCAAGAATTGCAATCCGGGTACACAACTGCGGGTTAATATTACCGGCACCGATATTAGTTCGATGATCGAGGACGGGGATTGTAGAGGCACCCTTTTATCCTAAATTCAGCAATGTGATCTTCCCATACAATGGACACCCTAGAGCCGTCCAGCATCAGATTTAGGCCCCAAAACATGAAGGAAACCTTAGCTCATTCTATGCATGAACAGAAACCTAGCGGATGACTCTCTTTTACAGCCCAGACCGACAGGCATATCAGTGAAATCCGCTTAAGACAAAAAAGCACAGCACGGGATACTTTGACGGCTCCAAATACATATCAGCTGACGTGTGGATACTGGGATTGTACATGGGAATATCGGACCTTGGTTCCAGCACCATGCAGGCCCTCCACAGGTGACAAGCCCTTCGCATTCCAAGGTCGGAAACACTCCCTACTCGAGAATAAAGACTTCAAGAGCTTCTCTACATTCAGGAGTTTGCCTTCTACGCGCTAATAAGCTCCTATATTCCCCTCACTCTAGACAAAAGCTGTCCCCATAATACGATATCGCATTTCTGGGTTAGGGTTATCATTTCCAAAATCATCAACAGTCATTGAGATCCATATGCGATGCGCTGTGGTCCCTACGCATTGGCTCCAAATAGTAATCTGCATACTCTGTTTGACAGTTCACGAAAAATCGGAAGCAAAGTCTACATACGCGTTGCCTATCATATTCTGTCCTGAGCGGCAATTCTACAGCTTGATAAATATATTTCTCTGTATTTATAGTATCGTAGGCTTTCGGAAAGAACCGACCTCTATGCGCACCCGGGAGCTATGATGCGTATTGATATACTACCAGGGCATCTAGAACAGCTACCCAATAGCAAGGGCCTTCTTAGCTTTTGTAGCCGAGCATAAGCGGAGTAATTGATGCTTAGGACTACTCTTCGCAGAATTAAAACCGTGTTTAAAATCATGCTGATTGAAACGGTTCGGATGCATCGAAAACGGCTCTACTCTACTCTAGAAACTACGGAATGTGGGGTCTGCAGTATCGCCGCAAACACGGCACATAGGATACCTATCCGTTGTCACGACTTTATGTCAATAATAATTGGCCTCGAGGTTTCCATCGGCCGAATGAGAGAAAACTAGTCCTGTTGTCTCCAAATGTCTGTAACTGGACCGCCCAGTTGAATACAAATACATCTGTGGCAATTTTACAAGTGACCAGGTCTTTCCAACATGCATACTCGGGAGTGATCCAAATGGCTCTTTGCGTACCATGCTTCCCTTTCTAAAATTCAGCCAATACCCAAGGCATGGAGGCCTATCCCATCTCAAGGGAAAAATTCGCAGCTGTCCCGAGGATTTGGGCCTTCGCGAACATTCAAAGCTTTCCTGCACGGCCCCGCCACTTCTAAGTCCCGGAGGGGAGGGGCTAACAAAACCGACAGTGTTTATAATATGGATACCTATTAAACGTAGAACGTGATCATTACACGGATTGGCTCTACCTCCATCGCCTTCTGGCTACAAGATACCCCCCACGTATTAATGTATCTCCAGGGATTATTGGTTGCGTCCAGATCTAAAACCCCACCATTTGCCTAGCCACCGGAAGTTTATCCGTAGACGCGACAGACACCATAACCCCGGGGACCTCAGAGCTTCTATAGACAAGAAGACCTATGCTAACCCTTGTAGAAAAAATAGTAGGCAGTGAATTCCTGGGCAGTGGACTCCTGGCCACTTAATTCCGTATTGCCTTGAGCCCGACGGGGTACATATATCTTGACCATGAGTCCCCATCAATTCAAACAAGCAGCTCTCAGGATACCTAGCAATTTCTGCTTAGACCTTGATCAATACCAGCAATTCGAATATTACTAGCCTAAAAAAGCCCCCTTCAAAAAAAAAATGCATCTCCCAATAGATATGAAGAGTTGGGTGGATGAGAAGCTCAAGGGACTTACTATTGATGAAAAGGCTTTGTTACTTTCTGGAGTGGATCTATGGAGAACATATCCTGTACCTCGCTTGGGAATTCCACAGTTGAAGGTTAGTTTTATCACAGAATCGAAGTTAATAGCGATTTTATCTTTAGTCGAGTCGTGCTAAGATTCTTTATAGACCACAGATGGCCCCGTCGGCGCCCGAGGCGGTACAATGGTAGACGGAACAACAGCAGCATTGACACCAAGCGCAGTATCTCTTGCAGCAACTTGGGATGTCGATATTGTCGCTGGTATTGGTGAGCTTCTTGCCACTGAAGTCCGAGATAAAAAGGCAGATATCCTACTTGCTCCTACTGGTAAGAAACCCCTTCGAGAAACTTGTCATTTTAAACCATTGTGCGAATTATGCTAACAGCATGAACCAGTTTGCTTACATCGTTCGCCACTGGGTGGGCGAAATTTTGAATCCTTCTCCGGAGACGATCCGTTTCTTGGAGGCAAGCTCGCTGCTGCATACATAAATGCAGTACAATCGCACGGTATTGCGACGACAATTAAGCACTTTGCAGCCAACGACCAAGAAACAAGAAGATTTGTTGTCAACCAGATTATGACTGAGCGATGCCTCCGAGAGCTACATCTGGTCCCTTTCCAGATTGCACTCCGCGATTCGTCACCAATGTGTGTCATGGCAAGCTATTCAAAGATCAATGGAGTATACGCCAGCAACAATAAAGCTCTATTAACCGATATCCTACGAGAAGAATGGGGCTTTGACGGGGTGGTTATGAGTGATTGGTTTGGCATGAACAGTATCGTTCCCAGCGTAGAAGCTGGTCTAGATCTCGAAATGCCTGGCCCTGCTCGAAAGAGGGGAAAGAACTTGGTTGATGCTGTTAGCAAGGGATATATGAAGGAGTCAACTATGGACATTAATGTCAGAAGGATTCTAGAACTGGTAATTACCCTTCTCATTTCTCACTAATCATACGCCCCAATCCTAATATACATGCTAAATTAATCTAGATCTACAAAACTGGAAAATATAAGTACCCAGACTGGGTCGAAGAGCAAGAAGAAGCAATCAACCGACCGGAACATCAGAAATTCCTCCGACGAGCAGCAGCTGAGGGAATTGTCCTTCTCAAGAACGAGAAAAACATATTACCCCTTTCATTAGGAACGACAAAGCAAATTGCATTTATCGGTCCAAATGCTAAGGAGTCGGTGGCTGCCGGTGGAGGGTGAGTGCCCCACTCCCATAATTGCTTTTTCTTTTTAGTAGAATATTACCTTGTGTATTTTTGCACTTCAGTGTACTTGTGCAACTACTTTGTCAACCCGATTTCTAACTAAATTATATATAGATCCGCTTCATTAAACCCCCACTACCGCCAAACACCCCTGGAGTCATTTGTCAAGAACATCTCTCCAAATTACCCTAAACTAAAAGTCAAGTACGCGAAGGGCTGCCTTGCCCACAAATGGATTCCACTGTTCCCTGAGACCTGCGTTTCGCCCAAGAACGGTGAACATGGGATGCACATGGAGTACTTCGACAACATGTTCCACCGAGGACAACCTGTGCATGCAGCGCACCGAAAGAGCACACTACTCTCATGCTATGACAACCTGCCAAAATCCTTTGTTCCAGGAAAGCGATATTCCTACCGCGCAATTGGGCTACTGACCCCCAAGACATCGGGACGACATATCTTCAGTATGGGTACCTGTGGTCCCGGGCGTCTTTTGGTCGACGGCAAGGAACTTATCAACATCTGGAACAGAACAAAGGAGTCGGAAAGGTCTGAAATGTTTATGGCCTATGCTTCTCCGGAAAAGCGATGCGAGCTCGACATGGTTGGTGGTAGGACATACACTATCACCGTCGAGGGTGTTTCGCGTGAGCTTGACCCAATCCCAGTCCATTATACCGATGAGCTGTATAGAGATGAGGTGATGGACGGCTCAAGGGTTGGCTTCATGGAAGAGGTTAAAGAGGACTTGTTCGGGGAAGCTATTAAACTCGCAAGCGAATCCGACATTGTCGTGTACGTTGGAGGCAAGAACATCGAGTGGGAGAGTGAGGCCTACGACATGAAATCAATGGACTTGCCCGGTTCCCAGAACGATTTGATCTCTAAGATACTCGAGGTTAATCCTAATACAATCATTGTCAACCAATCCGGATCACCAATCACAATGCCTTGGATTAATGAAGCCTCCACAGTACTCCAGGCATGGTACCAAGGCCAGGAGCTAGGAAACTCTCTTTACGATGTCCTCGTCGGTAACATCTCACCTTGTGGAAAGCTTCCTGTGACTTTCCCTCGCCGACTTGAAGATACCCCAACTTTCCACAACTTCCCTGGAGAGAATGACAAAGTTGTATACGGTGAGGGTATCTGGCTAGGATACCGCCATTATGATAAAGCAAAAGTCCAACCTCTATTCCCCTTCGGATTCGGCCTTTCGTACACATCCTTTGAGTACAAGAACACTCGTCTTTCTGGTGATGTTCTTAGAGACACTCTCGTGGTATCGGTTGACATTACCAACACCGGGAAAGTTTCTGGGAAAGAATCCGTCCAATTCTATGTCTCCCAAACCTCAAAGACTGGACTTACCCGACCTGTTAAGGAACTCAAGGGATTCGCTAAGGTTGACTTGCGACCAGGAGAGACGAAGACGGCGAGCTATACCCTCGACAAGTATGCTTTAGGATACTGGGATGAGAAGATGCGGTCATGGACAGTTGATCAAAATGCGGAATTTGAGGTACACGCAGCTGCAAGTTCCCAGGACATTAGGGGTTCCGCAAAGTTCCGGGTAGAGGGTGCCATGCAATGGATAAACTGAGATATCTGCGGGATTTAACGGAGGCTTTTTGATGTTGATTATTTCTAAGGTTTTTCTTTTTCTTTTCTAAATGTATCACTTCTCGGGAGAGGGTTACTGGCTGCGATTGGGTTTTTTTTTCTTTTTTCTTTTTTCTTTTTTGGTCAATATATTCTCGGGTTTCTGAATGATTTTTCCAGTCAACATTTTTAAACGTATGATTTTTGATGATAGCGCACTTTGGTGGAAAAATGAATTTCAGTAGACAGGGTATCGAATGCCAGTGCTTAAATGAAACCATCAACGCCGGATCCCCTTTTGACAAAGATGTTCAACATGAACCTAACTCGTATAACAAAAAGTTATAAAAAAAAGACGCTCCCAAAATAAAGTGGTCGATCGCGATGACCTTTCCCCAAAACAAATGAAATAAAACAAGATGGAAAAAAAGAAGATGAATCATGGTAGAACTACAAACAACCTTATACCTAAGATGATTACTGACACCGGAATAGATACCGCCGGTACCGCAGCGTTTCTGACTCGATCTAGTAATGGCCGGGCCGTCCCTGCAGCTGATAATCCATCTTTGATGCGACGTTCTCTAGAATTTGAGCATCTTTGCGTAATGCCGAGGAAATTGGCGCCAGCGTCCGTAACCAACGTGTCGTTTTCGCAATCAGATCACTAAGAACTTGAGGGACAATCATATTCTTCAGTGTAGGCGAGTGATACGCAGCCTGAAGGACAAGCAGATTACCAAATTGTCTATAGTCATAAAGTGTCAGCAGCCAAACAAAAAAGATGCTACAAATGCAGGTCGAGATGGAGCCTTATACTTACGCATGAGCTGTTCCGAATACATTGGTTATGATAGGTCTGTTGTCCTCTGGATTGAATGCATGAAACGAGGTGGTACTTTGGACTGCAGAATCCAAGCATTTCCTGCAGCTCGCCTCTAATGATACGGGCGTAAAGTCTTCGCCTGCAGTACTTGGCCGCCTCATACTCGAAATATGATTTGGAGTGGTCGCAGCCGGCGATCCCTGTTGGGACATGTCGCTTGCAGGGGAGAGCGACGAAAAGGTAGTGCCGCTGACAGCCCCGTTCCCGTGTATTGCAGAATACACAAACGGTCGATGGATTATGTATCGCGCACCGAAATATTTAGCGCGTAACCGTGCCGCGTTGATATCGCTTGATGGGGCATCGGATTCATCCCAGCGCAGCGGCTCTGGGAGATGTAGCTTCCACTGCTCAAGCTGATAGTCTAGCTCTCTGGCGATCACTAGAGATCGAGGGGAATCGAATCGGCCTTTATCTATTCAAAAAAATATAAGCTGATATTCAAAGCTAGCCAGCCTCAAATTTTTAGTGGGACAAGGCAAACCTTTGTTGTATAGCGTTGTATGTGCCCTATTGAGCAATTTTCTCAAGGCAATCTGTGCCAGATAGTACATCCACATAAGTGGATCATCTTCCTTGGTCTGCGAGTCGTAAGCGGGCAAGGCAATCGAACTTGGTAAAGGCATTGCATCTTCGAGCCTTGATATTCCACTGGGGGGGAGATCAAGTTCTGCAAGCACATCGCTGAGGAGCAAAAGCACATTTGTTAGTGCAAACTGCCGCACCCGAGAGCTCAGAAACAAACCTTTCTAGCTGAAGACAGCTCCAGAAAGCACGCAAAATCAAGTCTTTGCGTAACTTCTCTTTTTCACTTTGTAGCCGCCTATCATGTCATTTGTTATTATTGACCCGAATTTTGGGGCATAGAGAAACTCATGTCAACTTACATTCTGACCAAGATCTGACAGCCCATACAGGCATAACTAATCCATTTCCAGCTATCCAACACTCTTCCTAGCTGACCCCAATATAGTCCAGCCAAGAGGCAAACCTGAACATTTTCAAGCTCGTTTCCTCCCATCAAGGTTCCCATTATTTCCATTGCCTTTCCAAAATAGGCCAACCCGGGAATGACATCAATATTCCTCAGCTCACGGCTTTTCTGCCGGCTAGATGAGTTTTGCGAGTAATTATGATGATAAGGTGGGGTAGATGCAGAGAATGGAGGAGTTGAGGTTTTAAATGGGGTGCTATTGCGAAGCGCCGGTGAACCAGATAGTGGCTGAAGTGGACCAGGGACAGGCCTTCGGTGCAGACAAACCGCCCCCAGAGCCAGGACCAAAAGAACCAGTGCTGAATGAATCGTTTTTGGAATGCGTTGGGGAGGGGCTCGTCCAGAGGCTGAACCTTGTGAACTTATTGATGGTAACTGACTTTGCATTGATCCTATACCTGTAGATATGCTCCGCTTTCTTTTTACCGACGCCGTGGAATTTCTCCGGTTGAGACCTGGAGATTGCATACCACCATCTCCCCCATCATTAACTCCTAATCCTAGCCCTACTGGACCTGATGCTGTAGAATATGGTGTTGTGGGAGAAGCTACTTGTGTAGGTGATGAGACACGGTCTGTAAACATAAATGTCATCTTCGTAATGGTAGATCTATCCAGCACAGGATGCAATATATGAATGTTGGAAAGATAGCTATTGAGGAGTCTCAACACGGTCTGATGATCCATTTTAAGCCCTCCTCCGGTTGTTATACCACTGCCTTCTGAGTGTCCACCCGATTGCCTCCGAGTCTGTTGATATCCCATTCCCTCGCCCATATCTTCCATGGGTGTGTCTTCGCCACTTCCCCAGCTATTGTCTGACCCTTCTTCAACGCCTATCCCGCTATCCCATACGTATCCGGCATCCCCTTCGTCCATATCTTCAAGCCACGATTCGGCAGTGTCGATACCTTCGCCCCTCCCATGAACACGCAGAGGTCCTCGCTTTTCCTCTTCTTCCATGACATATGCCTCATTTCTTAAGAATTCTTCGTCGATGAGCTTTCTAATACTAGGCCACCACATCAGTTTATGCGCTGCTGTGGTATGCTGATAGGGTATTGTCAGCTGCTCGTCCTCCTCGAGTAGCACCTCCGCAGGAGTGTTGCTTGCTGGTTGCTGGTGACCAGAGACTTTGCTGCCAGCTGAAGGACCTGCAGATTGGGCAGTGGGCCCTGGAGAAGGACGATATATGGGCGAGTTGTGCATTGCCGGTCCTGGAGTATTCGTGTTCTCCGTGGCAGTAGCAACATCTTTCTGCGTGTTGGCTACTATAGATGATACATCTGAAGGCCTTGGTGCTTCAAATGACCGTCCAGAGGAATTGAGAGTGTCAAGCAAATTCTCAACTCTCCCTAAACGGTCCAAAATTTGAAGTAAAGTCCTATCCTGTCTTTATTTTTACGAAATAAGAAGAAAAATTAGCCCAACAAAAACGCACGGAAAATATCTATCCAGTAATTGAAACTTACTTTGGTGGAGGAACTTCTCTATAAACGCAAGGAATTTGCGATTCTTTACAGAACCCACAACTAGGTCGTCCTTCATCACACTTTGCTTTCCTAGCTCTACAAGCATCACACGCCTATAGTCAAATAATTAGCTTTTATTTATCCCAAGCTAGTCAATTTAGCTATACAAAAAAAACACAATCGTGGTTAATTACAACCCCCCAAAACATCCAATGGTAGGAAGGGTGTTGCTATTGGGTTTCTTTTTTTAACTTTGTTTTTTTTAACTTTTTTTTTCTGCAACCACAACTGAACTCCCTTACTTTTGACACAGCTCAAAAAAAAAAAAAAAATTTAAAACCAAGGGACAGGACTTTATTCTAAAATACGTACTTGAGCAGCCCTAATAGCTTTCCGTCGCGGTGGGTAAGTAGTTACTACACCCATACCTTGTAATCCATTTGCCATCATCCCACCAGCACTTGTAGGCGTTGTTACTGGGCTTGTTGCCATCCCCCCATTCATCTGACCTCCCACTGACGAAGGACCAGCCATGTGTTGGTTCATCAACCCAACCGGACCTCCCACAAACCCCCCCGATGTCAATATTGGACTGGGGCCTGGCGCAAGGGTAGTTGTACTTCCGGGTGATATCGAGTCAATGCCTAGTGACCCTCGGGCATCCCCGGCGCCCTGTGGCAAAGCTTGTGAAACGTAGTAGTTGGAGTCCTGTTGATACTGCTGAGGATGGTTCCCCCCCGGTGATGAAGAGTGGCCGGATACTGAGAGAGATCTAAGCTGCTGGACCTGCTGCTGGTCGATAGCTGTGCGCATCAGAGGCGCAGGACCGGATGATGTGGGTGTGGGAGAGGAACCATCGATCCCACCCTGGGGTTTTTGAAGTTGATGTTGGTAGCCCTGGTAACCGGGATTAGGGTTGTTTGATGGCATCTGAAGTGGTGAACCACCACCACCACCACCACTACCACCACCACCAGTAGTAGTAGCACTCTGCACGTGCGCAGAGCGAGGTGAATGGCCACCCTGTGTTCCTAACGCGCTCTGTCCTTGATGAGGTTGTGTGTGGTGATGGGAGACATTTTTCCCTCCAGCTCCCGGGGGCAGTGAGGGAACTGAGTGTGATCTTTGGTGGGATAGTGTATGCTGGATGGAGTGGGGCGGCGTTTTCATTTCCCCCCAAAATCCAGGCCCGGTCGATGAAGCTGTGTAAGGCGAAGAGTGCTGGGGATGTGACTGCGGGTGCGAGGGATGTGTCTGGAACTCATGGGGGAGCGGCGAGGAGGAGGAGGCCGATCCCCATGAATTCAGACGGGGCCTTTTTGAGTCGGGGTTCGTTGCAGCCATAACAGAAAGAGGTCCGAATCCTGCACACGATGGATTTTCTTAGCACCAGCATATGCCCAGAAACAGAAACAGGAAAAAAAAAAAAAAAAAAACACACACTACCCTACTCTACTTCTTTGCAGCAGCACACAGGATGTTCCGGTCAGGAAATCCGGGGAAGGGCAGGCAGCCAGGCAGCCAGGAGCAGCAGATAGCTTTTGGGGGGGGTGTGGAGTACGTACGAGCAAGTTCCTGTCACCTCTGAACCATTACTTGTACTTCCAAGTCCCCCTCCCGTGGCTGCTAAAACAGAGACTACGCTCCGAACGGAATCCGAAGTGGGGGGACGGGACAGAAAAATAAAATAAAGATTGGGGAGAAATAAGTGAAAACCGCAGCGCGTCGCGATCGAGGGGGGGTTGAAATCGCTCAAAAAGAAAAGGGACCTTCGTGGGCCGGGGGAGGAGGAGGACTATCTTTTTTTTTTTTGATCTCCTTTGGCCTCTCTTTTTTTTTTGGCCTCTATTGATGTTAACCTCCTTCTCTTAATTCCCGGAGCCGCACAAAGATGTAAATATGTATTTGTAGTATGTGCCGCCGCCGCGAGAGTGAGAGAGCTTGACAGGGCCAACCCGCAAATATATAACAATTTCACGGAAGCTTAGCAGCTAGATTCGCATCACCATGACCGATCTACCGGAGTGCATTGTCCGAGGAAAATTGCATAGCCACTACAGTATCCTATTGTTTACTCCCGTTTTTTTTTGGCTCAGTAGAGTCTAGGGTAATTGGTCCAAGAGACTGAACAAAAAAGAAACTGTAAATAATATAATAGATGATGTTGTTCAAAAAAAACAAGAGCTGGGTGGAGGAAAGTAAGTAAAAGAGCCGCTGTAGGTGCTGAGATGCGGTGAAGGTGTGCAGCTGCGATCCAGAGTGGGGAGGGGTATGGGTATGAGTATGGGTCTAGGTCTGGGCCTGGCTGGGTACTACTCGTACTCCTTCTATGGTACTCTACCTGTGTATGGTGTATGGGTATACACACATGTAGTACTTGGCTATGGATGGGGGAAGCGTAGATACGGATTGTAAGAGGTTAAGTAATTAACACTAGACGAAAAAGAAACAATAACCAGCAATGACACATGGGAGCTGCTTTGCCGTTTCGGTTTGATCTTCTCTCAGGGCCTGTGTTGGGGGGGCGAGGAGAATTACAAGAGAGGTAAATAGGTAGGGCCAGGCAAGGCAAGAGGAAAAAGAAACAAAATCTATGCGGTCCTCGTTGTGTGCCGTTAATTCGACTTTGGTACCTACATCTCTTCTCCTTCGCTGTTCAAGCCTTTGGGCCAGGACCACATTACAAGGGAAGTACAATTGGAGGCGCATTTGGAACTTCGGGTAACCTGCATTTAAAGCGGCTGTGTTTGTTTTCCACAACATCAGGGTCCCCAAGAACCCCCATGTTGAGTATATAATCATTAACCCCTAATCCATGCCCCCCCCCCGTCTGGAACAATCTTGATTCTCAAGTGTATGGACAAAAGGTACTGTACCTCCACTCCACATCCAGGGCCCATCAGGTCATCCGCCATCCCCCGTAGATGCTCCACCTATCATACCAACTTATCGATAGCTAGTTTCTACTTGGATCAACTCTAGGTTTTCTATAACGATCCATGGACCATCACCCATGGAAATCAACGCTCCGCATTAGCCATATAAACCAAACCAAGTCTGTGCACTGCCGCGCGGGCCAGCCGCCAAGTGGGGTTTTGTAAAAGAAAAATAAACTCCCCCCCCCGCGTAGTGCAGCTGTATGCAATCCCGCCAGCAGAAATATACGTAGGTACCTTCCTTCTCGTGGCTACCCGAGGGAGAGCTTGACTCTTTGGAGCCACTCTTTGCCCGGTTCTTGGTGTTGCTAAAAACGCGACTCGAACTTGACACGCCTAAGCTACTGCTGCACTCATTAAGCTCTTGGATAGCCTTCTGGTGCAACACCGTTAATGGGCACGTGCACGTATACCCCCCCCCCCCAGATCTGTCTTTGACTCTTACGCAAAATCGAGGTTCAAAGATTTCGTATGTAGTCTTGTGAATGCTGACGTTATATACCTTACAGCACACACAGTACAGCACCGGGGGGAGGTTCTTTTTTGAAAGAAGAAATTCAAGGAACACTTTTAAGGTGCAATTAATTGACAACTACTCAACCCCAACTACCGTAAGTGAGTTGTGACTTGGAATATGAGAGATCTCACATCTCAAAGGAAAGAGAAGAGGAAAAAGAAACAAAAAGCCGGGGGGGATGAAAGCCACATATGTACATGTAGTTACGTACTGGCTTTACTGCCTGCCAAGTTACTCCAGATTGGACAGCTCCCAATTTTCTCACCAAAAGCAACTCTAATAAAAGCGGGGACTAAGCCACGAGAGGGGTAAACGCGTGATTATTGTCTCGGTGAAGAATGCCGATTTTTCGATTCTTCGATCTTCTCAGAAATATCATCAGGTATTGGCAGAGGCGAAAAAGTATACTGTGACCGTGCGCTTGCGAGACTCCTCAAAATCCCGAAAGCAGTTGTGGCACCAGCGATACCAGGCTGACGGCCGTCCTGAAGGAAAATGTGCAGCATCAACAGCCCGAAAGGTGCGGATGCAGAGAGCCTCTCTACTCACGTGCCACACTTTCTGATATGTAATATCCAACAGCTCAGTCCATGATGTCAAAAAAAAAAGCTAGCTTTTTCTCCTCCTAAGGAAAGAGAAAAAACTGGTATTCAGTATTCCAAGTATTCGCCAGTCCAAAGCAGGTTGTAATTTCATAGACACTCCTATGAAACATCCTCAGCGGGTAATAGAAAAAATAAAAACCTCCACCCCCCAAATCGTTGAACGTGCCTATCACTACGCGAAGCCCAAGGCCCCCCATGTATGAGGGACGATCTATCCACTGAGTACAGTCCAAAACAACGAAATTAAAAGTACCACATATAATAGCCATTGATTTAGCAAGAATAGCTTTATGTCTCACCTATTCTGCATTTTTCCCGTTACTTTTTGCCTGCTAGATATTCGAGATAATCTCCGAAACAGCGGCGTAGCTTATTCTGAGTGACTTTCTTTCGCGTCAGATCAGGGTTTTGCCAGCTAGATAGATGGGATGCACAATCCTATATACGTATTTAGATCATTGAATATTCATCAACACCTCATCTCGGGTGGGGTGGGTTTCAATCGGTTGGTGTTCTGGTTGAGGTCAAAGAAAACGCCACTTCCTCTCCCCCCCCCCAAGAAAAAACCAGCTTACCGAGGGTGAACCCCGAATTGTCCATGAGTTTTTGTCCTCCCCCCCCTCAGTTAACAAGCCCCATTAATTGGTTCCTTGAATTTGTATTTTTCTTTATTTTTCAAAGGGGAAAAAAAAAAAATTTAATCTCCGGATCGTATTCTTTATTGGATCTCGGTTCCACCATGCTGACGGCGAACCGACTGGCGGATCTTGAGTATCGGTGTTCCACCAGCATGTTACTCTCCCGGCTTCGGCATCGCCCTGCGGCCTGCATTTAAAGTATATATTAACGCGGTGTGATATAGCCATGGCCATGGTACGGCGCAGTATGTATATACCAACAGAACATTGTCCCTTTTTGCTGACACGATCGATCGCGGGGGCCAAAAAATCAGACACAGAATTTAGAGCGTCATAGCTAAAGAGAGAAGACGACCATCATAAGCCTCGCGGGAATAATACCGCGTTCTAGATTCATCCCCTCCCCGCCCCCATTAGGTTCCGAAAAGAAATGTATCCCGTAGTTGTTGAATCCATCTTCGTGGGGTGAGAGAGAGAGGGGGGGTTATATATATCTTGCACAACAATCTGACTTCCGTTGTCTTAGCAAAATGCCCAATGCCCTCAAGAGCTAGGTTGGTGATGGAGCTTCCACTACCACAACAACCCCCCCCCATCATGATACAAAGAACCGGATGCTCTCTCTCAATGCTGCATATACGTCCGCTCCAGCCGAGTGATAGGGAATTCAGCCGAGTACGTGTATATGCACGCTTGCTTTGCTCAGGCAATAGAGTCATCTCATCAGGTACTTTGGATTATATTACCCATGAGCGAGCAATGAGCATCTAGTCTTCCTCCCGAGGGGGGGGGGGGGGCCGAGGGACCTCTAGCCTGTCGGAGCTAGGGGAAGGGATGATGGTTTGGCTAATGAGCATCTTACTAGAGAAATTTTTATGGGTTTACATGATTATAACACCGGAATTATCCTGCGGGGGGGCCGAAATGACCCCCCCCCCAATGCGCGGGAACGATTTGTCCTGAATAATTTTTCCGCGATCTGCATGTACATGTACCCAGTCTATTCATAACGGTGATCTAATATTTTTTTTTCTTCTAAACTCGACTAGTACTACAGATATAGAATAGTACAAGATAAAAAAAAAACAATAAAAACAAAAACAAAAAAAAGAAAAAGAAAAAAGAAAAGAAAAGAACAAAAGCTTCTCTAAAAAAGAAAACTATCAAAATTTTAGAAAGGGTAGATGCGGCTATCTTTGAAAATTAATTCTAAAAACTTATTCCGCGGGGGGGGGGGCAAAATTTGATAGCTATAATACATAAACTCAGGTTTACTCGCGGCTCCATCAGGCAGATAGGCAAGCAGGCAACACCCTCTTTTTTTTTTGATAGACGATTGGTAGGTGGGTGTACGTAGTCTAAACATATCGGAATATAGCCCTGTTTTTGGGGATGAGTTATTGCCAAGCACCTGAAGGGCTTCTCTTTTAAAAAGGAAAACGGCGCAAAGAGATTTTTCTGCCTGATGTTGACTCAAACTACGATTGAGGGTTCCGACTGCATATACTCCGACCAGCGACCGGCGAGCTGAGGAATACGAAAGAAGGAGGGGCGCATGAGCTTCCAGGAACTGCTAAAGTGTGTATGGTTGGTAGAAGAAAAATATTCCTTCAGAGTCCTGATGACCATAGAGTAAAAAAGCTGAAGACATGATTCATGCGTAATCTAGGAAAATCTCGTGGTTGGTTAACCGGTTAGAGAACAAATCGGCAGCATTCTACTCAGATGGGGGGGGAGCAAACAACCAACATCGTAATCTTTCTCGATATGATGTCGACTGATCTTCAGACTCTAACTAAGTACGTCTTTTTTGGTAGAATATCTAATCTCCGCTATCCGGGCACGAGTGATTGTCTGTGAGGTCGCGGGAAGGCGTTCTGACGGCCTTGGCACCGTTTTGTTGAGAGCTGGACCTGGCCAAAAGAATGCCTAAGACCATACTAAATATGCAAGAATCTTCTTGCGTCAGGCTAAACGGACTCCGCCTGAAACATATCTAATACATGTGGGGTGAATTGAATGCCTCTGAACGGCTATCTTCACGCCAAACTATATCGTTGATGTTATTACAACTAGTAATTGAGTATTTGGTCTCAGTCTGTTTTCATAATAGTAATAGAAATTAATAAGGGCTTATAAGGGCTTATATGGGCGTTATGAGGAATGATTTATGAAAAAGGGGTAGGTACGAATATCAAATCATGGAAGATCACTCGAGCGAGTAACCAGTTGGGGCCCTCGACTGGAACATTGTGCTTACTGCAGAAGTTAACCTAGCCAAATTGCTACAAGCACATAGGTAACTGCAATTACAATATTTACCGGACTCTAGTTATCGTTACTCTAGAGTGGGCAATTTACGGACCTTCACCCTCGCACAAGTATATGGAGCCGTGGAAGCGCTCACTCTGAATCAAGGCCCAACAGGCGAGAGACATCAACTGGCAATCCTCGGTTACTGAACACCCAGCTGAAACTGCTTCACCAGAACAGCACAAGGTCTCTCAGCCAATAATCTTTTGGGATCTCGGATACTAAGTGGATATGAAACACCTGCATGGGTAGGATAGCTGAAAGGAGTTATCCGACGGGCATTGAATAAACGACCCACCATGGTAGATTTAGTACTACGAGCCAAGCTCACCTAATCACAGAATCAGATAATAGATTCCGAAGCCGTGGACAACGAACTTCGACAGTCGCGGTAGGGCTTGACTGGTGACGTGACATCAATATACAGACAGGCTGCAGCGACACGAGATGTGCATAAGATCCTGTAGCCCAGTCAATAGTTGCCAGCTCTTCGTTCCTTGCTGTCGCATATTCCACTGGAGTTGGGATATGCAACCAACCGTACTATTCTGTGCACAGACGGAATATTTGCTCTGGTGCTACCTTCTAAGTACTATGGATTATCTGATACAAATACATTCTAAAAGCAAGACAATCTCCTTGATAGCTATATGCGTCATGAGTCATGATTGGACACATCTACAACCTCATTCGCCCAAAAGCACAACAACCACGTCCTTCAAATTCCCATCCACGGTGACAGAGACCGGAATGGCATCTCCCTTCTGAACCTCAACCTCCCCTGTCAACCCCCCATTCTCGTAGATGCCGTACGAGCCACTTGGCAGGTTCGAGATTTTTGGCTCAACACTACCTCGGAGTAATTAGAGACCAGCCCATCATAAAGCAGGAATATCAGACACAGTGGGGACTTACACAACGTTCTCCCCATTCCAACTTCTAAAACTCAAGACAAAGGCCCTTGCTTCTTCATCCCAAACAGCCCTCAGGAAGTCCACACCATCCCCAAACCCAACACCATCCACAAATGGGTCATTCCGCACCTTATCACTCGTCCACGGGGCCTCCCACATCTTCCGCTGACCATCAATGACATTGAGCCGGGAATATCCGATCGCGGCGTTACCCGTAAATGGGTCGACTTGAGTGTGATTCCCGTTCTCATCGGCCAGCACATCGCATCTCTGATAGTAGAGCCCGCCATTATTCCAGGAGGGTGTCATGTAATCATCAGCGTGTTTCAGGAGCCCTTGGAGTATAGACGGGTCTTCTGCCACTTCAGATGTGTATTCAATTACGTAGCCGAATGTTGGGTTCTGATATGGAGCCATGGGTTTTTGTGCAGGCGTATTCTTGAACTCAGTCCATGCACGCTGTCGAACTTCCTCTGAAGCGGGATCGAGGGATTCATCCTCGGCAACAAGTTTTCTGATAATACTGGCTACGGGTAGGGGGTTGAGATTGATTCTATCGTCCTCCTTTCGGGTGAGGAATCCACGGGTTTGGGGATAGTATGTTGCGTGGGCTTGTTTAGGGTTCCAGGAATTAATCATTGCGCCGGCCCTAAAATTATTCTTATATTAGTTGCTATATAGTAAATTACAGGGGTTGAAAGATCTCCTACCATGAAGAGAACCCAAGACTTCCGCTGTTGAATTTATATTGCTGCTCTGTCATATAGATATCAACTAGAAACCCATCTTTCCCAAACATACTATCCCTCTTCTCCCAAGCGTTTTCGTACTTCTCTAGTAACTCTTCAACGTCGTTAGTCCCCTTTCTGACATCATTGTACCTGACCGCGATAATCTATATACCATCTTAAATCAGCAAACGTCAATGTGATATTTTCCCCATCTACAGACATACCGGAAACTGATTACAAACGATAAAGATCGAATTCGGCTCACAGCAGCACCCAAGCCATTCATTCTCTTCCATCCCCTTGATAATAGCAGCCTGAAGCGTAGTACGATTATAAGAGTACGTCTCCGGCCCCATCCCATAAAAGACAGGATTATAGAGGAAGCTCAATGCACCGTCTTCTTCATACTTATCATCATCGAAAAGCATTGCATAGAGTGTCGTCATCAAGAGCAAATGTCCCGAATACTATCAAGTTCTCCCCTATCAGCCCATACCAAGCCAATGATAATATAACACAAAAAAAAAAAAAAAACCTTCCCTCTCCACACCATAGAAACTTACCATGATATTCTCTTTAACGACCGGATCAGCCCATGGCTTCCTCAACTCTTTAATATCTGGATTAACCCTGATCCCGCTCTGGCTCGTAAGGTACCAATAGCCCCACACCTCTCTTCTAAGCATCTTACTAATCAGCTGTCCTAGAAGCGTCTTGAACGGGGCCCTAAGGCCCGGAAGACGGTGATAATGGGCTGCTGATGCTGCGTAGGCCATTGTGGCTAGTTGGTAGCGGTAAGCGTCTAGCCATTCCTATAAATATATATGAGCTTTTATTTTAATTTTCTTTATATTACTAATGAAAAATCACTTGTAGTGTTATATATATACCTGTGCTGGGTCAGGGGCACCCATGAGTGCCCATTCTCCGTCTATTTGGGAGACGAGGTTATGGAAATGACGGATGTGTCCTGCTTGTTTGTGGTCTAGGAGGGCATGTTTGGATATGTCTAGAGTTAGTTGTTTAGGAGCTCTTTTGGGCCCGCCTTTAAGGGAGATGCGGTGGATTGTGTTTGTCGTGGTGGTGGTTTTGGACATGTTGTATGTAGTAGGTGTTCTTTGATATTTGGTATTATATTCCTGTTTTAAAGGTAGCTGCTTGTTGATATAGTTATATATAGAGAATCCTTAGGTATGAATCCGACGAAGCCTTTATATAGTCTTCCTTTAGGCACTATGTTAAAATCAACTATAATCTGATACGCTGCTATGGTATCCGAAATTATCCTCGTTTATTAATATCCGGCTGAGAGCTCCAGGTTGGATGCGTACGTATGGTTACTACACATATTGACTCGTACCCCTCCTTGCCCCTCCTATCCTCTCCTCCTCCTCCCCAAACTAGAACAACCAGATTATTTGTAAGTCTTTAGATCTCACATATATCTGTCATCACTATTACTGTGCTGACCGGGACCAGGGTTGTTGTAGGACCAATATGTACTTCCGCGGAGAAACAATAGGTACTCGTGTTGTGTAGTACTAAGGCACCACAAGTAAGATCCACTCTAGATGTTGGATTACTCTCTGCCGGTAGTGAGCGATTGAGAAGTTGTGATTGAGGGCTACTTGCGTCAGTGGGTAATATGAGTCTATAAGCTGGGGTGCTGACGTACTGAGCCGGATTCCCAAGTCGGTATTGTAATTACTTGTGTATGCATAATTCCAAATAGGTTAAATAGATACGATGCGGCTCGGGGGCATGGCACGGTGTAGGACAGACGGGGTATCTATGTAGTCGGCAAGATGTTGTACCGGCGGCGGTCGGGATAATGGTCAATGGAAGGGGTGTTCCCACTACCGCATCGGCGGGAAATACGGTGTCAAGTTGGAAGTACATTATCTGTAGGAAGAGAGGAAAGACAAAAAACAATGATGATTGATTTCTACAGAATGCTTCGTTAAATCGTATTTATATTTTTTTACATGAAGAGTAGAATTATACACATAGCTGGCTGATAATAAATGCCCAGAACCCCAATTTGATGATACCTATATTTTTTACGCCGCCGCCCCTGGCCGAGTCCAAACCCGCTGGCCCGCCCGCCCGCCCTAATTACCACCCTCGAGCCCTTTTAATAGGTTTCACAATCCAAACCCACCAATAACCGGACATTATCTGCGCTCCTAAGCCCTCCCTCTCCCTTCTTCCCCACCCCCTTCTTCCTCAGCTCCGACAGCGCTGCCTCCCACTGCTCCTCAAAACACATAAACTCACTCTCAAACACAACCTCCCCACTCTTTTTCGCAACAAGCTTGAATGTTCTTACAGCATCTCTAGTCGTAACCCCTAACCTCCGCAGGATCCCATCATGTAGTAAGTTATTGAAGCTCTTATGGTCTGGATAATACAGCCGTACAGTCTCACCGATCAACGCGCTGGGATACATTGTCCGGGTCAGCTGCGATGTTACGATGCGAGCCTGGAAGATGATATTGAGCGGGAGCGATTGGAGGTACTCGTCGTATGCCGCTGAAGCGACACTCGGCATCTTTGGCGCAGCGGGGAGAATAGCATAAGGGTCTAATTCCATCTCTTGCGGCCCCTCCTGGGCTGGCGCTGGTGCGCTCCGGGGGTCTGTGTCTCCTTCGTGGAAGTTGTAGAGATCGAGGGAGACTGTGAGCGATATGCGACGTTTCTTGTGGGGTGGCTGTAGGCACCACATTCTTTATTTTATTTTAAGTTTGTTTTATTTTTATTTTTTTATTTCCGTGTGGGCGGGAGGAGGGAAGTGAATTATTTCCCCCGGCGGCGGGCGCTGGGTTTTTGTGTGTTGTTTGTTTTGGTTGTCGGTCACTAAGGAGAACGCGCTGAGCGACCGCTTCGGACTGCCGACCCCCCCGCTTTTGGAGCCACCTTCTCCGAGGGTTAGGGTTATCTGACGGGAGTTTTAATATACATTACATATTTATATCTCGAGCCTATTGGTGGTAATTATAGTACTTTCTATCGTAATAATTTTATACTAATAAATTAATAGTACAGTATTGAGTATTACTTGTTACCGTAAAGGTATATATTATATTACTTTATCACAGTAGATATATACCCCTATATAAAATAGTAGATTTTGCAAATTTATAAATGTATCCAACCAGCCGGGCTCATTGAGGTATCCCTAATTCATTCATTACCAATTGATTACTCACTTATTGAAGACCAGAAATAAGTAATCGGTTATAGCTACGTTGATCATATATACGAACTCAGAAAAGAATTAGAAGTCTCTATTGGATCATGCACAGCAGACCTATATAGAAAAGATAATATATACAACCCAAACTTTCGTCATCTCACCCCAGCCACGACAACTAAAACATATTCCGGCTCTGACGATATGAGCTATAACGAGATCTTTCAGGCTCTATGATACTATCAGTAAATTCTTTTTTCTCCTCCCTCTGCATTCGTCGTCTACGGATAAGCACCGCGCCCACACCAATAACTGCAAGCGTAACCAACACTCCTATCACGATACCTGCGATAGTTCCCGCTTTTGGCTTACTCCTTGAGACTACACCAGACCCTGAAAGCGCCGCGTTCACAAATGATGAATTTAGTACTGCCGTTGGCGCTGTGGTAGAAGACACTACAGAAGTACCCAGTGTAGTTTTAGTACCCGAAACTGACGTCGAGGTTGCAATACCAACTGTAGTCGACGACCCAACAGATGTTTCACCCACTGGAGTAGTAGTCGTCCCCAAAGACGTAGCATACACCGACGGCGAGGTGGTCCATACAGTCGACGTGATAGTGGTAGTGCTAGTAGTAGTGCTCTCCTCTGTACTCGTTCCTTCCACCCCCGCAGAGTCATTACGTTTGCAAATACATTTGAAACTCAGCTTATCTCCACTAGCGGGAGCAAGGTCGATTGAGAACCGAGTCTGTATAGCTTCGCAGTCGCCTCTTCCTGTAGCTTTGCAGAGGCTCGTGAAGAGTGTCGAGTTAGGGTCTGGGTTGGGGGCTATTTTTGACTCCATGAGTTTGCAGATGGAGCTGCAGTCTGATAGGGGGGCTGTGGTGCTAACCGGGACTGTTGTTGATATGGTCACTGCGGATGTGGCTTTGGTGGTTGTTGCCCATATTGCGAGGATGGCGAGGGTTTGTAGATTGATAAGCATGGTTTTGTGTTTGTGGTTTTTTCTTTCTATTCTGGATTATAGAGGTACTGGAATGGTAGTAGTTAAGGTCTAATAGCAGAGAGTAAATAGGCCAAACCGAAATGTGAACTGAAATGGGATTATCGACTGGACCAGCAGTGATATAAAAATAAAGAGAGAATCTAGGAAACGAAAAGTGCTGATAGAAAATAGTATTGACAGATTGAAACAAAAACGCTTGCAAAAATTTCTACAGATAACCGGATTAGACACACTTTATAGAACCTTTACCCACCCCCTGACCGAGAGTTAGTATCAATCTTGAGACAACTAAACAATTAAAATATTTTTTAAACAAAGAGGTCTCCCAGCACACAAAACACATTTGGTAAAAATAAATAAAATCACGTGTTTGCAAAGCGAAAAGTCAAGGAGATACTAGTCTCGTTTCAGATAACTTATGCCAAAACGCCAATCACAAAGGGATAATAGTCATTGACCTATAAGTCACCCCGCTATCACTCAGTGCTCGCGAATAGGCTAGTCTAGTTGATTACGCAATTAATTGCGCAATCGATGGCATGGACCAATCTAATAAAGCCTCAGCTAAATATTTCTATAATTCAGAGCTTATTAAAAATAGAAAAATATACATTTAAAATATCTAGCTAGTTTTCTACTAACTGGCTTAATTAAACTAGTATGCACAGAATACTCATATTATATTAGACACTGTCTGAATCTCGCATACCCTCTATACACTAGGGGTAAACCCTATGTTGATAATAGGTTGGGTAAACAGTCGTCTCGAATAATCCTGTAGTCTACTACCTCATTTCATGTATAATTAGACTTGTACAAGTGTTAAGTAAAACAAGTCTATCCCAAGTATGAGCCACCGACCGCCCACAGCCCTGATCTAAAACTGTGAACCACGCTTTACCGCTAAAAAGACTGTCGAACTTACTCTATTCCCTGGGATTACACTGTAATATCTCTGGCTGCGATTGAGCACACCTGAATTAGACCGCCTATATAGACTAGTGGGGTACTAGGAAGTAGAGATGTGGTACCAATATAAACCACTAGAAGAGATGGATGTATAGAACTATCTCATCAATAAGGAACGTCCTACTGCGCATGTGCTTAATTTTCACTCATGGGCCAGGATTCTTTATATGCTTATATTAAATCTTATTTTTTACCAACACCAAATACAGCATTCAACAGAATTAACCATTTCCATAACCAAAACAACCATTACATCTCATGCCCAGCACTTTAAATAGCCGGCGCATTTGGATCTTGCATGCACTGATCCACTCTCATCAACTGCTTCCCACTCGCCTTGGCCAACTGAATGAACTCCTTCAAGTACCCAACAGTGCTAGGGTACAAGTAATGCATAACCACCAAGTTACCACCCTTTGCAAGATCACGCTTGAAGGCATCGAGCTGCTTCTCGGGGGTAGCAGAAGTAGCATATAACCAATCCTCACAATCTATTGTAAAATTAGCTTATGTCATGTGTACGCTAGAGGGGGGATATTAGACTTACCAATAGACCAATTGATCAATGATCCACCAGGGATAAGAGCAGCAATACGCTGTCTCATCTTTGCACCCTCATTACCAAACGGCGGGCGGAAGTACTTGCTTGTAATACCAAGAGTCTGGGAAACTGCATCGATATCTTGCTGAATCTCCCAATCGATTGCCTCATTGGTTCCGAGACCCTCAACCTTAGGATGTGTGAACGAGTGATAGGCGACTTGATGTCCCTGGGCCATCATCTCCTTGTATACGTTTGTGAGATTGGTGCTTGGGTCCAAGAGTGCCGCACCGACGGTGAAGAAAGTGACCTTGATGTTCTCCTCCTTGACGATCTGCATAACCTGTTGAGCGAGCGCTGGATCACCGTCATCGATGGCGAATGCGAGGGAGTTGGGCCTAGAGCAGGCAAACACCAATGGCGCGGTGGGGAGCTTTGAGCGGATGGTAACACCTGAGGGGGCTGTCTTGACGATCTCGATCTTGGAGATGACGGTGTCTGTAGTTCCGGTGAAGCCCTTCAATGCGATGCCGATAACACGGGTCTTGACAATGTTGAAGTGGGAGATAGGGACATAGATGTCGGTGGCAGTTGCATAGCGGCCGGCATCAACCTCGTCCCAGGTCTCAGGGTAAGGTGCAATGGCTTCGTTACAAGCGGAATTGTGTTGCTGGAGAGCGATAGAGAAGGCACTTGAACCAGTGTATGCAATATGGAGATAGCCACTGTCGTAGGTGGTCATGTCACGGCAGGTTCCGGTAAGCTGGGTGTAGAACGCGAGATCGCTGTCTTTGTACTTGATGGTGAGCTTTCCACCGGAGATGGTGTATCCAGTAGTGTCGTCACCTCCGTGCCAGAATCCAAGAGCGTTAGAGTCGGGGCCGGCAAACTGGTCAATCACGAATGCAGTGGCAGTGGCAGAGGTGACAGGGACAGTGGAAGTTGCGGCGCTATTGGTGGGTGTTGGAGCAACAACATATTCAGTAGCAGTGCTACCGCAGTAGAATGCCAGAGGGCCAAGAGTGAACGCCCTATTGTTGGTAGAGTGAATCATGATAGACATCAAGTGGCCAACATCAAGACCAGTGAAGGTCGAGAGTGGGAAGCTATAAAACTTCTCGGTGCCATCGAAAGTCCATCCAAGCTGGGTAGTGGTCCTGTCAACAGACTGGAAGTTGTCGGCACTGCAAGAAGCACTGTATTGCATCTGGATTGTGAATGTAGTGCCTGCAGCAGCCTTGATACGCATTCCAAGGCCACCATACTTGTTTGTAGCAGAGAGGCAGTCCAGGTTGGTATAGAAGTATGAACCAGACTTAGGAGTGAAGGTAACGCGGTTGCTGGCAACAACAATTGAAGTCATAGTACCATCGTCAGATGAGGCCTTGAGCATAGCATTGTAGTACAGGAAAGTAAGACGAGATTGTGATGCCCAGTCATCGACGACGAGAGGAGAGCAAGTCCCTGAAGGTACAACGCTGCTGGTGGTAGTGACAGAGACACTGCTCGAGCTGACCTTGGTAGTAGAAGTAGATGAACTTGTAGAACTGGAAGAAACTGCGCCGCCTGCACAGACAAGCTTAGTCTCACCAAGCTCCCACCCAGTTACGGTAGAACTGAATCCCGACCACACGAAGCCTTTGATGACATTGAGATTTGTTACTCCAGAAAAGCTAGAGAGTGGCACTGTGACGGTCTGAGTGGCGCCTGTCAAGCCCGAAACAGTAAAGTAGTAACTGCTGTAGGTAGTTGATGCACAGCTGCTCGATGTTTGTATCTCAAGAGTGAAAGAAGCCCCAGAAGCTGGAGACTTGAAAGGGAATGTGATAGCATTGTAGCCCTGAGTTGTGGCAGCAACGCATGAATCGAAAGTAGTATAAAAGTATGAGCCGGCCTTTGGCCTAAAGCTGAGCTTCTTTGAGGCAACATTGGCCGCGATAGAAGTCATTGACCCATCATCTAATATACCCAATTCATTAGCCCAATTCTTAGAGTGATGCTCTATAAAGCAAATGGAAATAGCAACCACGAAAATATCAGGAATTAGAATAAGAGCTTACCGGAAGTCCAACTCGCTTGGTCGTTTATATTAGTCGAGTATGTAGAGTAGTCGTCAATAAGCAAATTTGAAGAGCATGCTGCATACGCCGTACCCCAAAGGGCAGCGGCAGCAGCCAGAACGTGGCCGACGGATCCACGCATGATGAGGAATTAGTAAATTAAAGAGAGGGCAGCCAATATATAATTGACGAAAGGTAAAGTAATGAGGGTAATTATGCAATTAAGCAACTAGAACTTTAGCACAAAGCGAATGACTGATCGTAAGTTCACGACCGTTGTGTGGGGGATTTCTTTTCTTGCAATCCTCGATCCCAAAGAGAGAGAGATGGTGGACTGATGAGGAGACAAAGAAAGATGTGGGAATGAGGGGGGGATATAAGAACACAATCGGAAGGCACCGTAAAAGCGGGTGTAACCCAAAAGGAAAAACCCAAACCCCAAGATATCTCGGCCACGGCAAGGTTTGTATCGTGTGTAATGCGCGGGAGGGGTCAGGATAGGACTGAGACACAGAGAAACTGGGACCTATCTTTGGCTACAATAGCCTGTAACTCATGCAATTGCGCCTAGACACTGTTCCTGACTCTCTTGGAAGTCTTGCAAACAATCTCTGCAGAGACCCTGTTCCCCGTGAGCAACCCGCCCTCCAAGAAGATCTGGGACAGGGGTAATACTGTTCGGGCATTTCTATGGATGAGGGGCCCTCACGATTGGGTAGTTTCTAGAACTATTCGTGATGTTTCTCCCCTCCCCCTTTTTTCTCTGGGCATTGTTTTTCTTTGTTCCAAGATTCTTGGTAAACATGTTCCTTATCCGAATACTCAGCCTCGGAGAAAAAACCGCCGACTAGACTAAATTAAATAAAAACAGCAAAAAAAGGAGAATGCCTGTATTCCGCAGACCCTTGCCTAGAGAATTGCATGGAGTATAAGCTTAACTTGGCGATACGAGGATTGGATTATCCGGGTGCCGAGGAGCCCGTAAACGATTTGTTTAAGAGCTCGGGTAACTAATTGGTAGCTCGCAGATGACTCCGTGTGGCGTGTCTCATTGGGCATCTCGTTTCTTTGTATTAATATTAATAATACTTACTACGAGAATAAGTTATGGTGTGTTTTGTACTAGGGGAAGGGGGGAGGTTCAGGTCACCCTCATTCCCCCCTCCCAAGAGATCTGAATACACTTCACGATTAACTCATGTGCCGGTGCCTGGTTGCAATAATCGCACCAATTCCCGATGTCGTCAACTAAGTGAGAACTCTGAATCAAAGAATCTACATGGATCATGACATGAGCATGGCTGAAACGATTGGTGGTTTGGCTACATCGGGCTGATTGATCCTTCTCGCCAGTTACACCACACGACCCGAGTTTAATTAAAGTGGCCCTTCCAGACCTGGTCGCACATACTCCAGATAGTGCTGGCTCGACTTCTACATAGTAGATACTAAACATAGAAATCACACCCCCTGCTGCTTAAAAAACTCGTGATCTAGCTTTACAATCAGGCTTCAAAGCATGATTTATATTGAAACGTGCCGAGCGAGACCATGATCGCATATATATATATATATATTACTATACAAAACGGCGTGCGTGGAAGGAAAAAAAACAACCAAGACACTACCCGCGACGTCTGTAAAGACCGTTACTCCTCTGAAAACATCTCATCTGGTATGATCACATTAAGGCGTTCAAACTAAGTGTGGCTGGGAGATCTTTCCCAGAGCAGTTTGGTAGCAGCAGCGCAGTGCAGAAGTCTTTTTCCCGTTCTCGAGACCTTATTGACTCCCCCACTACCGCCACCTAGACTCTCATTACCGTGCTGTAGGTGCTCTAAATGAAAGTCAGCATAGCTTTGCATCTCTTCTACCCGACTGCCTTACTTCCTTAACATATAACCGTAATCCACACCCCCTCCCCCATTCGTCGGTATCGTCCGAATACGTAAAGAGCCTCCCCACCCTCTCCTATCAATTAGACGGGAGAAGAAAAAGAGCAAAGCCTTTTAAGCGAGAATATCGCAGATCGTGGCCTGATCAGGTCACTGTTGTTGTCTCTCACTATTCTTAGCCATAACGTTGGTGCACCCTATCCATATCGTACCTCCCATACCCATACTGCTACTCAGGAGGTGTGGTGCGTGCTGGTCTCGAGCAAGGGAAAACTCTATGAACGTTTAGGTTTATTTCTCAGCTCGCGATACCCAATTGCGATAAATATTGCGACCCCCCCTTTCCCCACCCGGCTCCTTTCCTCCGGCCATCCCGAATAGCTAGCAGAATAACATATCGGAACGTGCTCTCCCGAGGTACTCTATAAGGCCTAGCTACACAGCTAACCAGCAAGCGAACCAAAGACACGGCTTATATTGATTATGATATCACTCGACTTTGACCCTCTCGAAGAACTCTTTTCTGTCTTTGAGGTGTGTATAATATGGTACCGACCTGCATGCGCGCGGTTGTTACAGAAAGAGAGTGGGAAAAAAAAGAAAAGAAAAAACTCACGTTCCCCCCCTCCTTCCCCCTTGCATCTGTGTGTCTTAGCGCAAAACCGTGGGTTGGAGAGAAGGAGAAAAACAAAACAATCTGCGAGGTACGAGAGGTAAGACATACAGGAGAAACAAATATGACCATCTATTTGGGAAGAACCCAAACGATGTTCGCGCCCTCAAAATGATCGAGTTGGTAACTTTATTTTTTTATTTTTATTTTTGTAGACTCGAGATTGAAACATTTTCATGAGCCAATACTATATGAAACGAATGTTTACAGATTCTGTCTTATAACAAACAAAGAAATCCTTTAGTTTGTTAATTGCCGCGCTTTGTATACGGCGACAATGCAATACAATGCACGCAAATGCAGTGCCCGCAACAACAAGTCTAATCGGGACTCTGGGCAAGAAGCCACAAAATTATGTAGTTGGTTAACTAGCTACCTAGGCATTGTATTTATATTTGCATCGTGTCATTCGGCCTTACAAAAGGAAAACAATAGCGACGGTTCGAAACTGCCAATATTCTTGGGTTTTCTTGGACTCATCTCCACTTAAAAAAAATAAAGAAAGACTCACTTTCAGCTCTTGGTCTTGGTGGTCTTGGTCTTTTTTACTAGCTAGCCAAGGAACTATCTCGGTTGTGAAGTTTGAGGATATGTGCCTATTGCACCAGCCAAGGGCTTGGAAAGTCACCGCACGGCTGAGGGATTACGAGTGATGTGTTGTGAAGCCGGTCTGGGTTTTCAGCTCAGTTCTGTGTTAATTCGCTACGCGCGGGAGGGGTCTGGAGAGGTAGATACTTTGGTCTATTTCTTGGTTTCAAGGAATGCTCCGAGCGCTTGGTTCTTGGTATCTTGTGTTTTTCTTCTGTTACTCGGAGTGTTTGCGTTTGTATAGAGTCTTAATTATAGGTGTAAGTGGATTCGAGCCCTGGGGTATCATGGTTCTTATTCTGCCAGTATTCTTCTGGGGGTAAGAAAAATATTAAGATAGGTGTTTATTTTTTCCAAAATAAGACTGGTATTTGCATCTTTTAAATTAATGAGGGGAAAGAAAAAAAAAGAACCCTCTAAGTCTTTCAGCCCTAGGAGGGTAGGGGTGAGATTTTAATAGGGTAGGCTTATAGTTATGATAGGTTTTTATTACGCCAAATGCCCCCTATCAGCGCTAGTAACAATAAAGCCATTTCAATTATTGACTACCGCCCAAAAGGGGCGGGTCCTAGGCCGTGACTACTAAGTGTATCGACCCTAGTTACATTAGGATCGGCACCGTGACTTAGTAAATAGTAGGGGGCATTTGTCACATAAATCCGAGACATCGAACTCCCACTAGGGAAAGTAACATGCCCAAAGTGGCCTAACCTGGGTAATGGCCCTGATGCAGTATAAAGACTGAGGGTCTACTGTAGAGTAACGGCATTGTAACGCTCCTGGCTCTCTATGTTTGAGTAGATATTTCTCTAATCATCGTTGTCAGTGTAGTTAGGTCTGTAAGGCTGGGTTTTTGGATGGTTATGGTAATTGCCTGGTAAACTTACCCCTAACATTGCATCTGTGAAAATTGGTGTCTGAATACTACCTTATATATAGAGTTTTCTTGTTTTATTGCTCTCAGCTATAACGTGTTATCTATTGACATCACAAGTAGACTTCCTCATTAACTTGGAAGCTATAGACTCAACAATGCGCGTGTACAGAGCGCTGATGTTAATTATATGACTAGACTGTGCATGTGTGAGTGACATATATAGCGATCCACCTCACTTAGTGATATGAGAAGATAATATCTGTTTATAAGTTACCAAAGAGAGCACACACACCATCGGTTCCGTTTCCCAACTTTGTCAATATCTTATTTTTCTCAACGTTGCAACTGCAATATTGACTCATGCAGTGCAGCCCTTCGCTTGTACTACCCAGAGAGTATCAAACACTCATATCCACATAGTATTATATCACTCAAGTATATATACACAATCTTTACACAACGCCAGTAGCAGCTTCCCTATTCTCTTCTCTTCTTGGCACCAAGGCTTCAATAAAATCATTAGCTAGCTATATACCGACGATGACGCGGCAGCTCTCGGCAGACAAGGTATATATGTTGAGTCGCCGGCTACCCGGGTGGGAGTACTCTAGAAAGACTTTGCTTTAGCCCTTGTTATGGTATTAGTTCGCAAAGATTATCCGGGCCCAGGGTATGGAGATCCGGAATGGTGGTTTAAATACTCCAAGATCTCGCCATCCCAAAAAGAAGGATTTATCATTAAGCTTTGGTACTCCGAACCCTAACCCTATAGCTAATACTTCCATCCCCTACACTTGGTGCTTCCTACTCCCTACTCCCTGCTCCCTACCCCATACTCTCTACTCCCAAACTCAAAATGGCTCCTCCTATGGCACAGAACCTCCCCGCAGTCGGGGCCATCGAAAACTTGTTCGAGGACCTCTCCGGGCTTATACCGAAATTCACGAAAGAAAAGTCTGGAAACCCCTATGATGTCTTAATTGACGCGTGTGGGAACGATCCGGTTTGTCTTCCTCCATTACTATTATCTCCTTCGATCTCACCCCTCCTGACCTAGATAGGCCCTTATACAAACAGCATACGAGAAGCACCGCGTAACCCGCAATGCCCAACAGCGCGTGAATCTACTCTCTCCCGACTTCAAGGGGGTAATAGTGGAAAAGATCCTCCAAGAGCTCGAATACGCCCGTGGTGAACGCCATGTTCCCGAGCTTGAAGGAACAGAGAAGCGGACAGTGGAGGATATAGATCCTCGGAATTGTCTAGTATTTTGGGCGCGTCCAACAGATGTAGTTCGCGACCTAATAGGCGAAGTACAAGGGAAGCTGCAGAAGCTAGCTGCAGGTTTGTTCTACCCCTCCGACTATCTGAGAAGGAGTTAAGCTAAAAATTAGGGTAGATATATGGCTTATGCCTCGAGAAAACCTCCATCTGACTGTCCTTGAGATCACGCACTCTCAAACCCCCGAATTCGTTGCCAAGATTGCCTCACAAATACGCCCATCTCTCAGCAACATGGTGTCTTGGACGGAATCACAGAAGCATCGTGCAGTACTTGTGAAGCCGATGTTGAGCTATGACGCTACAGCACTCGCAATCTCCTTCGTCCCTGCTGTAGAGGAGGGGGCGGGGTATACGTACCATCACCTCCGGCGTGATTTCTATAAACTCGCTGTGGAAAGTGGGGTTGTGATTACGTCACGCTATACGGTGCCTTCAGCGCACATTACTGTGGCTAGGTTCATTACAACAAGGAATCATGCACCGGTGGGGGAGTGTAGGATGGAGGATTGGGTACAGGGGATTGATGAGATTAATATGTGGCTTGAGGATGAATGGAGTAAGAGAGTGAGGTGGGTTGTAGGGGAAGAGAGAGGTGTAGAGTTTAGGGTGGGGAGATTATGGTATGGTGGAGGGGAGAGCATGGCTGTTGGTCAGGGATTTTGATGGAGTGTGTATTGTAATAGATTTTTTTTTTGGTGTTTTCGGCGGGGATAAAATTGAGCGGCTGAAACGTGGGGAGCTGCGTAGACTTTGATTTAAAATAAATTACCCCTACGAGCTGTACGTAGGGGATAGACGAAAAGTTTAATTGATAATAGAATACATGATTTCATAGATATATAGTTAGATATAACTTGAATGTTTGTAGTTTGCACAAATCTTCACTGGGCTGGGAAATCGATCTACTCCACGCAAGAGACCAATATAGCAGACCTCCTCCATACGGTTATATGCTTGTTATGAGAAAAAACGGCCCATGATCATGATATACCGGCCGCAATCTCAGTCTTTTTATAGTAGGATATATACATATATGTGCTATAACATAATATAAGTGATCTACAAGAATATGAGATCTGGCTTCTGAGTGTGCCCTTAAATATATAAATCTGTAATATACATGCAATGAGCTTCCTCTGTGGAGGTGCTGGTTGGCTAGTCATTTATACTTGTAATTAAAAGTACTGTTATAATATGGGGCGGAAATTAACATTCTTATATATGGAGTGTTATTGAATTAGGAGATACACATACATGTATTGAACATTTCACTCATATACTCTTCTGTAGAGACAATGCATGATATCATATTGAGGAGGGTGCTTTCATATACATATATAGCGGATGGGATTAAGGGCCGCACCTGGGCCTTAGGTCACAAGCTGCTAAACTGCCCCAGCGGAAGTAAAGATGAAAGCCAGCGAGAGCCTCAATCTATATGTAGCTCATCATCTGGCGGCTCTTTTCGGGATTTGGGATAGGGCTAGCTAGAATGTTTCTGCTTAATATATATATATACTGGCGCTTTATTCTCATCCTTAGATAATCATCACCATCCTAGATATAAAAATACTGGTCTAGAAGAATGTCTTTACAATCATATATTCTTATTCTACTATTTAAGGCCTATGGGAATAGCTAGCTGGTCTGTAAGTCCATCAAATTGTCCACAGCTGCTACACAGTTCGTGGTAACACTCTAGATCTTCACAAATAGGATGTAAATCTACTATGTAGGCCTTCCCACCGCCGGGGCACGAGCGATCCGGGCCACCACAGCAAACCCAATATCGTACTCTCTATATAATACAAGTCACTATGACAAAACATGATATATAGGCTTGGGAAAGGTGCAAGGATACTTACATTTGTGTAGGATGGGGGCTCAGATGTGTCAGGGATTCTCGGTGACCATTCCTCAGAAACTACAGAGGTTTTCTCGAGGTAGTCTTCTTTTTGAGAATCGTGGGATAATTTTCTGGAGTCTTCGGGGTCAAGCTGGACCTCTTCGGGGGTTCTGGGGGCTTGTCGGGCAAGCTCTGGACTGTCCTCCCCCCACGGTTTCTCCCACAATTGCACCCATTCCTGTGTCCGCTCTGCCGCGTCATCCGGGCTGAAGCTTGCTTTAAAGGTTTCATCTTCGCTAGAGATAATCAAGTGTCTAAATGCCATTTCTATGCTATCCTCGTCTTCATCCTCGTATTCATCCACATCCTCATCGCCACCCCAGTCATCGCCCTCATCATCACTATCTTCGTTCTCATCCTCATGCTCACCCCCGCACTCGTCCTCATTACCTTCGTCGCTCCGGAGATGTGGGGGAAGTGCGGTAAGAGCAATTATTTCCATATATTTACCTAGGTGACTACGTAGTGATTTTTTAGTCTCCTTTAATTCCTTGGAACAGAAGGGGCACGTTGTTCTGGAATCTGGGGGTGAACTCCTTTTTTCACAGAGTGAAACTATCTCTTCCAGCTCGATATTGGTCGGTGTCACTAGTTCCCCTGAGAGGTGACTTTTCTGAATGTGGGCTACAAAAAGAGTTTTTTGGTGAAAGGTTTGCCCACATCCTTTGATACATATCCATTCCGTGACGGATCTATGGTATTTAAATTCGTGTTCCATCCAAGGCGTTTTTGTACTGAAAGCTTCCATCCGTGTTGGACAAGACGGAAATGTACAGCTGTAAGGTTTGAGATCTTTGAGGATATGTTTTCTACGGATACGTACTCATTAGGCACTTGTTTATCTCTAGACGTTTTTTTAAGGTATATAAATTAATCTTTTATATCGCGAGGGCTTACCTCCATTGGCCCATAGTATGGACATTTTTGAGGGTTTTGAAACATATAGTGCAAGTGAAGGATTTTCCCGGACCAAGTTTGATAGGTGGTTTTGGGAATTCTAGATGATAATCTTCTGGTGTATTAGGTGCATAAACCGAAGATTCGGCCGACGATATCGTTGAGGGAGTGCTACTAAATATATCGGATTCTTGAAATGACGATGGTTTTGTCGTATTAGTATACGCTTCTGATGCTGTAAATCCTTCTTTAAATACGACCTGATTATTTTCATCCTTGCTTGAAATACTCCTAATCCTCTTATGGCGAAGCCAATTTACCTCCGCCATGACTGTTACGAGTTCTAGGTCAGCCCTACAGAATTTGTCACAGATGTTTCTTTGATAGGACAAGGCTCCTTCTAGCGGGTTCGTAGAGGGTGGGGGGTTGGAAATCGGCGAGGCCAGAGATATCTGCGTAGTCGAGCCTTCAAATTCCCTCGGGATATCTTGTCCTGACTCTAGAAATGGGACTAAGTCATAAAGACTATCATTGAGTTCTTTTATCTCATCGACCATATCGAAAAACGTAATATCGTAATCGTCATCACCATCATGATCGACATAGTCCACTGTCTCGGGCACGAGGTTTTCTGCTTTCGTGATTAAGCTGGATATATCTTTTTTGAGGTCGGGAGAAGCTGTGCTCAGGTCTAAGATAATTTAGAATTATGCTCAACTAGCAGAATTGGAAGGCTTAAGTGAGGAGCATACGCTTTGCTGCTGTGCTCGCAATACTTGCGAGTAGGATCACAGCAGACTCCTTCAAATACCCAGAATTTTCCAGTAATAGGTCCAACTCCCCTTCGTACACATCGAAGCCATCTCCCCACAGCGCTAAACGTCCCCTTTCCTCTTCGATGCGGGGTTTGGCTTCAGGTAGATCGCAGGTTTCTGCGAGGACTTTTAAAACTTTAATACAAGTGGTGAACAGGTCACCGACAAACCCCACCTCATTAGAGTAGTTGTGGCGAGTCTTGTTGGCTGTGGTCATCTTTTTTAATAACACAGACTAAAGTGTAAAGATGTAACGCTTTAGAGTAGAGTTGAGTAACAAACTTGATTGATGGAGAACTAAGTAAAGTGCTAACTACTTGCTTATAATATACCCTAGATTTCTCCTTCCATACTATCAGGATCTGCGCCGGGATATAATCCATCCGTTGAAACATAGAAAAACAAACTATCCGCGCCGGGATACTATTCCTCCGTTGTTACATAGAAATATGACGGTTTAACGACCGTCGCTAAGGCTTAGGTGCATATTTGAAAGACAGCCATGAGCCGGCCTAGGAGAATGGGCTAGCTATCCTATCCCCACTTGGAGGCCATTGGTATTACTTCTAGATAGCAGTAGCCCTTCTGTGGGCTGACGAGTCCCAGGGGTACAGCGAAGCTCGCCGTCGTTGGTATGATTGAGATACATATGGTGACCTGCTTTGCAACATATTCGAGAACGGAGGTCGAACTGAAGGGCCAAGGAAGCTTGACGAATTTGCAGAATATTTGAAAGCAAAGATGATTTCGGATTTTATTGGTAGGGAGATGGGGAAGAAGTATGCTGATGTGGTCAAACGTTGTTTATACTGCGACTTCGGGGTCGATGAAAGCGATTTGAGTAACAGAAATCTGCAGGAGATGTACTTTACTCATGTTGTCTGTAAGTTGGAGCAATGTGTGAGACAGTTTTCTAATTAATTTGCTGTACTGTTATTTTCAATTTGGATAAGTAGTTATATTTCTACTACAGAACAAACCAATTTTTATTTATCCTACTAGTCCACATCGTAAACAATATTATCTGAAATAAGAAAATTTTCAAGCTACTATGACTATCCGAATCTCCATAAATCCCATACCTTCCTTAATTACCCCGGTTAATTACCATCTCCTTTAAATATATATACTGCTCGGCCCCCTGTAGCTACTAGCTGCCCTTCTACGTACCAAATAAACTGAACCCGGCATTCCAACCTTAATGCTGAGTACCCATCTGTTGATTCATCGCTGCAAGAGTGCTAGTATCACTAGGCCTATGAGAAGGATTGGCCGATTTGCCCCCAAGAATGTCGTCTTGATCTGGATTCACGGCGTCTTGGTCCGGATTCGCAGTCTCGTATTCAAGGGTCTTGATGAGTTTGTAAAAAGCAGCTGCTAGTATAGCCCCAAGCCCTGGGCCGACCCCTATAAATTATACAGTTAGTATTTAAGATTTGTGTACTCTAGAAATTGGGCTAAAATCTAGTTGGGGATTTACAATATATCCAATGGTACCCACTGAATGTACCCTCAACGACGTCGGGTCCGAATGACCGTGCTGGGTTTAGACTACCACCTGTGTAGAAGACTCCTGTTTTTTTTTGTGAGAACGTTGGTCTTCAGAGGTCTGCAAATAGAAAAGACCTAACATACCAACCATCTCAGCGACGAAAAGCGATAGGCCAATTCCAATCGGTGCCATAGGAGTAGATCGGTGTTTCTAGAATCGAGTTAGAAGTCCTTTTCACTAGCCAGTAAAGAGGTTTTAAATTACCTCAACTGCTAGCATCAATATCGTGAAAACCAGTAAACACGTGCAAAACATCTCGATAAACAATCCCCTTACAACAGTCGTACCTAAGGGAAACAGTTAGCGTATCCCCCCTATGTATGTGGGTCAAAAGTACTCACCGGTCAGTTTAGTGTGAACTGTCAAATCTCCGGGAAGTAGAGCAAGTACGATTGCTGAAGCAGCAATACCGCCAATAATCTGTGAAACGAGAAGAGCGATCGCCCTGGAAAATAATTTTTATACTTGTTTTAGTCGTGCTCTTTCGAGTGATAAAGTGTGAAATAGATGTGCTACGTACCTGCGTATCTTCATTTCTCCTACCAAGACCATAGCTAACGTGACCTGTAATCAACGATTATAAGTTTTTCGGTTCATTAGGATCAATAACATAATTAACGGGGTCGTTAGTCAATCGGGTTATACGCACAGCTGGGTTAAATAGCCCTCCGCTAACCCTGAAGAAAATCCATGCATTGACCGCTAAACTGAAACCGAAGCTCAAGGCGATATACAAAAGGACGCTGCTATCGGAGCCTATCATGGTTGTGCTGGTTTTACCCTCATCGACATTGATAGTGTTTGCGACCTGTGTTCCTCCTGTAGTAGTAATCAAGCGAGATTTAGTAGGAGGCGTGTAATTAATTAGTAAGTAGGAATCTGGGGAAAACCTACCAAACGCAAAGAAAAGAAACAGAACAGTCCCTGGAAAAAACCACATGTTAACCCCTGAGTATTCTAGAAGTCCTAGCTAGTAATAACCTACCGACAAATTCGCCTAACTAAAATTCATTCCCAAGATGGTATAATTAGAATCACATCTGCGATTTTTACCGGTAAGGAAAATTAGAGCCTACAGCTGCAACAAAGTCTATTCAATTGATGTTAGTATCGCTTTTGTAATATTTATCTGTAAGTCTTTTAAAACTTACCATTCTTTGAATCGGAATCCATCCACCTGGTCAGGGGCATTCGGCGTGGAGCATTTCCAGACTTATTGAATACTGGGAGAACGTTGTTAGCCATTTCAAATGAGGTAAATTAAATAGTATAACAGTGATTTGCTGTTGGCTCTATCGCGGCTTTGAGATTAAGGATGATATGAAAAGAAGATGAAGTGGAAGGGATTAATATATATTGTAGTGAAGAGCTAGGTAGTATTAAGGTTGTTAGCTATACCTACGTAGTACTGTGACATCACTGTTGAGAGCTGATAAGTGTTACTCCCTCGGGCCGTCAAGCGTTTCCGGAATATTCAAACGCGGAGAGCGACATATATGTCAATCTTATCAACTAATTGGGCTGTTGGTTATCTAGCAGTTGTGTTTCTTTAAAATGGAATTCAATGTGTTGTATTGCTAAAGAATTATTTTTTAGAGGGCTTGATCTCACCCTGTTGGTGTGTCGTGTCTTATGTATATCAATGAGCGACGCGATGCTCCCCGCTACCGTAGTTTGGTAACGCTTAATTAGAGTATCTTAGTGCTTTACGTCATGGTGATATGGGTATAGTCACGTGATATTAAAAAAATGTGCTGAAGAATTAAGTTGGGTGAGGGTGAGGGTGTGGGTGATTAGAGTGTGAGCGGGTTCTGATTGGCTGTTCGGTGTTAGCCGATGGGCGAAGGGGCTAGTAGACTTTTAGTTGGTTGCCCCGAAGCACGTGACTTAGTTCTTCTCAACCATGGTTTCCTGGAATGAATGGATGAATTAATCATAAATACATGAGGTGGTTTCCTGGAATCATGTCCGGAAGATTGGAGCCCAAATGTATCGATTCTTCGCATACCAGGTCTAGGACATGCATGTGCATTTAGACTAGGATAAACATCCCACATATATCCTTATCCGCAAGAGCAAAGGTTTTGTAGCCTTTTCCAATTGGTTTATTAGGCATCTTTGTGATATCAACTGATCGCCTAGTGAGTTTAATCATGGATTCAGTGGTCATAGTGGATTGGAGGAAGGCACCCGGTATTGCTGAGAGGGGCTAATCTGATTCGATTTTTCCGTGAGATGCGTAAAGGGGTGGAGCTGTTCGAATCCCATTTGCGTCATAAAGGTTATTATTGATAAGCTTAATCTCTGACCATCACGCTTCCGATATATGATGGTGGCATTCTAAGACATCCCATAGTTATCTTGATCGTTAGTTATTGGCCCAAGACAGATCTAAGGGTGGTCCAAATCGTGATTTGAGACACAAGAAAATAATACCCAATCAAGAACTCATCTCCGTCGAGGTTACAGGTTTCCAGCGGGCATTTCTTCCTGAAGTGCCACTTCTGCGAAGTTCTATCTGTTTTAATTGTAACATAGGGGGTTGGTGTTCGTCAGTATGATGTTACTGATCTCTAAGGGGAAAAGGAGATCAAAGATTACACCTGCTATACTGTATTAGTTCCAAGTGACCTAATTGCTCGTGGAGGCATAAGCTCAGAGATAGACAATGATGGTAGGAAGTGTCTAAAGAGGAGGAGATCGGCGAGTGATTTTTCGTGATCGCACGATTCTTTGCATGAACTAGTATGTGACTAGCCAGATGTTCGTGATGCAGTTGCAGGTGAGACAGCGCACGGTTCCTCGAAGAAACTCAAAATCCACTAACTCTGAAAAGCAGGATTAAGTTTTATTCTAGAACCATATGAGAGAAGATAAAAACAACCTTTAGATATCTAATAAATCATAACTATTCTGAGCGCCCATTTTATTAAACACCCTCCACATGTATTTATTTTTAAAATTTACTAAATTATTTGCCTAAATAAATAATGGCGCTTTGGCCCTCTAAGTTATGTGGAAATTAGCCTAGCCCGGCAGCAGCTCTAGCAGGCCGGCACATATATCTCAGAACCCCTTTAAGAAAACAACCAGATAAGATAAAATCTTGCTAAAAATGCTTATAACCTCAGATACCTATAACTTTAAGTGTATGAAAGGGCCCTACTCCGCTGCCGGGGCTAATTTTGCCATCGGAAACCGAATCATGAATATATCTGAAAAACAGCTTCCCGTATGCTGACAGGTTTTTGACGCCATGAACAAGGTCTCCCATTGCTAGGAGCAAGTAGGAAGGATAGTGGGCCGGCGCTTGATTTGGAGCCGGGTTAATTTGTGGCTAGAATATGTACGAAAGCATCAGCGCCCTCGCGAAAATCCAAGAATATCACCCAGAGGCACGCGCTGGGCGTTCATATCGATTAGGGCTAATCCAGATAGTATTTTAGTTTATGGATTGGGTATGGAATTAGATCATTACAAGTCACTCGTGGTAGACTGGCTGCTATGTTAGGTCAACCTCTTCTCCTGCCAGTAACACGAGCCCTTGGTTGAACCTTCTCTTCTGATTGTTTGCCTGACGTCTAATAGATTATGTCCCTATTCTTCTCTTTCCCTGTTTTCTTTCGGTCTTCCTCCTTTGAACGTATGTTAAGCAAAAAACAAAGTGTAATAACACTAATAGAGACAGGTTTTTCTGCTCATTATCTGCATACTACCCGCCTTCTTATTCATGTTTAGTTTTGCCCTAGCTATCCCCATCACTTTCTATTCTCTCGCTTTATCTCCTATTTACAGGTTCATTCCAAAGCCTGTGATAAGGTCTCTACCGCCTTTACTGAGAAACAGGGTCTCCATGCTCTCCACTTCATTCTCTCTACTCGCTAGTGAGCTCACACCCTTCGGCTATGTGTTTACTGTCTGCTCACCTTCCCCACATTCGCACTTAGGTTCAACCTCGTAGTAATGCTACTTGTAAAATGCTGTTAAGCGAAAATAATACCGTTTTCGCAGGTCCCCATTGTTGTGCTCGATTTATTATTGGTACAGCTTGTATGTATGGCTCTTTTCCTCTGTTAGTCTTTTTTTCTAGTATTAGCTCTACACATTTAGAACGTAGGTGTAGACCTGAGGTAATAAGCAAAGAATATCTTCATATCTCGGTCCTGGCGACCAAAGATATAATACCGCTAGACTCTATAAAACGTATAGCCTTGTATGAAAAAGGACCTAATCACAGGAATGGACTATATGTCTTGTGGGCCAGCAATTTAAAATTTACTTTTAAAGTGTACAATAAAGCATAAATAATTACAATCCCTCTATCTCTCAACTCCAAAACGCTACATCTACAAGCATTGGTGGTAGAAGTCGTTGACCACTGTGCAGGTGGCTCCGGCCTATCATCTCGGTTAGCATCCGCATACCAACTATAGCTGAGGGCAGGGGATTAGAAACTCACAACACAGGTCCCAGTACCGGTCCAACCAGAACCACCACATTGTCCATACTTGGCGATAGTACCGGCAACAGCGGTAGTAGTTGGGGTCGCGCTTGTGACAACGGTGGGAGTGCCTGTGGGGCCTCCAGCAACTATAGGTTATCTGTTAGTATCTGCGTGTAGCAGCGGCCAGCTCGAGACTGCCTTGAAAGTTTCTTGTAGAGTCGGAATGATGCATGGTAATATATAACTACAGTTTTCATTTTTTTGGGAGGGGGAGGGGGAGGGTAAGGGATATATATATAGGAGACGAGGATGCATGTAGCTCCGCTGTGAGATAGTTATAGAGATAAAAATATTTACGAACCGTAGACCTATTGAAAACTGTTAGTAAACATAGAGTACAAAGAGAGTAGAGGGACCTTACAGTAGGACCAGGAACGGTGTATGCTGTTGGGCTGTTATACAAGTCGAACAAGATACCAGGGTCGGTAGCGGAGTAAGCTCCAGGGAAGGAGACACCAGCAGGGGTCACGCTTCCTGTACCAGTAACACGGAGCTGGTAACAAGAGATATAGAACTGGGCGCCACCAGTGCTACCTATTCACCGTTCAAAAATATCAGTCACCATCCAACGTCACTATTTAAAAAAGGGAGTACTTACCAGCAACATGTAGTGCAATAACCTCTGCCCTGAGCAAGTAGTCACCTGGAGCAAGATCAGATGGGATGGTGATGACTTGCTTTCCGCAGTTTGCGTTCAAGACATCAGTGCCCCAATAATCAGTCGAGACCATTCCGTTCTGGTAGATCTTGAACCAGCTGGAGCCCGAGGATGTGGTAGCATCAGAGACCTTGGAAAGGTAGGCGATAACTGGTCCATCGTGGTTTCCCCCGATGGCCTCAGTTGTACAGGTTCTGTCGCCGGGCTGCTGGTGCATTTCGATGGTGACAGTACCACCAGCAGGGACTGTGCAGACGCCTGCTACACCGGTTGTGCCGCCAACGTTACATTGGATATCCTGATGGAAGTAAGTATATTTACATACTTCAGTAGAATGAAGGTAAGTGGGATGGAACTTACAGAAGAGGTAACACTTGTCACCGGACTATTGCTTGGAGGTAGACGAACGCAAGTACCGGCTTGGTCAACACCGTTAACCCACAACTGCTGGAAAGTAGCGTGGGCAGAAACAGAGGAAGCGGCGGCTAAAATGCCTGCGAGAACAGTGGTGGATTTCATCTTTGTGGATTTTGAAGGAAAGTGGGTTTGTACGATTGCACGAGTGTTCTGATGAGAGTACTGTAGGGGCTATAGAAGTTGCGGAACTCCCACAGTATTTAAAGAGGAGCCTACCTTCAGTACCTCGTAACTAGTTTTTTCCTTACCCACTTTATTAGTCCGGTTTACCGTTGTCCTGGTAGAAATGTAATATCGCAAAATGTCTTCGGAAAGGAAACATTCACTTCCATAGCCCATGCATCATGGGATTTTAGTTGTAGTTGGCGCCGCTAGTAACATTAAGGACAGAGAAATGTTAATTCAGCAACATGGATTAATTTATTACTAGAAAGCATCTGCGGGGGTCTGAAACGGGCGGGGGGAAGAGGTCAGTGATCAGTTGTTAATAGTGATAAAGATGTTTTCAGTAGTAAGGGTTTACATAATCCACTATAGCCGGAATCACAACTACAGCACTCCGTGGTGTCGGGCCCACATCCGACAGTGTAAACATGCACCCCGGACTCTGTAACAACCAAATAACTCCGGATCAGCATTTCCCTGTCACGCCTGTCAACTTAAAACCTAATCTTATAATCCAGGATCTTCGGAATCCACGGCCTATATTACCATGCTCCTCCCCCCTCTCTGGGGTAATTAACCGTGTATGTTTCAGCACTCGCCATGTTTCCGACGGTCCGTCAGAGCCAAGAGATGGAAATAAATGAACTTTTCTCCCCAGCATTGGGGGCGCTGCAGAGTTCCTGCAATTGATTCACAGGTCTTGTCAAGTGTTGTCAAGCACTGCACAATCACGCGTGCACCCGTGGTACGGATCCCATGAGAATATATACGGGCCGGAGAGAACACATGACGTCAATACGTAATACCATATCAACGGGTATAGCGGCAGTGGCTGCGTGGATCTCAAGGACATGTCGAGTCACTTGAGCATGTTCCCAAGATGCAGATGGAACTTTGGGATAACGAGTCATGTCATGTGATCCTGCTGGTCAGCCTTATGTGGACAACGCCTTTATCTGGAGGACTATGATGGATACCCCTTGTAGTTCTACTAGGAACTTAGATCCCTATTTGGAAATCTTAAGGATTTTATTCCACTTCAAGGGCCGGTGTTCCACATGTAGAGTAGTAGACTGGGGATCCCAGAGTTCGAGGTACGTGCTAATGTTTGTACTATTGGGTATCTGTGCGTTAATTGTGTTTATATTATCATACGTTAAATACTGGCGTCATATATGCATAAATATGGATGGGTTGGGCTGCATCAGGGCTGCATGGTTCTCTGGCTAAAAAGAAAGTAAGTTTAATTGGATAACTTAATTTTGTGTTGTGTTTGGGACATGCGCTCGCTCAGTTCTTTTGATTTGATACATTTACTAAAATCCCGCACTACTAATCACTACTAACATGATTGCTACATATCTGTGTTTCCCGCACTCCTATCAACCTAAGCCTTGAAAAGCTCCACGGCATCATATATCTACCACATACCAGTTATTAGCAGCCCATTCACCACAACCCCACTGTCAGATATATTCATACGAGAAGGAAACTTACGAAGTTAGGGTTCAGGAAAGTGGTCCCTGAGCTCCCAGAGATTGCAGAGATAGTAATAGTATTACTTCCTGAGACAATAGTCCCCGATGGGAGAGTATAATCATAGCTTTCTCCATATCCACGATAGGCACCTCTAGTGAAACCACGCGAATCTATCTTTGTCGGTGCCGCTGGAATGCTACTTGTCCAACCATTAACACTAATCTGCGGCCTTGCCCCCGCAAAGGCAAGTGTAGTCCCCACCCTCACTACGAAGGTTCCACTCGTATCAGTAGTCGTGAACTTAATCGTAGTAGGATTATTAACTGTTAGGATCTGCGCCATTGGGAACCCATCAAGACTACTACCAACGGTATATGTCAATGGTCCCCAGCTCGACATACGGGAATCACTTGGGTGCATCCGAAGCTGATTCTCAGCGTTCCTGAAGCCTGTGGGGCGACCATTGAATTCACCGATACGCCAGACTGTGGTACGGGTACCTTCTGCAGAGGCAATTGAAGAGGAGACTGTGGAGCCTGCTGAGACGGTCACGGATTTTGTGGCGACTTTAAGTTCGTCTTTATAGAGGACCATGGTGTAGGTTCCGGGCTTCATTGGTGGGGAGGTAAACGCGCCGGAGGAGCTGGCGTAGGTCCAGTACTGTGCGACGGTGTTGTACCAGTGGAGCACGATGGGGAAGCCGGATGGAACGCCTGTGGCAGTCCCTGAGACGTAGCCGCGGGAGGATGTGGGAACATATCCGGTTATTGAGAGGCCGCTGAAGAAGGAGGTGTCGAGGGATTTTGAAGGTTCGCCGGTGCGGGAGAAGACGAGTGCGTACTATTGAGTGTTTTATTAGAGAGGGAAGTGGCTAGGTAGGTGGGTTTTGGAGACTTACAGGGCCATGGAGACCTAGGCGAGGGTCCTCTGTGCGGACGTGACCTGAGTTCATATACCAGTAAAGAGCATGGTAATCTCCACCGTTGTTCTAACACCTGGTTGTTAGAATTTGAGCTCTGGTACTGAGGTTGAGGGAATGCGTACATAGTTGATGTCTCTCATGAATGGGCCTCCTGCAGAGGTCTCATAAGCAGTTGGGTCAGGAATGACCATACAGGCCTTAGCATCAGTGCCATAAATACCTAGGGTATATTAGTACTTGTATATATAGGTAGATGATATCTATTAGAAGAGTTATACTTACAATGAACTTCGTCATCAATGAATCGCTCGCTTGAGTAGAACTTGCTCCTTGTTTGACCGTTGACAACGAACTGTGATCATTCTGTATTAATATATGTCAAACACATACCGAGACAATTAATACGTACCACATCACTTCCTTCAACAGTACTTGAAGAACTTGAAGTATCTGCACCGAGATAATAAGCAGATGGTAGTACAGTAGACTCAAGTCTGGCAATAAATCTTAATTCTCCAACAGATGGGTGTGTGGTGATGTATGTTGCCATGAAGATTGTAGAATCTCCAGATCTAACAACATAGTACTGGGTAAGACCGCTAGCAACAACGGTGATCTTGACGTAGGTACCTGTACATTTTAGTTATCATTTTCCTCAAAACAGCCCAATTTACTTAAAAGAAGGGAAATATCTTACTGCTAATTGTAGTAGCTGAAACGGTTGCGCTTCCAAGGCCAGAGTTGATGTGACTATAGGGGCTTTGCTGCTGGAGCTGGACGCCACGGTATATGATTGAAGTGATATCGCCATTGGCTTTATTCACCTTGAACACAAGAGTATTCGCAGAGCCTGCATCAACAGTGAAATGGGTACTATCAGAAGTGTACCCAAAAGCAGCAGAAACCGACGACGTCCAAAGGGACAAAAAGCTCAAGAAGAGAAAGAGCAGCATCTTGGTGAATCGTGTCTTTGACTATCTGTAGAGTTTAAACTCTCTAGTGGAAATCATAGCTATTTTATATCCTAATATAATAGTCACGTCAACTCCTTTCCATAGTCTTTGGGAGTATTTTATAATTTACCCCACATTTAACCTCCGCGGCCCGAGTTTCCAGGGCTCCAAGGCATAGTCGGAGATATTTAGGGTTGTGTCGGATGTCCCTTAACCCTATCGCGAGATCCAAGTCGTCGGACTTAGGGGCCTAGTGTAACCTATTTTAACATTGTGTGGGATATAAAGGTTCTTTTATTCCTCGCGTACCTGCTGCGCCTGGTGATACATATATATTTGGTGGTATTATGAACAGGGAGCATACCGCATTTGGGTTTGATATGCTGCGTAGAGTTGTTACACAGGTATAGGATTAATAGCTATTCCTTCATACCATGCAAGATGTTTCACGTCAATCATGGGCTGAATGAGAGAGTCGCTCGGGGGAGAATAGGCCGAGATTTATTATATGGTATTTTCTGTAGGAGCAACCTCCTTATTAAGGTTATATATTGATATATAATATAATATAATAGATACTAGGTTTTTTTTACCGAAGCCTTATATTTATTTATTACTATCATTTCTTATTACAGGTGTATAATCATCATCAAGCCATTAACCTTCTAAAACCAAAACTATGCCATGTAAACGCCAAAAACACCCCATAACTTAATCAGCTCATCTGAATTGTTGAATACTCCCGATACCTTCAAACCCACACCACCCCCCCTTTCTACCACTACCTGTTGCGGAGGGTGCTTCTTCGACATTCTCTATCTCTTCATTGAGTCTTCCACTCCCATCTGCTAGCGGTGGCCCCTCCGGTGTTGGACCAGGCCACTTCCTTGCAGTTCCACGAACAGGTTTGTAATCATATCTTCTTGTAGGAGAACCAAAGGCCCAACAGGACTCAGATATCCCAGAGCCTTCGGGGATTCGAATATCCGGGCGATTTCCAGTGAAATATCTATAGCCTAATGTTAATGACTGTGATTCATGTTACAGAGTAAACATATGATTACTTACTCTTCCCACCATTTATAGTTATCGTAGCCGCTGGGGTCATTATTCCAACGGGGGAACGTGTTTTTCTGCTTGTCGACTTGGTCAAGTATATGGTGCCCCTCTGGGGGGATTCGGCGCTTGCAAGATTCTGGGCCATAGCGTTGATAATACATATCTATCGCATGGCCCATTTCATGGATAAAAATCTCGTCGTACTGCGTAATTATTAGTCCTCAGACCCAAAACTCAACATCGCATGGGATACGGAATTACCCGTTTGAATCCCTGATCTCCTCCCGCCATTGGAATCCAGCAATGTCCAAACCCTGTATCACTAAAAGCATTCCCTACTTGTCCCTCACTATACCCACAAGCCGCCCTCACGTTTCCCCCTAACCACCGTCCATCCGCATCATTTGCTGCCTGATTTATCCCGACAACGCCATCAAACTTCTCCCCTGTGGTCTCTGAAGCAAGACGGATATATTTCTCCATGTCTGTCAGCTCTAAGAAGTAGCAGATCCCTGGCCCATCGTTACACTTGTGGGATGCATATGTAATTGGTGTATTGAACGTGACCATCGTTACCTGGAATCCGGCCATCCCGTTGGTGGTGTTTGAGATAATCGAGTTCATGTTTCTGGCTATTCGTGGAATTGTGGCAAGGGCAGAGGGCGATATTGTGCCTTTGAATTTGTAGGGGTTTGGGCCACGGACGTAGGTCTCGGTATTTGGGAAGACAATGAATAGCCAGTTCCATATGGCTACTGCGGAAGTTGCTTGAATAAAGGTATAAAGAGAGATAAGGACACATGATGAGAATACTCGTGATTGCATTTTGAGTTTCCAGAAATGACTTATTAATGAACTCACTCATGTGCTGCAATGAGTTTTCAAAGTAGTCATGCATTATAGAAGAAACCATGCTTGTATTTATGGGATGATATTAGAGATTCCGGAGGCTGGTAAAATGGAACGGTAGACGGGGCTGTAGAATTTTAAACTTCAATTCGACCAGTGTAGTGTACTCGAAGGAGGTTTTGAAGCTGGTGGTTGGTGGTTGGGACATGTAGGAAACATGTTGGTTTTAGCTCAGTAGTAAAATAAGACTCAGTGCTTAAGCCACGCGTAAATAGTATAAATGTGCTGTATTATACAAGTGGCTGGGTCGGAAAATCTAGAATTAATTAAATCTTAAACTTGAAGTCGATCTGCTGGTGGTCTACCTGAGAGGAATGCAAACAATGTGGAGAACAAATCTCTGGAATGTTTATTTCATATTGTGGAACAAACTTGAGATTACCCATTCCACAGGCCAGATTAAGGCATAGGAATTCTCAGGATTTGTTGAGTGACTCAACTACCCCGCCAGACACTGGGAATTGCTCATTATAGGTTTAGGGTTGTTACTTATTAGAATACTCCCCAAAGGGGCTAGCGCACATCTACGGGGAATAGGGTCAGCTTCCGCCTGTAACCAGGGCCTAATTCCCGCAACTTCAACTGAATTATATCCGTTCTAACCTCTACTCCCGGAACTAGAATATCACCATTGTCTTGCAAAGTGAATCCTGCCACGATATATCCAGATTACTCGTTCCACAACAATGCGGCTCTCAACAACCACAATCACAGATGGCCGTCTAGAATCCTCCTCCCGCTCGCAAGACACTACCACAGTCTTCCCCACAAATATTCACCTAGACCTCATCCGTACAGGCTCAATACCAGATCCACATCTTGGCTTTAACGAACGTAAAGTACAATGGGTCCACGAGACGGAATCGTGGAGGTATTCCGCCTTATTCGATGCTAGCGGTGACTCGGGAAAATTAAAGCATGATTTGCCCCACAAGAGACGAGTCTGTCTAGTATTCGAGGGTTTAGACACATTTGCGACTGTCCACGTTAACAATGTCAAGGTCCTCGAGAGCGATAATATGTTCCTTAGTCACAGAGTGGATATCAGTAGTATCGTCATGAATGGAAACACAAATGTGTTAACAATCGACTTTAAAAGCGCGCTTAACGAAGGAGACAAGATAATGGCACAGAATGGAGGAGAAAGAGTAACATGGAATGGTCACTATTCTCGGGTATTTGTCAGAAAGGCACAGTACCACTATGTATGTAACTATTTCTCACATAAAACACTGGGTTACTGATTTGCCTTAGGGCTGGGACTGGGGTCCATCCCTGATAACCTGCGGTCCTTGGAAACCTATCCACCTCCAAATATACACAGACCGTATCTCCTCGGTTAGCGCCATACACACCCTCACCCCAGATTTAAAGAAAGCCACTCTTCAACTCTCCGCAACCCTTGATATACATTCCAAAGCCAAAGGTGTCCACTTCCTCTCTGCCTTACTCCTGTCCCCCTCCGGCAAAGAAACTCGCCTCGCCTTGTCCCCCGGTGCAAACTCGGAAGTTTGGAAAACAAGCGTAGAGATCGAGGATCCCGAGCTCTGGTACCCAAAGCAACATGGCCCCCAGAACCTCTACACCATTACATTCACACTTACGACTTCGTCTCTTCACTCGGTACTTAGATATGAATATGATACCGATAGCCAACCTAGAGAGACGCCCGTATTAGATATGATAATAAAGAAATTTGGCATCCGTAGAGTACGAGTAGTCCAAGACCCACTCCCCGAGGATCCCAATGTTCCTGTTTCTGGTGGGAAGACTTTTTACTTTGAAGTCAACAATATACCCATATTTATTGGTGGTAGTAATTGGATTCCGGCGCACTCATTTCTTCCAGGAATTTCACGCGAGACACTGCAGACATTACTGAAGACACTTCTACTCGAGCGGGGGAATCAAAATATGGTTCGTGTGTGGGGAGGTGGGGTGTACGAGTCGGAAGACTTCTATAAGATCTGTGATGAAGAAGGAATCCTCGTTTGGCAGGACATCTGTCTAGCTTGTGGAGACTACCCGGCAAACCTAGACCCATTTGTTGAATCTATTTCGGAGGAGGTGCGAGAGAATCTCAAGAGACTGAGGTGGCATCCATCATTGGTGATTGTGGCTGGTAATAATGAAGATTATCAAGTGGCTGATGAAGAGCTGGGTTATGACCAAGACCAACCCGAGGATGAGTGGAGGGGAAGTAAGTTCCCAGGTAGATGGCTCTATGAGAAGGTGTTTCCGGAAATTGTTAGAGACGTATGCAACGGGGGGTTTGGAGAAGGTATTGGAGATTCCGGTGAAGAGGGTGGAGGTAGTGCAGGTGTTGTGTATTGGCCGGGGAGCCCATGGGGCGGAGAGGATAGTACAGATCGAACTATAGGTGATATTCATCAATGGAACAGTAAGCTACACTTCATTCAGCCCCGAAGGAGAAACGTTATTAATAAAATCTGTGATTTAGTCTGGGGCGGAGTTCAAGCACCATATCAACGCTACCCCGACCTTGGAGGCCGGTTCATATCTGAGTTTGGAATGATTTCATATCCATCTATCCAAACGATTAAAGATGGTTTCCTTGACCCAGACGTTTCATTTGAAGAAAGCAGGGAAAGGGGGGATTGGAATCCAGAATCAGAGATTGTTGAGCATCATATGAAAGCCCACAGTTTTCAGAAACGATTTCTTGCATATCTGGCAGAGAACTTTAGAGTTATGGATGGGACTATGGAGGTATAGCTTTTGCTTACTTACCAGGAGTAATAGAGGTAATTGCTAACTTTTTTGTTACTGATTGTAGGAACGTGTTTACCTGAGTCAATTACTACAGAGTGAGGCAATGGGGTATGCGTATAGAGGATGGCGGAAGAGATGGGGAAGTCGTGAATGTGGAGGTGTATTAGTGTGGCAACTGAATGATGTTTGGTATGGAACGATAAACCCTCACCCTCGTATTTAAGAATTAAGAAACAGACTAATACATAAAATCATAGGCCTGTCACTTCTTGGGCAATTATCGACTTCAATCTTCTCCCCAAACCAGCATTCTACATAATCTCCCGTGCTCTCGCACCAATAACACTTATCTTAACTCGCACCACCAACGACCCCAAACCAAACTCAATGGTTGAAGCCCTCGTGCGTTCAAAAACCACTAAGGGTGCCGGTAAACTATCTTTACATTCAACTCCCCACATATACCCCCCTAAAACAAGTACAATTCAGGTCTGCGTCTCTTCAACCCTACCTACTAAAAGCGGAAGTCTCAAGGCTGAGATCCGCTTCGTGTGTATCAACACGGGTCGCTCGCAAACAGCCTGGCAAGGTGAGGTTGATGTATTTGGGAACGGGGTCGTGATACTGCTAGAGGGTGTTTCAGTCCCAGAAGATGAACCTACGGTTGTGCAGGCTCTAATATGGGATAACACTACTGGGAAATTAGTAGCGAGGGAAACGGACTGGCCACAGCCGTTTAAGTATTATTCATTTCCTGATAGAGGCTTGGAGCTCCAGTGGATTTTCAATAAGGAGGAATCAGAAGTACGTATTACAGCTAAAAAGCCAGTGAAAGGACTGGTGTTTGAGGAGACTAAGGGAGTTGTTTGGAGTGATAATTGCTTGGATGTGGTGCCAGGAGATCAACAGGTGATTAAAGCAAAGGGATTAGAAGGCAAGAAAGTATCGTGGAGGTATTATGGCATGCAGGGTACCGAGAGTGTGAGCTGGACGCTTTAGAGCCTATATTACACTTAAATATAGTGTAACCAGAATTTATCGAGTGATGCCTTATGAGTAACGGTTTATTTTAGCCCTAGGGTATAGCAGGTCTGGAATATTAATCAATAAAGACTTTCGCGTGCTTACCTAAGATAATTTTATTTCATGGAGTATCACTCGGAAATCACTCTAAAGTCTTTTTTTCTTTTTCTTAAGCAGCTAAATGTCCTAGGGATGTTTTTGGGCGGAGTCGAAGAGTTTATTGTAGGTGGAGGGGGGGAGAATATATGTGGATTTAGTAGGCAGAAATTCTTTTAGTGAATTAGGCCTTGTAGGTACTCTTTCTCCAACCCGCCTTCGGGGACAACATCCGAGAAACCCCGAGATCTCTGGAGCCCTCGGTAGCAGTCATCAGTAACTCAACAAGGAAATATATAGAGTCTAATAGGGTACTCCAAGATCGAGGACCATTAAGCAATCAATCTAGCTTCTATATCTCCCCACTTTATGCCCTTAATATTGTAGGCATAAGGTAAGCGTAAGCTTGGGTCTTAAGTAAAGGGTATTACCTGGGAGTAGATGGTATGGGTGGAACTAATAGAGATAAACCTGTAGTTAATAATAGCAGCTTAAAATTCCCTTAATCATATACAAACAAAAAAGCACACTACAAGTTGATATCACCGTACAAAGTGAAGGATCTAGGAAAACGAGTTCCGCTAGAGGCGCATATATAAGGAAAGATAGAATTAAACAAGTGGCGGTGTTTTTTATCACTGTAGATCTTCATTTAGTAGGTACTGATATTCCAACCTAAATCTTCCGTTATAATGAGGTCGTAAATCCTAGTCTATACTCGCTTCAAAGTTTCCTCCGCTGATGTTGGGTATAAGCCTTTAAGCTTAAATCTCTCCGGTTTTCTCAGGATTTTGATATTTAGTTTATGAGTCTTTGACACGTCATGTGCCAATGGCCATACACGCGATATTATTCGTTTGGAATCCATCTCCTAATTAGATTTGTTGGTGGGGTGAGTTTGTTCAACCACACCTCTTAAATCCTATTCGAGTAGACTCGCTGGAGCCAGTCCTCAATGCATGCTTTGCAAAGGCCATACAGCTTAAGATATGGCCGTTCTATTCAAGCGTGCTGTGTGAGCGAGTCCTTTGGAGTTGTTAATTGCGTTTGTTAACTCTCACTTAGACCTGCCTGAGGGTTCTAAACTTTAGATAATCTCGTTCTCCTTCATTTAGTATTTCACACCACCTTTTCAAGATATGGCGGAAATCAACTAAGGTATTATCCAAATAGAGGTGCTTCAAGTGAGAAGAGGCAAGTAGATTTATCGTAGACTTGGCTGCAGTTCCTTGATGAGCTGTTTAAGAGTTAGGGATGGAGTTCAGGATACACGAATAGATGATAAGGACATACTGAGGAGTTTGGTTGGGAAAATTCTATTGTACGTTAACAAATTAAACCGTACATGGCAACCAACCTGAGATGTATAAAATATAACAACCACCAACAACTCAACACAAAGACACTTATAATAATGATATAAAAGCAAATGGGTACTTCTTTTAAGACATCTACTTCATATAGAAAAAGAATAGAGAAGGAAGTATGGGGGGAGTGGCTCAAATTGGCTAGGCAACTGTGAGGATACTTGTGGAGTTCTACACTTTAGCATGTAGATAAAAATCATTTCATTGCATGATTGTAATCTTTATGGCCCTAAGTTTAGATACTTAACTAGGAATCATTTAATTTTTCATGTGTTGATGTGTTGTTGAGAAGTGTTGAGTTTTCGCATTTTTAGCCCTCTGACAACACTAATAACTCAGAGAAACTGAATGATCATTTGACCTCATACACTATATAGAGTGCATCACTACATACTGATTTCTTATTCTTTCCTTTATTCTAGGTTTTTATCTTTTTTTGTGGTTGTTACAGGCTTAGCTATACCCAGTAGTGTGTTGTTGCAGCCAATGTACGGTTTAATTTGTTAACGTACAATACCACCGGCGAAGATATTGGGAACCCAAAATAAATGTTTTGAGTAACTGGGGACGAGCTGTCGCAAAGCTGAAAATAGAGGATGTGATACCATGCATGAGCCTTGGCAGAGCATATAGGCTCAAGAGGGTGCTGAAGGTTGGCCGAGGCCAGAACCCTCGGTGCCGAGGTTTCCTAACTTATGCCTCGGTGGAAAAAATCGAAGGTCCCAGTCTGAAGCTGCAGTGAAGGTTAAATCAACCGAATATGGAAATCCTAGCTGCGGGAGTTGACGTCTTCAGTAATATGCGGTTACAGTCACTGCTGTGTACCCCTCAAAAGAGAGGCACCCAAGACTAGATCCCAGGAAGGTCTGTGCGGTTTATACAGAGCCAGTGACGAATGCATAATACGCGTCTAGGACCCGTAAATGATAAAGAAGCCAGCATTGGCCTGTTATCGCCCCCATGTGGCGTTGACCCAGCGTTTAGTCCTCGATCTTGCCTATCCGTCTCTTACCGTTGGATCATACACGTATCGGTACTATCTAATGTTAGTCACGGCATCTCACTCTCGGTTGCAATTTTTTTGGACCACTGATCTCTCGGGCCCATTGGATCCAATATTGAGTCTAACAGCAGTGACGGCTGACATAGGCCCTACATCAGCCAAGGAACATTACTGGAGCTACACTCTCTTAGAGATTGACGGAGCTTACTAGGCTCTGATCCGCACGCCAAAAAGTGACTTACTCCCGACTGTCCGATGCGGGGGATAAGAAGTTGATTCTGAATAGGGAGGTACATGTTTGCCAATACCGCGGTGAACTCCTAAGTTTGTGCAACCCCACAAGATTTCTCCGCATCCAAGGATATATCTACAGGGGAGATAAAACGTACCGTTACTTTATCATGGAATGTGGGGTACAGGGCTAGAGCCTCGGTTGTTGCTAGCGCGGCTATACTTGCCATGGATATGTGTGGCAAATCATTACCCTGTAACTTACATCTTGGAAGGCCTTAGAAAGATTTGTTAGCATCAGTCGTCTGCAGAACTGTGATTAGCGTGAATCTTGTATTTTATTGAAGAGAGCTTCTATTATCTTGAAGCATTGTGCTACATGTCGAGTTACGTGAATCTCGCGCATAACGTTTCTTGAACACCAGACCAAGGCCTACCCAAGGTATATAAACAGGAAGGTCACTATTTACAAATTTAAGGCCTTCTAGAGGTTAGAATTAGCTCGAGCCTGGACACGAGGTATTTGATAGTTTGGAGCTTGGGCCCATGAGAGGATAAATACTGTGTGCGACCCCATATCCAGGTAACCAGTCATTACAGTCCGCTGGAATTTTTATTTCGGTAAACTAGTACAGGGTAATCGGCCCCCAACCAAAGATATCATCTTTGGTAAATTTTAAGTTCAAGTAACACAATTCTTGCATAAATTAATATGATGGTGAGCGTGTGCTATAGTTGGCGTACAGAAATGCAGAGGCTGCCCTCGTGGCGCTAGATATATATATATCGAAATTTATGTTCAAACGAATATCAGTACTTGGTGTACCAGGTTATCTGGCTGCACATATGAGCCAAAGCCTCGGTTGAAGCTGGAGTACAACCAAAAGCCTAAACATCCTAGTACATGCTCAAGTTTAACTTTTGAGACAGCTTGGAGGTCATGAAGGTTTGTTTCTTACTCCCAGAATAGTGGTAGCTACTATAAAGATGATGTATAGTTGAGTCCGGATTAATTTATATACCCATAGCGGGGGTGCTTAGTTTAAGTAGCACAGGGGAAACTAGCTCTATTTGTTGCTCACTAAACTACTAGAAATACCTCGTGGAGAAGTATTTCTTTTATAGAAATCCTATTAGAGGTTCTAGTATCCTACTCAGGGGACGGGGAAATCTACGGGAAATTTTCTTAGCAAACGTTTCTAGTATTTTCTAGCCTAAAAACTCTGCGATTTAGGTTACACTTCTGAAACTTTTATTTGTAAATTCTTTTTACTTACCCAAGTAGAGTATATTCAAGATTAGAACCAAGGCCGTAAGAGTAATGAATCTGGGATAAACATTATTTCACTGGTACACGTACACGCTTATACTCGCCGATCCACATACCGCCAAGTTGATCCCAGACCCGCACTGCATGATCTCCAACCTTTTGTATTAACACCCCAACCAACTCTGCAGCTGCAGCTGTAAAATGTGACAACCGAGGCAACCAAGACATCCGCATCGCCTATCCCCATGCATCGCACACACATCTCGGATGAAAACCGTGGCTAATTGAAACCACAGGCCTCATCTGAGAATTTAAAATCTTGTGGTTACATCGATACCAAGCTGATACGCAACCGCACGATGACTTATGACCATCATGATATGTTATCAAATTAAATCACTGCGCCCCGCTTCAAGATGCTCAGTAGTATCTGAACCTTGTCTTAATTTATGCTAGGACTTTAAGCCAGTGCTTCATTTCTACATTAGTCAGTTTTTAGTTGATATCACCTGAGTATGAATTAAAAGAACCTGTATAGTGGAGAAGAATTCCTTAACTAGCCCTATACAATGCCTAAATGGGGGCTCAATATCTTAGATATCAAAAGGTGTAAACTTACCAATAAAGTGTTTCTAGTTTGCCAGCTTCGACACCCTTGTTTCAGGTACTTACCGGTTGTCACGCGTGCATAACCTGGCATGTAAGTGGCTGCACTAGGCTACCCTAGATATATGCGGGGTGTCTGTGTGGAAGAGGGAGCATGGGTAACGGTCGCGGTCCGTTCCCCCGGATTTGGACGTAAAACATTACCTCCTGCTATTCCTGGCATGTGAAGCTTGTGGAGTTGGAAGTGGGGTGAAGTATCAATCAACTTGTTTCCTGGTAATTGTATATAGTCTCTGAAGATCCTATCATTCGTTATCCTTTTTTTTTCCAGTGTGAACCTGGATACCGATAACCCAAACACATTGAGGCAATCAAGACCTATACCAATCTTAAGTGGATTCCAATTCTATCCCCAATCATGTCGAGCAACGACGCGAGCAACGACAAAGAAGCCTACAATGTTAGGGACGACCTAACCAAGCCCAGCTCTGACCATGTCGAGAGCGGAGTTGACCTTGCCTATGAGAAGAAGATGATGTTAGTTCCCAATTGAATGCACCTTGAATCGAATTTCTAACATTTTATAGACGCAAGATCGATTTGCGCCTACTCCCAATTCTAGGTCTTCTGTATTCCGTCTCATTGATCGACCGTACAAATATGTCAAACGCAGCAATTGCTGGTATGTCGGTGGACCTGAAGCTCTACATTGGAGATCGCTACTCCATAGCTCTATTGATATTCTTCATTCCAGTAAGAATCGCTTAATTTAAACCGATAATTCATCAGCTAATCAACCTCGTATAGTACTTGCTCTTTGAGCTTCCTAGTAATATAGTTCTTCGTCGAGTTGGGGCTGCAAGATGGCTAGGCACAATCTCGCTATTATGGGGTAGTGTGATGATTGGGATGGGATTTGTCAAAGATTGGAGGGTTTTGGTTGTGTGCCGCACAATATTGGGATTATTCGAAGCAGGTCAGTAATTTTTCCTTTACGTAAGATCTCTTGACTCTAAATCAAAATGATAGGATTCTTCCCGGCCTGTGTATATCTAATTTCGTCATGGTACGTTCGGTATGAGGTACAAAAGCGGTAAGCAACCACCGATTCCTTGCTTCATGCGCAACGAGTGGAAACAAGCGGGAGTGGTACTTATTTCGAGTAATATAGACTTGCCGGGTTTTACCTCATATCAACAATGGTCAGCGGCTTTTCCGCAATTCTTGCGTATGGATTGATGCAGATGAATGGCACACAAGGGCTTAGTGGCTGGCGTTGGATTTTCATCATAGTAAGTCCCCCTAATGACAATTTGACCCTTTGTTTACTTACAAAGATTATAGGAAGGAGTTATCACCTGCGCTGCAGCCATATTTGCTTACTTCTTGATTATTGATTTCCCGGACAAACTTTTAGAACAGAAGAAACCATTCTTGACGGCGAGCGATGTCGAATTAGTTAAAGCCCGTATTGATCGCGATCGTGATGACTCCCAAGCCGACCCATTGACTTGGGCGAAGGTTGGGAAACATCTATCTGACTGGAAGCTCTGGGTATAGTAAGTAGATCTATCATCCTATTGTGGTATCTTCAATCTGCTTAGTTCCACGTATACTAACTATATTCTAGCGCTCTCCTTTTTATGAGTGCTACTGTCGCAGGCTACTCTTTTCCATTTTTCATGCCTATCATCCTTCGTGGTATGGGCTACGACGCTGGATTGGCACAAATTCTCTCAGCACCACCAGCTGTCGCCAGTGTACCAATTGCCATATTCCTTGCTTGGCTAGCCGATAAGACACGACTTCGCGCGCCGTTCATTATTGTCGGGAACGTACTTATTATAGTCGGACTATCGATGACAGCCTATCACAAGAATAACGCCGTACGCTACCTTGGAATCTTTATCGGCATGGCAGGAACATCATCTAATATCCCTGGTGTCCTTGCATACCAAGCAAATAACATCAGGACTAACTCCAAGAGATCTGTTGGCTCTGCTCTGCAAATTGGATTTGGTGGTATTGGCGGGATCTATGCGAGCACTGTATTTAGACAGAAGGATTCCCCTAGGTATTTGAATGGTCTATGGGCTACCATGGGGTGCCAGCTCTTTATGATTGTGGTTTTGGTGTCCATGACATTTTATTTCAAGAGGAAGAACAAGCAGCATGCTGAGGGAAAATTGAGCGAGCCTATTGAAGGCCATGCCGACTTCACTTATACTATCTAACATTTTTTTTTCTAATAATCTAAATTACAATTATTTTGGAGATGTATTTTATGAATGGAATGATATAAGCTGCGCATAAGGATAATACCTTATAAGTCAAGTGATTGATAGAACTTCTGTGTTTAGATTAGATACTTGAAACCTAACTATAGATCGCGAGGCATATCCTAATTGGACCCCTGTTTTTTTTTTTTTTTTCTGGATAAAACCAACTCTGCCGCTACTAATGATTATCTGCCGGTGTCAAGTCATAATAAATCACTCGACGATATGCCAAATATGTACCACCGACTTATATCCCAACAGTATTTGAGTGGGATATCAATTAAAACGCCCATAATTGCGGATACATACATATCATATTACTCCGGGAAAAATGATCCTCCGATGTGAGGGTGCTAACAAGCCGTTGTGTATTATGGGCTATATTATCGGTAGTTATTCTACCCATAGACTCTCAATCTATATACCTAGACGTCTCGATTGAACAAAATCCGCTTATGCTTTAGAGTGCTTTATACAACGTAAGCATATCCCCGACACGTACGTCAAACAAGAAGCAAGCCGGGGGTCAGGGTTAGGCGCAGGACTACCCCTGACCCACTCCCCTCCGCATAGAAAGTTCCCCGCGTTTTCCCCACCCGATCATGTGCCCGGCTATCACTCCGGACGGCCAGAACACCGTTATCGTATCCATTTACTAGTAGGGTGGAGATTCGAACGGCAGATGCCGAAAGATGAGTTAAGTCTACAACACTACCCATTCTTTTACCGATAATGGGTACCGGAGGCAAGGTTAAACTCCTAGTTAATTCAGTGGCAAATTTAGGAACCTTTATCACAAGCACAAGCGGAGCACGGGTACTGGTAGGGGGTCCATGTATTTATGATTAATTCATTCATTCATTCTGGTAGGGGGTGACCGCTGGCTTACTAATGAAATAGTAGGATAACAAGAACTAAGAGATCAGTGAATGTGGCTTCACCCCACATTCCCCCACATCGTGGAGTTTAATACCCCGCAAACTCTCGGATAAGCTTTACCGAGAGATGTGGCTGAACATTCGGGTTATATACAACCGAGCACTCGCTTAGTCCCGTGGTTGCGCAGCAGCGTAGATCATCTGTACACGTTTATAAACTCAAAGGTTAGACTCAACCTGGATCTCGGAATTAATTTTCTTTAGAGTGCTACCAAGAAAAAGACTGCCAGTATGAATACGCAACAGAAGGATTCAGATATTCCGGGGCACATTGAGGTCGGGGATATGCCGAAGAAGGGCCATGGGACTAACCTGGACGAGCATGATGCTCAGATATACCAATCATTTGCTTCGAGAGATGCGGAGTGGCATGATCACATGACGAAACAGCTGTTAAGGAAAGTAGATACACGTTTACTTCCTATTCTGATAATGATGTACCTTTTGAACTTTCTTGACCGGACGTAAGTGTAACCCCAAACTTATGTATCTTATCAGATCTATAGGTAGAATATTAATTATATGGATATCTAGCAACCTTGCACAAGCCCGACTAGGGACCCTGGAACAGGATCTTGGTATGTCTGGAACAAACTTTAATACTGCTACAAGTGTCCTCTTCGTCGTGAGTAGCACAATTGAAGTTGGAAAAGGGAATTGACTAATTGACAAAAAAAACAGGGTTACATCTTGATGCAACTACCTTCGAACCTACTACTTACCCGTTTACGACCGTCCGTTTACCTTGGAACCGTGATGGCAGTCTGGGGAGCGATATCAGCAGCTCAGGCTGGTGCCCATAGCTATGCTGGAATTGTCGTTGCTCGTTTCTTCCTTGGTTAGACGAGACATAATTTTCTTATAAAGTATCTCCTAGGACAAGAGCTTACGGGATACCTGGGGATTAGGAGTTGTTGAGGCACCGTTTTTTCCCGGAGCGTTGTTTTTAATGTCCAGCTGGTATAGAAGGGATGAATTGGCGCATCGATATGCTTTCTTTTATGCCGGATCAGCACTGGCCAACATGCTTGGTGGTCTCCTGGCTGCAGGGGTGCTTGGAAATCTTGAAGGGGCACATGGAATATCAGGGTGGAGATGGCTCTTCATTATCGAAGGGGTCATTACAGTTGGCATTGCAGTGTTGTCAATGTAAGCAACCGTAGCACAAACTCAATGCTGACTATTTTACTAACTATACTAAAATAGCTTCCTTCTACCGGATTATCCAGCGACCACAAAATGGTTGACCAAGGAAGAGCAAGATTACGCTCAGTGGAGACTTATAGAAGACACTGGCGAGGCAGATCACGCCGACACAATCGGACTCTGGCAAGCGGTCAAAATGGGATTCACAGATTACCGTCTCTACCTCTTCATCTTGATGCAGCACTGTAACCTCCTATCACAGTCCTTCACATACTTCTTCCCAACGATTGTCAACACACTTGGCTACCCAAGAGTAACCACACTGCTCCTCACAGTCCCGGTCTGGTTTGCAACCTTTGTCGTTGCGCTCGCAGTGACTATCCACGCTTCGAAAACAAACGAGAGGACATTCCATATTGTCATTCCAATGACTGTGGCCTGTATCGGGAATATTATTGTTACATCCACCACTAATACTGGTGCGAGGTTCTTTGCAATGTTCCTAATGCCAATGGGAGCACTCCCGGCGTTTCAAGTCATTTTAGCGTGGGTTGCGAATAGTTTCCCGAGACCCCTCGCAAAACGCTCAGTTTGTATTGCATCGATTAATATGCTGGGAAATATCGCATCTATATATGGACCGTGAGTATCACTTTCTGTCCGGGGCGTTGGGCTTCTACGAGTGGTAGCTGATGGCTGGGTAGATATATGTACCCGTCTTCCGACAGTCCTAGATACCTAGCAGGAGGAAGTGCAACAGCGGCAGTGTGCCTGGCTTGTGCATCAATGGCTTTAGTGGTTAGATTCTTCCTTAAGCGTGAAAATATTAAGCTTGAGATGCTGGAGAATCCTGAATTGGAGGGAAATATAGAGCAAGCGATGGAAGGAGCAGATGTGAGGGCTGTGGGATTCAGATATATCCTTTAATTGTACCCTGTGGGTGTTTAACGCATTTCGAACAATAAAACAGGAGTTTTGGTTTAGTAGTTAAAGTGAATAGTTTATTCAAGCATTTGTACGTGATTCCTATATTTCTGTTTTATAGTATGTACACTCTAAGTTTCTAGGATATGGTATGGTTCTCTGGTTTAGTGAGCGAGTTGTTCTATGTAGGTTCGTTACTGTTGTAAAATAGAGAGAACGAGATAAACTGCTTGCTTGCTTGGAGACTCGGGCCCTCTCCCCTTACTAAGCATACTCGATACTACAACAGTTACAACATTGATGCCTATATATTCACACTAGAAACTTCTACTTATTCCACGACCTAAGTTAATGATAGTTTGAATACCACTAATAGCACAATACACCCATCCTCAAAATCGGTGCCCTGTCCAAAGGCCAAGTTACAACAATCTGTCCTAAGTCCATACTCACCACGAAGGCAAGGGCTGCGGTGGTGTAGGAGCACGCCTTTTTACAGACGGATCAATAGATTCCGAACTTCTCATGAACGTAGAAGGTATGCTTGAGATCAGGTTACCTGGCGGCTTACCCGGTGGATTTGACTGGGGTTTTCGTTCCACTACCGAATCACGCACTTTGGGCATAGATACCATAGTGAAGAGCGGTTGAGACCGGTGAGGAGGGAAGAGGAGCGGACTTGAATCGAGGGGTAAGGGAGGGCCAAGACTCTGGGTCGGGGTTTGAGATTGAAGTCCGGATAGCGGTACTATGGGTGGTGTTAGTCCATTAAATACTTATGATGTACAGTGAGAAGATGTCGAAAGAGGATGGTACAGTACACTGGATGTCCCTTATAGCGATGTGATCGGTTTCAACAGAGGAACTATTGATGTAATTAATAATAATTTCGACGGTAGCAATAATATACATTGTAAATAAATGTATTATTGATATCAATGAATGTCTTATTCATTAAAGTAGAAGTACAGTTGATACCAATAGCGATATAGTTATACATGCACCAGCATTTACCCCACTTCAGAAAGTGGTCAACGCCGGTTCACTTGGACCAAAGATCCGAAAAATGGAAATTAAGTACTTACGGAGTATCTGAGGTAGTTTCAGTCGGCTGGGTTCCGTAACCAATAGATTTTGCGCAGGCCTCTTTGATGGTGTCCGGTTGATAACCGGTCAGCTGGCTGGGAACAGTAACGCCCCCCAGGTTGTAATCGACATCTGTTTGAGATTGACCGTTCGAATCGCTGGAGGAGTAGCTGAAACTGTTACTTCCTCCGGGGCCTCCTTGGTCGGAGTTGGAGTTGATATTAACGTTTTGCCGGGGAAGAACTTGAGATGGGGAGTGATTAGCTAGTGAGCGAGATTGAACTTATTACAGGGAACTAAAAAATATCATACCGGTAGCATCATTAGCAGTTATAACCTTGGCATGGCTTAATAATTTCGAGCAGAAGTCTAAATATATAGCAAATATTAATACTCAATTGGGCGATCAATGAAGGGGTCTCTGACCACCAAGATCATTTTTCTGAATAACAGACAGCGCTTTCGCCTGATCACCAGAAAGCACCGGTAAAGTGGTGTCCTGAGGAGATGGTATAAGTTGATCCTCCTCATTAATAAGTGAAGCCCCTAAAAATTAACATACTATATGTAAGCTACTATACCGAAGACTCACTAAACTATGGAAAAAAGACTTACCACTCGCCCCCAAAGCGCTAAGAACAGTCAGATAGATGAATGGGGTGATATACATAATATTCGTTTCTTCCTATTATAAACCTAAGAGGAAAGAATGAAGGATATGGAGTGAGAAGAGAAACTCGAGGGTTTCGCCTAAAATAGGGGAATAGCTTGATTATTAATGAATGACGTTCAGTTACTGGCAATGCGAGGAGAATACCTCCGCCACTCTCGGGTTCAGGATACAGAATAGAGTAATATGAAGAATTCTTAGAGTGCAGAGTTTTTGTGATATGACGTAAGTTCCTAACCACGAGAACTAGGCCTAAGTGACCTCATATCACCTAAGGAATCAGTCAACATGATAAAGTATAGGGGGTCTTTTTAGTCATATAGAATTTTCCTGAGCTCAAACGATGTAGCGGACATGGTATCATTACGACTCACGATATTCTGCCCTTAGTCAAAATTAGATAGCTACTGTGTAATGGCTGGATTTTAAGGCTAGACTCCCGGTATCGACTTTTAGCTAAAGGTGATTGATTATCGAGGATCGAAGCCACTGCTATACAAAAGCATTATATATGCATAGTAATAAGACCTTTTCAATTGATAGCATAGGCTCCCAAAATACATACAAAAGAGCCCATCAAAGCAGGTCAATCAGACAACCGAATCTATTCGAATACACTAATTTTAATCGTAAAAATAAAGTAAGTTTACAAAAAGCGGGAGGTACAAAATTATAGCCCAGGGTATCAATAAAACAGGCACCGCATATGAAATCAAACACAAAAATCCCTCCCAAAACACTCTCAAAGTAATCATTATGACTCATACACAGTAAATTTCATAACCCACCAAAAAGAGATCCGAGAAATCATAATAGTAAACGTAGATCCTAGATCTTATATTGTGGGTAGTCCTTGAACTTCAGACCAGATCGGTGTTCAAAAATCTCAATATCGATCGAGTTCTCTGTCAAAAAGCGCCAGACATAGACCTTCTTTTGCTGGCCATATCTCCGAACACGACCAATAGCCTGAGTTTCGCAAGACCGATACTCGTAATCAGTTGTAGTTAGAAGTGGGGATAGGAAGATGGCGTGATTGGCGTTGGTTAAATTTCTACGAGTACATCGTCAGTATAAATAAGACAAAACGGTAGAACGAAAGGGGATTACTCACGCTCCAGAAGCACTCTCATCCATCACATTCAACAATAATACTCTGACATCATCCTTTGCAGTCGAATCCTGGAACTGTTGCAGAGCCTTGCTCTGCGCCGCAGCAGATCCCTTTATCTGTAAGAAGTTGATTTTATACTCCCTCAAGACTTCTGCGACCTTCTCCATTAGGTCTGGGAACTGTACGAATAGTAGAACCTTATCAGTCTTCGGGATTTTTCCTTGGATGAGTTCCATCACTTTCTCTAGTTTCATGCCATAGTGCTTGCCAAGACCCTCTTTAGGATCTTCAACTCCCAAACTCTCCCCTTTAACGACGTTGAGGACACGAGCTGCCGCATCACAACCTTCGGTAAGGCATTCTTGTCTGTGCGCTGCTGCTTCGAGGCAGGTGTAGCAGCCTTGATGTCCACAGCTCGAGAGAACAGCGATTTCAGAAACGGGCAAGTTAACTTTGCCACACCCGGGGCAGGAGACGTTCGATACAGAATTACGCTTTGCAAACTCCGCGAGCCCGAATTGCTGCAAGTCACGGACGATTTTGAAGTATCGTAAGGAACGGTGGCGCCCAACAAGCTCCTTTCTCACGAGGGCCCGAAGTTGGCTGGTCCGGTCACGGAGCTGCTGAATCTTGTCTTCCATAGCCTCTGGCCAAGGAATCACATCATCATCTTCCTTCTTCCCATCCTTTTTGTCCTTTGCTGCTGCTGCCTTCTTGACTTTCTTTGTTTTTGCGAGAAAATTGAATTTAGGGATTGGTCCAATGCCTTCGAAGGGAGTAGGACCATTTCCTTTTCCATAAGCTTGATCAATCAGAGAAAGAATGTCTTGTCCGGCTTCTGCGTCACCAATACCAGCAGTGCGAGTAGTAGTTAACCACGTGTCAAAGTGGTCTTCCCCGGGGAAGGCGCCTTTAGGGATCTCTTTATGACGCTTGACACAATCTGCCAGGCGTTGGCGGACCTCTTCCCGACAGCTAGTCAACTGACGCTTGCGATCCTTAACGATAACTTGGCAGGCTTGGACGGCGTTCTCTTCGTCTTCCTTAGTAAAGTCAAGGACAAAGTGAGAACAACGCTTTAGAAGAGCCTCTTCGGCTGAAGCGCTGTCTCCAAGGGACTCCTGTAGCCTTTTATCTCTATCGTTATCAAGCTTGATTTTCGATTTCCTAATGTTCATCTCCAGAGCTTGCAAATGATGCTCGAGTTCCAGATAAATGGCACGCTCAGCAGCAGGAAGAGTAATTGGGACTGCATGCTCTTCGAATGGGATTTCGTCAATTTCGGCAATATTCTGACGGACGAATTGATTTAGGAAAGCCTGCGCAACTTCTTGTCTTCTACTATGCCAATTTGGAGATCTGAGCTCACGGAAGGCAGTGAACGCCTCAACGTCTAAACTCAAAGTCAGTTATGGACCACAAACATGAGAAGAGCCACTTACCTGTGCGATCTTTCCTAATCTTCTTGCGATTGTCCACCTTACCAACCATATCATCATCAATTCCAAGGTGAATGCCCAAAAAGACTGAGATTGTCTTAACGTCGGCAAAATCATCTAATGGTGGAGTGCCAGACAAGACCCAGCGGAATTTTGATTTCAAGCATGTAATACCAGCATGAATCTGGCCCTTAAGATATGTATACTCATCGACTACTAACCTGTTAAAGTGAAAAATCTCCAGGGGAGGCGCCTGCATTTTCTTCCAATCCCGCTTGACTAGTGCTGTCTTGAGTTTCCACGGATCGCCTTCCACACGTGTTGGAGTAATCTTGCTTTTCTTGGTACGATCAGACACGCTTGTTGAAGAGCTTCCTTCGGCTAGATCAGATTCTTCACCAGACGCATTTCTCTTGCGCTTAGCACCCGCCTGGCTCTTCTCTTTAGCATCGACGTATGCCTTTCCAATAAGACGCTTTGTCTGGACGAAAACCTCTCCTATTTCTTCTTTTTCCAATTTCTCCGCCCGCTCATTAATCTTAGCCTGGACAAAGTCAGCACCACCCCCACAGAGGTCTTCAACCTGTTGTCTCAAATCTGCAAGCGCGATCTTCTGCCATGCGTTAAAGCGTCTACCCTCTGATGTAGGCGGGCTATTTGATGCAGCAAAACCAGCCAAATTAGAGAGATATTTGTCGCTTTTGAACAGGGTTGATGCTACAACGAGAATATCTGCATCAATTATTTGCTGGATGGAGGCTCTGTTGAGATCTGTTTGGGTCCGGATCCCGAGAATTCGGTATGTATTATTACCAGTAAACTTCCTAATCTCAGAGGGCCACTGGTTGGTTAAGTGGGGGGGCACAATGATCAAAGTGGCCTTGACCGGGATATGTCCAACCATATCTGATGGGAGCTCAATACTAGGCCGAGAACAATCAATTAATCCAAGAGTGATAGCCGTTTTTCCGTATCCAACCTGGTCAGCGAGAACACCACCACGAACTTGAATTGGCCTCTCTGCCTTCCCTTCAGCTTTCCAGTTGAGATGAGGTAGAAGAGCCTCCGAAACCTCTTCTTCGATGAACGGAGGGGCATCTTCTTTCTCTTGTTCCATCATCCAGGTAAGAGACCTAAGTTGCTCCGGTCTCAACTTCATTATGAAATTAGGGGGCTGTGTATACTCGCTATCGCGTTTGTTACTCGTCAGCTCGAAAGGTGGTAAGATGAGCCTGCTTGCTGGGATATAGTCTGTCGTAAGACGCCAGCTGAGTAACGGGATTTCCGTCCTTCCTTCGCTTGGGAGTCGAGAAAGAGCTCTGTGAATAAGCGTAGGGATATTGAGTCCAATCCTCAAGAGGCCTATTTTCTCGCCGTTGGTAGAGCGCTCGAGCATCAACTGTGTGACAAATGGAGATGGTCTATTTTTCAACGCCCGTTCATAAGGTGCAGCCTGTTCAGAGTCCTCACGAGGAACATATCTGTTGCCTTTGCGGACCCATTTCAGGTTTGGCGCAGTTGGTGCGCATCGTTCACAGTTTGAGTGGTCATCAGGAAGCTCAAGATTATTCCATCCCGAAAGATGTTCCATGGAACGTATACGTTCTGTAAGCCAGGCTAACGACTCAAACGTATTTCTCTCATGAACCCTATCAACCTCCGTCCAGACACCTTCTGACCAGACTTCCTCAGCTTGATCCTTCAACAGAACTCGGCAAGTCAAAACCGCGTTTGCAGTCTTGCAGTCTTCATTTGAAACACGCACTGGTAGCCCCTTTGAACCAGGTGTAGCAAAGATACCCTCATCGATTTTTCCTGCCTTCCCAACGGGAGTCGTAAGAGTAACCTTATCTGTGGAAACCCACTGTCCATCTGCAAAGCATCTAGACGCTTTAGGTCCCTTGTGTGAAGATGTCCGGAATTTTGTTTCCATCCGTGCCACGAGCGGCCGTACTTCACCGTAAGCATACCGTCTAGTTGAAATTGAGAATACGAAAGGATCGTCTTTGGCTTCGCCGGTTTTTGTCGGGTCCAAAAAGAAATAGATGGGGGCAGTGTCACTATCCATTTTCTTGTGCAGAGCCCCATTTGAAGTACCACAAATGGGAAGGAGTTTGTAAACACCACTGATGTCTTGGTCCAGGCAGTTCCTGATATCGTCGGGCACTGAGACCCTGAGATGATCCCATACTTTTTTCTCGGCAAACTTCGGGTCCTGTAGGCCAATACTAGCCTCCCAACCTTCAACCAAAGAACCCTCACCTTCGATGTCTATAGTGAAGTCGTATCTAGCTGGGAGACAGATCTCCCAATTACCTTCCATCGGGTCACTTGCGCCGATCAGTTTCATTCTGGCAAGAGGCATCTGACACATTTTGCGCCTAGCACTCATGGCTCCATCTGTCACTGGACATTTGGCGAAGAGCTTCCACTCAGGTTGTATGGGATCAAGTAATAGCTCAAGTCGGGCTTCTGGAGCATCATAAGTAGCGCTCCAGATTTCTTGGCGCTTAAGACTCATAAATCTAAACTCGGATTTGACTGCGTAGACCAAACACTCTTGAAAGATTGTCCAGTTGGCCGAGCTGATCTTTGCGGCGATTTCGGGGTTCCTGTCCTTTAAACCATCAAGCAGATTGGCTGAAATGCCGTCCACCACGAGTCGCATAGGTAAGACACTCTTAATCTTGTGCTCGAAAGCAAGAGGAGTAATACGGTTATCTGTGTGTTTGTAAGGAATATAGTAGTGTTCGGGTCGACCACCACATTTCTCACAAGAAGTGTGACCACACTCCTCACAAACTAAGATTTTACTCCTGGTAATGTCTGATCTACCTTCACAAACGCAAAGTCTAGCACTCCTCTGTGCTTCCTTCAACAGGGCTCCAATTTCCAGATTCTGTGTAGTAGACAAGTCTAATGGGCGTTGAACCAATTTTTCTATACCACTAATTCTAGTAGAGATATCAACCTCCTCTATGTCAACATCCATATCGTCGTCATCTACTGGCCTGAGGACGTCTTTGGAGAGGATCAAGGCAGAGAGAATGGCAGTGCCAACGACAGTAGATGACATCGCATTTCCTGCGAGATTCTGAAGCTCTTGGGAAGTCTCTCTGGTTAGGAGAAGCTCGTTGATAGGAAGGCCTTGCATAGCGAGTGACTCAAGTCCAATCATTGGGCCACCACGAAATGTCAAGAACGGAATCATATGTGGAGTGAGGCATGGACAGATGCCATTCGCTTTGCCAAAGGTATTGCGATCAACGTTCTGTGATAAGTTCCAGAATTGTCTATGATAATTGTATCAATTAGCAACTAGAATAGCATAGGATTTCTCATAGGATACTTACTCTTTGTAATTGGCATCAATGCCAGATTTTGCCTGAGTTAACAAATTGATATCCATCAAATCAAGAACCCGGTCAACCTGTGTATGACCCCAATCTTGCCAAGCAAAATCAAACATCTTGGAGATCCCGCCTTCCTCCCAATGCGTCATCGGCCTTTTTAGGCCTAACCTCTCGACAATACGTTCTTTTTGGTGTTTACCCTCGCACTTTTCCCACTCAACTGATCGAGCAGGTCTCTTATTCCCATCCCTCTTCGTAGCCAGGTCCATTCGAACTTGATGAATTCTTGGGTCATCAGATTGGAGCAAAAATGCTTCCAGTGTGCATGAGGCTGGGCGGCGCAATTTCCTCATAGCATCAATCCACTTATTAGGAATATCACTATGTTTCATATTAACAGCAAAGAGGTATCCTCTACAGCGAGTCTGGGGGATATAATAGTTTTTGGTATCGAAACTAGTCAGGAATTCGGCTGAGTATCCTGCCTCTAGATACTCTTCTCGCATCTGCGTCCAGGCTGCACCAGCGACATTCTCATGGATGATAATGGCGGGACGATGACGATTCACCCATCTCATCATACCGTGAAAGGTATCAGAAGACTCTCCTACGTCGTCAAGGGTCTTCTTTTTGTTGTTTAGGTTCGAGAAATCGACGCAGGATGTACCAGCAACGAGAAGGTCAACGTTTCCGGGGACGGCGACCTTAGCACCATAGGCGGTTGTTCTATTTATTATGTTAGATGCAAATACTCATTATGCATTATGAAATAGGAAAAGTGACAAACTCACGCAATATCCTCACCCAGCTCCCTGATATCTCTGAACAAGATCGGAGGCTTAAAGTTTCGTTCAATATAACTGAAATATTCAAGTTAGCACAAACAAATCTGAGTAAGTATAACGAAAACATTCACTTACGCTTGCTTATAAGGCTCGATTTCGCAGCTAAAAACATGCTCAATCTCAAGCTTCCCCAGCTTCTTTTGCTGCAAACTTCTCCCAAACAATCCCAAGGCAAGCAAAGGGCTCTCAGTTCCTGAACACATGGTCGCAACCCTAAGCTTCCTACCACCATTGCTACCAAACAACCCGGTCACTCCCGGAACACGAGAAACGATATCATCGAATATTAGTTGAAGGTCAGAGATTGGGGGAAGATCACCCTCACGAGACTTAATCGTGATACCACACGGTCGTCCAACTGATTTGTGCTTGACAAGCTTTACCGGCTCCCCTTCTACAAGCTCCTCTTTGACTTTACCCTTGGCAGAGGATTTCTTAGCAACGACAGGCTCGACGTCGGAATACACCTCCTCTTTTGGGTCAGCTTCATCCTCGGTGGGAACAAGAGATTCCACCGAGGAAACCTCGCCGTCTGAAGGCGCGGCCTCCGGGGCAAAGTCAGACTCGTCATCCTTCTCATTTCCCACTTCCTCTTCCTGCGAGTCTTCCGACGCCGCCCTGACCCTACTAGCTTTCCCAGTGGCTTTAGCAATAGGACGCTTGTCCAGAACTCGAACAAGGAATGTCTTAAGTGGAGTTGACTTTGTTGGTATTTTCTTTGTAGACGCCGCTGGTTTCACAGGAGTCTTCCCTTTGCCCTTTGGCGGCACAACTACCATTAAACCACTGCCACTAGAGCTAGGAGATGAGCCGAAGTAATTCTTCATTGATAATTGTCGTGTAGCCGTTGTAGGAGGGTTTTTAGAGAATGATGATGATGATGATGGATGAACGGGAACTAGATTTAATTCCAACCTGATTAGCATCTGACTCACAGCCCAAGTAGCGGGAACCCCTAGAGATATATTTCAACATACTTTCTACAGCTACCATCAACATCCTACCTGGACGTTCATCCTCAACGGCCTTCTTCTTCGCCAGTGGAAGCTCTTCAATCCCTTCCTCGCCATCGCTCTCATCAGCCCTACTTCTAGATGACCTACTGCTTGGAGCTGATCGTTTCTTGGTGACTTTTGTGATTGCAATTTCGTCGTCTGATAAGGGAACCTGGATAACCTCATCATCTTCATCGTCTGAAGATAACACTGTAGCAGCACCCCGTCTATGGAGTCTCCCCATGATTATAGGTTTAATAGAGTGCGCGATAAATTTCCTGAGACCTGATTAGAGCTGTGCTTTATGTTACTAAACCTCCAAGTCAGTACTACGATTGCCACTATGGTAGAAGAAGCAGAAAATATTTCGAATCACAAGATGGTGAAAGCATACGCAAGAGCTCATACAAATGCGAGATGAAATTTTGCCACAAAAGCTCGATGAGTCGTACAGTGACAGAAAAGGAGAATCCTGAGACGAGCAGCAAAAAGAAGCAGTGGAAACACCTCCCCTAGGACTCTCTATAAAATAAGACCTGGAGATGCAAGAAGATGCAAGTCTGATGGAGCAATTGAAGGAACTCCTCGAGATGCGGGGCTGTTGACAGGGAACGAGGTTGAGGGTGTAGTAGAGACAGGAGGGTTGTGTTGCCGTTGCTAGAGGAAACGCGTTTGGTTCTAGCCCTTGGCGTTTTCGCAATTAGTGGGTGCCAAGCCGACAACACCGCGACGCGAGCGGGTGGCATGAGCCAAGCGAACGGGAGCACCCGCGGACACATGCAATAGAATGTCTGTTGGCTGCCAGCATCGATTGCCTTCAGAGCAATTTCATGCAGGGAATAAATCACCATTCAATGGTGAGATGATAGCTGAAAAATCACTCATAGCCCAATAGTATTACACATAAATTCTATTCTATGTACGTCAGGTTTTGCTTACAATCCCTGCTTTATGGCTGACAAATCTCACCATCCAATGCTTTGGAATATGGAAGACATGTGTATATACATGTAGCTTCTATCGCTTTCTTGCTATTCTGAATAGTGCACTTTACACAAGACAAAGAGCCAGATACAATTCAGAAAACAGTACCCACAACGCACCTATAGAATACATGTAGATCTTTGCTCTCCTGGCAACGCTAATCTAGAAATATTTGCTTGTACTAGGGCAGGGGGATGAACATGGAACGGGTCTCACAATTTTTCTATACCGACCCCATAGAGTGGAGATCTCCGCTGTTCACACCCCTGCCCTAGTAGACAGCCTCGATTATAGAATAAATGTACAAAATACACATCCCAGTTTATAATCATGTGATATAGCTTTAAAATCTACAGTTTGTGCTCTAAGTCAAATAACTCTGTACCGTGGGGCGCTGTTTTAACGACTAAAGTAATCTATAATACTTTACTATCATTGGCTAATACTTTCTATAGCCAATAATAAAAATACAAATTTCACATCTTATAATTCAAAATTCAACGGAAACTTAGACCTCTCCACACTTTGTATAAGAATCTGACGAATCCCAAGATAATAGCACCGTTTACATCATTACAAAAGCGATGACCCCAGCAACTACCGAGGTGGTAAGAGTCGGAATGTACTTGCCCGCCGAGACCCCTTCAAACTGCACTGGGACAACCTGCGGTCTAGCACCACCGGATCCTCTAGATCCCGAGCCGGATCCAGTACTAAGCCCTCCCGAATCACCACGCCCCCCGGCTTCGGTACTGGTGCCTTGAGATCGAGCACTACTCCCAACTCTAGAGCCACTCAGAACCTGAACCTGGCCGTCCTCAATCTCATGAACCATCGGCACACTAGAAGGCATGATTTCTTTGGCTTTTGACGCCGATCTAGAAGGGATAGTGGCACCACTCATGGTTTTATTCCGAACTGCAGACGATTCGACCGGGGGCAAAGGTCCATTGAACATAACTGGGCCTGGGTTGGCACCCACGATTTCTGCTGGAGTCAGCTCGATGCTCCCGCTTTGGAAAGAAGCCTAAATAAGAAATTTAGTAAAGTAAATAGAAACTCTGAAAGTATAGACCCATACCAATAGGGAAGCGCCAGGTGCAACTGCACTAGCATTAGCACTACCTCTGACTTTCCCAGAAGAATTTTTAGTGTGAGTCCTTGTTCCGGTATTACCAGAACTAGAGCTCTGAGGGGCACGAGACGGGTTTGAGCCCCTTGAGGATTGAGAGATGCTGGTGCTGTTAGATGTTGAATAGCTATATGGACCATCCACAAGAGCAGTCGCAACTCCTTTGGGAATTAAGGGCTGAACTCCGTTTGCTACTGGAGGCCCAACTACACTACTATTTTCATACGCCGAGGCGCTGTTAACCACTGAAGATACGGCAACACTATTGGAAACTAGCGATTTCGATGGTAATGACGTCTCAACCCCGCTTTTGACAGCTATGGCCCTACTTTGAATACTCTGGCTCAGTTAATTTTATTTTATACCTTCTCCCTCGAATATATTGTCATGCTAGCATGTAATGATGGATAGGGTATTCGCAAGGTTATAAAGGCAGGGGGGGTTATGAATATGCATATACTCAGAATCAGATAAAGAAACAAACATACCTCATGATTCGCAGTAGCAATAGCAGCGAAGAAAGCCACTGTAGTACTAGTAAAAACTGAGAACTTCATTTTTTTTTCCCTTCTAGTTTTCGTGTATCGTTATAGATATGTTTTCGTGCTTTTATTTTTATTTTTATCTTCTTTACTAGGCCAAGTCCGGGTGCTCGAAGAAGCTTTTTTGGGCAACACACGTATGTTGGGTGAGAGAATAATTTTCGTATAATTCCGGTGAAGTGAAGGGAAGGGGAAAGTAGAAGAGAAAAGGAAAGGGAAAAAAAGAATGAATGAAGTTGGTTATGAAATACTAAAAGGGTGTTGATATACCTATGTAGAACCGGATTACAAAGGATACAAGTTTTAAAATGAGATGAGCCCATCAAGGATTTTTATAGCCGTCCTTAGGCTTATCCTAGTAGTTGGACACATGTAGTCCTAGAAGTATAGTGGGAGCCCGGTGATCTAATAGAAAACGCTACAAGTGAGATGACCTACGCGTCTAGCGATAACCAAATTCTCAACCTACACCGAGCGCGTTCCCACGATGATGACCGACACTAATATGGTACTAGAGCAGCACTAGAGACTTAAAACTACTACCAGCGTCCTCCTAATAACACTAGCAAGAATACATGTCAAGACTCTGACGTAAAACCTATTACTCGCTAGCCCCCAACACCTATCAGGGGAATATGAATCTCAAATACCAGATATGTATATCAGGTTCGGGTTCAAATGAGGCCTTATGAATTTTTAAGCTTGGTTCAACATCTCCACTCAGAGCCTAAAGGCTTAGAGCGTGTATTCTTCTATTGAAAAATGAGGGCAAAACTACGTAAGAAAATAATTCTCCTTGTAAAAACTACACGGATATATATATATGTGGTTAAAAGATCTCGAAGTAGGTTGGTGAGCAAGCATAGCGTCATAGTATATCACTCGGGATTCTCCGAGACAATGGCTAGGGTAATCCCGGGGGTACACGTAGCTAATGAGTACGGTGAACTCCTTAGATGAATCCATACCTAGAGTTTAAATCATATATTTAAACTATATAAGACCTATAATATAATTACGTGACTTATTTTATTAGCGTAAGGAATAGGCAGGGTTCCGTATGTTATAAGGCTTGAATATTTTGCCTTGGCTACGTCACTCAAATATTAGTTGATATTTTGAGTAGGTCTCAAATGGTTTAGTATAGGCCAGTGGTCATGGCAGCTATGTGAATACAGGGGTAATGGATTGGCCGCTTAGGCCAGGTGGTTATTGTGGATTCCATCTTATTTACCTCGATGGCTCCTTAAAATAAAAACAGCGCTAAGTATCTTTTATAACCTACTTGACTACATACTAGAAGGGCTAGATAATATACTAAAACGAAAGTTCTAAGGGACACTACCTGGAAGAAGGTTTGCATTTCAGAAGTTTGTGATTCAGTAACTATCTTGAGGCTGTTTATAGATATATAACTAGGAAGCACAACCTAGATAAGTGCAGCGTCACTAGCAGTAGGTTCTCCACCCATCAAATAGCTATGTGTTAAGTTATAATAGGTCGAATGTGATAATATAATAGAACTATGTATTCTAGAAGTAAGATCGGCGGAAGAACCCTAACCCAGGAAACACCAACGTCAAGTAGTCTCATCGCCAGACTCGAGACTATCCAACAAGGCCCTAAATGCACATATACCGTCAGATCACTAAGGAAAGCTGAGAATCAAAGTCCCTCCCTTCCGACATAGGCTCAAATTTACTCCGCGGAGAACAGATCAATAGCCATTAAGAAAAGCTGAGGCTCTAAACGAGGCTCCCACATATCTGCATGTTCTTTCTCAGGATCAGGTGGGTGAGGCTCACCGATGCATAGTGCTTTTAATAGTTTACGCTATTTGGATAAATGACCGCCCTCTGGTCGTTTGGTCTTACTACTGAACTTGCTCGTTAGTGGTCGGCTTCTGGGTTTACATGCCAGTACGCGTTGAACAAGAAACGCTCTCTCCATTCTTTTCTGCGCGCATGGGCTAAGGTGCAGCACAATAAGAAGTACGGCTAGATGGACATATTACGGAACCAAAAACACCTTTGTTCTGGCCAAGCTACGGCCTAGAGCACAACACCAAGTGTCCTTAATGATAGTATGCTCAATGGTTCACGAAGCTAGGGGTGGCTGAGATTCCCTATTGACTGCGTGCAAAGTTGCCCTCCGCCCCCGCCCTCAGCATTGTCTCAAGGGCGATGTCAACCCAGTCCCTCATGCCAACCTCCAGACTCCCCTCATTATAGAACTGGGTGTGTGGGCGCAGGGCCTGCTGCACATCATCTGCAGGTGGCCAAGCGTAGGTGCCGAAACGAGATCCCACAAAGCTTGGCAATGTCGCTATCCACCCAAGCCACGTTACTGGTACCCATAGTAGGCTAGCCTTGATCGCCGGCAAGGATGTAAGCTGACATAAGCGTCAACATTGGATGGACGTCTCTTCTTCCTTGCACCTGAGCACTGGACAGCCGTCGACTGATCTCGACATCCTTTCTCAAAGACAGATACCTCAGCGTTATCTCTCGTTCAATCGCTCACTTCAGGGGAAATGGAATCTCCTCATCCTTCTTTAGATCCATCTCTTGCTTCTCCTACGAACGTTGATGTCGCCCCTTCTCAAGGCTCTCCTGGTACCCGGGCTACGGACGCCGTGGCTGTGGCTGACCCCGCTGGAGACGAAGCCAACGATCATGTTTCTACTATGCCAGAGTCAAGATCAATGTCCCCTGAAATTCCATGCACAATAAAATACGACAACATCACATATGAAGTGCTTCGCCCAGACGAGCTCGGTTGTGACATTAAGGATATTCCACTCTTTGGTGAGCGCAGGTCAAAAGCGCGGACTGCAAAATCCAAGAAAATTTTAAAACGAAAGTTCGAGGAAGAAAATGAAATAAAGTGGGAAGATAAGCGGAGAAGTTTGTCTTCTACCCTACCTCTCTAGCTTATGCTGACCCCTTACGAATTGCTGTAGTAACTATTGAAGAGAGGTTATTTAACAGGGAATTTGCCGGGTATAGCAAGACGGATATGACTATAACCGAAGATGGACTACAGCTTCCTGAGCTGCCTGCATGGTTGAATGCGACAAGGGAGTTTCAGTCTGACGGCGCCCCGGGGGTTTTCCTGTGTAGACCAAGCAAGGAAGATTTTGAAACACGGTTTCTAGATATTCTCAGAGCGTTGGAGCCCATAGGAGTTGAAATTGGGGTTGCTAAAATCTGTATTCCTGACGAGTGGTGAGTTTGTGGTTTCTTCTCTCTCCTTTATATTTCTTTGTCTATTTTGGAGAACACAAGTTTTCGTCTGATTGATCATTTCCCCTGGTTTCTATGTTGTACTCTACTCCTGTACTACTCTTACGGACCTAGAATAATACTGCTTTGATTATGAGGTATACTAATATAATCCAGTCTTGATGAGCCTATACCATGGTCGGAATTCAAGCCCGATAATCCTCGTTCCTCACAAAGTCCGGTTAGGAATCTTGTTCTAAACGGGATAAACCTCAGCACACCAACCTCTTCCACATCCTCTACGCCCTCTGATAGCTCCGCTACAACTGAATCTTATCGCCGCCCAAACAAATATGCGTCTATAATCCCTCATGCCGAAATGGACAAAAAGGGCATTCCCCAAGTCTTCACTATGGATCAGCGTCTTCCCCTTCACTCTAAATCTCGCTCCAACATTGCACCCATCTATCACGTCACCTCAACCCCTAAGGTCCTAGTCTCTGGAGTAAGATGGCGTAAAGAAGTTATTCTCCAACTTGAACGTGAGCAACGTATTGCTGCTGGTGACCCAGATGTCCAAATTTATGCTAATCTCACTGAGGAGGCAATGGTTGCCCGCGGTCGTGATTGGGTGGAGATTATTCAGGGAAATAAAGGGGGAGTCTCAAAATATTCGTCAGACAATGACGCTAGTGATGAGCTACGAGCCTACCTTGGCCTAAAGGACCCCAGACTAACTGCACTACCCGGTAATGTTATTCACGGCTCTAAGAATAAGGTTACAGGAATTCATACACCTTATTTGTATATCGGCAAACCATATACTCTATTTGCTCTCCACGCAGAAGACTATAATGCACTTTCCCTAAACTATCAGCACCTCGGTACCCCTAAGACATGGCGTGTTGTCTGCCCACGTGACTTTCATGTAGTAGAAAGTTTTGTGGGCGGGGTCATCCACCCCTCTTCCTCTCTTGGAAAGGAGGTGAATAAATGCTCTCAGTTCGTCAGACATGCATCAATATTCCTACCCAAACAAACACTAGAAACTATTGGAGCACGGTCGATCCAATTCCGCCAGAATCCCGGGGAACTGGTGGTGACGTGGCCATTAGCATATCATGAAGGATGGAATGAGGGTGTGAATGTTAATGAAGCATGTGGGTATGGACATAAAGGGTGGAAAAAGGTCTTTGCATCAGCGGAGGGAGAACGGGGCGATAAGAGGGTTTATAGACCCTGTGGTGTGAAGTGTATAGGTGGTAGTCCACCGATTATTTTAAGTTTCGATCCGGAAGGGGTAGAAGGAGAAGTCGATATGGGAGAGGGAGAAAGTGATGAGGAGACAATTCCTGAAACTACCCAGGGGAGTATGTCTACCACCGGTAGCCGGAAGAGATTTTGGGAGACACGGGAAAATGAGAGGGATCCCGTGAATGGTGATTTTCCATTACCGAAAAAACTTAAGGCATCTGAGGATGAAATTGCGGCCACAGTTAATGATATACCAGTTCTTCCGGGGGAAATTGGAAGCATTAACGAAAACATCGGCAACAATTCGAAAATACATCTCTATTACGAGCCCAACATAGAAACAGCAATTTTTTCTGCTGGGAAGACGATCGAGGATGATGCAATCACAAAACACATAATGATGCATCGCGATCAAAGGATCGAAAAGCCAGAGGGCGATGAAGAATCGATAGAGGGTGTAAGCTTGGTTCCAGTGCAGGCTGATGTGGACGTTGGAGAGGATTCTGATCCAAACTGATATAGGAGGAGAGGGTCAAGTATGACGGCATTAATGAATCGGCCCCTAATGTCTCACGTTTTTGTCTCTTTGGGTTTAACGCTTCTGTATACGTTTCGGTGTTTCCTTTTTTTTATGCAACGCTTTTCCAAGATTTCGGTACAGGAGTTTTTGATGCCTTTTTAATACTCTTTTACCTTTACTTTTACCTGTCTATAGTTACACGTCTTCCTACAACTGTACCAAATATTTCTTTTGGCTTGTACTTTATGGGTTACGTACGGGTTGGGTTTCTGAGTTTTTTAGGAGTTTCATGGTATAGGCCTTGGGGACGAAGAGATGACTAATATGTGAATGACCTTTTGGGCGAGTAGCTATGCACTTGCATAGTAGGTGGGTGCATTAACACGCCAAATTATTGTTTTTAACTAGAGATAGTTGTAAGATTTAATTTGTATGTTATAAAGTTTGTATAGGTGCATTTATGAATTTGTAGATCTCATGATACATTTTGGTGTTTCATGGGGGCTTCAGTGGATACTTATGACCTTCTAGGTTTATGGCAGGCTTCTCACCTAGTAGTATATAACGCGTTAGGAATTCTGTTCTCTGCCAATGTCCCGCTCCTCCTCCTTACCAATACGCTTCTTATGCTGACTGTGTTATTTATAGAGGGATTATTTACGGGTCCTGTAATATCACATATTACTATGACAGATTTTCTAAAAGCAATTCGTGCAATCAATTTTTCTGGCCGTGTATTTAGGTCATAGCCGTCGGACAAGTCAGAGCTAGGATTAGAATATCACCAAGAAATACACGAATACGACTTCCGATATTACATACCGAGACATAGACCACTGCCGATCATAGGTCTTTGTTCCTTCAAGAAAGCCTTGCTGTACATTGTTTGCACCTCGCCGTATTAGTCTACCTAGATTAAAAACAAAACCGTTGGAACAGGGACACTACTTGCTCTGGTAAGACTGGTTCTGGTTGGTAACTCCGTGGGGTAGATGTAATTGGATTATTTAAACATAGCAAAGATGAAGGGGTGATCCTACTGCTTACTAGTGACGTTTATTCGTTGATACAGGGGGGAAACGGTATTACAGGACCATATATAGTAAGTGTTTTAGAGAGCGCGTACAAGGAATACCTCAGTAAAATTTCGGTCTTGAGCCTGGATTCGGTTCCTGCAGATGCAACAGCTTTTCAAGATTAAGTTGATCACCTGTGTAGCATGTCATGACCTGGTAAGTAAGAGAATGAGTCTATCAAGCTACAGAGTGACTCCAAAGACTTAGATTTTATTCTTAGCGAGGGAATCCTGGGAAATCCCAACTCTAAATGGTGTAAGCTCTCCGCTAAGAACTCAAATAAAGCGTGTTGTGAGTGATCTTACCCTTTGAAAAGTAGTTTCTACATAGACAAATCACCGCCAAGCATTAGTAGTGTGTCCACAAGTCGTTACCCGGCACCAGTAAATTCACCTCATGGTTTTTTACATGCTGAGAAAGGTCGAGATTACATCTTGGTAAGTATAGCACCGGGCCTCAATAATGTAGTAGTCAACTACATAAAATATATAGTCAGAAAACGATTTTTGGCACGGATGAGTGAGTTACGATGATTGTTCAATGGACGGTATAGGCCTTTTATAGTTGGGATAGGCAAATTAAGTTCTAGGTATTTTTAAGGCGCTTGATACTTTCAAGTTTTTTCTTCAGGCAATCAGTGAGTAACAAGGGAATTCTGGAACCTATATAGGGCTGTTGGTCCCACACTAAAATCTTATGAAACCCTGTTCATAAGCCCAGCAGGTTAGCGAGTATTTTAGATTGTATATAGCAATTTCGCCATTCTCTATACAAGGATGCTCAGCGCACCCCACTATTCACAATTCGATCGAGTTATCAAATTAAGCATAATCGAAGAGATAAGTGGTGGCACTATGTTAATATTAAGTGCCGAAATTAAGTCCTCAAAAGGGGTATGTCCCTATTTATGTTAGCTAGAACTTTTGATACCAAGACTTACACCGGCAAGGCTTTGTCGATAGACCAAATCAAGTTCGTCACTTCCATCTTTATTCTTAGGCTCGTATATCCCTCATAGGCCGGGAGGGTCTTATTAGCGAGGGCTTGGCCTATGGATTATAAGAAAGGTGGGCCAGCGAGCGAGACTAGAACAATTAATATTGACCCATGGGCTGAATTCCATGTGACTTGTCAAGGAATAGAAAACTCTGGGCAATGGGAGGATTACTGATATTACTTCCCTAAGAATATTATAGTAACTAGTGGTTATTTTAGGATTTAAAGACGCAAAGGTTATGGGTCTGCCCTCGCCACACCACATTCAGTCATATATAATCTTTCATACAAGTTTAGGGGATACGCATCAAAAGGCGAGACACTTATCGCCTGTCTGTGGCTGCCATACTGGAGGGTGACGGGAAAATGCAGCACTCTTGGCGCTAAGGCTGAACTGCATGGCAACATAGAAAGGAACACATGATAAAGCCTAACCGCCGGTATGATCTGATGTAAGTAAAAATTAATCCATCACTTCAAAAACGGGTATTTAGACAGACGGTAAATTAAGAGAGATAATCTATACTCTATTATAACAGTATTCTCCGTTCTCGCCATAAGCCCTGGTATCCAACCTTTTTGACCAACAAGGTTCGGAAGTACTCCCGAGATCCGCTGTCAAATCTACGGGTGAGGCGCTGCCAAAGTTTGGGCCGGTTCACCCCCAGAGTGGTTTCATGGGCGCAGTCGATCTGCCCTCAGACATCGCTGCCTGGAGATTGTATGATCACTACCTCTCACTCGACGTGTTTGGTGGCATCTAGAAGATCCATCTAAACCGGCGATTCATGGAAGGGTCCTAACTAGGATTGATGCCCGGAATATAGGACACATTCCGCCGCAGAGACTCTTTAGTGGTACCAGCGCAACTTCCCTCGTATATCTTTGGTCACCTGCCTTGGGACCTTGACGAATGCAAGGATCCTTCGTTTAAAAACAGGTCCCAAGACGAGTAATTACCATACAACCTATGGCATAGTCAATGTGACTAAGGTACGAGTTGAGATTAAGATTGGGATCCACGAATAACAGGAAATTAACACCAATAGCCCGTGGACCTTGTGAGTTCTTTGTCTGGGAGATATATTAGTATAATCGAGTTTTACCTTGAATCTCCAAAGAAATGGGTGACAGTGCTGGTAGGGCGGGTCACACTGGGATTAATTTAAAATTTCCCTACTAACATGTGTGTGTAAAATTCTCACGAGCTCCGACTAATCCTTGTCAAGATGTCCCTGAAGTCAAGCGTTTTTCACCGGACGGCTAAATTCGAATCTGATAGTATGCACCTCGTACATAGATGTACCTGAACAAACAACAAAGCTAAAAACCTACCTTAAATAAAGGTCCGGGAATCTTTAATCAATGACGTGGTAACGTGGGGATACTGTGAGGCTTTTCGTTTCGCTCCTCAAGAGATTAGAGGGAGGTAATCTACTATGTATTAATCTTCGGGTAGGAGATACGTCCAAACTGAATTGGAGTGGTGTTCGAAGTGGTGCGAAAGTATGTACGGGAATAGTAAGCATCCGAGGCTGTTTTTGGTCGAGCCCAGCCAAAAATAGATCTGACATGACAATTTAGGACAACCGAAAGAGAAGGGCCGACTTTTCCAGTAGCCTGAGACGATTCTGGCAAAAATTCCACCGCATTCTGTTCTTTGTTTGCGGCTCAAACAAGATAAGTGGTGATTGTAGCCTTAATGGTCACTATAGCGAAAAAAGCAACTACCGGAGACAAACACTAGGCATCATTGGCTTCGCTTCCCGCCCAATTGCCCCCCCTCCCCCACCTTTGGCCAAGCTTTCCATGGTCACCGGGCCCCGATCCTACGAGTAAACTGCCTGACTTTTACCCATGGGTGAGATGTGACCGTCCAGTCGGCTTTCCCAGTTCGTGTAACCAATATCACGTTCCTAAGGCTATGACCGCCTCTTGGAAGCATTTATGATGAGAGGATTCCCCATTGCTTTGAGTCTACAGCGGTCTTGTCATTTGGGCTCAAGGGTTAACGCCAAACTTTCGTTCAGTTATCTCTGTGTGAATTTATTGTCATTCGCTTCAGAAAGGAAACATTCGTTTAGTGACGGAAAGCAAGGGAAGCAACAAAGAGACAAACCGTCACAAAAAGTCGAAATTTAGGAATAACTAACTACTTTCAACTACAGCTTTTCTTAAACTATGTATTTCGCTACTCTCAAACCTAGAATTACCCTCGCTGCGTTCCTTCTTCAGGGTGCGCTGGGCAACCCCGTCGCCTCAACAACTGCCTATGCAGGGGCCACTACCATTGGCCTCACCCCGACGAGTGCTAGTGCGGTCACAGTTTCGTCGTCTACAGCATGCTCACGATCTATTTGCGTGGACAACATCAATGAATGCGGAATGATGTATGGGGGCTGCTTGTAAATATCCCTTCTCCTTATTCATCTAATTCGATCGATCCATCATGTGAAAGAAGCGTTCTTTTTTCTTTAAGTTATGAAGCCTTTTCCTTCATAATATGGAATTTAGTGTTGAAGTGGGAAATCATTATCTTAATTTCTATTGTGGTCCCTCAGTCATCTTATTTTCTTATTTAAAATAACTCCAAGACTAACATTAAAAACAGTCTTGATCCCGCCTGCACAGGTGGAAGCGCATGGCCAACCTTCAGTAAACCGCCATGCCCTACAACTTCATTCATTAGTAGTTCCTCAAGCACCTGTACCCAGTCAATCTGTCAAGACTTTATCAATGAATGCGGACAAACATATGGTGGATGCTTGTATGTATTATGTTTTGGCACCTAGCCCTGGATATTAGCTAACAATTCCTTAGCCTTGACCCGAAATGTACTGGGGGAACTGCTTTCCCAACTTTTACCAAGCCACCATGCCCCACAATAACATCAGTTATCACCTCTTCTGTGTCTTCAAGCGCGTGTACCCAATCAATCTGTGCTGATTATATCAACTCCTGCGGACAAACCTACGGAGGTTGCTTGTAAGTCAAGGAATTTTAAACGGTGGATAAATTAAGTTAATTCTAACGCTCCTGGCTAGCCTTGACCCAAAGTGTACTGGGGGTAGTACCTATCCAACATTTACGGCTCCTCCATGCTACTCGCCAACCTCATCAAGTACATCAGGAGCGTGTACCCGAAGCATTTGTGTCGATAATGTAAACGAATGCGGGCTTCTATATGGTGGATGCTTGTTAGTAGCTCTCTTTATTATTTTATTTCAATACGCATAAAGCTAACAACTCTCCACTCGTAGCCTTGACCCACAGTGTACTGGAGGAAGTGCATGGCCAACATTTACTAAGCCCCCATGTCCTACCGGCTCTGGTTCGAGCTCTACTTCGATCGGTGGTTCAACAATTACCGCATCGTCTTCACAGACAGTTGCATGCTCTCAGTCGATCTGCGTCGATGGTGTAGACCAATGCGGGCAAACTTGGGGAGGTTGCTAGTAAGTAATACGCGTACATTATATCCACAACAAAACTGACATCAGAAAATAGCCTTGCATCTGAATGCGGAGGACCTAAAACCGAGCCATCATTCGTAAAGCCACAGTGTACACCAACGATATCACCAACCGCTGTTATAATCGAGACAGTTACTCGCTACACTTCTAATCCTATCGTCACGGTCACAAGTACCTCAACTAGCAAATCTATGGTTTCAACTGTCTTGCTAGTACCATTATCATCAGCCAACAGCACGCGTCTTAGCAGCACCTCACCTACACCATCGCCATCTTCCCTGGCCTTCACTGGCTCGGCTGCGCGTAATGTAGCTGGATTTGGAATCCTCGCTGGGGCTGTTATGGCTGGGGCTTTGTTCTTGTAGATTCATACACCTACGAGGCTTGTAGAGGATGGAATAAAGGAGGGATTAATTAGTTTATTTACGTATTTTTAAATGAGGGTGCCGATGAAATGATTATGAGTAATGAGACGTTTTTCGAGTTATTTTTACGGGTTTTCAGCTATCCTTTTTTTTTTACGTGAAACAATGACCTCGTTCTGCTTCGATGTAGCTCTTATTCACTAACCCTTAATTAGCTTGGCTAGCTGTAGGGCTGGTTTTAATTCTCTTCCCTTAATAAGAGTTATATGTATATAGCCCCCGCTTTATTGATTGAAGCCGGCATGTAGATCGCAAGGTTAATCAATATGAAGGGTATATCTAACATTCACTTATAAGATTACATTAAGATTTGTTTAATCGAGTGATATACGTGACGCATTTGGTAGCGAAAACTATGCCTGAGCCAGCCACCCTCCTAGGTTTTACTTATACATTATGCCTCTGAAAGTTGTATCCCTAAGACCAGCTAGTTAGGCGAGAGACTTTAGACAAGTGATTTTATCACCAAGGATTATTGCCTATGTAATTTCTTAGTAGCCACATCCAGGATTTTCAGACAACGTGATAAGTGACTTCTCTTACAAAGCCTAAAGGGCATATCACTTACCATCGATCAGTCACGTTAATGGCTCATCCTCAAGATTAACCTTAGATCATGGGTCTTATGTAATTCATTAAAGTTACAAAATAGATTGATAAAGACTGATGTGTAAGTCGTGCGCATAATCTACTAGCTAGCAGCTTTTGGCATATAATTAAATTTTGCTTGCAATTTTATGATAAAGGTCCCAGAAATACAGCTCATTATTTGATAATGGTGTTTCTGCCCCGATGCATCAGTAAGTATTATTTCTTAGCGTTTATGTAAGCGTAAGGTTTAGATCTTATTAGGGCTAGGAGGGGTCGTGTCCTTAATGAGCCAGAAAAAAACACATTATATCCTGGAGTTTAAACTATTTTGAATCTAATACCGCAAATTATAATCGATACCACATTTTCACACACAAAAATAATTCAAGTTTCAATAATCCTAACGGTACAGAAACAGTATTACCCATCTCCAGTTCTAGTGCGGGTTGTAAATATATGGTCTACTTGAGCATACAGTAGTTGGTTAAACAGGCCTACCCGTTTGGGTAGCCATTCGGGGGACGCGTAAAAACCGACTTAAACCCAGTCCATCCGAGGAGCACAATCAATGAGTTAGAAGATATAAAAAGTATATCTCGCCACAAAAATAAAAATCCAGGTCAGGATGAGCCTACAATAGCAACCTGAAAACTAAAAACGTTTTAGATTGCAATGACTCCCAAAAAATCCTTGGCCGACTAGAATGCCCGAGAATGCAAAGCTTTTAGGAGAGCGATATCGTCATGCTAGAGTTAGGTGCTTCTGATTTCTTGTTTCATAGACTACACTGATCTCAAGACCCCTAATATAAAAGACCTAAGACGGGATGGGACATAGCCGAAATTAGTCTCGCGATTATCTCGTCTCGTGCTCACCATTACTATTGGTATCAACTACAGCTATACCTGCCAGCTCCCGATAAGGGGAGAAAGTTTAGTACATATAAACTATTGTGGTAATTGCTCTTGCCGTCTTGCTACGGTATATATATTTTGTGGGTGCTGCAGGCAGAGTTTACAGTTTTAGACTCCTGCATATCTGCAGGGGCTCTCGGAGTGTCCGAGACAGTGGCCCACATGTTAAGAACAAACGTTATTGGCTAATCTCAGGTGGCACCGATGACAAAGGGGGCCAAAATGTCAAAAGTTTATCTTGTAGATTGCAGGTGGTAACACGCCGATCTAAGTAGTAATCACACCCTCGGAGCGTTGCGTAACGATAAATAATCTAGGGTTTATTAGCGTGGGTGGTACTCTAACCGCGTTGTAGGCTCTCCTAATGACGTTAGGACAATACGTGAGTGGATATGGTCACTGGCATCATTGAACAAGCCGAGTGAGAGCCAGTGACCCTTATAACTACGGCTAAAGAATGAACGGGAATTGAGTGTAGAATGTTTATGATGGACCATTATAATAATTTTTACAGGCAGATAAAGGTTTTCAACTTGGCCTTACACTTGCTTCCTAGACCCACACGAACTGGTAGACCTTCTACTTTAATTGGCGAAAGTGATACACATAGCGCTTAACATCTGTTTACATACATAAAACTGATTTAACCCTCATAAAAAAGGCCTTGGGCCTTTTCTATAAATTTACTCAAAAAAGCCCCGTATAGCCCAGACATCGTCAAGTTCCAAATTAGAGTATTGGCAACCACGCGATACACATTCTGGTACTGTAATCCTGAGATCATTGATGGATGGTTCCGTGAAGTTCAAACAAAGGTAGTGCCATTCATCAACAGGGTTCACCCAGACATCCAACGTCTTCACAGGGTTATTTCCTTCAAGACCTTCAAAGACAAGTAACGTATCAACCCCAGGATCCTTAATCCCAGTTTCGTAGTATTTAAACCACAACTATATGCCCAATTAGCTTAAAGACAGTGGTGGTAAAGGATATAATTAGTGGACTAACACTATGAACTCCTGCCAACATTCCACCAATTACATAGTAACTCCCAAACTCCACAGATTCCCCCCCTTTGCCGGTGAAATTCGCAAGAGCGGTTGTATAGTTACTTGGAATTGGTGCCCATCCGGTTAGGTACCCAGGATAACGTTTGTAGCCTTGGAAGCCTCTCCACTCAAGTCCATGGTAGTGATCGATATCCTGGTAGTCGGTGTACTCAAAGTTGAGAACAGAGACGAGAGATGGAGGAGCGGGACAGCATTGGGTCTCGTTGTTGAGTGTTATACCCACAGAAGTCTGTGAGAATAAAAAGGCCGCTGAGAGGAGAGTAGAGACAAAAGCAAGGGATGGAATCATTTTGGCTAGTTGCTTAAAAGTCCTGGCGAGTAAATTCGATGCAAGAAAACAGAAATGACTTGATATCTAGCTTGTTAGACTAATGGGAATTTAATAGGGGCTAGACATGCATTAAATACTCCTCACGAAGGGCATATTGTCCAACAAAATGATTACGAGTTCTTCAATTCCACATCCAATAGCGGGGTACCTGATTCCTGAGACCTCTATACCGGCCGCTCCGAAGTCACTCCGAAGTCGCTTCAGCAGTACGTACGCATAACAATATATCTTTCTTGTACCACTATCATTCGCTTAACAGTACCAGGTTTCTTGTCACACTTACTTTCGTGCCGGGGCTCCTATACCAGTTGTCTGGGCATAGCTATTATTCACCCACAACTCCTCTAAGGTATTAGGGTAGCTATAGAGTTTCGGTAAGTCCTCGCTTCAGCTGTCACACAAAGCATCGGTTCGATTGGTTCCGTTACGGTAGTTCAAGCAGAATGTTTGGATGTCTATGCGTACTACAGAGGCTAGGGGCGCTTGTTATTTAGCCTTTAAGCTGTAAAGTCGGCAATTTTTGTACAACATTCACAGGTGATTTGATGCCGCCATAGCTACAAGATCATGGTTAGTAAACATTTGTCGTAGATGTATCAGTGTTATTCAGAATTATTTGAACTGATTTTTTTAAATCATGAAGAAATTATTGTAGAAGAAAGTTTCAGGTGGAACAGTGGTAGGTTTTTAATTTTAACGCGCTACGAATGAAATCCTGTTTAATGTCTACTCTATGCCCATAATGATGATTACTATCCAACAGTATAAAGCCGCTGAGGGAATTCCTTAGCTTGCGTAACAATTACTGTCACCTTGACCTCAAATCAGCTGGCTTTTGAGGTGCCCGGGAATGCAGTCCATCGAGCTAGCATAACGCATTCTTCCAACTTCTCACAGTACTCTGAGCCGCAAAGGTCCATCTGCGGTGCTACATACAAATCCATGGGGTTATATTTCACGCTGCAGTCGGTACATTCGAGTTCGTTAGCCTGGAAATAGAGAGCATAGGCGAGAAAAAAATGCAAATACAGTGTAGAAATTTCTGGTACGACACAGACATAAACCTAAGGCATGCTTCGAGTCAGTAGGGGTTGCTTGCTATATTTGTGATAAGTACAACCACATGCGTACGTATACTAAAAGACCAGCTGGAAATTCTTCTCGCCACAAGTACGTAGCACCGATCTAGTTCTTAAGTGGTGCCCCCCTTTGGGACCTTGAATATATAGAAGTGTGGTTGATTTCTAAAGCCACAAGACTAGTAAAGAATACTTATATTCTCTATAACTCTCAACATAATATAGGTTATGGTCGGGTATTTATTTTTATTTTGCAAAAATTACATGTACTTAAGAGTCACAGTATAGATAATTTAATCCCCCCGCAGCGCATTGCATATATATGCTAGGAGCATACTCCAATCTAAGGATTTTGTAATCTCATTTATTACAGCCTGATTTTGATGAAAGTATGGGGTGTACTGGTATCTGAGATCTGATAGCACATATAACGGTTACACGACCTCAACAAGGGCAATATATCGATAAACACGGAATAGGCACGGAATTTTGAAGCAAGGTGGATAATAGAGGCTATATGAACTAGATAGGTATAAAGCTAGGGAGTGCCGCTAGTGATAAAACACAGCTGAGGATTAAACAATGTTTTGAGGAAATAGGGGGCGGGCTTTAATTTGCAGCCATATATTTGTTCATTCATACTTGATTTACGGTCAGGTACGTAAACCAAGTGACGATGTATGAAGTATAGTTAGTTTCACAAACCCCTCCCTCTAACAATTTATATACCGGCCTAGTGATAGACTACAAATAGGAATTAGACTAAGATATTTTTTTCTATAGAAGTTTAGCGCTTAGCGTACAAAAATGACTCAGATACCGTAATCCAAAATATCTCTAGGGTGTGGATGCTAGTAGATAGTATATGTACCTATATTTCTACCTCTGATCATATAAAAATCTAAAAGGATAACATAGCTGCAGGTTGGATTTTCGTACCCCCGTTATCCTGGAGTTTTGCCGACCCTACACTGACTATCTAATCGATAATTATATACCAAGACGCAGTACTGTTTTATTACCGTTAAAACTTTATGCATTTTAAAGCTTGAGATTAAACCCTAATCAGAAGAGATGGGAAATTTTTTTACTTGTCAAAAAAGGTTTATAGTTTGGGTCTACCTAGGTAGTAACCAACAAAGTGCCAGTGTTAACCCACACTTCGCCAATACAAACTATCAGCTTTGATCAAGGCCTGTCCAATATTTCTCTTTCTCCCCCTTTCCCTCTACTTACTAATCAATAGACTAAAGCTCGGGCGTGTTGCGTTGTGTTATAATAAGGGACTGGGGTTTAGTGCAACACTGCCTAGGTGAACCCAGACTATAAGCTTTTTTAGCAAGTACAAACCCCCAACGTCCAAGCAATATAATACAATTACATGGGACCATGAGAGAACTACTTTGCATTTACATAAGTCAATTCACATGCTTTGATATTGATACATGTGCCTAAAAATAAAACTCCATGACAAAAAGAAACCAAAACTAATACATAAGCGCATGCTAAATCATTTTCTCCCCCTCCCTACTCTCAGCGTCATTGATCTACCAGCCCGTCGTGCAGCTTGACCTCTCGTCTTTTGTGGAGCCCTCGCTTCTACCACTACTGCCATCTGACCCCTTGTCACTCGCGGGGCGTTCGCTTCTTGCACTATACCCCCACATCAGTCCTCCAGCGACTTCAACAATAGGGACAATCTTGGGTTCCTTACATGCACGTTCATACTCCTTCTCTGCATTCCTCGTCCGTCGTTTAAACACCAAACTATGAGCAGTACTATCCGAGAACCCATCTGGGATATCAGGTAGGTACAACGCACTATCTGTCCGTGGTCTTTTAGGTGGCCTGACATGTTCCCACGTGACCTCGGTCGCATCTGATTGCGCTTCGGCGAGTGAGATGTGAGGAAACAATAGCCGGGCATACATGACTTCCTTCATTTCATTGAGGCTTCTGGTGAGCTCAGTGACTTCTTGGCGCAATTCAGTCAATTGAGATGAACAATCGCAGGAGCAAGATGTAGGAGGTGAGGATTTCAGAGGCTTAGAGGTAGCTTTGGCTTGTTGGTTTGGCGCAACCGAGTTGAGGATGCGGTTTGCCTTACGTTCGGGCATGATGGGTGGGTTTTCTGGATTATAGCTGAGACCACACATTGTCAATACTTGTGTAACTTGAGGGGTTACTTTGAATGTGTGTATGGGAGGGTTTGTCTGAGATGGACATACAGAATTATGGGCTACTTAAAGTACTTATCCTCTGATGAAGCCGGGAGGTTGCTTTAGGTGAAATTGAGGATTTGAAAATTGACAGCGCAACAACTAGGGTAGTTTGTTAGGAGACCCTTGAAAGTTTCCCTGATAATGAGTGTTTCAGGGTATGTTTTCTTCAGATCACGTGAGAAAAAAGGGACAAGGAAACAGATAGTCTGTGTAAAGTAATGGAATGACTGAGTTTCCAGTGTTGAAGAGATTGAGGAGAAGAAAGAATAGAAAGTAACGAGCGGTCCTAAGCGCCAGTGTGTGGGTGCCCGGTATGGTCAGTTGTTGATACGGGCTGACTTTGGCTGGGGACTGGTAGTATCTGTGCTTAAGAGCGTGTCTGTAGTATTATCGGAACGCGTTAATTCTTTCGCCATTGACTGATCATAGCCGTGATACTGACCGTAGGCGGATACCTGAGTTACATGTATGTACTCAAGGGGAGGGGAGAGTTGTCGTTGGACAAGGCTGAACGTCGTTGTGAGGTGAGATTGTCAGTTGAGGTTAGCTTCAGGGGACTGCAGATCACGTGATGCTCTCGCGTCCCACTTTACACGTTCGGCATAGTGTCCGATATCCAGTCTCTGTGGTGACGTCACGCGTCACCAGAAGCTTCTTAATCGATTCCCCTCGCGTATCCCCAAACTCTCAACCTTATCCAGCCCTCCTTCACGGGCACGAATAGAAAAATAAAGAGAAAACATAAATAATAACTAGATAGTAAACAGTAAACTTGGTCATAGCAGTAAGAAGAGAAAGAATCCTGACGATAATCCGTAAAGCCCTCACTAAAAGAATGACGGTAGTAATAAAATCATGTAACTAAAGTATATCCCCCTAAATAATGCTTGACACAAGAACTCCCCAAAAAACATAAAAATAGCGTTTAAAAATAAAAGGCCGTGTCGTCTAACAATTGAAATAATCCTGCATTATCTCCTATCCGCTCGCATACTCGCATATCCACCATCTCCATCGTCAGGTACGTCATACTCCACCGTATCTTCCACCGTATCATCCCCCGTCACATCTTCATCTTCAGAGAGGTTCCTCTGGCCTAGGTCCTCGCTTTCCTCTTCTACCACGCCCTCTTTAATTGGGCGCTCAGTAAACCATCCTAGCATTCTTGGACTCAACTCCCAATCCCCTCCTATAGAGAAACCCGAGAAAACAGACAGGCCAGACAACCCAGAGCCTTGGCGGGCAATGCTGGTTCTTCCACTTGCGGCCATTGAACTCGGCGGATATGAGCTACTTCTTGTTGTTGTCAATGCTGGTGTTAATCCCTCTATACCAACTGCAACTCCCTCTAGAGCAAAGCCTGGTGATTCCTTTCGTTGTCGCCGTAAGCGTCTCTGGGTCCTCTCTTCACGTATCCGGCTACCACCATCTTCAAGTGGTGACGGGAGCTTGCATTTTCGGTTCGAGAGAGATATTGGTGGTGATGGGGGCCCGGGTGAATGGTGATCACCCAATCCGGACCCGGCTATAGTTTCTAGAGGGGTCGCTCCTTTTTGTGGTTCCTCCTCATTGAGACTTCGTTGAGCTATACTACTTAAACGAGCTTCATCTTCTAACTGGAAAGGTCCAAATGAGCTCCATGAGCCTGGAGAACCCGATCTTGCGGATGGTGAGGCCGTTTGGGCTTTTAGGACCCCATCGAGTGCTTCTTTCCATGACCAACACTCTTCAGCACTTTCAATATCTAGTTGTAAGTTGGACTGTAGCTGAGCAGATGATTTAATGTCTTCGCAAACTTCTCCAATAGCTTTATACTCCGGAAGTGCTTTGATGTTCATCCATGAGATACCAGAGTCTGGTGATATTGACGTAGGATGTATAGACAGAAGTGGTGTGATATAGAGTACCGCTCTGCGACCTTTCATGATACAACTCCCCTTGAGAAACTCTACTGTCCACATAATCTCCATCATTTCTCCGGGCTTAAGGTACTCCAAGCTTGTCTGCTTATGGACCTTCCTCAACGGCTGCCACCTGAGACCCACCCTCGGGTTATGCGTAGAGATAGCTTGAGGAGATGTACTATCGTCACACGGATAGGAAGAATAGCACCAATCAAGTAGCCCATGAAAGTTTAGTTCTATCGCTGTCGCCACGTCTTGAGCTGTAGGTCCTAGGACATGGATATGCTTAACAAAGCCCCTAGTGCTCAGCCTACGGTATATGCGTGAATTCACTCCAAAACTCCGTGGGAGAGGGCCATCATCGTAATCGTGTGATTGCCTCCGACCAGAGTACGCCCCAGAGAACGTACTCACAGATTGGGGATTGCTACTTTCATACCCGCCCGCTGATCCAGTACCATCGGTCCAGATCCCTTTGAGTGGTGCCGGCGGGAGCAATACAACCTCTATAGTCCAGGGCGTTTCAGGGGTAGGTGCTGCATTTTTCTCGATTTTTGCTAGACGTGACTCAAGACGCTCCATGACACTCACTAAGCGGGAAGTTCCACGGGACTCCCTATCCCCCGAAGTAGGAATACTAGAGAAACTAGTAGATGTACTTGTAGTTGTAGCAAAGCTTGATGTAACTATGGCTTTAATATCCTGTTGGCTGCTTCCTTCTAGAAGTGTTTTACACTCCTTTTCCAGTCCTCCCTTGCGGCGCTTCTGAGCCCGAAGTAATCCTTCGTCATCCATCTCTCGCTCCTCTCGGGTCTTTCGCTTCTCCTTGTGATGTTTAAGTCGGGATTCAATGGGGGCTAGACGATCATCTAGGCGGTTCTCGAAGCTAAAAACCTTTTCCTCCACTTCATTTGCACGGTCTTCCCCTAGCTCAACTTTATCGCGCATTTCCTCAATGGCGGAGCCAAATGTCTCCACAGTCTCCAAACGTTCATGATGTGACTGTATACACTGTTGTATTTCTTCGATTCTTTTGATCAACTCCGTCAATTTCGTATCGAATTCTGCTGCCTCTGTAGAATTTCTTAGAACAATAGGTCCTATTGGAGCTTGTTGGGACTGTTGTGAAAAAATATTCTCTAGCGTCGATTTCAAGGTTTCTTGAAGACTGTGTAGAATATCACCGAACCCTTCTCCCCTCCCAGTGGCCTGTGAGTTACATTTCGAAGTCGAGGAATTGGCTCCTAGGTGGGAATGCTGATATTTATGGCTATGCTTGAGGTATCGGGCTGCTGTAATAGAGGGGCTCGGTTCAGTGGTTGTAGAGTAGTCGCGCTCCGTTGTGGTCCCACTGGTGATCGAGAATCCACTAGCTGGTAGGTTGGTCGCGGACCTATTGAGTTGTAGAGAGGTCTCAGTATCGGAAATTTGTAGTGAATAACGGCGTCCGGTAGATTGAGTACGGGTGGAAACTGGGGATTCGAATGAGTGGTAGCAGGCATGATGCCCACAGCGACAATCTTCGTCGTCGGAATCGTCATCGTTATCAATGAAGGATGACCTCAGATTACCATCCTGCTCTTCATTAATGCTATCAATCCGACTGATCTCCTTTCTCCTGATTGACCCCTTGCTTATAGATTTCCCGTCACCTCCATCTACTGCTACCTTAATACCCCTCTTTTGTTTTCGGCGCCAGAACCTTTGGCAGCCACATGTGAGGGAGGTACCTTGGGTAAGGTCACAGAAGTTGCATCCGCCGGTAGGCAAAGCTCTAGATGTAGAATCCATCATATCATGCCGGGCACTTAGTCGGTTAGACCCAGAAGCGGGAAGATGAGAACTTAACAAAGGAATGGAGCGAAAGGAGAGTAAGGAATGGTGACAGTAACAGAATGATAATTGTGGGATGAAGGGCACAGACGCATTTCTTAGGTGGTTGTCTCTCACACGACCCGACGCGATATCCCTGCTAAACAGGGGCCTTAGAGCTGTCCCAACTGATTCATGAATATTTAATTCAGGTTGAAACAACTGTTGAGCTTCTAGTTCAGAAAACTATTCAGAAAAATCTTCAGAAAGGCTGGAGTATTACGCACAAAGCATACAAGCATATGCGTAGTCATCTGTCAAGGGCTGGAAGAGCCTGTCCGTATCATGCCATTCAGGCTTTCTTCCTTATCGTACCCAATTCTCATGCCCCACCAAGATATTCACTTGCACCGGCATACCACCCCCAGTCCTACGCCTCGGAGTTTTAAGCGGCCCGAGCGCCTACTCACAGCCTATCGGGGCAACCGCCCCCACACTATCTGTGATCCGTGGGTGCCTTCCCGTGATTCATGTAGAAATTTCCGAGTCTTGGCCTTGTCCACCCAGTTATGTTGGGACGCAGATGCTCCCGGGGATCTTCATTTGGATTGCCCGGAATTCCAATCCGTCGGGTGGATTCCACGAAGATTAGAAAAAGCTCAGAGCTCGTATCATGAGCGTGGATAGATAACTGCAAGAGGTGAGATTATTAGTCTATTGGTAGCTCCCATAAAGTGAAGTGTTCTATGCCCAAAATACTGACTCGAGTGACAGCCAAGTGATCGGCCCCCTGAATTGACCCGAGAATCGCAAACGGATAATTCCGCTGAGCCGCAACCCAACGACGTCACCACTGCTGTTACTCGAACCACGAATTACCAAGTACCAACCTCAACTACAAATCCCAAAAAACCTTTTCCACAAACATAAAACTCCACAACCTCCAGACACTGGAAATCAGGAACTTGTCCTGAAATGCTTACCTACCTAACCGCCCTCTTTACTGAACCCATCCACTTCTTGTTCTCCCTTACCCCACTCTCCCGTTTCCTCCCCAAAATTGATCACTTTGCTCCACACTCCACAGCACCCTTTGAGGGTTACTACACACGTATCGTTACTCCATCTAACGGCTCTATTCTTCTTATACTATCCTCCGTACGGCAAGCAACCGATAAGCCTCATTACATCCACTTCTCACACATCCCTTCGGCCTCTAGCACGCAGGACAGAGCACTCCAACTTAATGTATTCCCCACAATCACCGACGTCCCCGGGGATCGTAAAGCAAGCGGATTCCAAGAATTCACACGAGTCGTTTCCGACGGTATCGGGTACTGCCGCGTTGCCGAATGTGAACAGAAGTATTCTCTCCGTCTCCCAGATCCAGAGTCGGAAGGTGGCAGCGACGAAGGCATGGTGGAAGTGGAAGTAACTATTAGGGAAAGGACGCCGTGGAATAATGGGGATGTATTGAGCACTCCTGAGGGCGCATTCTCTAACCTAGTCCACCTGCTTCCGCTGCATTGGAATGTTTTTTCGCATAAGAGTGTGGCAGAGTATACGGTGAGGAGGAAAGGTGAATTGTGGTTGGAGGGAACAGGAATTGCGCATTCTGAGAAGAACTGGGGGGTGTCATTTCCGGCTGGTTGGACCTGGTAAGCCTTTTCCAATCTTTTGTTGGCCTTTTAAATGCCCTGAGTGAAGTATTGTAGGTTAGATTAGATCATACTATAGGCTTCTAAACCTATGTACTGCTGCTGATAATGTCAGGAGGGACCTAAACAGCAAGCTGCTACTAATTATTGCGCTTCCCGTGAGAGGTATCTCTTTGTAACTTGGATATCCACTAATCTCTCATTCATAGGGTTCAAGGCTTCTCAAACCCTCAGGATCACACAAACACAGCAACCTTTTCTCTTGCTGGAGGAAAGATCCTCGGTCAAAAGGCATTCCTTCTCGGTTACCGTTCCCCAAACTATTCCATATCCTTCACACCCCCAACAACCCTTTTTCCTTTCAGCATACCAACCCCTTTCTGCTACGAGGAACATGATTCGAAAGCTGGAACACTGTCCCTGAGAGCCGACAATATCATCGGGACTCGGAGAATCGTGGTTAGCGCTAATGGGCCTGCTGTAAGCTTCTTCCATCCCCCTCACTTGCCAGCTGATATCTTCTATTATGTTAAGGTTTACTGACATACCACATAGGACCATGAAGGGTGGATTGGTCTTAATTGTCCACTCTCCGCTGGTCACGGAAATACATTCGCCTATGAGACATTCGAAGCGACCTTGTTGATTGCTGTTTCAGAAAGGAAGTGGCCCTGGCAAAAATGGGCGGTAGTGGAAATAAATGAGTTCCCAAATTCTGCATTAGAGTTTGGAGGTGACTATAGTTTTAAATTGAATAGTAGTAAATGATTGAATATAGGCGTAATAGTTGAGGATGGATCACTAAAAATTACTATTTTAGAGTTACAGTTAGCATTGTATAGACTACAGGGTACAAGGCTAGATATTATATTATATATATATATATTTCCTGGTTTTACCTCTTTCCTCCTAGAAGACTGAAAAGGTGACTGGAAAACGGTGGCTGCCGTCCATAGCTTAGAGAGAAATAGGTGAAACGCACATCAACCGCCCAGACAGTGAATTTGAAAGCTTAACCTCTATGTAGGAGAGGCCACATTCAGCTACTTTAGCCAGGTAAAGGACTTTCTATAAGGGTTTAAAAGGTTCTTTCCAGTTTACGGTGATACTGACCAGCTCGAACCGGGTCTCCCAAACAGGGGCTGCTTCACTGGATGGAGGTCTGAAAATTAGGTACATGGCCGTCCCTGTAGATAGAATAGGATGTCTAGGGATGGTGTAGCAAAATGACAGTGATGATAATGATCTAAAGACAGGGAGAGAAGTGAAGCCAGTGATGTTTAAAGGAATAAGAGAATACGAAGGGCTAGAGGGCTGTGGTTTTGTTAGAGGCCATAGCGGGCTAGATCGATGCCAACCGCTTGAGTGCACGGGCCCTCCAGCCCCGGCCCACACTCCTGTCTCTCACCCAATTTAACGACTGCCAATTTAATATCGTTGTCTTATTTGGGAGTTTGGATCAACTTGGCTCTTAAGAAAATTACCAAGTTGTAATCATCATAATAGATCACTCGGTAGGAACCCTTGCGAGCCTTTATAGTGAATGAATGAATGAATGAATTTATCATTTAAGTACATGCAACCCTGAGCCTTTATAGTAAATGATAGACAAGTACGCGTGAATTGCCCAGTACTACATATATCCATATATACATAGAGAAGCATCTATATCTTGGAGAGGTGCTACGTCATAATGTATCGAGCGACCTATAGAGAAAGACACCTACTTGCTTTCTATATTTATATTTATTTATTTCTAGATGTTGGATAAGATCTACTAATAACTGGTATATATCTAGATGACCTAAATAAATATATGTAGGCACTTGAGATAGTACATGTACCTCCAGCTACTTAGGGTGAAATTAAATATTGTTAGATACGAAACCTGATTTTTACCATGTTGCAACGAAGCAGCGCACAATGTAAGTATATATAAGCTACATGTACATGTACATGTAGATACTTATTTTTCATATTATCAGTACTTGTAACTTTCGTTTTGGAATTAGAGATTGAGATGTGACATTTAGTTCAAAGAGTTTGGTTTGGTTTTTATTTTCTTGTCTTAACCCTTTGCCTTTCTAGGATTGCATGTATAGTTATTCTATGCTCATAATAGTCATTTTATGTCACTCGAAAGGTTTAGTTAGGTGATTTTTTTAGAAGGCTTTCCATTTAGATAACACAAAAATAAATAAAAAATCATAACAGAAAAGTTCACAACCATTTTAGAATCTCCAACCCCCCTCCCCACAAATTATAGCTAATAATTGCCTGGTCTAAACCCGTGAAGCTACGTAAGCAGCAGCAGCAGCCACATCCAAATAATATGTCAAGTGTGGTGCAAGAACAATTGGAAGACGATTGCAGATCAAGTCCCCGGTATTACAGAATGTCTTAACATTGTTGTTTAAAGTACCTGGGAAGCGATCACCGTTGTATGGGTCACCAAAGAGAATGATTGCTGCAATCTTCGAGTAGAGGTTTGATGGGATGAGGTCCGCCGCCAAGTGTGTGACTTGGGCTCCTTGGCTAAATAACCTATTAGCATACCACATGAGAAATAAAGGGTTTGATAAGTCTTACCTGTAACCAGAGAGGACGATTTTGGCACTCGGGCATTGGGATGCTGCACGGGAGACCATACTGGCCATATATGCGGCACCAGTCTTAGATCCACCAGCAAGGTACCCAGGAACCTGTATATTATTATACGTTAGATATCTGAGATACATGTGCCTAGGTAGGTAGGATTTACATCAGCAGGGTAATCATTGACTCCCTGAACAATGACTCTTCCAGGCTCAACTAGAGAAATTGCAGAAAAGAATGGAGGCCCCAAGACAGTTCCGGTATTTCCGGTTTCAGTTGTACCGCGGGCCCAAATAATGATAATATCATCACACTCGCCATTGATCAAATCGTTCCGACTGGAAAGCTGGCGTTCAGAAAGCTGATTTTCACGTTTCGAGATTGTTCCAAGCTTTGAAAAGGCCTCCTCATAAGCCTTATACACTGAACTCATCAGAGAATCATCGTCAATGGGCGTAGGTAGGGCAGCAGTGAAGGTGCTGCCAAGAAGCAAAGCCAAAGTAGCGGTGGAAAACTTCATTTTGAGGAGAGAGGTGAAGAGGTTCTTTATTGATAAGATGCGCGGTGGAGATCTAGCTGCTGGATGAAGAGGGACCTTTTGGTTTGGATTTAGTCTATTTTATACTTCAATTTCACGAGAATAAATTTCATATACTAATGGGACTCCACCGAAAGGAATCAAGGCTTGGATTTTTTTTATGCCTCGGAGGTTGGCAATTACTGTTACGATTTCTAAAGTGAATTTTAGCAGACCGAGGCTCGTAAAGTCTTGTCCCAATATTATACGGCTCGAGAGCAGTTGGAATAGGGATTACGGGCCGTCTTCTCACAGCCAAGAAAACTGTGTATACCAAACCTCCCATTAGGTTTTTTGATCTCTGCCCCCCCCCTCACCTCCAGCCATAGAAATATCACTAGAACCATTTATTTGTATCTTTTTTTTAAAGGATAATCTCTCATCCCTTAGAATTGTGCTAAACCGTATATATCACCGTCTCGGGGCATCTACATAGATGGATGACAACGGTTTTGAGGAACTCATACACTAAGCCCTGGGGCTACAACTAGATAACTGCATGTACATGTACCTCTATTGTGGGGAACGAGAGGGGTGCACCCTTCAAACCTTAATCTCAGCCTAAGCATGTCTGGGGTTAAGCGAGCGATTAAGTTGAATACAGCGACCGACCGGTAGAAACGTGGTAAAGGTTTCTATTGGACCTCCAGGTTCTCGGCGAAGATTCTGGCAGTGGCAGTGGCCATAGGCCCCTGCCTGTACACCCTTGTTTCTACAGTAATGTTGCTGGTCACTGTACTGCGACATGTGGGGTACATGCGGGGTAAACATGTCTCTAGGGTTGCCTGTATCGGTGCTTGGCTATACTTAGTATGTATATGTACATGTACGTTTAGCTGTATTATGATAGCAGCCCCGGGACAACCAGTATATACTGGTATGTCACAATTCATCAATCTACACTCTGGCATGACCAGCTTTGGAGACAAACGTGGCAGGTGATTGGTGGTTTGCTCCAACAATTAGGAGTGCTTGGTTACACTACAAAATAACACCTCGGCCTAGGTCTAATCTTGCCCTATAGCTAAGATCTTGGAACTATGGCACGAATACGAATAGCGGGGTTAAAATCAGCAAAAAAAGGAGTCAGATGTTTAAATCAATTCCAAAAAAGCACCGAGGTTGATATAATGTTACACGCAATATCTAATCAGTGGGAATAATGCGCTCACTCGTTTCCTTTTAAGGACATCAAAATATCCCCCACCCACACCACCCAGACCACCCTGCTGCGCCTAAGATTTTATAGTACTGTATGCAACGTACTTTCTTCCTTCTTTCGCTCAACCTATAAGCTAGGCACTCTCCTAGACTTGCGGCAAATATGCGTCTGGGTATCAGCTACTGATCTTACCTCTTGGCTTAGGAGAATTCCCCATGAATCCTCCTACTTCTCGGAGTTTCCCGCTACAGCTTCAACCCAAGCACTTGATACTAGCCCGACAGAAAACCTATTTTACGCAACGCTCTATTGCCGGTCTCGGTAAACTCCGGGTGGTTCTACTCATAACCCTAAGACACCACTTCTGCTTCCTTTGGTGCTCCCTCTGCTGTATGTGCTGCCATTTCCTACTAGTAACTACAGTATGGTATTTTAGACAAACTAGCCTGATTATAGTCCACAAATATTTCTTTAACTATACATGATAGTACCATAAGAGGCGTAAGTATTTAGACTAGTGCCTAAATTCTGAACTTCTATGGGCATCTGCCAATTAGCATAGTAATTCCAACTAAAAACAGGAAGCAGAAGCGAAAATATTTCAATTTTCACGACGAAGCCCTGTCTCAGTCCGATTAGGTTTCTAAGGTAATTTCGCGCCTTTACCCTCATCGTCTCCTCCCCACTCCTCCACCACCAGAGCCACCTCCAGCCCCAGTAGCCATATCTGCCATATTAACCACCTCTCCAATTCCTGCTTCCTCTTGCTCATCTTCCAACGCTCTAATCTCCTCTCTACATGCCCACCACTTATCCTCCGCAATCTGAAACGCAGCTTTCCGAAGTTCCTTGATCGTCTTTGTCTTTTCACCAGCAGATGATTCTGCCAACTGTGCAATAAGAAGATCCTGCCATGAGGTGGAGGTACGGGTGAAGAATTCGCGGAGAGTTTCGAAAGGGCGTGGATGGGGGGTGGGATCATGAGCTTCATCGATAGGGGGTTCTTCTTCCTCTTCGACAGCCGGCTCGGCGATGAGTTCAGGTGCATTTTCTTTTCCTTTCTCCTTCTTCCGCTATTTTTCAAGGAGATAGCTTTAGTGAGAGTCATAGGTGAGACTTTAGTATATCTTACCTTTGCTTTCTCTTTTCTCCTAGCCTCGATTTCTTCCTCGTCAATGATAATCTTTTCTGCTTCTTCTTCGCCGTCGACGTCCATTTCGTCTTCATCGTCTTCATCATCTTCATCATCATCCTCATCATCGTCTTCGTCTTCGCTATCTTCCCAGACAGTCTCATCTTTACGAGAAAAGATTGTTCTAATACAAAATTTCTATGAGCACAAGTAGGGGAACAATAAACCGGAGTATGCCATACCGAACACCGTCTAGCCGGCCCAAGTCGATCGCGAACATCTCATCCATCATAAATTCCCTATCACCCTTCTCGAACGTCCCACCGTACCCATATAGCACATCATCCAGTACCGCCATCGCACAATTAAACCGCTTATGTGGCATTTCTAGTGATAGCTCTACTGGTGCTTTCTTCTTCTCTACTTCGTCAATCTCCATCTCTACCTTCAACTCAGGCGTCTCAGAAGACATTTTCCCCGTTGCTTCTAGGGCTGCAAGGTTCCGTAACAGCTCTTCTTCATCCTCTCTCGCCCTATCTCTCCTCCCACCACCTCTTTCTGCCACTCTCTTCTGTTGTACCCGAGGCTTCCGAAGAACAAGAGGGAAGAACCTATTCCGATCCGTACCCCACGCAAAGAGGTCATTGAAAAATTCGCTATCGAGGGCTTCCTCGGTCTCTTCCTCATCCCGCACCCCACCAAAAAGGATCCCTCTTCCTTTATGCCATGCCATAGTGACACCTACACGAGGCGGATTCGGCGGATTTCCCGGCTTTTTTCGGCGTTCCCAACGAACCTTCGTTAGATCCGCGTCCATTCGGAGCAGCCAGGTATCCTGGTACATGACCGGCTTATATGTAACTGATTTACTGCTTCCTTGTGGTTTTGAGCCCTTCTTGCCTGTGCTAGCGGTAGCAGAGGCTTTAACACGAGCATAGCCACCGTAGATGACCGCACCACTCTCATGCGGTAATAGCGAGAAACTAGATCGAGCCTCCGGGCGCTGGGCATGAGCTGGAAGCGAGATGAGCGACCATGTGTAGTGGACCGTATCGAATGCCCATAGATCTGCTAGATACTTTGGTGATGTAGATGTATCCTGAAACCCACCCATCAGAAGTATAAAGTTCTTCCACGCAACCATCCTATGTCCACTTCTTGCTGGTGGTGTCCCACCCCCAGCCTTTCCACTACTCTTAGTCTCCACACGGCTCCACTCACGAGATGCACAATCGAATCTCCAAAAGTCATTGTAGTGATAAAAAGTACCCTGCTTCGGAGAACTAAACTCTCCACCAAATAGCCATAGAGATCCACTACCACCTCCGTGTTGGCTTGATGTAACGAAGTGACCAGATCGCGGGAGTGGTGAGTTTGGTGATGTAATCTGCCGCCAGTCCTCACGGTCTGCATTAAATATGTAGAGCTCGTTGAAAAAGCGTGCTATAGAACCGTTGAATGTTTCACCGCCGAATAAAAACAACTCTTTCCCATTCGGAGATGCGGTTAGGGTTGAGTTTGCACGGACCGGAGGTGGTGCGCTAAGGGGAGTTTCTGTGACTTTGAGGAATTGGGCTTGCTGGTATTAGGTTCCACTCCGGATTTTTGTCAGCTCAAGTCCTTTCAAGCTCAATAAACGTATTTCTAGAATAGTTTGGTAAAGCTACCTGCAAAGCATATTCTGCGAGAACTTGATCAAGATCCACATCCTCAACTTCCTCGTCAGGCTGGTTCTTTCCCTTTTTTGTATTTTTCTTTTCTTTCTGGGCTGTTTTTCGAGCAGTCTTTTCAGCAACTCTAGCCTTCTTGTCAACCTTCTTTTTATCCTTCTTGCCGGCCATTTTCGAAGTTTTGAGATGAAGGATAGTGAAGTATATTGCGGGGTGTGTGGGGTTGTGGAAATCAAGGGATTACCCGGCTCATGAGGCTCTAGGGAACTTTTTTTGAGCCGCAATGTCGTGCTTGACGTCATTGTATATCACAATTACTCAGAGCTTGCCTATGTTGAATCCCCATAACACACTGAGTTTTGCCCCTTTGTGAGATAAAGCACTTACAATTTGCACAATAAATTAATAAAACGCTAGAGGTTCATCATGACTCCGTGGCGCAACGGTAGCGCGTTCGACTCCAGATCGAAAGGCTGCGTGTTCAAATCACGTCGGGGTCATCTTTCCTTTTTAGTTTTAATAGTCTCAGCTTATGTTCTTCTACCCTAACCGTAGTGGAGATTTTTTGTTATAACTACGCTTGGCTGGAGTACCTAATATAGACCTTTAATCATAGAGAATCTCCTACAGAAAAGAAAAGGGTTCTTTTACATATTTATAATATTATACTTGATATAAATACTTTCCTCAAAGTTAGATTTCTGGATATACGCAGAGAACCCCGCTAAATAAGTAGAATCATCTATGTTGAAGCCGTTTAAATACATGCACAAGTGATTACACGTACATACTATAACTAATGTGTTTACCACTGTGAAATATACGCCCAATTTAGAACACATGGGAAATTACTATGTAATAATGGCAAAAGGTCTTGAATTAGGAAAAATTTAAGGCAGTGTTTCCCCTACCTTCTGTAATCACCATCCATATGCATACCCTCAACCTTCATGATACCTAAGAATATCTCACAAAACTGTCAGTATTTTATCTACGAGGATTTTTTTTAGCAAACACCCGATTCAGGCTCAAGACTCCCGAAAGCGTTGAAAAGCATACTGAGGTCATGGTTGAAGAGCTTCAAGCAGAGATATCTACTAATTTGAGGATGAGCGGTGACTTTGAAGCCCTATATCAAACGAAAGCTCTTGATATCCCACCAAGACGGGTCCCTACTGAGATAAAGGCTTTAAAAGAGGCTAAGAATTTATTAAAAAGTAAGCTATCTACATATCATTAAAAATACACAGATGAGGTTGGTAAACAATAACAAGGAACTGACTTTGGAGCTAAATGGGTATCGGGAGGGACGTGACAAGATTTTGCAGAAGATTATGGGGATTTCAGCTCCAAGTAAGGGGCCGAGTGTGATGAAAGATGGGTGTGGGGGGGGGGTTGAGTGTAGTTAAGCCCGATCTTAGATAATAATTCTAGCTTCTATACTCAGCTACTACAGCCTATCCGATTCACCACTCTTTTCCCTAAAACTAATATTACCGACCTCTATAGACGTCATATAGACGAGTTTGACTTCCTATTTCTCTTTTGTTTCCCCCTAAAATAGACTTAATTAAATCACCTATATGTAGACCAATTCCCGATTTAAAACAATTTGAATTAGAGGATATATATAGTAGAGTAAAAATATTATCCAAAAATTATCACCTATAATTAACTATACCAAATCATCTATTACACGCATAGCCCATTCTCTAAATCTATTAGAATAAAAATCGCATCTAGGGAGGGTCCTAACACTCTACCTATTTCGCCTAGTTCTCCTCTAAATCCCAAGCCATATTTTCTCATTGCTTTTTTATTATCATGCATAATCTCAATTCCATTTCATCTCCATTCCAAAAGAATTCAAAAACTCCACCAAATACTCAGCAAGCCCTTGCACCGCCAATTCATCAGCCATACTCCACAACCTCCCTTCATTCTTAAAGTTATCAAAAACCTCCACAATATCCGGTCGCCCAGTCCCCAGAACAAAGTCCTCAGACTCAAGGATCTTCCGTGAGCGCTCAAGATCCACCCATAGTGGAGAGTCGCACATCCATTCCCGTGCTTTTCCACAAACGGCAATGTGTTCTTTGTCGACGCGGGCCTCGTGAGAACATCGCAGACAAGTGTGTGGCGCGTCTTCAAAGATCGCGCCGGATTTATAGTCATCGATAATACTATAGAATATAGGCATCCCAAACTTACGGACCAGGGGGCTAACATGTTTTGCGGGGACCATCTGACGCTGGGTTTGTCGGTGATAATCGAGAATAAAGGAAGTCGGGGGGTTGTAACCAGCGCTGATACTCTCATTGAGAATCTTGTTGCGGAAAGTGTACCATTGCGGGTACAGCACCGTTAGGTCTGTGTATGGGCGCACATTGGTGAGGTAGGAGAAATCGTAAAGACCAACTGCTTTAGCGCGATATGAAGTCACCATGGTTATTCGGTCGGTAGGCCCATGAGCACGGAGGGCAAGATGCTTGACGAAGCCTCCTTGTAGGACCATAGCAGAGCCCATCCCGGGCTGAGCGATCTGCAGATCCTGTATTAGCTGGTGTGTAGCAATCAAAATTGAATGTTTGTCCACCTACCCCTTGAAGGACTCCATCTCCACGCTGAAGCACAGTCTCTCCGCCAACCATGTCGGTAGTATCGGAAAGCATAGCTACACAAACAAATGGATAACTATCATAACTATCGGATTGGGACGGATCAGTAAGGACCCAGAATAAATAAAGAATTAGAGACTCACTGCCAGGGAATGATAGCTGTACCATCACCTTCCACCTCCTTATTGATATCCTTCTGGTCCCTTAAGGTCACTTCTCTGCGAGCAGTTCCCTCCCTAACCTCTGAGAAGCTTCCAGAAGTCAATTCCGCTGAGATTGCTTTCAGGGTATCTTCACGTCTCATGCCATGATATTTCGTCATGTCTACCTGAATATTTGAATGGCCGATCTCCATTGTTTCCATAAATATCTCTAACTCGACCCCAGCAGCTTCACTCACGGCCCGCATAACCTTAGGATGAGACCAAATGTCGTGAAAAAACTTAGAGTGAGCAGCAGCATTACGGACTATCATCGTGTTCTGTCCGTAGAAGCTTGCAGTTTCGTTGAGGTGGGCTGGGTCAAGGAGTGCCTGACGCAGCAAGGGAATAGCGGCGGTGGAGAAAAGCGGAAATGGGCTTGTTCCCGCAATTGGAGATGCAGCAGTTGCTGGATGAATGAGACCAAGGTCTTTAAAAGTGACCTTCTGCTTTGGAGGCTCTATACAGAGATGTTTCTATTTAAAATAAAGTCAGAATATCCAAGATTGAAGTAACTGCACAAGGAAAAGTTGTGGTATGAGAACCAATGATATGTTTATAGAGGGATACCTACTTCAGCATCAAATATAGGCTGAGAAATCCTCGATTCCTTGCCCAGAGCCCCATCACCCAGGCTCATCCTCCTCTGGGTACCTAGAATATTATCGAATCCACCTTTCATGATTTCTGGTTTACTGTGTGTTTAGAGTTGAAGGGTTATTGCTATTTGTGCTATATATGGTCTTTGTTAATCCTGAGATTCGGATGATTTTCGAATGTTTGCTTTATAGAACTGCTAACACCATGGCCTTTGATGGTATTTATAGAGAGGATGGGGGGTCAGTTGATGGTGTGTGGGACCTGAGGGTTACGACGTACGGCACCGCAAACACTGCCCGGAAAGTCATTCACTGCTCCATTCTCTATGCGCTTGTTATATCATGGTTTATGCCTTGTATTTTGTCGGATCCTTCGGAATTGTTCTAATTTCTAAATAAACAAGATTAAAAAGGTTTAAAACTATCAAAGCAACACAATGCACATGAATACCCTGGTAGCTATATAATCATTTTATTTTCTGCTCCGCTAACTCCTTGCTTGTTCTTTCCTTCAGCTATGTCTTCCCCTGGCTCCTCCAGAGTACCTACCCAGTTTCCGTGCTGCTTGCTTATACACCATCTTTAGTGTACAATAACTTATCCAGAGGTCACAGCATAGTGATTCCCTAATAGGACATTGAAACCCCATACATGAGTTGGCTCAATGCTGTTGATAACTCAAGAATAAGGCTCAAGGCTATGCCAATGCGTCATATATTGAAGGAGGATTCAGTTGATTTGGCCCTGAGAGGGTTCTTGGCATTACAAGTTCCTGCATATAGTGACTATATATCTGATAAACAACGCAAGATCGCCTTCGCTTAGGCCGATGCCTGCATGCAGGAGTCAATCTACTGACAACAGATATTCGGGAAGCCAGGAATGTTCGGGAATACTGGTGCTTAGCTGTGCCTGCCCTTCGCGGCCTACGCCACTAAAACAAAACCAAAAACAGAAGGCCCAAATTAAAAGGGAGGACGAATGTACAGATTTCTATTTAATTCGGTATCTCGCAGAATGTGATACATGGCTATGCTATTCATGGTCTCAAGGGAGCATGACTGTCAATTTAACTGGATTGCGCCTGGTGCGTACGTACAAGAAACGAAACATTTGTACGATAGGGCCTCGTCCCACTAGAAATGATTTGGTTAAGGAGGTTCCCCCAGGTCTCAGCTATGCAGTTAGTCTACAGTTCAGGTAGATCTGGGTTACCATGATCCGTGTCGGTTTAATTACAGGCATATTGGTACCTTAACTGTGACCTATTACCAGAGGAGCCCTAGTAAGATTCAAACCATTATTAGAATCTATCCTTAGTGTTTTCTCTATAGTTGTTCTTTAGGGGTTCAAGACCTTAGAGTAGTTAAACCCCACGTCCTCAGCTACATATAGGTCTATATGTAGCTACCAGTGGGATGCTCAGGAATAACAACCGTGAGAATCAGATAGACCAAAAAGATATATCACTAGATACCCATAGTTAGGCCTCGCTTACACCATAATTATCTAAAATGTAGAAGTTTAAACGTCGTCTAAGCCATTCTACACCTGTCAAGTCATCCTCAGCCGCATCCCATGAATTTGGTCGTACCCGACTCGGTGAACTCCGTCCCACCACCACCACTGATTCCTGCGTTCAAACACTTTTTGAGTATATTTTTCCCATAAACACGCCTCACATCTGCAGCCAACTTTCAGCGACTGGTCGGGATTTTCTGGACCTGTAGATGGGGTTTTCCGGTAACCTGGATTTCGGATGATTCAGTTGGCGAAAATAGCAACACAGATGTCATAGGTCATAAGGTCAGGCGAAAACCTCTGCTTACACTGTAGATATCATGGGAGTATTTGTGTTCCTACCGAAGTCCCGATTTCTCCCGGCTTGTGGCCGGGGCAAGTTTAATGGGCATACATTTCACGAATTCAAGGAGATTGGGCCGAAGCGTGGAGGCACAAGCCGACCGAAGCCTTCTACCCAACAGCTGCAGTCTTCACCCCGATTCAATGCGACACACAATGTTACGTGAGCTCCAGCACCGCCTCACTTATGCAAGTGGAGGAATTACAAATACACAAATGTCTCTGCATATATCTTATACTGAAAGGCTATCTTTTAAGTAAGGTATAGGAATTGGTAATGATATAATTAAAGACTCCGACTTAACAGTATGAAATACTTAAGTGCATTTTAATTCTATATATGATCCTACATGTGCAAATGTCATATACTGCCACACTCACAACAGGATGAACTTCCAGACTACCATTTCTCTTGACTAATAGAGGCGTCACAGAGATGGTAGAGGTTTCAATCATAAGAACAAAGCTTTTTTTAACTCCCATAGCTGATTGTCTTCTTACCAACTGTCTCGTAAACACAAAATTTCGTCACAGATGACACTTATTAACTGAAGGTGTATGTAACCCCCCTATTTTTACTTCCATACTTTAAAGGGTAGAAGCAGAGTTTCCATGCTGTCAATTCCCCAAGAATCTTTAAGTCATTTCTTTACCCGTCTATTTAGGGCACTACACTACGTACCATCAGGTAAAAAATATTTACATCCATCTAAGCAGTAAGGAGGGAACTCGATCCCGTATAGTTCCCTATTAGTTCTGATCTGATACTCCTGCCAGGTGTCTAGAGTACTCACCAAAAATCAAGTTTGACCAGCTTTATGTATGTACCTATACACAAGAGATGACAACTACAAGAGAATTACCCAAAGAAACTCGGAAAATCCCAGAATTCATGCCTAACTCCATGTATTATGATTAAAAAAATTAGTTAATTAATTCATACCTAAATACCTTATATAAAAGCTAGGTTTTCTGACCTCTAGCCTACGTTGGGCTATATTAGCCAAACAGAGCATGAACTTGCCGACTAGTTAGGCTAGAGTCGCTCATGAGGGACTGTGGTGGCACAGGAGGATAGGGTAGAGTGGAATTACGGGGGTTTCTTACGTGTATCTAATGCCAGATTGATCAGAACAGAGACTTTAAATAATCTTCACTTTACTACTATAGTGTAGAACGCGGTAGGATATACAGAGACTATAAAAGCAGTTTCGAGAGAATCAATCAAATATATCAATATTTGATAAGAGGCACATAAGAACAGAGTTTCTGAGAAACTAATAACTATAGAAGAAGAGCTTGCTAGCTCAGACATGCATTCTAGTGTAGTAATGATCCTTGCCAATGATCATAAAAATCGTAGTACTAAGATTTGTACCTTAGAAGTAGATTAACTCTCTAATCACTAATACATATACTATATCCATCATTCAAGGACCTCGGTGAGCGGGACATCCCGAAGTTGACCTCCTAATTCAATAATTCACCTAATTACAAGGCTGGCCAAGGCAGTTTATGCTTTAATAATTACACCTTTATTTTCACTCACGTCATGCGCTGAGATACAATCTCCCCTTCCTGCCTTCTACGGCACATAGTTACGGTCTGGTCACCTTCCCCCTAGACATTGGTGATCCTCATCAATCATTGACCTGGAGTTCCTAAGGCTATTGGTCGATGGCAAGTGCATGTGTTAATGCCACAACATGCAGGTACGGCTGGCCTGTAGCTTATTCGTAAGCGCTAGGGGAATATTAGAGGGTTTACTTCAAGGCTTTCCTCCAGAGAGTACAAGAAGAATATTCTCTTACAATGCTGCACAAGTCGTATGTAATCAATTTTAGTTTCGTAATATCCCTTGATTACCTAAATTTACCAGCTATTATATTTTATCACAGTGCATCACTCGATCGCCTTGACACCCACCTTTGCGCTATTGAGAACTTAGCTACTAGAATTTACACTGTATCTCACTGTCTTAAGGAAACGCAGTGCTTCTTCTCAGAAACGATACATGTATATCAATATTCGCTCCTACAAATACCCCAGCTCAGGTCTCTTTAGCAAAATTAACCGTACACCAGCGAATAATAACGCAACAGTAAAATAAGATAACGAAAACCTATAGCCGTATAATGTATGATAAAAGGTAGAAAATGTTTTAATACACGTACACTTCAACACTTTAGGAGCTTTATGTTTGCTCTACTGACATTTTCGGTGGAGTTGAATGTCACAATTTTGGTTTTGTCACATTTCCCGCTATACGGTTAAATTTTATATCATAAAATATATATCTCCCCAAAGGAATATACATATAACGTCCTCCAACCAGTCGTCGTAAAACTTGCCTATGAACGCTGTACCGGCAGAAAAGTATCAAACGGCCGGACTACCTATACTGTATATTATACTACACCATCATTAATCTAACCCGAAGAACATGCTCCTCCTGAATCCTCCTAATGGCTCACGATGAATGAATAAATGAATGAATCATTAATGGCTCGATCAAGGTCCTCTCACCAGTCACCAATCAGCCTCCGTAGACCTCCCACAGCACAGTTGGCTTGACACTAACAAAAAACTTAAACTTTGTTCTGAATGATACACATAAAATGTCACTCGGCCACTGCAAAGCAGGGTTTCGGAGGCGGTGTTTTCGAGTCGAAATGCGGTCCAGGGTTAGGGTTATGTGGACTTGTTACACACAGCAAATCGGTCAGACGACATCATCATTTGCATAAACTGTCACAGGAACAGAGTAGAGTCAGCAACCTCAAATCTATGAAATATCGCCATGGTCTTCGAGATATCTTTGCTGGAGATCGTAGCCTCTAGTTCGAGGTCTACACAAGGAACCTACTTTCAACATGTCCGACCCACTAGCTCTGGTCTCTGTGCTCGCAGGAGCTATATCACTCTCTGGAACTGTGCTATCATCTTCACTGACCATAAAGGATACGGTAGACTTACTACGGGCAAGATGGAAATCCAAAGTAAAGGTGTGTAGGCTCTAGAAATTGTCTCCTCTTTAAGCTATTGCTCACTTGTAATATAGCGACTTGAACCATACGAGTTACCCAGTATCATGTATCCCATTCTTTTGCCCTTCGTAGATACACTCACAACCATGGAACACAATATCCTCCAGGCCGATAATCCAACTGTCATGGACTATCGTGCCCGGAGAATGGCTGGTTGCTCCATGACCGGGGTTGCAGTATGTCCTATACCACAGACCTACAGCCATAATACCCCCCCTAACAGGGAGTTAAATATAGGCAGCTCTCGTAGCCCAAGTAACAAACACTTCCCTCCAACAAGAGTTCACCTCCTCTCTCCACTGGACTGTCCCTGCTCTCTGGACTTGCGGTCTTGTTCTCTCCCTGCTCAGTGTCTACTATTCATTCCTCCTTCATCACTTCCTCGCGTCCTTCTCAACTGCCGCTGATATCCGCCGTGCATTTACGCATCGCACTTTTACTGCGAAAAAGAGTGATGCGGCACTCCCGAGCTTAACAGTTGCTGCGAGGCTATGGGTGCCGCCGTATCTACTAAGCCTGGCGATCGGATGCTATATCCTGACACTCGGACTCTACTGGAGTCTTGCATGGAAGGGGTGGTGGGGAGTGGGCGCTGAGGCTGCGAGAGGGGTGGATAATAGAAATGTAAGTTTATTACCGGGTTAGGGCATCACAGAGCTGATTTTGAGAATAGGTTTTTGTATGTTACATTTTGACGGTTGTGATTGCAATTGTGTTATTCACAGTCCCGAGCGCGATTGGGAGGATCTTGGAGGACGTAGATAACCTACATTTGTACAGAGAGGAACTGAAGCATGTTTGCCGGTCTGATAATGAATATACAGTGAGAGTAGAACGGAACTACTAGGATGCAATAGAGGGGCTCTAAATAACCCTATTTTGAAGGCATATGATGTTTAGACTCTATTAGTGAGTAAATCTAGTTATAAATAAACTAGTTACACGATAAATGTGGCTGTTTTCTCTCCTCTCCTGGTGCTATTTCTTTATAATTTAGGCGGTTCCCTTTTTGATTTAACAGAGAGTACTCGTCCTTCTGGAAAAGAACCAGAAAACAGGGGGGTACGCACGGAGGTGTCTCGGGACTCCAAATCATACCTAGCAACCACAAATAAGGCAAATAACAAGGTATTATTTCGCTTTTATAGAAGCTCCGGAAGCTCTCGTTACCAAAAATGGTATATTATTGAGTGTTTAATATCAGAATATGTGCTTCCACCGCTTAACTGGCCCCGGTCGTGCCTGTGCGTACTCCCCCCCCCCTGTTTTCTAGTCCTTTCCCAGGAAAACAAGTATCATGGACAGCGATCATAGCTCGCGTCGCCTTGATCAAAGGAAACTTTCATCTGGCTGGCTGTCATTTCAACCCGAATCCCTAGCGAGACGACACAATCCCCCTATAGCTAAGGTACTATACGTTTCCCACATCACCAACCGTGCATTACTACCGTAGCTCACAAATTTACTAGTACAACAAGGCAAGTCTGTAAATATTTGTTAGCCAAGAGATTTTTATAGAAACCAACTAGTTCCAACGCCCCTATTGCTGGACCCATCGCCGTGGGTTTCCAGTTGGTAGAAGTATTCTCCTAGGGCTATTTCTGGTGTATTGGACTTTGGCTATACTATCAAGGTAAAGATTTGGCGAGTTCCGTATCCAACCGCTGCCGCCCAATCGCGCTCACGGAGCCTCCTCCGTACAAGGTTGTAAGGCGTAACTATTTCGCCCGATCAGGTACGATTTTCCTATCCTAGACCCGGATGTCAGCCTCACTAGTAAAAGAAGTTCAGGTAATCAGCATAGGGATAGATCCATATGTGTATGTATGCAAGTCCAATCATCCCACTAGACACCCAGATTGGTCATAGCTTAGAAATCCCTCCCCCGGATAAACCTCGGTGATGACACAGCAGATGTTCCAACTTAGCAAATACTTGGATACCCTTGCATAGATAAAAATGTCGTGCGGTCCTAGTACAGAATGTCCGCTGTCTAGTCATCTTGCGATTGGCATGGATTCTCACTCGTATTGTCCCGTCACAAGACATACGTTAGGTAAATCTACTCGGGGCAGGCAAGTAACTGAAAATGCAAGTCTTGGATAAGGGGGGTTTTGATTCAATATGATACCCTCTAGGGGTTAAAGCGTGCGTTCAATTGGTGAATATAAAACTTGTGTTTTCGGGTACTTCATGCCTACCCCGAGTAGAATCGATATTCTTCTCCTTCGGCATCATCATAGCCGGCACTACCACTAAGCTATACACTATAGCATTCTATCTAAGAAGCCGTATCCATCCCAACCACGTGTAGCTGTACTAAATGTACGTTACGAGAAAACAATTCTACACTAAGATCCTAGCTTGGTAGATTTCCTGTTACTGGCCTTTAATAATAGCTCATAAACAACTCCAAACGTTTTGGAGATAACAAAGATATTCCAAAAAGAACAGCTAGCAGATCATAAATTAGGAGACTAGGTCGCGAGTACCGCCCCGCTAATGCGGGTACATTTCATAGTGAGCAATGATCGATGCATGGGGTTGCTCCAACAAAATACCCCTAGCCCCGGGTCGTGTTATATGTTTAGCAGCACATATTTTTATAAATAGAAGCCTATTATAAGTCCCCAGTTGGATTCCCCACCCGAGATTATGTCTTGAAGTTGCGTTGTCCCCCCCATATTACCAGAGAGTAAGCTGTAGTCTAGAGAAAGTGATACACATAATAGATCATGGGAGATCAGTAAGAGGACCGTCAACTAGTAAACTAACTGAGGTATGGATGGGAGGTAAGTAGAATCTGAAAATTGCGGGTATCTGGCGGTTCTGCGGCAGCAGCGTGTCTGTTAGATATCTGCCTCTTTATACAGCCTATTTATTAACCGTAGTCAGATATACCGAACCTATTTCTAGGGAGAAGTAGCCTACAGATATGAAGGATGTTAAACACTCCCCAACCCAGTGAGCTGACTGGTTCAAATAAATGTAGCAGTAGAACCCATTACCCACGGGCAATCACTCGAAGGCCCCCCTCTAAGCAGGGTAACCCTCAGGAGGGGGCGAATGATGTCACAGCAGCCACAGCCAATATCAAATCCTGTAAGCCAGTGCTCTCGTTATTTAACCAGCTACCTCAAGCAGATACCTCGTATAGCCACAAAGTCAGTCCCTGGCCTGACCTGAATAAGGCAATTACAGCTATGTATGCATCTCGATTACCCCTTTCTAAGCTCTACAAACTATCCACACCCTGACTCAACAAATATATCGATAACCACCTAATGCCCCAAAAACGGAACTTAGTAGCTCAGTACGGCACTTCCAAAGAGCCTGGAGAGCCTGGAGAAAAAGATGTAGAGAACGACCAAAAACCACCTCCATCTTTCAACGGCGTGCTGTCAAAGTTCATATTCACCGCCACCAAACAAACTCACACAAGAGCCTACACCACGCACCCACCCAAGCCCTTCCCCACAACGGCAGCTCCAAAAAAGAAGCGGCGGAAAAACACTGGCTACGCCCCACCCTCCACTTATGCCCACCTCTTCGGAATCCCGGATGCGCTCGGCCCGAACCTAATATGCGTATTCATTGGGTTCAACCCTGGCATTGTCTCTGCAACATCTGGTCACGCATTCGCATCACCCACGAACCTATTCTGGCGTCTCATGCACTCATCCGGTTGTACGCCGGACCGACAGCACCCACCCTCGATGGACAAGAACCTACCAGCACTCTATTCTCTCGGGCACACAAACCTCGTGTCACGGCCCTCAAGAAATGCTGCAGAGCTGTCGAAAGAAGAGATGTTGTCTGCCGTCCCGGGGCTCGAGGTGAAGCTGAGGGCATGGCGGCCAGAGTCGGTGTGCTTGGTTGGTAAGGCTATATGGGAAACTATATGGAAAAACAAAAAGGGAAAGGGAATACGCAAAGAGGAGTTCAAATGGGGCTGGCAAGAGATGAGACTTGCGGAGGAAAAGGGCTGGGGCGGGTGTAGGGTGTTTGTGGTGCCGAGTACCAGTGGGTTGGTTGCGGCATATAGTACTGAGTTTAAAAAGACTATATGGAAGGAGTTGGGGGATTGGGTCCAGGACCGAAGGCGAGAAAGAGGGGAGACTGCACCAAAGACTATAGGAGCTTTATATTGAAGGTTCTGTATTATAAAGTTGTAGATAGATCACGACTTACTGAACATCTCCCCTATTGGACATTCAAGTAGTGAAGGAATAGGGGGTGGCCGTGGCTCGGCACGATGTAACCACATAACCCCATATCAGAGCAATTATATAACCCATGCAGTACTCCTCAAAGGTCCTCACTATCCTACTACCCTTTGCTATCCTGCAGAACTCTCAGCTGGTATGGGTCACCCTAGATCTAGAACAAAGACAAATATATCTCATCATGAAGTAGCACTCGTGAAACTAAGCACCCCAGAACCTAATAGGACCCTCTCTACTAAGGAAATAGCCAGGGAGTCCTTAACCCACTCGAAAGAAAATTGAACTAACTGTCTTTTAGATTTAGGGTCATTATATCTTCAAAGAAATAAATGAAACTGAACACCCCAACAGAAAAAAATATTCCCCAATTCTAATACTAAAAAAATCAAGTCTTATCCTGATTGGCCTCAAATCGTATGTCTTCCTGCCAGGAACCCCAATTACAAAGGAAAAACAATTAAAGTAGAAAAAGATTTAACCCCACATGAAACCTACAAAATATCGCATAAAAAAGGTAAAAATCATAAACTTTTCCAGTCACTGATGACACCCCCCTAGCGCCTAGCAAAGCAGCACATAATGGATGCTCTTCCAAGAAACTATAGGCACAATTGTCAGCAACAAATCTTACTGCAGGATTGAGGGATAAAGAAAAAATTAGACTTACCCAAATACAACCAATGAATCGGAACAAAGATAGTGCTGCCGTAGCTAAGAGAATAAATCTGAAGAACCAAGCTGTACGCTCTTTCGAGGTAGGGCCTAGCCAATCAAAATTCTCCGAGGTGAAAATAACAACAACCGCACAATTACTAAAAATCCAGGCTGTGATAAGTCTCGTTCTGAAACTCTTATACGAGTCATCAAGAGACTTGCTCTCGACTTCTTCTTCAACCACAAACGGTGCGAGGGCACGTTTAACTGTTTCCTCAAACGCCTGATCAATATCTGCCTGTGGTTTTTCCGGCTCATCGATAACCTTTGCTTTCCCTTCCTGCTTTGTCTTCGCTGATGGGAGTGCCTCGGCCTTATCAGAGCCCTTAGTACCCCATGAGACATCGTGCCAGTTGCAGAACGCATAGACGTTAAGAATGTTTGTGTAAGAAGATGCCATCAAAACGTATTGGGGGAAGCTGTGGAGCATGTGCCATGGATCAAGGTACATGAAAGATGCGACGAAGTAAATTCCGAATGTGGACGCCAAAGCGAGAATGATGAGCCCAGTGTTAGATGTGAAGAATTTGCCAATAAAGTCTGCTACACTTGTCGCTCCTGACAAATCGCTCCATCCAGCAGAACCCGAGAAAGCCCGGACGACGAGGTAGAATGAAAGAATGAGGATATAGAGCTGCAAAACCGAGAAAACACAAAAGCTAACAATATACGTCTGTTTAGAACTATTCAAAAATTATATAGTTAGTAACTTTTTCTACTTTAGAGCCCTTTTCAAGATTGGAAAATTACCCTTTGGGCCTATTCCCAAGTGCAAGGATAAATTGCAGTATCACAAAGCACAAATAAAGGTATTTCATCATGCTGTTAAAAATCGGGGTTGGCTTCTCGCCAAACGGCCAAGCAACCTTTCCAGCAGCCTTCTCTTCCGTTGTTGGGTTCCCGACAAGATCCATAATGACCGAAGTAGTAAGCCAGAAACTCCCTGATTCCCAAAAGTCAGTTTGTAATTAATCCTAAGGGTATAGATTTCTATGTATACGTACCTATGCTGAACCAACTCATAAATGTTGCAAAAATGTTGTAGATTAGCTGTACATGGAAAAAGAACATCCGAATAATGTTGTGAGAGCTGGAGTACATTCTGCCGAAGTGCATGAGTGAATAGATACCAGCAGCAAATGATCCATTAAGCCATCTCCTTCGCTGAGAAATGAACTCTGCTGCACCTTCGGGGACATCTGTTTCTGCCTTAGACGCTCGGATGTATGTCAAGTGCCATTTGGAGCCAGCTTTGGCCACAAGCTCAAAACAGAGGATACGATCCTCTGCCAAAAACATATTCTTCTTAAAAATATTCATTCCATCAATTCCCTTCTTACCGAAACGAGCAGAAAGTGTGTGATCACCATGGAAGTACTGTTCCAAAGGACGTCCCATAATTGCTCGGAAGCGGTAGGCCGAGAAAGCACCAGGCTAAACCAAAGAAACGCACATTAGCATTCTTTCCTCCGCTTGGGTTTTCACCCAGGGGCTAGTAGCACAAATACACGAGTGATCCCTCATGAACCTGACTCGATTGCACTATAACTCTCAATAAATGGATAACTCACCAACACGCTAACATAACCAAAAGCAGACTCCAGTGGCTTATCTAGAATATTCGAAATCTTATACTCAAAATTCTGCGTCGCCACTAGCGGGTTGACCAAGTTCTTTCCGCCTTTCCCCAACATGGCGTGGATTTCACCACAAGCACCACCCAAGTTTTTGTCATTGTAAAAAGCCTCCCATAAAGCGAGGATACTCTTCGGACCCGGCTTTGTCCCAGCATCGAGGAGGATACAGACTTCTGGGTTCAAGATTCGCCCAAAAGCATTGAACAGCCAACGATGAGAGTTGATTTTCTTGGTGTTTCGCTGCTTAAGGCAAAACATGAGCTGTACAGGCGGAAAGCACTTCTCATCGTTATCGTCTGTTGGGCGCATGAGCGTTTGGTGCGCAGTGACCGAGATTTGTGTTGTATATTCAAACTAGGGTTCACTCATTAGTTCGTATTCATTTTATTAAATGATGTTGGATGCGGCCAACGGCTTAGCATGCGGGATCTCAGCGGGTGCCAAGGCCTTGGCCAACTGTAATTTAAAATTGGGGTCCTTCAGCCGCACAGGCAAGAGAAAACCTCCATCTCTTGGTTTGGGCTTGAGATGCTGTAACCGCTGACCAATATCCATTATTCGGTGGTTCAAACTTACAATATGCGCAGTAGTCTCTTTGCCATCCACATCCTTCTTCATAACACCGTCCTGAAAAATACCAACGGTTGCCAACACATCTAGCGTGTTTTTATCACAAGGATCGATACCGTCGAAGACCAAGCAAACAACAATCTTCTGCCAAGCAGGGCCCCCCTTCCACCAAAACTCGGATTTCTTTAGATTGACAATGTCGCGGACATTCTGCATAATACCATGCAATGTACGTGCTGTCAAAACTTTGTCTTCATTGTAGTATGTGATTGCGATGAGGAGTTCAGTATGCCGATTATACATCCTTGGTCGCAAATCGTAGCCATTCTTTAGCGTGAAGTCATCGGGATCACAGGTAGCAGCGGTATCTACAGATTCAAACACATCAGACCTCTACAATATATTGTTATTTCAAAGGAGGAGCTCATACATCTCATGTGGGTAAATTCTGTAGTCGCCGAATCATCTCCGGTACCAGTCTTATATTTCATCTGAATAGCGTTCGAGACTGCAGAAGGAACCGGATATTCAATGGACAAAACTTGGCCTTGCTGCAATTTGACTCTCCTCGTTGCGTATCTCCGTAACCCAGATGGTGCTTGCCTCCGCCGCCAATCCCCATCTAATGAAAGAATACTTTCTCTCCCAGTAGTTCCTGGGCCAGAAGAAGGGGCTAGAGTGGGTGTTGATGAGCCCGGAGATTGTGTAAGGTATGGACCCTGGGCTGAGTTGAAATTTGTATGCGGTGTATTCATCCGCTGTAGACCCTCGGGAGTGGATGAGCGAGATGTCTCGTCAAAAGGACCTTGGAAGGGATGTGCATTCAGCGGGACTCGCTCGTTGGCACTATCATCGCTTTCTCGACTCTGAAGCGGATAATCGTGAAGAGTATGAGCTTCGGGGTAGTCAGTGGGCTGACCACCATGAGCTCCTTGGTACGCCATCCTAGCGGACTTTGAAGGAATTAAACAAGTCCGTTTGTAAACTCAAAATTGTTTGGCTTTGTACGAGGTGAGGGCCGTGATGTATTGAGCAGGAGATGGTTTAGGGAGACTGAAAGAAGAAGATAGGAATATGAGACCCTATTCTCACCCCACTGCGTAAACTAAAACAGGGGTAACTAACTAGATGGACTAAAGCAGAATGGGAGAATAGAGAATGTGAAGGCTGATCACGGATGGTGACAGCACTAGGGTGATTGATGGTCTGAAGATGCAAAGGGAGGAAGGGAGGGAGAAAGGAAGAGTGGACAGTAAAGAAGGAGAAGAGAAGAAGAGAAAGCTTCGGTGGCCTTCTTGACTGGCCCGTCCCAGCAAGACCCTGAACTGTGGCTCCTCATAGTATAGCCCCTCCTGACTGAGCAGCACGCTGTTTTCCTTGAATGTTCCATTCTTCTCGTTGGCCCATGCCTGTCTCTCTTGTTTTTTGTGTTCACCCCCATGATGGGTCGTTGGATAAATTTAGCTCTGCAGGCCAAATCGCCCGCTGCCTTAACCGTTAACGATTTGCGGGCTCGAGTGTCGAGTGGCTCTCGCCCGGTGTCTAACCACAGCAGAATGCCGTTGGCTGGCCGCGGAGCCGTCCTGTGTGGTAGTGATTTCTTGTATGGGTAAAGATCAGTTGCAAAGTGCTCCTAGACGGCAGGTCGTCTGTCTATCAATTTCGATAAAGTAAACAAACAGACATCATACCAATATAACCCCACCATAACCCCCTCAACCACCGCCACTCCCTTGCCCACTGCCCCTTGTCTTCTATTTTTGCTTGAGGACGGTGTGTGATCGGTTGTGTACCACTCCCCATCCTGTCGGGACTTTTATTGAGCCCTCAAATCATGATTTGTATTCCTGGCAGCGGATCCCTGTAACGTGACCGTTGTTACTTCCCATAGTAGAATACTCTAACTGGGGAGCCTCAGGCCGTCCTATTACCGGAAAGAATGACGCGTGTCAACTGCTCACTTCTCGATCTAGACAGTGTGGTGCTCGGGTTTCCTCTTGGTGGCCCTACCTTGTGTGTAAGAGTTTAGAGCTACCTCCGAGATGCAGGCAAAAAAAAGATCCTAGGGATCGACAAAGGGCGCAAAAACATAAAGGCATCTCCGGATTCTATAATTCTATCTAGAATGAAGCTCTACACTTTTGAAAGCCACAAAGAAAATCAAGAAAGGGGGGGGGGAACATAAAACCTACCAACAAGCACCACCTCGGTATTCTAGCGGCTGTACTTGCGCGCGGCAGAGGATGGTACCGGCAAATATTGCCCATAGGTTTCCGAAAGTGCGCAAGCTGGCCGTCTGTTTCAGCCACAGTGCACTTCCGTCATCGTGTGTCGATCTTGAACTCCCATCGAATCAGATAATTCAATGCTCCTGTAAGACATGCAAAATCGAAGCGCCCCGAGATGTTCCTACTGCCTCTTCATGAATTCCCATTAGCTCTTGGGTTCCTGATAATTTTTTTTTCCTTCTCAATGACCGTGGCTTTACGCGGATGAGGACAAAAATGGTTGTTTGTTTTCCCCTCTATTTCTCGCCTCACACTTCCTTCACGGCTATGTACATGTGAAGCATCGGTTTGCAAAATCCACTTCCGGATGATCCGAGTCACTAATGGCCCAAGGTTGACTGTGCTTACATTTCCGTACTTCGCCTAGGCATTGTTTTATTGGCCCATGCCTTCTGGAAATTGGGGTCTACTAGGAACATGGACCATAGAATTTCCTAGAAGGCAATTTTCCTAAAAATAAATAGAAAACAGGTAGCTAGCGATAGACTTTAGGTTAAGCTCGGGAATTTCAAATGCTTATGTGGCAGGTCGGAACTTTGGGAAATCACGTGTCGGGTGCCTTTCCGAAGAAATTACGGCCCTAACCCTCACCTAGATGCGCACGGCATTCGGCTTCCATACACGCACGGGTTTCGGAACCCGCACTTTATCCAGCCTCATCATAGCAATATGTTACCTAACTAAACGGACTACTCCTGCACGCTACAATCTTGAATGAGAATACCGGCTGTAGATTCCTTTACCGGAAAGTAACACATGTGCAAATACCTCGACAACGTGGTCGGGCAAATAATTGCAAGGATAGCTTAGATGTGATCGTGTTGTGCAATTACAAAAATAGCTTGGCAAAGTACTGTACTTATGTCGTGACCGATTTTTCCTCTTTGGCGAGCTGAAAAAAAGTTGGGAAAATAGGGTTTGGGGGTGGCTATAATCGAGGGCATGCTACATCCCCAGATATCCTATTGGCAGTACCAAGTAAACAGTAGGTCTGTGCTTACTCCGGGATGTTTACAGCAACGTTCTGACACCGATCAACCGTTTCAGCCTAAGAGACCGTACTCGGGCTGAAGCCGCTCATAATCAAAGGATTTTAGGTAGTCATATTGTTTTACAGGGAGTATAATTGGAATAATTGGATAATAATTTCTTGAGCATAGCCACAGGTTATAAACTCCTAGGCTGTTGATCACTAAACCACTTCATACCGGCGGGGAGAGATTATAACCGCCCCAAATAGCTTACTAGAAACAATAGCACTTTTTCGCCTTGCGCCACTGAAGGATTCTAGATAAGTATTACGGTAAATCTAGATCGGTCAACCCAAATATGTTACATGATATTATCACCGATATTCGATATGGTGGTGAGAGCTCTAGGAGTTTCCCTCGAGACTTAGCCCTAGGAACCAAATAATCCTGGCCTCTAAACAGCTATACCAAAAGACTAGCATTTAGTAGGTCGAGTAATTGGGTTAGTGAGAGTAAGAGGGGAAAAGTCACACACTACCTTGATTATGGTTTTCTTTTTTATCATGCTAGTCAAAGGCAAAGCCCAATAGCAGTTGTAATAAGAATACTGAAGATAACAGAAAATTCTACCGAGCGAATATGAGCAGCAGTAGCTTGTGTTTATGTTTTGTATTTGGTATTTTGTTTTGGTTGATTTGAAATTCGTCTCCTGTAAAAGAAGGCGGGCAATAGGCTTATCCCTATTGGCCAGTTGTATATGAGGGGGCGGGGAAGGTGGTTGGGTTGAGGTTGCTAGCACTAGGGCGATAAGGCCTATGCACTTGAAATAAGCAACAAATAAACAAAGCTTTTTACTTCTGGTCTAGAACTGCATGTTCCAGTCTCTACCAGACACAAAACCAGCCTCCGATTCCGAAAGTCCCGAGACAGCAGACCTAGAGATGAGACAAGGAAATACATATCTGAAATCCGTCTCATGCTTATCATGACGCAATTCATACAACCGATAGCCCTAAGGGAGAATGAGAATTAACTCCAAATAGTGATTAAGGTACTAACTCACCTGATAACGAAAGTCTTGGCGGTTAAATAACCTGATTAGTAAACGAGTGATATACTATGATATTTTCATGTTTTGATGGAATAAGGTGACGGTGATTAGCTCTTTGTTTATCAGGTGTTTTTGTCCTAAAAAATAATGTCGGCTAAGATTCAGTTACTGCGTACTTATAAGTATATGTATGCATAATCTCGCATGAGCCTCCGTGCAAAACATGAAAGACGTCATGTGCTAGAGGCCGGATGTCCATGTACAATGAGCGATAGAAGGCCCCAGCTAGGTCGGGCTATGGGTAAAAGTCTCAAGGGGCCTAGCTTGTAGTGTAACTAATTACGTCTTAGAGAGTTTTATTATTATTGCTCTTATATATAGGCGGCGTTCCTAAGTATACATGTACGTATGTGTCTATTTCTGTGAACCATACATCAACATACATATATATACTCCACCATAATCTTCTGGATCTACGGCAACTACGTTCTAACATAAACCATGGACATAGTCAGTATAAATTTCCTTTACTTGGCCGAACTATTTATAGATACGCTTATCTATCCAGAAATTACCCATATTAATAATTTCGTATTGCATGTCAATTATCTTTACCGTTGGCATAACAATCCGTCCTGTCCTGTCCCAAACCCTGATGCCCTTATAATTCTCAGCCTTATGAAATACACAATCGTCATTAATTCAGAAGCTATGCCCGATGGGTCATTTAGTGCTGAGACTACCCGGATGATCGTGAGGTATCTAGGCTTTTTATTATTGACAGTTTAGGGCTTAAGTACTGGAAGAGAATGGGAAGACTGGCTAGCGCGCTGGATTATTTATTAAAAAACATAGAAAGTACATGTACTATGTATGGGATGTGAAACTAAGGATAGGTAACCATATTTGAAACATGGTTGATTATTCTTTGTCTTTCACCTAAATTTTTTCTGTATTAATAGAAGGAATTGTATGTACGGTTTGTAGCTCGCTTCATAAATGGTCACTCGAAGGGGGGGCTAATGTCGTAGAGAATGAATGAATTAATTAATCATAAATACATGGTAATGTCATAGAGATGCATGAAATTTGAATGAATTGACTATAAATTATAATACATGAGAGATGAATCTTTTTCTTTAGCTGATTATACGTATATATAAATCAATACATGTACCTTATAAAAATACATGTATAGAAACTTTTCTAAATCACTTATTACATGTATGTTATACTTCTGTGTTCAGTTAACTTTGTATATATACAAGATTCCTCCCTTGCTATTATGACCCTATACTTCCTTAAGCCCCTTCTGTATATTATGAATTATGTAGCCTAGTTTCTACATCCCTTGTGGTACTACATATCATTGATCAATGACTCGCTCGCAGGCCGGGATGGCGTTGTTACAATGGTGTAATGAATACCACAGGGTAGGTCTTATATAATGAGCTTTCAGGGCCGGTTGTTCCATGGGCCATAAGGTAGTTGTAGAGACAGTCTAATCCGTGATTATTCCTAATTAGCACTGTGTATACATAACGCTAGTCTGTGGTAACGTATTTTTTCTGGAGAGGGGGGGGGATTGTTCTGGTCTTAGGATTAAGCTATGCTTTAGTTGAGTAGGACTACATGTATGTAGTATTGAGGTCAGTATGGTTATCAGCCACGCAGAACCATCCGCGTCTCGACCCATCGTATTGGCTCTATAAACAGCTACCACTAAGCGTGAGCTATGTAATCAACCTAAGCTACACTAAAATGACTTTGACTTAGCGAGCGATACTTTAATTCTTGGCTTGAGGACTAGAAAATTTGTGCCCTATCAACGACTAGTAACACTAAGTCTTCATAGCAGTCCATTAGGGCGTCATAGGTACTATAAATACTGCTACCTTTGCTCCTGGAGGTCTATCTTTCCCTTGTGCTCCATCAGCGAAAATTAGACGGAAACTTCTCACAGATGGGTATCTGTTGTTCAAAGCGTACCGAAGCCATTGTAGAAGGCCAGGGAGCCTTTGTGGCCCAAGATACACCCCTAAATGATTCCACGGCCCTCAACTACTACACCTTCCCCGAACCCGTCACAACCGGCCGGACTATCTCACCACAACTACATGTAGTATTGGGAAGTATCGAAAAAGCACACACCTTTCCTTTCCTTATAGAATGGTATTCGCCAGGTCTTATAGCCTATCTAAAAGACCAAGGCTTGTTAAGAGAATATAGGAATAGATCTTAACCTTGATTCTTTTTCCTCTTCCAAGTATGGATTGTTTGTTATATCCTGGTTACATCTACAACTGTGTACTCGTTTTAGGGGCGAGGTACATACTTGAGGTTGATAACAATGGAATTCAGGCTGGGACATAGTGGGAGTATAACGAAACCAAGATTATAGGAGTAGAAACATGTTTATTTAGCTTAACTGTCACATCAAAGTCTTATGTGCTCACTTTTTTGTGACATGATATTCATAGCCTTAGCACTTCATGTATTATGATCAATTCATTCATGCATAATATTCAAAGTAGTGGGTTAGGGCTTTCTCACTGCCAATGACTCGCACTACCCCTCCACATTACCCGGCTGCTGACTAGCCCAACCAATCACTGCCCCGGTAAATCCAATCCCGAAATCGAAACGCCGCTCACCTCGTCCCCGCGATATCACCCCCGATACCTCTCCATCCCCGCCCACCTCTCGAAATCCCTACTCAAATATACACAATGGCATTCCGACTACCTCTCCGACGGCTGCTGCTGGGCAGCGCTACCCCGCTACGCAATTCCATCATGGTGTCTACCAAGCGGGGCATGACCTCAACAGTCATGAGGAGGAGCGATGCACTGAACGTGGTGTGTACCTAGCTGCCCCTACCCTTCCCGGCGGAACAGGAAGAAGAAGGCTCAATTGATTGACCAAGACATTTTGCGGGGTAAAACAATGTAGCACCGTGACACGCCGCAGAATAACCCAAATATTCCATTCAAGTTCAATGCGGAGAATACGAAGCTCATTGACGAGATCCTGAAGCGTTACCCGCCACAGTACAAGAAGGCAGCTGTTATGCCGATTCTGGATCTGGGACAGAGACAGCATGGGTTTGCTTCTCTTAGTGTTATGAATGAGGTGGCGAGGATATGTGAGATGCCCCCTATGAGGGTTTATGGTATGTCACTGCGTATTACTAGGAGAATTACACTTTATTCTGCGGGAGGCAGGAAGGGGCAGGGGGGAGAGTTATAGACAGTATTGTGGTGGGGCTGGGTGAATGGTGATTGGAGATATCACTTGGTTCGACAGAAACTTGATAGGCTATCGTACTGACTAGCTTGCCCCGGGTAGAGGTCGCAACTTTCTACACAATGTACAACCGTGACCCTGTCGGTAAATACCACATCCAAGTGTGCACAACTACCCCATGCATGCTCTGTAACTCCGACTCCATCATGGAGGCTATCGAGAAGCACCTCAACCTGAAACCCGGCCACACTACCCCCGATGGAATCTTTACCATGACTGAAGTCGAATGTCTCGCTGCTTGTGTCAATGCACCCATGGTTCAGATCAACGATGATTTCTATGAGGATCTTACTGCCGAGACCGTTGTTCAGCTCTTGGATGCACTCAAGGCTACTGCTGATCAAATGCCTTCTCAGGCCCCTACTTGGGATAACCCAGGCCCTGCGCCTACTGGTGCAACTAGTGGGAGTGGGACTGGAGCGCTGACTGGTAAAGATGCTGGGGTTAAGTCTGGATCTGCAATCGGTGCGCATATAATTTATTTTTTGCCAAGGGAGCCGCTGACTGGAGTTTATGTAGGCACCTCAAAGGGGCGAAAAGTGGGTGGTGTTACTATCCCTCCTCCGGGCCCGATGAGTGGGAGGACGACTTGTGAGAATTCTGCGGGGTTGACTAGCTTGACTGATAAGAAATGGAGTACTGAAGTTTTCAGGAAAGACTTGTAAATGAATTTTAGCACTAAGTTGGTTTTGGAGTTGTGCAGATAAAGTTTAGTAGTAAAGATGCATACGCCCAGAGGGGATCAAGCTTAAAAAAGTGATTTCTATCAGCACTAACATGTAGTTATTACCATGAGATGAGGGGTATGTGTATATGTAGGCATTTGTTAGCCGAAGTCAGAATAAGTACATGTATGTACATGTAATAGTGAGGGGGGGAGGGGTTTTGGCTCATTTGGCTCATTTGGGATGTGGGTTCATCTGTGTTTCTAGGGGTATAGTATTAAATTCAGTAGTAAGAGAAAGAAGTGTAAACACGCAACTCAGTAGGAGGATTAGACATTCTTTTTGTGCCACATCAAAGTTTATGAGATCGAATTTACTCCAAACGCATAATAGTTATCAGAAACATGATCACCTTGTGTCTATGGGTTGTTACCAGGATTTTCTTTCGGTGGCGGGTGTTGCCGTCAATCATGTTTCAGCCTCAGGGCGTGGTGGAGCCTACATGTACCGAAGCTTGTGTCGCGTATGTACCTATAGTAAGTACATGTCCATACGCATATAGCTACATACACGTATGTCGGGTGCTGCCTAGCTAGAGTAGAGTACTGGTAGTTACCTACATATAGAGTACCGGTATAGTGCGGTACTCTACCCTATGTACGTGCATACAGTACATCCAAACTTGCCATGATGTTGGTCTGGTAGCTCGTTGTCTTTGATGCCTGGTCCTTGTTCTACTGACTTGTACGTACTGGAAAGATCGTGAACAGCATGTCATCCATCACACACATCATCCCAGTGCTTATCGTTGGGCTTCCTCAACCCCTCTTCTATTCCACACGATACGAACTTCATCTTGCAGCTAGACTGCCCCTCCCCCAACGTTTCCTTCAGATACCTGATCTAGCATCGAATCATCTCTGTTCTCTCTCTTGATATTCTAAGCACTGTTTTCTGCTCTTGTTTACCTGGTTGGCTTGCTCACTGGGGATTACTCAACCCTGGTGGTCCTTATCACGAACTCTCTCCTTTGTTATTCATTATCCGGCTCGGGAGCTTTCCGACTCTCCCCTGCAGCGTATTAGTTAATCTACCTATTATTTGCTCAATACTCCATGTATGTTGTTTCTCTTCTCTGCTGCCGGCCACGTCGAGCGGTTTAATACTTCGAGCCAATCTCGCCGGATTTAAGACCCTATCTCCTACCGGGATCTTGATTCGCTAATTTGTCTTTTTCTTTCGGAAAGTCAAGTTCCCGAGTTTAACTTTGAGTAGAGGGGAAAAAATCGGACGTCATAAGATACCACTATTAACTACTCTACATACAGCTCGTGCAGCAGCAGGGTGGGAGTAAATATACAAAACTAGTAAGTACACAGACTGCTCTGTCTCCATAGGATATGCTTCAAAACAAGGTCCCTTCCATGAAGTACTTATCCATCGCTTATTTATCGATTTCATCCCTCTTCGGGTCTACTGCACTTTTCGGACTAAGGTCTTGCTTACCTTTGCTTCCGCATGCTCCGGGATTCGAAATCAATCTTGAATTAGTAACCTCCCACTGACTTTACGGTCCGATCAATCGTGCTTAGTGGCTCCACTTCTACCTCCGGCTCGAGAAATGCGTCATAATTTGGAATCGCAGAATCCCATTCAATTGCTGCCTAAGCTTTCTATCCCTCCACACGCACCTCCGGGCCCGGTATCATATACTCCCGTGGCTCCTCCCTCTGCCGAAGATTTGACTGCAAATGTCACGCTTACACACTTACCACAAGTATTCGTGCCCCTCGTCGACTCAGTGCTCCTCATGCTACTCCTCACTCGCCGGTGGTTTGGGGCATATTTTTCACTTGGATCTGTCGGGTGGCTGTGGCATCATAACATCGCAAATAGGGGGTCTCCAGATAATTGGAATGCGGGGGAATATGCGGGAGCGGAGAAATCACTGAGTGGGTGGGATGCGGCGATATGTAAAGGCGTGGGGTTATGTCGCAATAAATTCGGAAGTAGCCATGAGTTAGTTGAACAGGATATGCGGAAAGGCGAAGAGAATATAGAGAGTGTGCCAGATTTTGTTTTGGACTATGGTGGGTCTTTTCTTTCTCTGGATCTATGTTTTGGTAGGCTCGGGATACTAATCTTGTGGATTAAAGCTCCATATGTGTACCTTTACAGCCAGGAGATTTTCCTACCGGGTGATATTGGTGAACAGTATGCTCTCTTCATATGTTTACGTTCATGAGGCTCTGCTAATACCTTACCCAGCCTCCGACACACAATCCCCTACCTTAACTACTCCCCCATCACATCCTTCAACAACCATCAGTCCCTCAAAAATCTCGCTGAACTCAATCAATTCGGAACTGATGTCTACCTAACCTCTGACGACGACCCCGAACACCCCCCTGAATGGCTACGAGGCGACCGCAACAAACCAATTTCCCCAGGCAGTGATGATGATGATCTAGTAGGAATGAGTGCGGCCCCAGGGGTCATCATATGGGTTGAGAAGGAAGGTGGGGTTGTCGATGCGTTTTATTTTTATTTTTATAGCTTCAATCTCGGGAATACTGTGGCGGGGTGGAGGTTCGGAAATCATGTAGGTGACTGGGAACACAATGCAGTGAGGTTTGTGAATGGGGTGCCGGAGTCAGTATTTTATAGTGAGCATAGTGGGGGTGCAGCTTATGAGTATCAGGCCGTTGAGAAGATTGGTTTACGGGTTTGCCCTCCCCCCTCCTCTGCATACCCGTTTTTAGTCGTTAAGGTGAATGATAGCCAGTATCTTATTCTGCACGGGGATCCCATGCGAATTATGCAAGACCGGGGATCCACTACTACGCCATCCCATTTCATCTGCTCGCGGATGTGACGGATAAAGGTCCTCTATGGGATGTTACAAAGAATTCATATATTTATAAATGGAACATGACAAATGATATCTTAACGGCGAGTAGAGATACACCATTAGCACCAGTAGAGTGGTTTGATTTTGCAGGGAGGTGGGGAGACAGATTTTATCCATTGAGCGATCGCAGGCAGTACAGAGTTGCTGGGCAGTACCGTAGGTCTTCTCTTCTCTCAATTTGTATTTCAAAGGTATTGTGGTTGTCAATTTTGAAACCGGAACCTCAAATTACTCTGGGAATCTCTATTGCACCTGATATTCTATTTATGCTAAAATGTTTCTTGTCTTGCAGATTACGTCAATGGTCCTACAGGGCCGAAATTTAAGAACCTCGACCGGAAAGAGATCTGTCAGAACGAGGGTATCTGTGTTGTCCAGCCGAGCTTGACGGTAAAGCTGGAGGGCGTACATGGGGGGAAATGGGATGAAGAGGATATACCCTGGCCTGGCGATTCGGTGGAGGAAGTAAATGCAGAGGGTGCTGATGGTTATGACTTTGGGGGGGACTATGCTGGCAAGGATGGTGTTGAATTGGATTGAGATGGAATTCTCGGTGGAGTAAAAACTTTTCTCTTTTCTCTTTTCTCTTTTCTCTTTTCTTTCTTGGGTTTTGGTGTTAGACTGGATGTGTGCGGGATAGTTTGTTGCATTGTTGGTGGGGTGTTTTATTTTGTTCTCTTATGTGCAGACACTATTTCTTTTCTGCGCTCCCTTTTATTGTTGGAAATGACATGGATTCATAGAGCATATGAGTCTGAAGTGACTCCGGAGTACAGGGCCTTTATTCTTTTCTTCTACCAATATAAGTTTGGGCTGGATTATGGGTTTATTCTTCAGTTTCACTAGAGACTTTTCTTGAAGAGGCCATATGTGTATTATATGTATATTGTTATCAATAGTGATGCTTGGGATTTCTATGGCTTGAAGTAACAAAATTCATTGTAAGATGGTCATCCCATTTTCAGATAATCAAGCTCTTACTTGTTTTTTTTCAATAGCCGGCAAGACTCCATCTGATAACTTTTCTCACTCTCAAATTCTTAAATATAAAGGTGACAGCATGGGTTCACTGCCTACTTTCACCATTTACCATGCCCGTATCCCGGTCTATAGTACTAATTAACTGTTCGCCTTTATGGCTGCTGAAGACTGGCTGTAAGCTGTCGCCCGTTAGCCGTTAGCCAAGGTAATTTCAGTATACCGATCTTCGGAAGATACGGATACCCCATTCATCAGAGGAGCCGTTTAGGTGCTGGAAATCACTTTGCCGGAGGTTTAGTGATATATGCTGTAGTAAACAATGAATTAAATGAAAGATCTAGAAAAACAGAAAAACAGATATACGGGCAGTGATTATAATTATGGTCGAGTGATTATCTATGAACGAGTATATAGTGGATCTTAGGATATATAGAGTTTTAGTTATGTAATAAGTACATCTCTCCATGGGTTAATGACCTTGGAAACCTTTATTGGCGTAGCCAAAGGAGACTAATACCGAATCGTGTTCATTAGTGTCATATATGACATACGTACTCTTCTCTGCATGCGGTTTTCTTTTACCGTATTCAATCTAATCTTCTAATCCTCAAATCCTTTCACCGGTTCTTTCACTCCGTTATTCTCAGTATCTCAGAAGTACAAGAGATTTAAGGATTTATCTCCATTAAAAAAATGATGCGATGTTTGTGGAAGTAGGTATAGCCCCGCTTTAATCTTGAATTTTCTGATGTTCTTGTATGGTGCGCACGGGCTCAAATATCGACCAATCATATTTTAGGGTGGAACGCCCCTATTATGCCCAAGTGTGCCCAAGTGTGCCTAAATATGCTCAAGTATGCCAATATATACCAATTCTACAGGCTACTTTCTCCCCAAAGCGAAAATATCTCTCTATCCCTAGTAAAACCTCCCCTATGAATATAACTATTTAGACCCAAGTTACTAGATATTATAAAGACATAAGAAGCCCTTTAAATATTAATTTTAGGAAACAAGTTGCCTAAGTATATATCATCATGGTGTAGGTATTTTAAGGAACGTTCCACAGTGCATTTTCTGCACCTAAAATTGAGGCTTTATTCCACAACAACCACTGGTCTCCATGGCCTGAAAAAAGTAGGGAATGTTTAATCATACTATAAAAGAATTCCCTACTTTTCCTGGAAGATTTGGTCTATCAGGGGCATCAGAATATCGGTCCAAAATGTTGGTCGACATCTGAAACCGCGCGCACCATACCTCTTAAAATATATCTACTAATGTTTCTTCATAGGGATACTTTACTATGATAATAAAGCCAACTAACGGAGGTTAAAATCTAGAGACACGTCAGCATCTACTTACTATCAGGGTTCCTACTTATCTTCTAGTATTTTTGAGTTTTACCCTACACTTTGCGGATTAAAGCTGTCGATCACCTAGTTGGGGCTAGCTTGGTATTAATTTGAAGGTTACTTTCTATTACACTGGGCTACGCTATGAATTTTTGTTTCTTTTGCCTCTGCTCGGATCTTCTAAAATCCTAATAGCAAGTTTACCCTGAAGCTCGCTTATACGGCACGATTGATTTTCATATCTACTCACTCGATATGACTATAGAAGTAACATGTCTGCCAAGGAACATCAGAGGTTTGGCTTTTACAGCGCCGCTCTGCTCCGTTTCTAACCGAAAATCCAATATTACTATCGCCCCAGCAATGTTATCGGTGGTTATAGGAGAAGCTGAAGGTTCGTATATTTTCTTTCTAGGCTTATGACTTGTCTCGCTCCCATGTCTGGTCTCACCTTACATTGAATCATCTTCCGGTAATCTGACAATAAAGCTAGAGGCCCCCTAAAAAGAAGCCTTTGCCATAGTTTCACACCAAAAGGCTAGAAGCAAGGGAATCTTTGCCATCGGCTCGGGTTACTATATACCTCGGGTATATATTAGATGCGTTGAGAATGCTAAAGAATTATTGACCAAACAGAATTCATATTAGGAATCTATATCAACATGGAAGCCTGACCCATTAATAGAAAAGGTGGAAGAGGTAAATAGATCTTTAGCAGCCGCTACCTTTATTTGTCGCTAAGGAAAATTTTTATGGGTCGCTTTCTCGCATTCGGAGTTATTTTTAACTACTCATTAGAATGCTCACCAATGTCGAGTGACGAGTCATGATGTTAGACGATACTCATCTGGGGCGTTTAACCGTAGACTCACTACCTGGGCTCTACGCCGCCAAAAGAGCGCTAAAACGCACCTAATGGGACCTAAATATTTGAGGGGGGGAGGGGGGTGCCGCGGGCGCTCAGGATTGGAGATAATACTTCTATGTGGTGCGTACACACAGCGCCGATTGATAGCCAACATCGCTTCTGGCGTCTCTACTAGGAAGCCAGCACCCATGAAGCGCCTAGACTACCGTGATTAGTCGAACTGGGATTTGGGCTCTATCTACATTCCACAGGTACCGGTGACCGATAAACTCCCCCACCTATACACCACATAACAGCACCAATATCGATAATAACTGCTTTTTGCATACTTGAGAGGGGCATATCACCGCCACACGCATGCAGCCATCTCTATTTGTACATCTGCACTAGCGAAGACCCAGGATGCAGGAACGCGGTATGCGGCCTCGGGAGTAGCCAAGCGGCGTCAGCACCACCGTTAATCTCGTAAGGCAACAAAACAAGAATCAGGATTGATGAGTATGGGTAAATCCCTGGTACGGGATTTTGCGCTTAAGCCGACGAATTTAACTGTTGCCGTGGCATGTACATTGCGTTAGCCAATCGGTTGGTTGATATCTTCATTCCCCAATCCAGTACCAGGGAGGACATAGTTCTCTGGGTTACTTTTGCCAGATAAGATATCGATAAAGAAATCTCGTACTTCCCACTCGGCTAAAAGTGTGTAGTTCTTCGATAATAATATCTATTCATGGTTTTCGTGTGCTCCTATTGTTGAAAGCCCAGCCACTTCTCTTTAAAGAGATCGCATACTCAATCACGCTTATAAAAATGAGAACTAAAGAATCAAAGCTAAAAACAAGCACCGCTCATACAGGAATATAATTAGGTGGGAAACACCCGCACCCAAGAAAAATAGTAAAATCAATCAACAATAAGCTCTCCATAGTAGCTTCGTGTCCATGAAATTTCAATAAGCTTAGGAAATAAAACAAAAATACAAAGTGTGCAAAAGCGTGAGAAATGCCTCTGAATAAAATATAAAGGATTACTTCATCAACTCATTGATCTCTACCATACCCATTACCTCGCCACTAACGACAATTCCTAGAACTGCGCCATCTTGCAGCATCGCATCATGCCTCTCATCTCTTGAGGCAATGATCCACTTTCGTATGTCTTGGACACTAGATTCGCCAGAAACCTTGATAACTTCGTCCGTATTAACAACAAGTGCCATATCCGGGTCGTACACATCTGCATGCACGTTGATTCTGACTCTTTTTAATCTTCCAGGAGGCACGAATTCGTCCAAGGAGATTTTAACCCATCCCGACTTAGAGTCTACAGCCGCAATCAAGCAGTCGACTACTCGGATAGTAAGTGGGGCTGCAGGCCTCCATTCAGTAATTTCTAGATCTGATTCTGAGCTGGAAGAAGATATAGGCGGTGAACCTAAGACCTTAGCCTCACCACCGGAAATAAAAGGGATTTCATCCAACCGAACGGCCAAATCTAGCATTCGAATGACACCTTTCCCAGTACCTAACCCGATAGCTCCACCAGGGTGATTTCGTTTGAAAACGTCTGCTGGCATGTTACCATCACGGTTGTGAACCTGTCTAGCGCAAGCAACGGCAAGAGCATCACCAAGCGCAAGAGCTACTGTCGTTGATGTAGTTGGTGCAGAGATTCCGAAACTTATGGTCTCCGCCTCAGGTATAGGAGCGGGAAGTAGAATGGCACCAGGACGTCCTCTAGTAAGCTGAGAAGTTTGATAAGACGTGTGAGAGGTGAGCGCAATCAAGGGCAAGTGGTTTGGTAAATGCGGTAGTAGCGAGAGCAGCTCGGGGGTGTTTCCAGAAAAAGTGATGAGAAGCAGGACGTCTTTCTGTAATAGATGACAAATATTAGCCGACACATTCATTTATGACATTTCATAATTGCCCTTTAAGCTACCCCGCGCCGCCTTGCCCACTTGTCTCGGATCGCAGAACCGGCAAGAGGCAAGAGCGGGTAAACATTGGCACACTGATAGCATGAATCTTTGTACCACACGAGCCAGGTTCTGTGCAACCCAAAACAGGAAACCGGGTGGAAGCTCCAAGGAAAACGCGGAGAAGGGGATTAGAAATCCAATAATAACCTGCACCATCCCTGCATAACGCAAGGCAATAGAAAGGAAAAAAAATAAGGTAATGGTTGAAATGGAATATTGAACTCACTGGCTTAACAATTCCAAGATCCCCATGTAGAGCCTCGATGGGGTGCATGAAGCTCGCTGACAAACCCAACGAGTTCATTGTCGCTACCAGTTTCTTTCCAATCTTTCCACTTTTGCCAACCCCAATGATGATTGTTTTTCCGTCGTTCAAGCTGGACGTTGCGATTGCCTCAACAGCCTTAACAAACCCACCGCGGGATATAGGATCTGTAGCATAAAGGCGCGAGAGGTATGATAGGGCTGTAGCCTCAGTAGACAAAACGTGCACGGCTGTCGCGAGAATGCGCTCAACGTCTGGATCTGCTTCCATTGCAGGGGGTGTTATAGGGAGTGTAGGTATCATCGAGGAAATGTTTGTAGGAGAAAGTGACAATAATGGTTCGTGGGTTTTTTCCCGGAGGCTACGGAAAAAGTTTGTTCCAGAGGGTAAAATATCCATGGCTTTTTTGTCTGGTTCTGCTGTTCTGGAGAGCTGGAAAATACTGCGGGGAAAAGAAACTAATGCGGGACCGCTTGTGGAAAGGATCAGACCTAGACACTTTAATGTGTGGAAATCGTGACTAGGCTGTAAGAATAGGCCGGAAGCTAGCTCTAAAGATACAAAATTAGTGAGTTAGTAAAAAGTCCATGGCTAGATGAAAAGATTAGGACAATTTACTTTTAATAGGCAGGGTCTGATAATGTATAAAGTACTTTCCTCCTGAACTTAGTTGATTCTATCTGCTTAGGGAAAATAATTCCTTGTGCAAAGAGGTCGGACGGCTCCCTTTTATGAACGGCTCAATTCCGCGGACAAAGGGGAATAAAAATTACCCCCACACTCTAACTCACTCTATCACGCTTCACTACTGGTAATGATTGCCCTGAGGTACCGGTGAAGGCTGAGCACAAAAAAAAACTAATCTAATGTTGGTAGCCGTTCGGGCTGAAGAGGGTGTATATGCAAAATAGGTGAGCGAGACGAGATGCAAACAAGAGGGGACCTCTGAGGGTGTGCTAGTGCGCGGATACAATGCGATGCGGCTTATTAGTGTGCGCAGACAGCCAACTACGGTTTCTCGAACCCGGTTAGTTGTGAAACTCGTGTAGGTGTGGTTGGCGTGCTGTGTTGTGAGCCATCAGGTGATGGGAGTAATAAGAATAATAGGATTGGGAGAATAGTTATTATCGATATTTTTAGAGACGCAACATCAGACGTCTGTATGAGGCGACAGAACAACATGCAATGAGAAATTGAACTGAAAGACAGAAATAGATATTCCAAGCGGACAGAGGTATTAAAACAAATATGGATATAGAAGCAAAGATAATGTGCCGTATGCTACTCACCAAGACTCTAACTCAACTGATAGAGATATACGGTGATGGCCTTGTGGGGGGGTCTTTTTTTCAGTGAGGGATAACCAGAAATGCGTTATCTTATAACAGTGTATGTTTTACACACCTGTTTTGCCTTAGGAAAATACCGAGACGTCAGGTGCAGGCGAGGGGCAGGATAATGACTGCAAGTATGTGTGGTATTTGAGTTTCTATTATCCCTCCTCTGTTCAGGCTCCAGGATCGTTTAAGCCTCGAGCTAATTGTGGATTGGCTGTATAGGATTATACTTGCAGGTGGAGGTTTGTGAGGAGCACCCCTGGGAAAAGCGTCGTACCAGTAATTAGGATGTAAATATGTGGGAGACAGCTGCAACAACGACACCAGAATCGAAGTTGAATGTTTCTGTAATGTTTTTCGACCGATGCCTCTTATCCCCTGTTCAAATAGATGACGAGTGACCTTTCAGGGTGCATGTAAAGGGTGAGGGATTGGAGGGGAGGGGAGGGGGTTTGTCTTGCAGCAACATTTTCGGAAAATCGGACTAGACTGAGGATAGAAAAATGAGGAGCAGGAGGGATGTGAGTACCATCTTGCCAGAGCCATGGATGAGTGTCTTAATGGCAATGCCTTCCATTACGAGGATGGATGGGTCCCGATCCAGGATTGAGCAAGGGCTCTTAGAGGTCGAATTGAAGTAAAGTGGAGATGGCAAAAGGTGGTGGTGGTAGTAGTGGGAGTGTGTGTGGGGGGGGGGGGGGGGTTGCTGGGCTCATGAGAGTAGGAAGACCCGAGCAAGCAAAGCATACAATGAACCATAAGATTATGAGATGAGGATTCACGCACGTTATCGAGGCTAAGGACGGCCTCACATAACTGCGGCGATCGCTTAAGGCAGGGCAGGGAGTTTTGTCGCGGATACCGGTAATGATTAGAGATTCAAGCCCTGCCCCTCACATCCATCTGGGAAGAAGAGGGGTGGCGTTGGTGGTGACGATTCATTAATGATCATGGTCAGTCCTACAACCACCACGTTTTCTCTCAGTTGCCGTATGTGGTACCTTTCTCTGGGTGTGATTAAGCTGAATAACTCTTAACCGTAACTCGGGTCGGGGTGTGGAGATGGTACAGTCTTACACAGCGTTTGTATAACGATTTCGTGGGACAGAGCGGATAATCCCGCTATTCCATATTCACAGGTCCGATCTAAGTCCTATCAAGCAATTGAAAGACAGGTTCAGACGGCGCCTTCACCGTTTACCTCGTATCACAGTCCGGTATGATCCGTCTTCCCCTCTCCCTCTCCCTCCTCCCCCTCCCCATCTCTCTTGTCCCCTCTACCCCTCTACCCCTCCACCCCTCCGCCCCGAGTTCCCTAGCCACCAGTATACCTGTCACGCATAGTTCCAAATCAATGGGCCCAACCCGTCTCCTGCACGTATTTGCTGCAGGATTTGCTGCAGTATGTACAATCGTCATTGCGCGCAGTTGGGGACTGCGCGTGTGATGGGGGCATACGCAGACTCCAGGCCCGGGATCGGGGCCGGCGTTTCTTTGCCACATGGTTTGGGGTTAGACAGCTGCATGCGGTCGACTAGAATCAAAAAACGCCCTGTGAGGAAAAAAAAGAAAGAAGACCCAAATGAAAATAAGGTCAAGCGATCTATGAAGCTTACTCAACTGCCGTTGGCCAAGCCAAGAGCCTGGACGGCAGTTCTGCTAACTATTACACCTGCACGTATCATTAGCAGGGTAGAACCTAAACCTCATAAATCACCGTGAAGTTACTAAAGTTCTACGACATCCGGTGATGGGAATAGTATAATGTACACATGACAGCTATTTCTCTGGGTAGCATTGTATGACAGACGTATCTGAGAGCCTCAACCTTGAACCCCGAGATACATGTACATATGTATTGTGACAACGGAAAGCGGCAAAATCACTTTAAACAATCTCGATCGTAAACTATGGTCAGCCATCACCAATAAGCCCCTATTTTTGTACAACATCATAGTGAAACAAAGACAGAAGGTGCGCGAGGAATCCAGTTTCATGTCTTCTGATATTTGTCCCACAAGAGAAGTACCCCGCAATAACCGGTTGAATATTCCACCACTAGCAACGTGGCCTATTGCACCGAGATCTTACCTACGCACCACAAGACGCCCTCGTTTACAATTTATCAACCCATCGATGAGGAGGTCCCAGCACTTTTCATATGTAAGAGGCAAGATCGGACTCTAAACCCCCACATACGGCTAGTCAAGCAGCCTATTTATTGGGAAGCCAAAGAAAAAGTTACCGATGAATAAATTGCGAAAAGAGATGCATTGAATTAAAGCGCCAAGCTTCTAAGATAGCCATCTGATAGATATAACCCCACATGAACATACATGTATCATCGAGATTTTCCGTTCCCCTTTCGGACGGGTACCTACTACTCAACAATATGATAACTACCCATGTAGCTTTAAAGATTTTCGGGCTAGTATGGAGATTGATCGCGATGAGATTTAATATCGGCAATGGCTTTTCCACCCAAGCCTGGATATTCCCTAGGTGCCTGCTCCGTTGCCGTAACTCCGGTTATAGTTTTGGCCGGTTTGACGTTCGCTTCGACACCACTTTGGTTAGATGGATTTTCCGGGGAAATGGTAGGCTTTTCATGATCTTGGGCACCCCCTTCATTCGGCAGCCCCTCGAAGATAGACTTGGCGCAAGCGCTCTTAACCTTCTCTCGCGATTGTCTTAGGCCGATTTCATCATGATTGCTCCGTACTGCTAAGTACTCATCTCTCACATCTCTACCAGAAGATCCCGGAGGGTACAATGGTGTATTAATACCGTCATTGGACCTATTCAGATCTATATTTGTTGACCCGTAAAAATCTCCATCGCCAAAATCTCCATCAAAATTGTGTTGTCCTGGTGCTGCATCTTCGTCGTGATCCGAATCAACTAGATCTGGCATTGATTCATCGTCATCTGGATCAATTAGATCTGGCATATCATAGTCATCGAACTCGTCCAACATGCGTTTCAACCAGCCCTCCTTATTTGCTTTCTCTATATCGCCCTCCCCCAAGACTTCGGATATTTCTTCAAGACTGAACTTTTCCCCAAACAAAGCTCTCATAGCCAGTGGATCCATATCCCTCTCTTCCTTAGCCTCAGCTTGCCTAGAGCTGTAACAATTACCACATAGCCAGTGATCATCGTCGTATCGGTTACTTAGACTTATTGTGTTACCATAAGTGTCTGCGACTACGCCACAATTACCTATAAAGGCCGGTTTAGCATACACGTTTCATATCAATCATAAAACGGAGATAGGTAAACACACTGCTCATTTGGTCTGCACAATCTTTGCAGAACATATTCTCACAAGATCCACAAGTGAGAGATGCACAACTATCACAAACCATCTTACCGCACCCCCCTCCAGACTTATCGCAGTAATACCAGCCATCTGCATCAGTACACTCCCAACAGGTAATCTCCTTGCAGGACTTGCAGAACTCAAATTTCCTATTCCTTGGACCATAGAGAGTATCTCCATAAAGTCTTCCTTCTGCTTCCTCTTCCTCCTCAGCAATAACATCATTCTCTTCCCTAGCCACGATATTCCCTGTAATTATGTCGAATGCAATTAAGCATCTTCCGCTAGGATAATGTGTATTACAAAAGTGCTCGCTGCAATGGGTACATCTGGTCGTGTTCGCCTCAAAACATGTATCACAACAGGGTCCACAGATCGCGCAAAGTAGGCTTAAATGCTCTTCCGTGTCATGTTTCCGGCAATAAAAGCTATCGGTTGAAAGTCAGTTTTGACCACAAGTTCCCATACCTTGAAGCTTGAGTAATGACTTTGCGGGGTACATGAAGGTCACACAAAATTATTTATATCTATCGGGAAGGAAGAGATTAACATACTTGCAACATTTCTGACAAGTCATATTTGCAACACAACGCCTACATAGGGCTTCTAACTATGTGATCTTCGTCAGCTCCCTTGCCCAAAGGGGTTTTATTATTCTCCCGCGATCCCGTTTCCCGGACTCTGTCACGTTCTAAGCGAACCCTCTGACCGGGACATCACTGTAACAGATAAGGGAAGAGCAAAAGCAAAATACTAGCCGAAAAAGTAAGCGAGACCAAAACTTTGAACTTACTTCAATTGATTTACACTCTTCCTGGCAACACTCCCTCTTTGTTGGCCTTTTTTCAGCTAATACAACCTGACCCCTCTGTTGCGGTGGGAGGCCCGCGATCCCTCCTACAGTAGTAAGTAAATTTTGCGTAGAAGTGATATTTTCATGAGCATCTAGGGTAAAGCATTGTTGTTTCATCACACAAAGACCGATATCGAGATTTATTTTCTTTTGACGGCAAAAGCGGATAAGATTAAGAGTTGGATCAACAATCCTTGTTAAGCGTGCTACCGAGGCTGTAGTACTAATCGTTACGGGAGGTGTCAGAGATACACCCGATACACTACCTAACAGGTTATTTGGTGTTGAATTTCCAATAGAGCTACTCCCAGGATGTATCGGATGCGCTATATTTTGATTAGAAGCTGCAGTACCAACCCCTGAAGTGAGATCCAGCAATGGGTTTGACACACTGTTCTGATCATTTTCAATACCCGTCAGTGTCACCCCTACATCAGAAGAGCTCAAAACAGGCGGAGCTGGAGCAGGACTAAGAGGGCCGGTGATATTCTGATGTAGTGATTGGGCTGTGGTACTAGTAGCAGCGTTTATATTTAGTTGGGATCCAGCCTCTGGGAAACTCCTAGTTCCCGTTTGGGCAACCGAGGGATTTTGCAACGTTCCTAAATGAGCTAGTGTTAAATCATTCAATCCGCCAATAATATTGGGAAAATATTGCTCGAAATTTTCCATATAATTGCTATAAGGGGTTTATAGGTACCTCCAAGGCCATTCAATATCGAGGGCCCAAAAAGGAGCGAATTATTTGAAGCGTCCACCTCTGCCCCCAGTAAGCTAGCAGACACATTTGAAGCAAGTCCAAAATTTATATGGGAAGTTGCAACACTATTGACTTGAGTCATATTTTCGTTCAAATTGTTGATATGATTACCAGGCCCAGGAGTGTTACTGTTAGCTAGTAAGGGAGATACAGTCTCGTAGAGAGGTTTGAAAGATCCATTCGGAGATATTGTGCCACACCCCCAAAGCTATGAGGCACAGTCAGTTATGTAAAATAATGATGATAAAAGCTTGACTTATAGATAGGGTTAGTAACTTTAGGAGTAAGTTTTCTCGTAGCATACCTTCAAAACCCTCAAACCATGAACCCAATTCCTCGAGAAGACAAGCTTAAGCCACTTCTCAACGCCTGAATGCTCAATCTTTGCACATCTTCTCAGACTCAGCTCCTTCAACCATGCACCTCCCCAAGCGGATTTGAAAATCTCTTTCACGAATCCCATCCCTACATCGGTCCCATCAAGTATCAACACTGTTAATTGCATTCCTTCAGGTAGCCTCTTGAAAAGAGAGCTAATCCCTGTGCAGTTAAGACGGCTGTAATAATAGTATTCTCTTTGGAAGAATTCTTCTGCTGACCCGCGGTCCTCCCTATAACCGCCTAAACGCTCATAACAAACACAATATTTGCACGAACACTCCCATTCATTAGTGTCAATGTATGGGTATCTCCTGGCAGAAGGATTATACTCCCAGTTTCGTAGCCTGTTGGTTCCATTATGGGGCTGGTGGTTGGGAAGGAACCGGTGGTTTTCCTGGCAAAAACGGACGAGGTTCAAGACGCGAAACGAAGGAGTATGACCGTAGGTATAAGCACGGACTGTTTTAGAGACATTGGTAAAGCGAAGGATGTCGAGAGTAGTAAGTTGAGCAAGGAGACCGTCAAGAAATGGAGAGAGTACCAAAGATTTTTCGAGGGGCGATTGCCCACGGAGATAAGGGCACTCAGGATTGAGTTTGTACCTAAGATGATTAGGAGGGGGAAATGGCCTTGTTGAGAAGAACGAGAAAAGCTGGGACATTTCTAAATCCGAGAGCTCGGGAAGCCCCAGCGAGGAATTCATTCTTAATGGCAATATCCAATTGACTTCTAGGGCTGGCAAGAATTAGATGTATTTCCCGCAAGAACGCAAGCCAGGATCCAGGAGATACTAGCTAGCCAGCTAGAGCTGGGTTTTGATGCCCTTGCTATAGCAAAAACCAACCAGCGGCAGATCTAAAACACAGCTGTCGATAGCTTACATACCGTTTTGAGGGAGAAATTTGATATCTAAAGCCGTTCGAGGTGGATAAAGCAGAGGCAATCATAGGCCATTCTCTTGGGCAGCTGTTTGGTGATTGTTAACTATGGGCCTAAGCTGTTGGTAGCTTTACGAAGTTACCCGGCCATTATTGCTCCTCGCGTCATGCTAACTCACATGATATAGCTGATAGGCACGTGCACGCGTATATGTTTGTAGGTGTATTTAATCCACCCTTTAGAATTACAGCAATAAATATATACGCCATAAAAACAATCCAAGTACTAGCGTCTAGAAGAAGAAGAAGAGGGAGAATAATCTTTTGTTAGTATCTCTGGCTTTCAGCTCATAACTTATTGTGTAACATTACTGAGGAAATTATATACACGGCTAGCTCGCTTTATCCTTTAAAGCTAGCTCGTAGGACCTTGATTTATGTTTTTATATGGAATCGTAAACCGGTCAAAAGTTTGTTTACCACCGGTGGTAAATTAAAGTACAAAAACGCTAGATTCCAGCGCTTGTATGTGCTATTTTCACTGAATCCAGCACCCTGTACTTGAGTCAAAACTAATTTATTGAGACAGGCGCTTAGATATTAGTGATAATGGCTTGTCTCTAGTGGCCTAGCCACTTTGCCACCTAAATAAATTAACTAGTGCTAGTTAGGAGTGTTTGGCCTAAGTACAAGGTGCTGGAATATATCTAGCGTTTTTGTACTTTAATTTACCACTGGTGGTAAAAAATACTTTTGACCGATTTACGCTTTCATATTTGACGCCCTATATCCATAGGGGGGAACGAAAACAATATTCTATCGTGCGTATTATAATAGGATATATTACAAGTACGTACCTTGGATTTTGATAGACATGCGAACCGGACTTCGGCTTACTGCATGTTATACATATATAGAAAACACCTGGGAAACACAAAACGCGGGGCTACTAAGCAAGTATACGACTCAAACTCATGTAGCATTCCGACAGGTCTTGAGCACACCGCAACTCGTGTAATTAAGCAAGTGCCCACAAAAATATGCAATGCTGTAATCGGTACCAGAGTTTTAAAATATCGGAACCAGCGATTCCCGGAAAGAACCCGCGCATTAGGGATACGCCCATGAAGTATGAAATTAGTTTATAACATTGCTAGCATCCCAAAAACTACATGTGCATACATACGTGTATATCACAATATATATGCATTTATAAGGCATGAAACCCAAGCTCTGAAAAATGCATAAAGATGATTTAAACATCTTAAGTAATAGAAATATGCGTCTTAGGTACGATTAGATAAGATCTTTGTTATAACACACCTCCATCAATCCAGAGACACCCGGCCCTGTAGATGATAAATTTACGGTAATATATAATCCGGAGATTAGAACTACATGTATAGAAAGCTAATACTACTCGACATAGATTAATTGGCGCATGGAGCATTTATAAGTATAAGCAGAGCGGCTCAACTGCTTGAGATATATATATTGATGATGTCGGAAACAGTAAATAAGGCTTTCGGGAGTGGAAAACTGCCTAGCAAGGTTGTTTTCCCGCACCTGTAAAGTCTACTACATAAGCTTTTATGAGCTATTCAGCTCATCATCATCTGCTGATCCCAAGAAAATTATCGTGAATTAAGGTCGTTACCCGTTCATGGGCCCGAAGAACTTTTATTCACTGACTTTCAACTGTCAGTATCGCACGCACACATACTGACATAGCTCCACCTTGACAGCAGCATGGAATTTTGGTATTTCCAACTAGGATGTAGGATTCCGTAAATTCATTAAGATATATTTCTTCTAATGGAACAGCGACGTGATTATCCCTTATCTAAAAATCAACATCCACAACTATAGCTAGCACTGGCCTACCCGGGTAAGGCACTGGGGCCTAAAACAAACTCAATATTTTCCTACAACTGTTATTATAGTTGTCAATATGTTACGGAACTCTTTACATGGGTCCGATAACACATGCGGTAGTGGGTCTTCGCTTAAATGACACTATCTAGGTCCCCAACACACACATATATATATATGCATGTACATACCTTTAGTAGCCTACGTACCACGTGAGATCAACTGCTTTTATCGCGGATGAGCTAGAGTTAATGTATTATAATATACAGATTATTCATACCCCACTCTATAGAAATATACTAAAGTTATGGTGGCGATATGGCAACCTCAACCCTCATAACGACAAAGTAAAATTCCGTACTACGGTGTTCAGTATATATGGAGCGGTGAATGTATCAAGCCTATTTTGTCACAGGTGGTGTCAGTACTCTCGGATTCGGAGTACTCATACGCATACATACTTAAACTCAGATAGTAGTATCACTAGTGTATGATGATACTAGTTATGGATTTGCGAGCCTCCATGGTTTTTGGTCCATTCAAGTTCCCCCTTATTCACGTCAGAGCTGTCTACCTCCTAAATTCCCTACTTTAATACTAGTAGGGGAGCCTGCAGCATAATTACTTGCACATAGAGCCACTTATACCTATGCCCGTAGCTACTAGTTATCTTAGGGGGTTATTTAGCAGATCTAGGACGTATATAGAAATTAAGTACTAATAGTACGTACCGCCGGTGATAAAACAGGGTCTTGTCATATTTACTGTATCATAGTATAGCGCAATAGAGATATCTTTGGGATTATCAGAGTATATTCAGAATTTACTATGAGATTCTACACCGCATGCAAGGCTAGCATGTCTTCTCATTCCACAAGAATAGAAGAGATCAATTATGTATGTACTGACTTGGCACTTGAGCCATGATGCTCTAAAGATCACTCGTACTGGCTACTAGTCTCTAATTATTTGTTCAATAAATTTAAGTCTTCTGGACAAAATAAAAAGCCTATAGAAGGCTTTTTAATAATAATAATGATTCCGTCGTTGGTTAGACCAGTAACATATGATATCCGGGTAATCTCTGAGCACCATCTTACCCAATCACATGCACTACGATATAAGCGACAACGGCATAAAGCCTACCGAGCAAAGGCCGGCATATTATCAACAACCTCGGTTCAATATACTCAGGATGACTTCTAAAAATCAAGGGTTCACCACTACAGCTCCCCCAATTCCTATTCTCACTACTACTTAATATCACCTCACCGTGTATAGCTAGACATCCTACCACTACAAACCAATCCAAGCCTTCAAAATGTCGAAAGAACTGAAGCAATTTACTACCAGCGATGTCGCAACTTACAAGGACGCCGATAAAGGCATGTACATCATCATTGATACTGGAGTCTTTGATGTTACTGGTATTTCTTGTCTCTGCTCTCAAAATAGGTAGTTTGCTAATCGATATTAGGCTTCATCGATGAACACCCAGGTGGTGCCAAAATCCTAAAACGTGTTGCTGGAAAGGATGCTAGCAAGCAATTCTGGAAGGTGATTACTATCCAATTATCACAGGTGGATCAAATGATTCTGACTATTTGGAATTTAGTATCATAATGAGGGCGTCCTTAAGAAGTACACCGAGAGGTTACAGGTCGGAACCATCAAAGAGGAGGCAAAGCTTTGAGGGTTTTATTGTTCGGCCCTTGTTTTCCTTAATGCATTGACTCAATGGACTGGTCACCTACGTCTCCCACGGAAATTTCCCCACTCAATATAGTGGTTTCTTTCAGAGTGTATATTATTCACCCTCTACATAGCACGGTTACTGTTTTTGGCCCCTTCTATTTTTAATATAGACCTAGGATGCTCACTCCTGTCATATAAATCTCTTCTTTTGCTCGGCCCCTACTTTATGATAGCCCACATTTACTATATACCACCTTCACCATATACGTCAAACTCCCTTCTTAATTGAGGACAATGAGCGGTTTTGTCTATATTAGGTGGAATATCAACTTCTTCTATTACTAAAGCACAATTATTTAGATTTATGAGTGTTGAGTTTTATCATATTTCTAAGATAGATATATCCGCTAGCACTTTAAGTGGACCGTATACTTCACACGAAATACTAGTTACTGATTAGGGAATAATCTTATTCCACAGGGTGCTTGAATCTTTACGATCTAAACTTTATATACTCAGTCAAAGCTACAGTCCGGCCTTATGAGTTATATACTTGCACTACAGATTAGTACCGCCCCAAGTACATAATAAAAATTACAGCATCCTAGTAGGAGAGATTAGGCCAGGTCTATAGAGTATAAAAGTCACCTAAAGTGTAAATCTAAATCCATCATCAACTCCTTCCTCCTGCGCCTTTCTATCTAACTCGCAATTCTCCTTCTTCATCAACCACAGCTGCAGCGCAGTAGTCACAAAGGCCAGCACAAGAAATCCTAATGCCAAACTATGGCCTAGAGTATACTGTGGAGAATTCTGCTGGCGGTAGATATAAGCTGCCGCGACACCACCCAGCTGCCCCACGGATACCTGGATTGCGCTACCCGTAGCCCTCCTTGAATGACCCCGAAGATTGTTACTTAACCACGGAATATTGAGACCAGAGGCTGTGAAAATTCCAATCGCGGACAAAAAAGTTGCAAAATACTTTACGCTGAGGTTTGTATGGTCTACCGAAATCTGGACAGCGTACCCAACAATTCCAACGGCTGTAAAAACCATCAACAGTATACCACGAGCCTTTAATCTATCAGATAACCAACCCATACCAATAGTGAAAAAGAATGCTATGACATAGGGTGGAACGGTCATAAGCTGGGACTTCGTGGCAGTGAACCCGAGCCCAGTAATAATAGACGGGATGAACAAAGCGAACGAGAAAGTTGGCAACGCGATCCCAACACAGATTATTCCGCTCGTCCATACTTTCCACTCGCCGAATGCAGCACGGGTTTCAGGCCATGAGAATTCTTGGCTCTCGCTACCCATATCACGCACGAGAATTGTAGCGAGGGCACGTTTATCTGGCACCGAGAGAAATTGTGCGGTTTCTGGGGAATCCTGAATCCAGAAATAGGCACAGATGGCGACAAAGATGGTGATGAGGCCTTCGACAATAAAGATCCATCTAGAGTATTCTCAATATGATTGACGTCTTGTCTCTACTAGCACGGGGATAGATGTAGTACCTCCATCCCTCCAAACCACCAGCTCCGTCAAGTTCAACGAGACCTCTAGCCAATAGACCACCAAAAGCACCAGCTAAGGTGGCCGCGCTAAAGAATAGGCAGAAACGGAAAACAAGTGCGTGTCGAGGGTACCTAGAACAATCTTAGCTATTGAATAGTGAGTTACGCTCAATCCCCCCAATATAGAATGAATACCAGACTGTGAGAAGAAAAACGACACCGGGCTATGAAAAAATAAGTCTCACTATCTAATTTCATTGCTTCGACATCTAAAGAAAGGAAAGAGTCACAAACAAATAGTCCGGCTTCTAGTATACCCAAAAATATTCTCACTACGACCAACCCTGCAAAGTTTTGAACGATCCCGTGAAGGGTGCAGACGCTATTTAACTCAATTTAGCTACCAAGAACTTGATTATCGATTTATATGATTAAGTTTACGCACATCCCCCAACCAAGGCAAATGGATGGCAGCCATATTCTTGGAGACAGTTTCTTAAGTAGGATGTTGCTTGGGATCTAACAATCACGATAATTAGCAATTCCTAGTTTCAAATTATAGTCTAATTATAATCTCAAGTAGAACTTAAAGTTGCAATATACACTCACCTCGAACAATACATAACTCATAAAAAAAATAGACAATGCAATATTATATTGAATTGGCTTTAAATCAAGGTCTGTAGCCAGACCACTGATTTTTGCGTTCCCAATACTAGATCGGTCAAGGAAGGACATAAGATATAGTAGTGTGATAATTGGTAGGAGGTAAAGGTCGATTTTGTGGAGGATTCGTGACTGTTCCTTTTGGTAGAATTCAACACTATCATCATCATGGACCTGGTAGGCAAGTTCTGGCCGAACTTTGATGGGGATTTTTAAAGCACTGTCGCATGTTGGGATTTGTTTCTCCATTGTGAAAGATCAATACCACTAGGTACAGGAAGACCCTAACGGCCGGTTATTTATTGGAACTCAATGAGCTCTCGGCGGGGGTAAAAAAATTTTCACCCACATTATCAAGAATAGTGGAAATCTGTGCTTGGCGTGCATGATCCAGGTTACACGCCGCACCCTAAAAACCAGTTACGATAGAAATACCAAGGCATATATATGTTCTGGCCCGTTGGGGGGATATCCCCTCAACGGGTAGCCCATTAATTAGGGGGTATCCCTCGAACAGGCCGGCCCATTCAGGGGACGTCCCCCCCCCCGATAGGCAGCGTCCCCCGGACGGGCCAGAATATATATATAGCGGGATTTTTAGTACTACTTAAGATATTTACTTTGAGTTATGTGCTTTGTGGGGTACTTTTCGTTTCCTCGCAATTAATGCCCAAAGAATTCCCCAATCATAGTACACAGGCCTAGGTACTAAACCTAAGAACCTGCGATCAGTAGGATCGAAAAAAAAGGACAAAGGAAAGCCTAGATTGTTTTTAATTCATCTTACCACTTACAATCACGATAGATGTAAATATTTAGATACTACATACATATAGCGCAGCCCCGGTCCTTTTAGTAAAATCCCGCCAATTAACTGGATACTTAATAACCTGAGCGGTGAATATATACTATGCTGAGATAATAGTTATCGAAGTTATAATCTACTAGGCCATTTTTCCTCTAGACATGGGTAAATTTAGCAAGGCGGTATACATTTATTTCATTTTAATATAATTAGTAATATTCTGGCTTCGGTTTTATCGGTTTTTTTTGGTTTTTTGGTTTTTTCTCATTAAACGGTTTTATCGGTTTATAATATGAGATCCCTGGTAGGAAAGCTATTACTAATTCATAACTAGCTAGGGATAATTATACCCCAATATAAATATGTGGCTATAGACTAAATACAGGAAAGTTGGGTTAAATTCGAGGTGAGAATATCATGTCATTACTAGAAGAAAATCGTGCCGGCGTATATTATACTATATCGTATGAATAAGGCGCTACTCTATCTAATGGCACGCCTATGTTTTTCTTTGGGCTCTATATACATATACCTATAAGTAGCCTGCTTGTTCTAGAAACTTGTAGATACAACGAATAGATTAATTCTTCTAGTGGCCCATCAATGTACATATCTAGAGTGGTCTCCAACGAGTGATTGTTCATGACTAGAAACCTCAGGAGTTTTGTCAGCATTTACATAAAGGGTCATGACTTCTATTGTTTTAGTCCTTTACCACTATTCTACATATACTTACACCTGGATTTGCTTTAAGGGACGTATTGCCTCCAGTCACAAAACAACCCTATTGTGCTAAGCACTGTGCTACATCACGTGACAATGCCCTCGTCGCGGGTCTGGGACACGGTGGTATCTTCAAAGGCAACCAAGCTTTCCAACACGTCTCCTCAAGCACCTTAAACCATCCTGATTTCCCACCACCTCGACCACGCGACTCTTTCTCTACACGTAGTGGCCTAACCCCCCCAAACCGATCTCTTCCCTTTCTTCCTTCCTCTCCTTATCTCTACTGGCGTGAGAGCGCCTTATAACAGCTCTTCTAGATGAGGCTCATAACAGCTCTGCTGCTGGCACTGCTGCCGCTGGTGCTGGCACAGGATTATTACAAAGTAAGCTTGGGTCCTCTATTTCTTGTGCCGGTGGGGCGATTGGAATTTATATTAAGGCTACAGCGGACAAAGAGCTAACACCTTCGGGCGAGTAGCTATTGGGACTAGATAAATCCGCGGATGACCGAGACATAAAACGTGCCTACCGAAAACTCTCTAAGAAATTTCACCCGGATAAGAATCCGTTTGTCTCCCACACCTAACCCTCCCCCACCTTCCTAGCCTACTAACAACCTTCTTCAATTCAGCAACGACTCCTCAGCGCACCAAAAGTTCGTTGAAATCGCTGAAGCCTATGAAGCCCTCTCTGACACCGATTCCCGCCGCATTTATGATCAACATGGCGCTGAAGGCCTCCAACGTCATAAATCCGGTGGTGGTGGAGGTCATCACGATCCCTTTGACCTCTTCTCACGCTTCTTTGGCGGTAGTGGGCACTTCAATGGCGGCGAACGTGGAATGAGAAAGGGTCCGAATATGGAAGTCCGTGTTGAGATCCCACTCGCGGACTTCTATAAGGGTGCCGAAAAGGAGTTTAGCGTAGAAAAGCAGATGATCTGTGAGGAATGTGATGGGTCAGGGAGTCATGACGGCCATATGGATACTTGTAATGAGTGTGGAGGCCGTGGGGTGAGAGTGGTAAAACATATGCTCGCCCCTGGGATCTTCCAACAGGTGCAGACTATGTGTGACCGCTGCGGTGGAAAAGGTCAGATCATTGCACACCCATGTAAAGTGTGTAACGGGAATCGCGTCGTCCGGAAAGTAACAACACATACCCTCTCCGTCGAAAAAGGAGCTCCTCGAGGCATCAGAATACAGTTTGAAAACGAAGCCGACGAATCTCCTGAGTGGGTCGCCGGTGACCTTATCGTTCATGTTCACGAAAAACCCGCCGATAGTCATGTCGAAGTTGATGAAGACACCCACGAACACGAAAGTGAAATCCCAGATGGAACCTGGTTCCGCCGTCGCGGAGAGCACCTGTTCTGGAAAGAGGTCCTCTCACTCCGAGAAGCGCTTCTTGGTGACTGGACCCGCAACCTTACTCATCTTGATGGTCACGAAATTCACCTTGGGCGGAGAAAGGGACAGACTATTCAGCCAGGCTTTGTGGAGACGGTTAAGGGTGAGGGAATGCCGGTATACAGGAGCGAAGGTATGGATGAGTATGGTGATTTAATGGTGGAGTATGTAGTTATCCTACCTGATGAAATGGAAAGTGGAATGCGCAAGGATATTGCGGCGGTATTTGAGAAATGGAGGAAGAAGGTTGGGGTGGAGCTCAAGCAGGGGAAGAGTGCAAAAGGTGGTGAGAAGGATGAGTTGTAGATATAGAGGGGGTTATGATGTTTTCTTCCTATTTTTGAGATAGATAGGTGTAATTTTACAGGATGGAATTTTTATTCCTTGTTGCATATTTGACTTTTTGTTCTGTTCATACCCTCTAGCCTGGTCATTATATGGAATACGGAAAGGAAGCGGGAAATGGCTTGGGAGGACACATGTTTACAGTTTGGGTATTTGACCTAAAGATAGGTTACTTTGGTCTCACTTAGAATTACCGAGACTGGTACTTCATTGGTGACACTTGGATAACTTACCCCCAACCCTTTATTGGAGGGATAACAATAATATAGAATCTCACAGAGGTCCCTAAGAAATAGGACTTCCAAGATGAGGAGCATTATTGTGTAGCCATAGTTTAGAAATATTTCTAGAGCACAACTTGATATAAAATTCGCATAAGCAGATATACGAGACCAAGATGGAATCACCGCATATATATGATCCAGATGAGGTTGCTTTAAGGGGACTTTTTGAATCAACTAGCTAGAGCGATAAGTAATAGGCAAACAATTATCCCTTAGGCTTTAATGGATGGATTATAGATTGCATGGTTTATGTGAATATTTTTTCCCTTCCCTTCCCTAGGCCCTGAATTGACAACCCAAGACTACACGTAGTGTGGCACTGGCGCTGGTGATTAGGCTAGCAATGGTGCAAGGTGTCACCAACTCATGATTAGCTTTTAGACCTCGGAGAGTAGTTAGCAATATCATCATCTGGTTTGGTCTGTCGATTGGTGTTACGACAACATTGAATCATCTGTGATCACACTTACAGTCTAAAGTAGCTAGCGTTTTTCATGAGATCTATACGGCACTTGGCTGTAATTAAAAAAAATCTTGATAAATACATGCTTAGAAAAATATCAAGCTTTAGTAGTTTAATTCCGCGCTAATACATACCACACTATAAGCTTAATATAATCCGCCTAGAAATAGATCAACTTGTTTACTTTTAAGTAATATCTCTTTAAAACTTATTGGCTAATTCTATCTATGATTTATTTATACCTCAAACTCAGACACTCTTTTTAATTTATCCTGGTGTTAGTAAAATAGCCCATGCATCAAATGCCTTAGCCTTAGGGCTCCATGTATTTATTTATTCACCCCAGGTATCACCTAGGGACATAGCTTTCTCACGGCAATTATCTCCTCACTCATCTTGCCAGTACTACAAGATTACCCGGAGCTGACTATACCCTATAGGATATTTAAATGGTCTACAGTAAAGTCATCTCTATTATGAATTTAAGGAAGAATCATACTAGATTGTAGATTGTAGACCCGGTTAAAAAAATACTGGTGTTTTTTCTTGCTATAAAATAGCTATGGGCTAAAGTTAGCCCCGGACTTTTACTGCTATTTGTAAGATTACATACTAATATTTATAGACAGGCGGTCGATCTCAATAGTTGACATTCTTAGATAGTCTATGGATTATGATACTGCACTCCCTATATAGCTAGAAAGAAAGTCAACACCACACCACATACGTGCGGAAGATAAAAGCGATAAGAGGCTGGCAATGGACTTTCGGCTCATCTACTTCTATTTTTTGGAATTTATAATCGTAATTTCTGATCACCCAAGAATAATTCATACAATTGCTTCCAATATCCACAAATCCCGTATCAAACCTTTAGTTTCTCACTCGCCATCTTTGCACCCTCAATTCTTGCCTTAATCTTTGCGAACGCCACATCTCTCGCCACATCAGGTCCACCATGTCTAGGTTTCACATCAATGCTAAATGGACTGAAACCACAATCATCTGTGGCACCTAGTCTGTGTGGTGGGATGTACTTTGCGGCCGTCACGAGAGCTTCACAGACCTCTTCTGCGGTCTCGACACGGGGCTGCAGGGTGTTGATCACACCAATGAAGACAACCTTGATAGTTTAGCACTTATACCAAATGGTCTCCTTAGGTGGGAAATCTAACCTGTGCAACACCTTCTGCATCCTCTCGGGAGTGCTCTCCACACAGCTTGTAGACTTTCTCTTTATCGGTCTCACTGGCGATCTGAACCAGGAAGTAACCTACATTCATCTTAAACATGCTAGGCAAACTGTTTATTATCATTACCAAAATCAGTACAGCTCTAGTCAATGGTATTGGAATTGGTGATAATTACAGAGCGCTATAGTCGACGTCGATACTATGCACAGAATCACAGTCTCCACCTGGGCAAGTGTGAACACCGATATTCTTACGCTCTTCAGCAGAAAATCGAGCGAAGACACGGTTGTTCAGCTCGACGAAGGAATCGAGCATGTTTCGACCAGTCCAGGGGTTTCTAGGGTCATTCTTCAAAGCGAGACGTCCTAAATAAGTTGTGAGTATAAGAATCACTATTTGTAGCGAGTGAGAGCCCATGAATCTATGAAGCAGCAAAGTTTAGAAACAGAAAGATACCACCTTCAGTGAAATCAACAGAGACTCTTTGGGCTCCAGCTATACGAAATATTCAGGTCAGAAATATCATTTAATTATTGCATACCAAAGGTGGGCAACCTTGGAAACACAACCGGATATCTTTTTCACATTCGTTTACCAAATCTGAGAGGAACTCCTCCCTAGAATAACCTGGCAAATCTTGATCGAGCGGGTACAACAGACTCAGCATACTCGGAGCAATAACAGCTTGCTTCATAGGCTTTTTAGCATAGGTCATTGACTTTGTGAGGTAATCCGCTGCATAATTCTTATATCGGAAGGGGCCCTTGACCAGGCGTGGAAGCTGGCGGTGATGCCCATCTTCGAAGATAGCACTAAAAAACCATTAGTAAAACCATCCCAAGAGTTTCCCTACAATCACTTGTCCACCCCAATTGTGCTTGGATACTAACAAGTACTGTCCATCCCCAGCTAGGGTATCGGCAAGGCCAGTACCACCCAGAGTATCGGCAAGTGGGTAGGTAGCAAAGCTACTAGCACGCTGCTCCCCATCGGTCACAAATGACTGGCCGGCTGCCTCCATGCGCTCAATGGAGTCCTTGCAAGCTTCATCCTGGGCTGCCTGGAGCTGCTCGATACTTGCCTATTTCGAATCAGCATAACTGATCCAAACATGAGTACAGAAAAACACTATACCTCTCCATTATCACAGGCGGCAAACACAGCCTGAAGTTTTTGGGGACGGGGGAGAGATCCCACGACTTCAGTTGGGATAGGCATTGTGATAGAAAGGATTTATAGCTGATGAATTGGGTATGATTGGAATTGAAGTAATATAGTTGGAGAACTTGGGTGGAATTGAGGTGGAATTGGGGCACTATATACGTGTAGAGCATAAGGAGCAAGTCGAATATCTTACGAAGCCAAAAGTACGGCCACCTCTCCGCAATTACCTATAGTGTCGATACCCAACAGGTACGAGAAGCACTTGGGGTGATACTTACTCCAGACCCCTGTTCCTCCAATCGCAAACGCAGTATAGCTAAACCCATCCCAGCGGCATTTTGTGGTTTCAAAACGGCCCTGAGATGTTGTCTTTAAGTAATAGGCTTCTGCATTGGATCCTGCATGCACCTGACCAGTATCGCCGTCGACAAGTTTTGCCTACCCTCGATCCACCAATCAGCGTACATAATAGGGCATATGATGACGAGATAGCGCGTAAGGATACGGCCCGGCATCTGCCTTTATCAGTCTCAGCCATCACCACCAGGGGAAAAAAAAGGCAGGAGGGAATAGAAACCCCCAAAAGAGGAATATCCGTAAAAACATCGAGATGGAAACCCCGACTACAATCGAATGATATAAAGATAAGAGTGATTGTTGGTGATATCCTTTTTTTTATGCAGGCGGTATACTATACTCGGGGCAGGCAAGAGCCTGAACATGCAAGTGCCATTCTCACGAAGCGATAGGCATACTTTTTCTCACCAGGGACATCGCCTCCAATAAAGCCTCTTATGCAACACTTACGTGTCCAAGTTTTCTTACTCCTCGGACACATCGCAGGTTTCACCAAAGACTAGAAATCAGCTCAAATAAATAAATAAAAAAACCCAAAACTATCAAAAAAAACAATTGGCGAAGCTACAAGTAATTAGGGGGACTCTCTAAATAGCTAGAAGAAATCAGAGCTTTGACCTTTTTGACTTTCACTACCAGCCCACATCCTATATTCGTCATACATCATGAGCGACTCTATATATTGCTCACTACTTTGAGGTGCAACGAGTGCTCCCATATGATGAAGGCGTCTGTCGTACTACCATATGTACACTGTTGGCGCTTCTAATCCTCTCGCTGACACTTGGCAAAAAAATATACTCAGCTATAAAAGTCTTGCTATGTCTAAGACTTTGTCGCCTTAAACTTCAGCCCCTTAGGGTTGGGTAGGGATACTGGAAAAAAATTACTGTAGCTATTACTCCAGAAAAATGTTGATTAGGCGAGTCAGTACCACCACCACCACGGTGATCTCCGAGTTGCAGATGCAAAATACAACTTAGTCCCCATCGTTTGACCAACACTAAACCTTCATTGGAACTTATCCCGCCATTGTTTATGATTCTCGCTTAGTTGGCCTTGAAATCGCCATTTGGACAATTGCCAACTGCGGGGTAAGGCTTCTTCGTGATTTCATGCGACGGAGTGGAGTAAAATAAGATGTTGTACCTAAGATGCATACGCACCTACCAATATTTGGCCGCAATTGATATCTGCTAACTGATTCGGTAGTTGACGTTGGTCCTTGGACTAGGAGATTCGCAAATCATGACTTCATACGGGTTAGTTTTTTGACACCGGCAAAGACTTCTTTAATGTTTCCAGGATTGGGTCTTGGAAATTTGAAATCCAACTAAGACCCTGATAAGATCGGAAGGTATGAGAAAGTACTGTCTCCGATTGTTGGTACTATACCTGGTCCTACCTATATCAGTCAGTGTCTTCCTCCCCCGATCCCACATCCAAGACATTCTCAGTGAGCAATCCCCTAGTAAGCGCTATATCTCGTTGCATTTATTGGATTAAATGTTTTTTTGCTCTAAAAGGATGTCTCAGACTCTATAGGCGAAATTTAGGACTATTCACTAGACAGCGCATACTGCGATCATGGCTGGAGTAATCGAGTGATGAGCTATGAATTCACTATCATACTCCCAGTTCTTCTCCGACGTCACATGCTGCTAATTCTTATGTCTATTCGAGTAATACTCTAAGAAAGATGTCAGGAATAAAAAGTAAGAAAAGGCCCGATTCCGGGATCGAACCGGAGACCTGTCACATTTGAGAATTTAATTCCCGGGGGAACCCGAAGCGACAATCATACCACTAGACCAACCGGGCCATGATTGTAAAATGATTTTTTTATACTTTATTACAAATTGCCTCTACGCCTGGGGAAATCGACCCGATACTAAGTATACCTCATTATTTATCTATTTTGAATTGGTATTTATGCCTAATTCGGTTGTGTAAATATTTTTAGCGGGTTAATTCAGCCTTAAAAGATTGAATAGGTCATTACCTAGCCAAAAACCTCTAAAACCCTTAGCACATACTTATTCATTTACAGGTTTCCTGGTAAGTAAGCATTGCTATCTTCCTAAGCCTATTTCCTGGCATTCGCGCTCTAGGGCTCCATGTATCCATGATTAATTAATTTATTCCTGGCGTCCGCGTGGTTTTATCTTTCCCTGTCCAACAGGCCCTTGACTAGTAAAAGAATCTATATGTATATGTAATTACAATTCCAATCGGTTAGGCATTGAACACTCCTTGAGCTGGGAGAGACTATGCCCACTCTTGAGAACAGATTATTTATCGATAAACTGCGGGGGAAGAAAGCCATTCTATCCAACCGGCGATGAGATGTCGTTTACGCCCAATTCAGCTGTAACACTAGCAAATCCCGATATAAAATTTGCCCAAGTAGCCGGATACATATCTTAGGTCATAGTTTATACTGCATACCAGATTTTGTACCCAGAACAATAAAATCACTTGAATTAAAAAAAAAAAAAAAAAAAAAGCCGGATACATATCGAGATTTGAGACCCAAGTACCGTAGCGATCCAATAAAGAGACATTGATAGCCCCGGAAGTCCGGCATTGGGACCCCTGATCGTAGTTCCGAATTGTCCATTCGAACCGAATTTGCACAGCCATTCTTGTGATGGTGGTGCCAAGATACGCCAAGGCTATGTAGAAGTGTAGGAACTGCTGGAAGTGGGTGGCTATGGTGAGTAGCGTCAATATTGATAATCTAGTTGTTTAGTCTTAGTTTTGGGATACGGGGCTGGGGCTAAGAATTTACCTTACACTAAGTTTCACATTAAACCCTGAATCCAAGGATTGGCTCCCCATAATGACGAGTGATTTGATATGACGAGATATTATCACAGTAGAAGTAGGTAAATATTCACAATATATTATAGATAATCACAAAATCACAAATACAAACGTCAATCTCAATACTACTCTCTTCCCGAAGAGAAAAGCCAATGGCGCCAAGCTAAGCTCCACAACTATACATGGATAGACCACCCGAAAACCCTAAGAAATAACCCCCGACTCAAAGAAAACAGGACCCTTAAATAACAAGACAAAGAGTGTATGTGGTTGAATGTGTTTGGGTAAAAACTATGCATTGCCAACGTGAAATAGGCAATAGCAAAAGCTATAGTAAGACAGAAATAGAAGTAAACCTCGAACCCATGGAAATGCAACCCCCCATAAAAAACAAACCAGATACCCTCCTTTTATATCTTGACGAAAAGCAAAGGATAACCCACAATCCTTAGGAAAACCAGACTAAGAATGGCATCTATCCATTCTTTAACCTCCTTCTCTTCCTTCCCCTTGCCACTCTGCTCTTCCCCATACCCGTCCCGATGATGTAATTGAATGTGACTCCTGTTAAAGAAGAAGAATAAACAAAAGAAATTACTTGCACAAAAAATAAGATAAGCGAAAAGAAAGGTAAATAGACAAAGCCCTCCGAATTGCGTACTTTCGCTAATCAACGAATTTACACAATCCAAAAGGGTAAAAATTATTAAACAAAAAAACTTAAGTTTACCAAAAAATGTAAAGTGCCCCACGCTAACCCCATCCTATCCGAATCATTTCTATGATTTTTTAGAGGTCCTTAAAACACTTTTATCAAACACCTCTCTAATACATTCTTCCTGCCGGCTGCCGATAGTCTTCCTCATAGTGTAGACTTGGATCTCGCTCATGGCCTCTGTCCGCGAAGGGGGCTGCCGCATTAACTAACCCAATCTGAGAAATGCTATGACTACTCATCGACCGGCCATGTTGTGTGTGCTGGGGCGCAGGCGTTAAATGATGTAGCGGAAAGTTACCTTGGCCGCTGGTATCGTTAAAGTTAAAAGTATCTTGAGTTGGAGTCTGGGAGTACCGACCCTTTCCATCAGGGCCAGCTCCATGGTACATAGGGTCTCCAAGAAGTGAGTTACGGGCACCCAGAGGGGTAAGATCAGCGTCGCGTTGCTTCTCCATCTCCTTGCGTTTCTTGATGTGGGGGTTCTCCTTGCAGGTGACATAAATTGCGTTGACAGCGATACAGATAGCAAGAGCAGCAGTGAGGACGGATTGAATGACGATTAAGGCGACGCCTATAACTAAATCAGCTCATTGTTCAAGAAAGCCAGACCTAATTCGTAATCACATACCAGTAACAGTCTTGGTGTCCGCGGCAATTCCCAACTCCTCAACGAAAACAATAAGACATCCAACAGACAACACACGTACAACAGCGATAATAGTATTCAGGACGTTTCCTGCTTTTGTGTTGTATGGACGGTTCCAAAGCAATAAAATCAAAAGGAACACCTCACACCCTAGTTGACCGGCAGTTTGGACAAGTCCGTGTCCATCACCAAGCGCGATGAATGCACCCTTGGCGAATGCGTAGATGATTAACGGCAAAAATACCCACCAGAAGCTAGTTTTATATTGATCGTAAAACAACCCATAGCGGCGCATGTAAGCCTTGTGTTCGAACAGCTTTTCGTATGAAGGCTTTTCCCCAGATCCATCTAGAGTCATATTATGTATCTGTTCCGCGTCGGCTGCTTTTTTCGCGCGGGCGAGCATAAAGATCTTAACTGCAAAGAAAGCAAGTACACCAGTGAAAATAGCGAGAGTTACTCCAGCAAGCAAATGTGCAGCCCAGGAGTCGCCATTTCTAAACTGATACATGCAGTAAAGGGTCCAGGTTCCGTAGAGAATCAAAACCTATTTATGACTTATCATTAGAGATTTCTAGTAGTAAATAGCCATGAAAGGTTACTTACAAGCCTAACGATGGTAATGGCCAAAAACTCCCAATACCTCTTGCGGAAACCAGTTAAAGCCTTAGGGAAACTTGCAAAGAAGGACCAAACTTCCAAGATAACCTTAAACAGCAGAATGCAAACAGCAATTGAGGCTATCACGATGCAGAAGATTAACAGGACGGTCATAAAGGTGTTTGCCGATGGAATTTGCAATTTCTCGACATAAGCTTGGACCCCATCAACATAGTGCATAACCTTGTCTTGTGCTGTTTCGGTGCTATTGGTAGTTGTAGTGTTGGTAGTAGTTGTGGTAACCTCTGTACCATTGATTTCAACAGAACGGCGGAATATTTCATCAATAGCCCATTCCAGACTACGGCGGGTAGTGCTAGTAGTGCTATTGGTGCTGTTTGATGACTCGGTGCTGCTATCCGCACTATATACTAAAGTTGCATTCAACAAATAGTCGATCGAATTATGGTCCAGGTGACCACCAGTAGTAGCACGGAAGTTATCGATCGATCTTTGCATAGATTCCCAAGGGATGACTCCAGTAGACCAGGCGAAGTTACTTGCAAAAGACCGGTAGACAGGCGGGTAGCTGACAGACATCATCCCGTTCATGGCAATATTCTGGAACCAGAACATGACATCTCCAAAGTTCGGCGACGGACCCGCTCCAGATCCCGCCCCAGCAGCTCCAGCAGCGGAGATACCCGAGAGCACAAAGGCGGCAGCAGCAATACCGGCGGTAACGTATTTTACACTAGGCTGATCTGCTGTTTTCCCATTCTGTACCACTGACTGAAGACACGCAAGTGACGCATTGTCTTCATTAGATATTAACTCTAGCTTCGCCATACCGTCGAGGTCAGGAACCTGGAAAGCGATTGTTGGAATCATAGACGCGTAGCTGTCTGGAATCACCATTTCGTCCTTGGCAGCGAAGGTTCCCTGGGGTACTATATGAATACAGTATCAGTATCATATTCTAGAGACAATAAACATGTTGCTAGTATTGGGAAACATACGAGGACATAACTGGGTAAGGTTCTTTTCGCAGGGGTCAAACTCGTTTCTGTAGACCTCCTTTCCATATGCCGTGACGGTCAACACTGCTGTCACCTTCTGCTGCTTTTGCGAAGAACCAGCAAGATCGAATGTTACTTCATTGGTGGACCGGTCGTACTTGACATTCATTCGGGTGACTGTAATGTCGGAGGTTGCAAGACAGGATGAGAAGCCATTAGTTTCCAGCACATCGCCCGCCTGGACCGGCAGGGAGCCAAATGCTGAGAATAGGAGAGTAGCTGATAATAGTGATGATGCTGATAGAGAACTGAATGATGTTGAGGAGGCAGAACTGCCGGGGAGGAGCTTTCGTAATAACATGGCGGTCGTGTCTATGTGAAGCAAGAAAAAGAAAAAAGGAACAATGAAGAAAGAGGGAAGAATCCACAGAGAGAGGACCAAAATGTTACAACCCCTCGGATAGTATTGTTATTACTGAGTTACTCCTCGTTCCACTTTGCCAATTGAATGAATGGGGGGGGGCTACTGGAATGAAGGGGAGGACAAGACAAAAATGATGGAATGGTCACAAAGACTCAGTTAACTGCAGATAACCTGAGATGAAAGAGAAGGTGTGAAAGAGTGAGAGGGCCAGGGAGGGAAAACACGAGAGTGCGAGAAGTAAAGCGCCTACAAGGGAGCGGCAACGGTAAATAGTACCGATAGAAAGCAGCTAGTCTGAGAGCGAGTGGGGGGGAGAGAAACGATCAAAAGGAAAAAGACACGAAACGCATAAGAGAGAGAGAGAGAGAGGGGAGAGGGGAGAGGGGGGATGAGAGGGGGAGGAGGTTAGACCGTGATGTATGGTCAAGAGAGGGAAAAGGAGTCGAGAGGGAAAAAGAGTCCCAAAGAGTACAAAGTACATACAAACAGGGACGTTGCCCAGGAATTCCAAGTTTGATAGAGGGCAAGCGTCTGGTTGGTTGGTGGCCACCCTCGCTTTCGATGTTTACATGCTGCGGACGCGCGGTAGTCTCCTTCTGGTGGTGCCTGGCCAGGGGCAACCCGAGCAGCTGCACTTTCATTGGTTTTATTGGTTTGTGGTTTGTGCGGTTGTGCCTGACAGGAGCACCGTACCTGCTTGCTTGCTTGCGTGCAGGGCCGGGAATTGCACTTATAACAGCCAGATAGGGGAGGGATTGACATCATTAGGAAAGGAAGGTCGACAGGGCTGTTGCCTCTCAACTGCATCTCGGCAATGGGATTTTACGAGCCCCCCCTAGATAGTGCTCCGCCTCCGCCACAATCTCTTCAGATTGATGGTTTGTTCACGATGACCCCCGTGGTAGTGGTGGCTGCTCAGCAGATCCTGATTTCTAGAATACTCGGGCTGGAGATTGCTACTCTACACTTCGTTTGTGATGAGTACCAACCCAAGGATGTAAGCATTCGTTAGCTTTCTCTCCATCACTCGGCAGGATACACTATGCACAAATCAGACAAATCTCATACACTACCACTTTGGCTCTAACTTATCGCGAAACCCCCCCCCCCGCCCTGAATGAGCGGAATATACGGCGCCTCGGAGTTGCTCCTTGGATAATGAGTAATAAAATGGTGTCCGTGCACAAAGGAAACCATGAAACATTGGAATCTGCACCCAAAACCATTGTCGGTCCCTTTCGTCCCGTATCGACATGTACTTTACCCGCCCACACACCCCCTCTACATGGCGTGGTGGGCATCTTCAAGAGTTAAGACTGAAGACTCAAGACTCAAGACATCTCAACGGCACCACGACAAGATGTTTACCCGCGTGTTTGCGTAGCCGGGACTTTCCCTTTCTCTGCAAAAAACTTTCTTTTTCAGCTGCAACTGGATCTCGAACCTTGCCACTCAGCTCTCGAGAGAACAGATCTCCCTGCAAGCGTATGATCCTGCTTCTTGCAACCAAGGAACCGGGTTTAGCCAGCTGCCCGTTTTCTTGCACTTACTCTGGAAGATGCCTTTGTCTATTTTTAAAACACCTTGGATGCTTTCTAGAGACTAGATGAACTTGGCATTTGGTAATTTTTATTCACACGCACCATATTTATTTGAAGGCCTACGTGATCAATGGAAACCCTAAATAGAAGAAATAAGTGACTAAAAATGCTGCTCCTGACGTATCATCACGCGCGTTTATGGTACTGCTGCGTGTACTTTGTGTAAGACCTCACTCAAGTACATAACTCCCAACTCCTTCATTCAGTACGTGCCCGGGGCGGTTGTTCGTTCCTGAATCTTAAACGTCACGTGAAACACCGTTAACCACGCGTTTCCTAATATAGCCGAAATCTCCCCGGTGCCAAGCTTCAATGTTCCAGGTGTATGTTGATGCCCCCACGGGCACATTCCCTACATCCGTGTAATGAAGGAGAGCGTGTACATCAAATGATACTTGATTTCCATAGCCTAAGTTATTTAGCGATGATCTCGTGGGTTGTCCTCAACTGAGTAAACCCAGCTGACTCATCCCTCATTTCGTACTAGGTATAGAACAGAAACAAGTTATATGTAGTGCTTGAGGTTGCATGAAAATCATACAAGATATATAAACGACAGTGGCATAAATATCAATTGGTGACTACAACTAAAATTTAAAATTTATAAAACATCCAATATACATATATACGTAGTGTAGATAAGACCATACAACTCATAACTTCAAGCGCTATAGAATTGCTCTAAGAAACATGTACTGTCATTTTTAAAAGGGGGGTATATAGCTGTTTTATCATGAGGGTCGTGGGGTTTCGCAGATAAGCTTATATTTGCGTTATACGGCGGAATATCACATATTCCTCCGCATTCTGGCCCTTGAGCCAACTTGTAAAAATAGTGATCTGGATATTAGTGTGTCTCTGCCCATGTTTGCTCATCATTTGTATTTAAGCAGTTGACGGAACGTTACTAAACCCTACTCTAGAAGGCTCTATATTTAAAACATGCCCGTACATGAAAGGCTAGAGGTTTCAAGTCACAACGAATGAATGAATTATAGTACACGAAGCCTTGAGGCCATAGTACCCGTACTCTATCAGAGATGCTTGCAGGGCCTTACCCTAATGGGTGTGGAATACCCGTTTTTAAGTCACAAATCCTACTGAAGTAAATAAAAGCTTTAAAAATGGACAGAAATTATAGCAACTATTCATTCTAAATATTTTCCCACTTAGAAAAAACAAACAGATATAAATGCTATAGGATACGTATTGTCTTGTCCGAAGATCATCCTAAATAATTGGTAATCACTCAATTCTTAAATTGAATTATCATAGCCAAATAGTTGAAGGTGTCAAAAATACTAAAGGGATATGACATCATATATTGAAACCCTCTGTATGTGCCCCCCCCTCCTTATGGGTGCTAGCAGCTCTAGCCCATATATATCGAAATATCTAGGCGTATACTCTTAATGGCAATACATATGTAGAGGCGCTCCCGGGGGTACGACGAATTCTATAGAAAGTAGAAAATGAACTTCAACCAAGCCAAATTTTTAGGTTATCTAAAGGGTTCCCTTGACTTCTATAAACTTTTGGTGCCTGCGCTTGAGATCACTGATTAACTTCTTGTTGGTTTTTGGTTTTTGGTGGAATTCGTCACACCCCTGGCCGCGGCGCGCCTTTATGTGCTTGATTTGTAGGGAAATTTTTGTTTTCTTAAATTTCATTTATCTGGGTTTGTAGTAGTCTTGAAACCTGAGCTTATTACATCTATATCGATTGTGGTTTCTTAATTTATACAGGGCTAAAATTCTGGTATATGTAGGATTCAATTTTGGACTAAGATACTTTATAATTAACCACCATAGATGAAGGTTTTCATAAAGAATCGTAGTTTCTATAAGTTTGTCAAACGTGGAACCTATATGTAGTAATACGAGGTGGGCGCGGCCACGTTACATGGCCCTAGCCGTACGCATATTAAAATAAGCCTTTCATAGGTAATATATGGCTAATTCACATTATTTTTAGATGGCATAATCTCCTGGGCTAATAAAAATTTATTTCGAGTTTCCCAGATCCCTTTGATATAAGTTATCTAGTACAAATAAAAAGGTTTGATAGATGTGATTTCCACAATCACTCAAAGCAAAGGTACGAGAATAAAAAATACTCCCCACTCAAAAGAAAAACTACAGCTTCACAAATCATGTTCTCAATCAATTCGACTCTTGCGTCGCCACCCTACTCGCCAAGCTCCCTCCTCTCCATGCTAACTTCGGATCTTTTTCCTCTACTACATTCCTCTCATTATCTGCCTTTCCATACCCACCGCCACCCGGTGTATTAATGATGATTCTCTCCCCAGGCTTCATTGCAGCAGTATTTTTTCCTCCTAGGTTAATCGTCCTAATTTCTCCACTCGGCAGCTTCCTAACCCACAGATTGAGACCACACTTTGCGTCTTCGCCCCCGGCCATTCCATAAGGATGGTATACTCTCCTTTCTGAGAGAATGGAAACCTGTACAGGAATTCTGAACTCAATGTCACGGATGACACCATCACCGCCGAGATGTGCACCTTTGCCACCGGAACCTTTGCGAATTGAGAACTCACGGAGGAGTACGGGATAGCGGCGCTCGAATACTTCGGCATCAGTGATACGAGTATTGGTCATGTGAGTGTGGACTCCTGATGTGCCATCCCAGCTAGGGCCCTAATTAGAATTTTAGTACGTATCGATAAGCGTAAGGGAGAAGTAAACTTACAGCCCCACTACCACCTGCAATGGTTTCGTAGTATCCGAAGCCTTTGACATGGTCACCTCCATCCTGACTACCACCGTAACCAAAGGTGAGGTTGTTGCAGTCGCCCTGGCTTGCTGCACAAGCCTGAAATGCTTTTAGGACTACATCTGTAATACGTTGGCTCTATTAAAGTTAGTATGGATTGATCCCGATTATAGGGTATTACCACTTACAGTCAAAACATTGCCCCCAACAACTGCTGCACCATCGCTTGGACTCAAGAAACTATTCTTTGGGATTTTGACATGTACTGGCTTTAGACATCCTTGATTTAGAGGGATGTCTTCTGAGATCAAACATCTCAAGCAATAAATAATCGCAGAGTAAGTCACAGCTTCTGGGGCATTCATGTTTCCTAGGTTCACCCCATCAGCTTCATCCCCTCCTTTTCGAATAGAGGAAGCTACTCACCATACATCTCCGGCCCTGTCCCCTCAAAATCGAACTCTGCCTCTCCCTTTTCAGGGTCAATCTCAACCTTAAGACAAATCGGGCTACCATCATCCATATACTCTCTAGCTCTCAACTCCTTCCCCTCGAACCTCTTATACACACTTCTCAGTAAATTCCTCACGCTTTGCTCCGCATTCTTCTGTATAGAAATCATATAAAATTGTACAACATCCTCACCATAATCCTCAATCAGAGAACTGATAAGGTTGATCCCTTTCTGATTTGCTGCGACCTGTGCTTTAAGATCATTGATATTATCAGCTAGACACCTTGTACCACTGCACCCTGGGTGCCCTGCGGGTTCGTGAAGGAGGAGCTCAGTGATCCGTTCTTCGTTGAAATGACCTTGTGAGACTAGTTTTTCAGATTTGATAGCTGCACCTTCTTGATAGAGCTCGCGGGAATGAGGTGGCATGGAGCCTGGGAGAATACCACCGATATCGGCATGGTGGGCACGAGAAGCGACATAGAAGATGATTTCGTCGCCACTGAATGCCGGGGTGATGACCGTGATATCTACCAAATTCATAAAGTCAGCGCAGAAATACCAAAATCACACAAACAAAAGGGTGACTTACCAGGTAAATGTGTCCCTCCAAACTCCGGATGGTTTGAAACCAACACATCCCCCCTTTTTAATTTTCCCTTCCAAATCCCAGCCTGTGTCCTTACACAAGTCGACATACTCCCTAGATGAACGGGTAAATGCGGTGCATTCGCAACCAGCCCTCCCTCGGCATCGAACAGTGCACAGCTGTAATCCAATCTCTCTTTGACATTTGTACTAACACTTGTTTTCTGCAATGCCCTTCCCATCTGCTCCGCGATTGCCATAAAGCGGTGCGCAAAGATACTTAGTAGAATTGGGTCAACATCCTTCGTGTTGGCCTTCTGCCCTGTGCTACTAGCGCTGTCATCGTCACCGATATTGATCACTACATGTGTTTCGATTACTAGCGCTGTAGCTCCAGGGGTCACGACGATTGTTTGTGTTCCATCCGCAAGGATCGCTGGACCTTTCAACTTGGAACCCACACTCAGGTCCTCCAGCTGATAGATAGGTGTTTCCTGGCGCCCGCCTTCGAAATATACGTTCTTTGTGCTATGAATCTTCCCTTCATCAACTGACGTAGGCTCCACTTCTTTTAGCTGCATATCCACTGTTTTCTCCAACCCTCTAAAGCTTTTGCCGATACCACGTACTCGAACGTCATCAACGATAATATCTCTATCCGGTAGTGTGAACCCAAACTCCTGTTCATGCTGTCTTACGAATGCTTTCCCAAACTCTGACTCAGCATCCCCTTCGAACTCACCACTTTCAGGCTTGATGATCATGAGAGCTGACTCGGTTCCTCGGTATCGCATGTTTAAATATTCTTCATGTACAATATCCTCCTCATTGAACCCTTGTTCTTTCAGCACATTTGTTGCCTTCTTCTTTAATTCCTTAAGTCGTTCTAGAAGCCCCGATTTTTCGGACTCGTTGAAGATAGCAGAGGAGGGTTCTTGGACCTCATGCACAACATCTGCGAGTGCCATACCATACGCGGAGAGAACAGAGGAATATTTGTGAATTAGGATCTGTTTGATGCCTAGACTCGCTGCAATGGCAACTGCATGCTGTCCTCCTGCCCCGCCAAAAGTTGCAAGCCGGTGTCTAGCCGTGTCATATCCTTTCGCCTCTGTTAGAGAGCGTATTGGGCGGGTCATTGATTCATTCGCGATTTTGATAAAGCCATATGCAACCTCCTCAGCTGTCATTGGTTTATCTCCTTCTTTGGAACAAATTTCTTTGTTTATATCCTTTGTGAGCTCTTCGAATAGCTTCTTTGATGCCTCTTCATCCAACGCTTCGTTCTCATTCTTCCCGAAAATCGCGGGGAAGAACTCGGGTAGTAGTCGGCCCAGGAAGAGATTTGCATCGGTTACTGTGAGTGGGCCCCCCTTCCTGTAGCATGCAGGGCCTGGATGTGCACCTGCGCTCTCTGGTCCAACCACGAATAGTCCGTTCTTCCAGAATAGTCTTGAACCACCACCTGCAGCAACAGTATTTATATCTAGTTGTGGACTCTGTATTGTGACTCCAGCAGTAGTGGTTTCGAATACATGTTCATATCTTCCCGAACCATACCTCGAAACGTCTGTAGAAGTCCCACCCATGTCAAACCCGATGACTGGAACTTTTGTCTCTGGATCATATGATGTGAGTGCATATCCTACTACGCCTCCTGCAGGGCCCGAGAGGATGGCACGAAGACCGGAGAACGAAGAAACATCGACGAGACCACCATCGGACTGCATAAACTCGCACCTAGCACCCTTTGCACCAGGCTCTTTGGCAACGCTCTCTGAACCAAGACCTCCACTAAAGCCTTTGGAGAACCCTTCAATATACCGGCGAATCTCAGGAGTTAAGTATGCATCTGCAGTCGCGCTTGTAGCCCGAGGGACCAACTTGATCATCGGCATCAACTGCGAAGATAGTGATATATGTGTAAATCCTATTTCCTCTGCGATTTTTCCCACGAGCTTCTCGTGATCGGGGAAGGTGTATGAATGCATGAGGCATACAGCAATGCAACGGAAGCCCTCTTCATAGAGAGCTTGTAGATCATTTCGGATCTCAGACTCCTCAGGACGAGTGAGGATACGGACTGCTTCGCCGGATAGGCCTCGGACTAGGTTCGCATCCGATGAAGGGTCGGTGGTGGCGCGTTCAGGGTGCTCAGCATAGTCTTCGAGGGTTACACGTTCAGAGATTTCGAGGACGCTTTGGTATAGGACTTCGGGCCTACGGATTGCAAGATCAAAGATCTTGGGTCGAGATTGATTCCCTAGGGTGCGGCGTAAGTAAAAAAGCTATTATACAACTGACTTATAGAAAGGTTTATTTACCGATGATGAGACAGTCTTTGAAGCCTTTTGTCGTAATAAGTGCACATTTCTCTCCTTTACGCTCCAGAAGGGCGTTGGTAGCTACTGTTGTACCCATTCTTATGGATTCTAGGTGCGTAGACTCCCGATCAACATTTCTTCCCTTCCAATATCTTATTGTTTAAACCTACCAATCTCAGAAGTATCTAGCGGTTCGCCACGCTTAATAGTCTTCCCAGTAAATTTTTCCATAAGCCGCCTGATACCTTCCAATGGTGCATCATCGTAGTTTGACGGATCGACTGAGAGGAGCTTGATTAGGACATCATCCTCGAGTTTACCAGACCCAGGATTTCCAACACAGTCTGTGAAGGTCCCGCCGCGCTATCGATGGAACTGTTAGATAATTTTTGTGATAAAGAGGAAAAGAGGGACTTGCATCAATTGCGATTCTGATTCCTTTCGACATAATTGAATAGCGGCAAGCTTAAGGGAGGGTTGTATCAAACTTCAGTACCGCTGCAAAAGGATTCCTTTATAGTTTTGAATGGTCGTCTTCCTGTGTTTTCCCGTAGTAGGAAGAAGCAAAGGAGTCTCGTGAGTATTTAAATCTAAATGCAAGCTTAGGACTGAATAGAAACAAATTACATAAACCGAAACCAAAAGAAAATACGGAATATGTCTCCGGATGGTACCGATCACGTAGGGCAAATCGAGATGTAATTGCGATAGGTTGATGAGATGCTGGGTAAGCGGGAGGAGGAGGGAGGGGCTCCTCCAAAAGCAAAACCCCTGCATGACGTTCATAGTGCCAAGAAATATGTCTCACCTTTGGCGGGGCTTATCGATAAGACAGAGCCTCATATACGTTATGCAGCAGTTTTAAATTGGGAAAGAAAAGGCGATAAAAGAGGGGCGAATCGACTCAAGTTCCCGGGTAATTTTTCTATGAAGGAGAGGGAGGAGAGGAATTTTAGCAGAAAACCCTCCCTGGTGTTACTGTATGTCTTCTACAAAACACCTAACCCTGACCTACGGGTATGTTAGTTTAATTTACTCCATATATATATATTACCATCACTTCTACAAGTAACACATCTCCCATCACAAGTGGCCTAAATTATATGTAAAATATACCAGCTATATTCCACTCCTGAAACCGGGTATTAAAGCGGGTGTAACCCAAGGCTCCGGATCGATTCCGACCCACCTTGAGCTATCGATGGAGGTAATTATTCATAGCCAATTACAAGAAATCAGGTACAAGACTAGACAGCATTCCCCCTGTTTTAACGGAAAGCTGTCGTACGACAGATATAGACTATGATTAAGCTAGAAACCTTGTAGGCACTGCTCCTAGAATTATGATTCTACAAGGCTGATTGGGGCCTAGAATACATTGATAGCTAGTTGTTAAAATCCAGAGGAGCTCCTTCGACTGCCAGTACTACGTACCTAGAGAATAGCTAGTACATAGATTCCCGCTGACCTGACGTACCCCCGTATAACCGAAATATTAGTGCATAATCCCCTTAATAGGTAATCTCGTTTATCTCCTATTATCTGTATGGGGGCACTGATAGCTGGGGGTTTGGACATGAAAAGCTAAATCGCTGGTCAAAGTCTTAGGGTTTACCTTGCACAGTATTCTTGGGAGTCTCTGTTGGAATCTCTTTGGTATACTAGCTTTTTTATATTTAAAGGCTATTGTACTAGGAAAAGAATTTGGGGTTAGTAATATGATAGGGGTATAGGCTAGCACTAGTCCTGTAAGCATTTATGGGTAGCTATATACTAATATCTTAGAGAGACTTCATTCATGGGTGTACCCCTCCCGGGGGGTTGATAGCCGCTACACCTATAGAATCGTTTTCCGCCTCGCTACTAACTTACACCTCTGCATGGCCTCTACGAGGAAAGTAGATTTACAAAAATTTAATTCTATTCGTAGGTAGGTAAAGAATAAAAAGTGCCTAATTAAGGCATGCACATAATCATTTTTTGAGAGGGCTGCTATTGCCTATCACTGGCCGAGATCTACATTATAATTTAACTTCTATTACTTATCCATAATAAGTACCATTGCTCTCAGACTAAATTACTAAAGTTCAGAGGAGCTCCTTCAGCCTAGATCCCGCCCTAAGAGTGGTTTAACATCAGCTGTTTTTAGCTTTGGTTACACTATATAGAGCTATCGGTCAACGCCCCTGAGCCTATGTAGTTAATCAGAGGTACGTGTAACATGTGGCTTATCCCTGAAAATTTATATTTGTTTTTGGGGAAGCACATGTACATTATTAAGGTTATCAATTTTAGGAGTTGGTATTAGGGTATTACCGATCAGAAGCTAGTCCTAGCCTTCACTGATAACAAGCTATGAGTACGTAGGAGCTCCTTCGCGCGCTATTATTTCTAAGAATTAAGCCTAATATAGTTATAAGGACCAAATATCAATCACGTCACTAGAGGAAGATACAACTATATAGGTATATCCGATGCTATTCCCAGAACCTCTTTCCCCGCCGATATCCCTTCAATATACCTGCATGTATGTATCTCGCCTAATTAAAGAGAAAGAGAATTAGCAGACTTGACCAAATAACCTATATAAAAGGCAAGCGTGGTTATCTAGTATGAGCTAAATATAAATTCACTCACTCACTGCAGCTCTAAGAACAGAATTTCTGTGACTAGGGTGGTGCTGGTATTGCAAGGTGTTTGCAATTTTGTAGAGTCAAAGAATTTGAATTTCTCACGCTCTGTTCTCTAGAATAGATATACTAAAATCAAGGAGTGATGAGAACTAGAAGACACGCCTGGTAGAGACCATGAACCCTAGCACACGAGTCGACTCGCGATAAAACTCATGAAGTTGAATGTATACTTTCCACGCCTAATCTTATTAATTTATAGAGCTGCTAGAGAGTACTTTGTGTGAAGATTTTTTTTGTAGAGACCCTCAAGTCTATTCTTGAGTGGACTATAGAATTTGAGCAGTAGCATGGTGGTCTTTACGATCATTTAAAACCATTTTAAGTTTTTCTCGAATCTGTGAGCTGAGATGATATAAAATTCCTTGTGTCGATAGCTTTTATCGGCCTCAGTGTTACGCAGAGCAGTGTTACTCTTTCCCGGGCTGGAGCTAGGTCTGGTGAGGTATTTTAAAGTAAATTAGCTCTTGTTGTCCTGAGTCGAGGGGTCTCTTCTATGAGTACATGTAGCCCGTGATGAGGGTCTAAGGGTTTAGTAGAATTTAATTCTATATGGGCGTTAATTAACAGAAAAAATAGGTCTACAAATAGTCATGAGAGTCGAGGTATAAAATAAGATATATAATAAAGCAGGAACTCGAACTAACCGTCACGGTTATACAGCTTTCTATAATGTAAGATTGGGAGTTTCTAGGCTCGAAATTATAGTGCCCTCTATCTCTTGTAGCCCAAGTCTCAGGGTACCTGCACAAGCAACTTTTGGGCTAAACATATAAAGAACAGCAAATACGGTTTTGATAGTTATTGGCTTAAGAGGTGCACCCTAGAGTGTGCTAGTAGTAAAGTAAATGTTGAAACGATAGTCTGGATCTGTAAGTGTGTATGTTCTGGCCCGTTGGGGGGGACGGGCAATCTGTTAGGTGCCCTACCCGTTGGAGGGACACCCATGGGCGGGCCAACAAAGTATAGCCTAATTAATACAGGGACACTCAAAAGAATAAGAATAATAGCTAGAAAATATAAATCTATCTTGAACTATATTTGTGATTTTTTTGGATTTTATTCTATGCTTTATTAAACTTGTAGGAGGCTGGAAGCTTTGTTCTGAGTGTTTTTTTGTAGCCAGGGTTTTTTTTATGTTGTTACCCATACAGGGGACGTAGGTTGGCCCATATAGAGGACGTCCCTCCAACGGGCCAGAACATGTATATCTTATCAGCCTTTCAAATATCTACACAGTTGATCAATTACTTGGTGCCAAGTGGTGACTCAAAATTTCACTACTGATAGATATGAAACCTTGAATCTGTTCCCAGGTCGAAAGCCTAGGGATTGACTGTCACTAGCATGCATTAGCGATATAAACAACTGAGTTTGTCACTCGGGGCTACATGGGACTTACAGTACGTAGGCTCATGATATTTTGTGGCTTTCTCTTAAAAAAAGGAGACGAGCCTAATGCAAATAGTTTATATATTCACTATATGTTTTATGAAAGTACTATGCTGGTGGTGTTATTATTACAAGGAAATAAAAAAAAATTGGGAACGAATACGAGCCTCCTAGCCGGATACAATTGTGCCGAGGCGCGGGCAGCTTATCTTGTCCAATACGTTACAGCCTTCTGACTTATTGGTACTTGATTGGCTGGTGGTTTGCTATTGATGGCCAAAGTATCTGAATGCCCCGTATTTGGGGTAATTGACGCGAACCTCCTCCCCGTGGCACGCGTATGCACCTCCCTGCATATAAGAGGCCCACTGGGCAATAGATCTAGCTCCGAGTTCTCGGAACTTATTGGCGCGCCTTCTAGTTGGCCTGTGCAGGAGCGGGCTTTGTACACTCACTGCCTTGTTATCGTTTTTACTCCTTCGCTGTAACTGACTCCTAACCTTCAACCTTCAACACCCTGTCGTTCAACAAACCATCAAACTCTGCTCCACAACCGAACCTTTGGCGGTAGCAGAGCCCTCTGCACAAATGGAAACGCCATTCTTGGTTCAAAGTAGGCCTACGAGCGTCTGGAGGCATCCTGTGTTTCTCAAGCACGCAGCTGGGAGCTTAGCCTTTGAAGTGTGAGTTAAGATCTTTTACGAGCTTTAGGGCTTGAGGAGCGTGGGGCTGACAACTTTCCTAGAAACTCTGAGAGCCACACACGAATAACGATTCTGGCTGTTGCCTCATTGGCTATCATCTTAATATTGTTTACCCAACGGCTGATTACGGGAGTACCATTCTTTACGACGGGGAATAAGAACTTCACAGTATACAATAAGAGCGAATTTTTAGAGCTCTATGGGGGGGATGCAGTACCATCAAGAGCACCAATTGAGCCACTTGAAGGTATGTTATTATCTCTAACACCCAGAATCAATGGAGGCTAAGGTAGACCATAGGCTCTCGTCGTAAGTGGGCATGGGCACAGCTGCTTTGTTTAATATCTCTTGTAGCCGTAGATACGGTTTTGTTGTTTATAAGAACCTCCCACAAACAAGATTCAGTTGAGGAAGGTCAGTCTTTTCGAGAATTTCTCTAAATGGAATCTATAATAACATCTATCTATAGCCATTGAGTTGGGTTATTGGCTTCTTCTATTGATGCTTTTTGCCTTCCGGTTTTTCCCCACACCATATAGACCATCTTTATTTCTCTTAGTGGAAATTTTCTGTATAGTGCCGCCTCTACTTCTCATAGAGCGAGATCTATGGCCAAATTTATTATTCAATGCGTCTCCAGAAAAATCCCGTGATGCTCGCTACGGCTGGGGAATCTATGCACGACTTGGCCTTGCTGTATCAGTAGAGCTTGGTGCCCTACTAACCCCCAGGCTCTGGTACCCAGTGGACCCATACTCTGATAATCTTCCATCGCCAGAACAAACCGCATCTTTGATGAGTTACATAGGGTCATATTCCTGGATTGGGGGTCTTGTAGAAGTTGGATTCAAGAGGGATATTGAACCGGAAGATCTGCCAGAACTTGCGGACTATGATCGCGCACGGCTGTGGAGTAAGAAGGTGGAGAATAATAAGATGTCAACTACATTCAAAACCTTTTTCACTTGTATGCGTTGGGATGTACTGTATATGACTGTCTGTAGTTTTCTTGTTGGCTTGATGCAGTTTATTTGGCCTATCTCTATGAGGGAACTACTTGTATACATTGAGGGATCGAAGGAGCCAGTTATTACACCATGGGTGTTTGTATTCGGACTGTTTATTGGCCCTCTCCTCACTAATCTAGTCTGGGAAGCATATATCTACAATGCTACAAGGCACGTATCTTTTCTCGTTGAGAATTTTTATTGAAGCTAACAGGTGCTCTGTAGACTGGTTATACGGGTCAAGGCAGCATTTACACAAAGCTTGCTCCAAAAGACTTTGAAAATTAGGTTCACACATGACTCCCGCAAAGACGAAGAAGATCCTAAGGATACCAAGGCTGGGAAGGGCAACAAGGAGAATATACCACCTAACCAATCAAAGGTCGGCATGATTAACAATCTTATGTCGACTGACTTGGACACACTCACAAATGCTCGGGAGTTTTTTTTACTTGTTGGCTCAGTGCCGGTTGAGATTATGTTTGCGGTGGTCTTCTTGTATGACCTGCTTGGTTGGGCCAGTTTGGTCGGCATTGGGATGATGGTGGGTTATCTAGACATAGTTACTGGAGGGATGCTCTGCTAATATTAGATAGGTCACTACTATGGTTATTCCAGTTGTAATCGCCAAAGCACTTGCAAAAGTCCAACGAAGACTCAGAAAAGCAACCGATGAAAGAATTAATTTGATATCTGAAACTCTTACAGCGGTTCGCATTATTAAATTCTTTGGACTAGAAGAGGCTTTTCTAGGAAAGATTCGTGAGAAGCGTGAAAACGAATTACGACTAAGTCTTATTAATGCGGTCTGTGGCCTCGGACTGCGTATGGTCTCTGTTCTACTCCCAATAATCAATATTATCGTCACCTTCGGGATTTTCACTAAAGTCATGAATAAACCATTAACCGCAAGTATTGCGTTCACATCATTGAGCTTGTTTGATATTCTGCGTAGCCAGTTTAGCTGGATGGCTTTCATTACCCAACAAATTGTATACGCCTTCATCTCGTTTGACCGTATCGACAAATTCTTAAATGGAGAGGAAGAACTTGAGGATAAATCTCAAGGGTCAGAAGGCTTATTACATGTATCTAACAAACCACCAGGATACAAGAACGCCACACTATCTTGGAGCAAGCCTGGTTCTGACGAGGATAATAATTTCCGCCTTTCAGACATCAACGTGGAGTGTGTTTACGGCGGCCTCACAGTAGTTGCCGGCCCTGTAGGCTCAGGAAAATCTTCATTTATACTCGGATTACTGGGTGAAATGAGGCTACTAGAGGGTGATATTTATCTTCCACGTAACCACGGAATCTCTTATGTCGCCCAGTCTACCTGGCTTCAAAACGCGTCTATTAAAGACAACATTCTTTTTGGTAGTCCATATGAAGAGAATAGGTACCAGACTACTATTGAGGCATGTGGACTCTTGACGGATTTGAAAAATCTTGAGGCTGGTGATGAAACAGAGATTGGTGAGAGAGGAACTACATTGTCCGGGGGGCAAAAGGCTAGGATTTCTCTTGCTAGGGCTGTTTATTCGTCTGCGCAGACTGTTTTCTTGGATGATGTGCTTTCTGCTCTTGATGCTGAGACCTGTAAATTGGTTGTTGAGAAATGTATCAAGGGTGATATCCTTGCAGGGAGAACAGTGGTATTGGTTACCCATCAGTAAGTACCCCTTTCTACTATTAGCTTATATTCATGCTAACCTGAATGGATAGCGTTTCCCTTGTCTCTTCCGCTGCTCAGAAAATAATTATCCTCTCAGATGGTAAAATATTGAGCGAGTCCCATAATATATCTAAGAGCACTCTGAACCTACTCGGTGAAGTCGCACAAGACATCGATATGGAGCTCCTTTCACCCCAAGAAGTAGATCCAGATATTATTGATCTCCCAAAACCAGCTGGGGGACTCGAAGCCAAAACCATTGATGGCAAAGGATCTGGTAAGCTTATTAAGGAAGAAGGACGCGCAAAGGGACGAGTGCCCAAAGCAATGGTCTGGAAATATGCTAGGAATTTCGGTGGGCCGTTAGTTATTATCTGTATTATGTGCCTTAGCATGGCGAACCAACTTCTAGGCCTAGCAAATTCATATTTTGTCGGACTATGGTCCGATCAATATACTAAGCATCCTGATGATGTCGATGTCACTCTTTGGCTGGTGAGTTTTACTAATATAACACTACTTCTTAAAGATACTGATAGGTTAATTAGGGATTATATGCTGGTGTTCTTATGGGAACTGTGCTGTTTGAGTCATTCACCTATGGGACTTGGTTCTTCTTCCAGTGGGTGGCTTCAAGGCGTATCCATGAGAAGGTTGTAAAATCGGTCTTGTATTCACCCATCAGGTTCTTTGATACAACACCACTTGGTCGAATCATTAACAGGATGTCTAACGATATCAAATCAGTCGACACAAGTCTCGGTCGTTATATCCAGCAGGTCTTCCACCAGGCCCTAGAGTGTGCCTTCCGTCTCGTCGTCATGTCAGGTCTTATACCAGCTTTCTTCATCCCAACTATTATTGTTTCGGTCGTCGGGATTGTCTGTGGTAGCCTTTATGTACGTGCCCAGCTGGGTGTCAAGCGAATTGTATCAATTCGCGAATCACCTCTATTCTCACACTTCGGGGACACTATCTCCGGCATCGTTACCATCCGCAGCTTCGGAGTACAGCAACGTTTCCTCGATGAGAGTCTAAAACGTGTAGACGATTACTCTCAGCCGTGTGTATCACATTACTCCCTAAACCGTTGGATTGGCATTCGAATTAGTTGGTGTACTGCGGCGATTGGGTTGGCGGCTGGTGTTATTGCTCTTAAAACCGAAGGTTATTCTGCTGGTCTCATCGGTTTTAGTTTATCAAATATCCTTGCATACTCTAACTCTATCTTGTTTTGTGTTAAATACTTCACAAATCTCGAGGTAGAGCTGAACGGCTTTGAGAGATTGAATGAATACATCGAACTAGAACAAGAACCCGCAAAGAGCACGGAAAAGGAACCACCTGCAGCTTGGCCAACAGTAGGGTCTTGTGTGGTTAAAGACCTGAGTGTTAGGTACTCTAAGGATGGTCCAGAGGTCCTTAACAAAGTCAGCTTTGACGTCAAGCCCCGTGAGCGTGTTGGGATTGTCGGAAGAACTGGAGCAGGCAAATCATCACTCGCTCTCTCCCTCCTCCGCTTCACAGAGGTTTCAAACGGTAACATCAGTATCGGCGGGATTGACATCCAAAACGTCAATCTTGAAGACCTTCGCCGCCGTGTTACTATCATCCCCCAAGACCCAGTACTTCTCTCGGGCACAATCCGTACGAATTTAGACCCGTTTGGTGAATTGGATGATTCGGAGCTTCAGGCTGCACTGGAAGGGAGTGGGTTGGCGGGTGATAATGTGGAGATTGATAGCGCTCTTACATCTACTGAAGGCACTCGTGCCACAACTCCAACTGGAGATGGAAACACGACTCCGGTAAGGTTGAAGACAAAGAAGATCACCCTTAATACGCCGGTTACGGCGGGAGGTGATAATTTGAGTCAAGGTCAACGGCAATTACTAGCATTTGCAAGGGCACTGGTTAGGAGGAGTAAGTTAGTGCTATTGGATGAGGCCACAAGCTCTACGGATCTTTCTACAGATGAGAGGATACAGCAAACACTACGTACGAGTTTCCCAGATTCGTCACTCATTGTGATTGCACATCGATTACGAACGGTTATGAATATGGACCGTATTGTGGTGCTAGATAATCTTGGGAAAGGTGGTGAGGTGGTTGAGTAAGTGTCCCCTACTTTCACTTTTCTAGTCTTTCTTTTTCTTTCAACTAATTTATAATAATAGATTTGATACACCACTAAATTTACTTAATAAAGAAGATGGCGTATTGAGGAGTCTAGCAGAGAAGAGTGGTGAGTTTGAAGAGCTGTTGGATATTGCGAACAGCAGTATCTCATAGTGGGCTGTGGAGTTATAAACATTGAAGTTATGGGGATGATTATATGTAAAACGAAAAATGAATTGATGATTCACTAGTATGACTCTATGATGGAAGCAATTATGATATTGTAAGGTTTAATACTGTGGCTCTAGAAGACTGGTTCGAATGTATAGAGTAAATCCTCCTACCGTCCATACTAGGGACAAAGAAATGCAACCTACATGTGGATAGAAGGCTCTAACCCTTGTATCTTGTATTCAACGGCGAGGATTTGGTTTCCTCTCCATTGCCGTATATGTGTTTTCTCTTGTGCCCCTGGGTTGTGCTATCCTGGCAGGCTTCTGATATCACATGTGTCTTATGATGCTGTTCTTATGTTTACCATGTCTTCATAGTCAGGCACTGCTATGTCAATGATCAAGCCATAGATCCAAAATGAAAGAAATAACCCTGCTTTATTCATAGAGCTTCATTTCCGGTTAAAAGACGATTAAAAGCGGCGTAGGAACATCTGAGTATATCTGAGATTTTCCGTTCCTGGAACTCATTTGCCCATAAATCATGCATGCGGCTCTTCCACGCATCTACTCTGCTCCTCCATCATCAACCCCCTGCATCTCCGCCAACCCTAGGCCCACTCGCGATTAATACTTATCGCTATCCCTTTCCGGCGCTGCTCATCATAACAAACACCAACATTCGTTCCCCTACCATCACAAAGAAACTACACTCACTAAATCCCAGCTCAGAATGTCCTCTACTTCAGGCACCCCCGAATCCCAACTCGCGACTCTCAAAGCTAAAGCCCTCAAGGCCTACTCTCAAAAAGACTACGCGACATCTACAGAGCTTTATGCTAGTGCTTGCGAGCTTCAGTCGAGCTTGTACGGCGAAAACAACCCGAAGAACGCGCACTTGCTTTATCTCTATGGTCGGTCTCTGTTTGAGGTTGCAGTGAGGAAGAGTGATGTGTTAGGAGGCGTCAAAGACGATAAAGAGGAGAATAAAGAGAAGAAGGGGAAGGGGAAGGGGAAGGGGAAAGAGGGTGCTAAAGATAAACTTGAACTATCAGCAAGTGCATCTGAAGTTGCGGTTGGGCAGAAGGCACCTGAGAAAGGCGTAAAGGGAGGGTTTTTCCAGTTTACAGGGGATGAGAATTGGGATGATACAGACGAAGAGGATGAAGATGAGGATGATGAGGAAGATAAAGCTCAGGATGATGATGATGATGACTTTACTCTTGCGTGGGAGATTCTGGATTATGCTCGTGTTCTCTTTGTTAAGCAGCTCTTCACCGAGACCGAGACCACCGACGCCAACCCCCCGACTACAACAGACTCCACTAGACCCATAGCTACAATCCCTAACGAGGATACTGCCGACACTGTCTCTGTCTCCAAGTCCTCTGACGACGGAGTTCGTGCTCTCCGCACTGCACTGGCAGACACCTTCGACCTCCTAGGTGAAGTCTCTCTCGAATCCGAATCCTTCGCACAGGCAGCTAAAGACCTTCGCTCTTCCCTTGATCTCAAACTTAATCTCTACCCACAGGAGTCTACCCTTATCTCAGAAGCGCACTTCAAACTCTCACTCGCGCTTGAATTCACTGCTGCTGGTGAGGATGTGTCAGATAGTGATAGAGCAAAAGGCAGGGAAGATGCAGCAATTGAAATGGAGAAAGCTATCGCCTCCTGCCGTGCTAGGATCGCCAAAGAAGAAGCAGAGAGTGTTGCAGGTGGGGATGACAAGGGTAAAGGCAAGGAAGTGGTCACGAAGAGCCTCCAAGATGCAAAGGAAATGGTCGAAGAACTTGAAATACGTCTTGCAGATCTTCGTACTACAGACCCTTCCCCAGCTGAAGACGCGGCAAACAAACTCCAAGGTATTCTTGGACAAGTACTAGGGGAAGACCAAGCAGCTGCAAGGCGTAGAATTGAGGAGGCCATGAGTGGGGCAAGAGATTTGAGTGGTTTGGTGAGAAAAAAGGCTAAGCAGGAAGTAAAGGAGGAGGTAAGGGAGGTAAGAGAAGAGGCAAAGGAAGAGGCAAAGGAAGAGGCAAAGGAAGAGGCAAAGGAAGAGGCAAAGGAAGAGGCAGAGGAAGAGGCAAAGGAAGAGGCAGAGGAAGAGGCAAAGGGAGAGGCAAAGGAGAGTGCTGTGCCAGTAATAGAGAGGGTTCTAATTGCTGGGCGAAGTAACGGGGGGAAGAGAAAGTTGGATGATTTAGTTGAAGAGGAAGAAGGTGAAAAGAGCGAAGTAGAGAGTAAGAAAACGAAGGTTGAGGAGGTGGAAGTTGATGAGAAATAAGCTGCTATTACTGATAAAATAAGGCTTTAATACTAGGTTCTGTGTAATTTTCCTTCTTTCATTGCAGGACTAGGGTTGACGGGTATGGATTTTTTCTTTATTTAAGAGTGTAGTTTTACCTATATCAGATATCAGGAAGTGAATGTGGGCATGGAAACAAAAATGTATTTTATTACTGTAAGAAATGTGGGGGTAAATGGATGGGAACTGCAATCGAATATCAGCTTAGAGAGCATAGGAATTTTTCCAAAAAAGATAAGTTATATTCACTTATATCTAGGGACTGTTCTTTTATCCTTTTGTATACAGTCCTCCTAGGGAACACTTGCACCCAATAAAACACAGGTAATGCCTATATTTTCGTCAAAACCCTTCCTTAGCACAAGATTATATAAAATTTGCACCTTTACCCACAAACTACATGTAAGTGTATCTTTTCCTTCTACAGGTTCTGTAGGTTAGTTATCGTGGTCCCTGTATCCACCACCCCAAAACTTGACAGAGTGACAATTCATGACGTACAGCCCACAACCTGTAAATTGCTCTCTCTTGGTGTAGTACTTTGTGAATACATAGATGAAATGATAGAATTAAACTCTCCTCTTTCTCTTGCATACCCACAAAGGTAATTTACCGGGCCCAGACTTATGTGTAGGTAGAGGTGAGAGACAGCAACTACAGACAACGACTCCATGTACACATTGCTACTCTGCTACTCTGCTACTCAACTCATTTCCCCTCAACAATCTAGCACAACCTCCGAGAATTACCGCCCCTCTACCTATCTGAGCGTTTGGCTGGTTTCCATACGGCACGATACAGAACGACTTTCTACACACCATGCACACCATGCACACCATGGTCGGCCCACACCCCACCCTCGCTCTCACTCCTCTCTTCTCCACCTCTTCCAAAGAGATTACCATGAAGTCCCCGTTCCCATCCCCTACACCCACAATTTCTCCTACTCAGACGTTTACAATAACCCTCTCAAACGGCACCTCTCTCGTCTTCACTCTCACCCTCCCTTTCTACTTCAGCCCACACCCTCCCCGCTGCCACGCAGAGGATCTACACTTTGAGGACGACTATGATGAGACCGCAGATGAATACCTTAGTAATAACGAGTCCTGTGTGCCAGACCCAGAGTACGACCGACTTTACAGGTATATGTCTACCAGGATTATAAGGGTCCCTGTGAGCAGAAATATCTTGAAAAAGCAGTTTGTAGTTGCTGTAGAGAGTGAATTCTCGCTACCGATTCTGATGGAGGAGGTACAAATTATGAAGGGTAGCTTTGATGTGGCGGGGGGTGTTTGTGATGGGGGTAATGGCTATGAAAAAGAATATCAATACCAGAAAACATACCAGGAGCAACAGAAGAAGCATGAGCACCAGAAACAGGGGCACGAAAATGGGCTAAGAGAGAAGAAAAAATACTCACAGGAAGAAAAGTGGAGGTATTACGAACAGACTCGGAATAATCAGCACCAGCATCATCAGTATCAGGTTCATCCTAACCCAAGGGGCCCATATCGTAATACTACGCATATATCAACCCCCTATAGCCCTACACTAAAAAAATAAGTTATATGAACATACACATGAACGACGTTAAGGGATCTATAATATTTATATATATCTAACAACTGAAATTCGCTTGGTCCAGCAACTCTTTATTTTTTCCAAAAACATATTTTCCAGGCATAGACTTTCAGATTCCTTGTAATTTTGGACGACAATGATAACTATGTCAGTTCTCTTCTAGATCTCGGAAATTATTACGATCAGGTGTTAGAATATCACTCGAGGTACTACGGTGTTAAAGTTACTTGTTTATCTAATATTACTTGTCTTAAAATAAATGAACCATAAAACACTCCTAGCTACTGTTTGAGTATGGTTGACAGCGTTCGACTCCATAGGCATGTAGGGTATAAGAGGTCGGGCTTGCCCCCCTCCTCTAGGCGTACTATCGAACTATCATTCTATTTCTCACACCCGTATTTTCACAGCTACATGTATCCTTTACCTAGTATAAAGTTAGTTAGGGTTATAAGAATATAGCTAGCTAGCTATTCTTGTAGGGTAATTTTGTTATATTAGCTCTAGTTATAGAGTACCTATGTCAAGTTAGTACTAAACAGAAAACTAACCAGTGAAAGGAATTGTGGTGTCGTGTGTAGACTGGTTTTAGAGGTGACCGCCCTAAAATGATTTTTGTAAATAGTAGGTTTAGAGGAAGCCATAGAGGAGGTTTCCGCTCTTGGATTTTTTTTTTCCCCATCGTTATTAAATTAACAGCAGAAACTATCCTAATAGCGAAGTTGTATTGGTTGATATTATGCCGGGGCTTTGCCCAGCAATAGCGTAACCTACATGTAGATAAACCCCCTGTTTACTAGATGTACATAGTTATAAAGCGACCTCTCCTATGTATATGATTAATGGGCTATTAAGGTATTATGATCAAGAGCTATTGCTGCGTGTAGAATGAATTGAATAAACAAAGTGATTGTGTTTGATAATGACATTAAAATAGATATAACTACATAAATTAACACATAAACCTTCCTGGTACAGTAGTCTCTTTCTATAAGGATACTTTTGGGATAAGAACCCAGTATTCTTACAGGGAGAATATAAGAATTTAGTTATTCATCCATATTTTATAAGAAAAGTATAGAGTACTATAAAATACTGAGAAGAGCTACAGGCGAGATATGAGCTAGAAGGGGAGAAACAACATGATAAAGGTAGTAAAATCCGGAAGAAATGGAAGATGAGGGGCTCGCGCAAGGTGGAGTTGGAAACCGTCACTCCTTAGCTTTCCTTTCCTCTTTCCGCTTTCTCCTCCGGGATGCCCCTTCCTTCGTCCAAACTCCTAAAAATAAATCCTCTAGTTCATCTTCATCATTTATATCTACTTCAATCTCGCCATTACCCCATCCCTCTTCCATATTCTTTACCTCACCAGGACCATCCCAATGGCTTATTTTAACAACTTTCTCCCTCTCCAGTATATATTTCCCGATTTTATAGCGTTGGTCCACTTCCTCAGCATTAATATATTTCCACCCTAGAACAGTATGGCACAGCGAGCACGAGATATCGGAGACCGTATGCATACCGGTGACCAGAGGGCGAGAGATAGGTTTCGACAAGGTGATACGTGGGGTAGAGAGCTCTGAGAGTAGGTAGGCTCGGCCATGACGGCCCATAAACCCTGTATAGAATGTCAGATTATATGAAAGCAGGAATAGGATGAGTGACAGGTATTGATTTGCAAAGAAGGGCAGGAATAAGCTTACCTTTCGAGATTATACTCTCAGTGAAGCACAGGTCACTCTGGCACTTCTGACACCTGAGATACTGCGTGTGACCAGCCAACGACCCCTCCTCAGCTACATCACTTTCCTCAGCCGCCTTACCCTTCCTACTCTTCCTTTTCTTAGCTGGCGCCTTCAACTTCTCCACGGTAGCATCGGGTCTAGCACGCCGGAGGAAGGGGATAGGCGGTAATAAGTATAGAGGGAACTGTACCCCCGAGCCAGGTGAAGAAGATCCGACGCATGGCGAAGTCATTTTAGAACCAGTGAGGTAAACAGTTACCAGTTGTAGCTGATGGCTCAAGAGATACTCAAGAAGTATGGAGGGGTGTGCGGAGGAGAAAAAGAAGGATATTAGAGGGCATGGTCAATGTAGCTGTGAACACCATCATGCGGACCCACGCATATGGCTGCCCTTGTTACACGAGTGTGGTTGAACCTGGGGAATGTCGGGGCTGACAACTTTCCCCCGCACTGGTTATCAGTGCCTTATCGCTATTGGCATGGGCTGGTTGGAAACAGCATGCTAGGAATTGCTTTTCACCGGGACTAGGACCCTTTATTTTGTTTCAGAGCTGGCAGAGTACTGATACCAAGGAAGAAGCACCAGACGGAAAGCAAACAAAGCCTTCTAGAAAAGTCGATAGTATCCGTGCGGATATATTGTATTACCACTTTATTAATCCCTCCAAGGGTCCATCATACAGAGTACAGCGCCATAATACAAAGTCCCAGGAATTCAAAAAAGGAAAGAAAGGAGAAGAAAGAAAGAGGAAAACCCCAGTACCCTATACAGTACCACAGCTCAGTTTATTCAGCACCTTCTTCACCACCCCGTCCTTCTGTCCCCCATAACCCTGTCCCCCGTCATTCTGTTTCCCGTCATCAACATTATCATGAACCTCTAGGCCAGAATACATTTCCTCCTGTGCCCTCTCTGCCCGTTGCTGTTTTTCATGTTTGTGATGGTGACCTGGAATATGTGGTCGGCGATGATGTGACTTTGCTGATATGACATTCGTGTCGAGCTCCTCATGAGGCGCGGTCTGCGCATCTCCGTGGGGGAGCGTCGTGTTCCGTTCTCTGAATTGAGGAAGTCAGTTGTGAATCTCACCCATTCCAACTTCATGTTCCCCCGAACGGGTAGAACGGATGCAGGGAAGCAACAGGGGACGTACGTGGAGAGAGGTTCGGGGAACCCCGTTTCTCTGGTCCCGTGACTGGTAATATTTATGTTGTTTGGGGCTTGCGAGTTGATAGACATTTCTCCTCCTTGTAACAGTGGTAGTAGTTTGCGTTATTTCTGTGTAAAAAAAGTGGTAAATCACTTTCAGGGTATAATGATCGTTCGAGAACAGTTAAATCCCTATAAGAGCCTGCGAGGGCAAACCTGTCCCTATATATCTACACATGTCTATGACATCACATACTAGCAGATCCACTATACACCAACACTCTCACCTTAAAAGACCTCTAGCCGGCATATGCATTATTTAGCTAGGCTTAGAAGTTCACACGTCCAAGTACAGCTCTTCTACACCTTATAATATGGAGCCTCTGTATAAGGGATTCCTTACTATGGCGACCGGCCTTTCTCTACCATTTGATTCTTCATTAAAATTCACTAAATTGACTTGCTACAACGAACAGAATTGGCAATAACGTACACCAGCACAGGTTCGTTGGACAATCATTTCCTAAGACAAATATGACCAAGAGCGAGCGGCATCTTTCATACTACGTCCAATTGACGTCATAAGTCCACACCAGTATTGTATCATGGAGTTTATGTCGCCAAGAAAGTGACTGAATAATGGACGTTTTTATACATGGACTGGGTCTGAACTCTGCACTTCATGTAGGTTTCTTGGTACTTTATTCAAACCTAGCTGCGATATAAGTGCTATTCATTTAGTAGCCAAATGCAGGGCTGTAGGCACCCATCAACTTTATATATATTGTACATACCTCGGCTTTCCAAACTATAATGAACTAGCCCTCAAAAGTTGACATTGACCCTCGGGTCATCACTGGTAGATTGGTGTGTGTTGGGTAAAGAGGGACCGGCAATCGTTAAATACATCGACCCTGAAGTATGTGGTAGGTAAAAGGCTAATCATCTATCAATATAAGCTCTAGCTATCACTATATTGGTTATTTGTTTAGCTGACACTCAAAGGCTCAAGCTGGCTATTGTAGTTGAAGCGTATTAGGCCGTGATATACTAACATGAGCTCCCAAGCAAGCAAAGCACTCAAACGATCGGAGATGGCAGTTTGGGCCAGAGTAATGATGGGCGGAATGTGGCGGGGTATGAACTGTCATAGTGGAGTAGAGGGCCCTCTACTCTATTCATTCCTCTGGCCTTGTCAACCTTCCGTGTTGTGTGCGATTTCTTTGTGCGACAGATGCGCAAGCGAGTGACGTCAGGGATGTCTTGGATTCCAGAAGGATGAATGGGAGCCACGCAATAGTGCCGGATATCACGAAAAATGTCAATGCATATGTAGCTTTCTTGCAGATCCCTATGTTTCCGGTGGGTTTTTTCTTACCATTTCTTATACGATGTGACTAGATTAGTCAGGGCCTCAACGGCCAAAGTCGAAACAAACCCGCGGGTGCCCTCAGAGTACCTCTTGTCCCATCAGCCGAGTCAAAGGGTCTGTCCTGCATCGTGCAACCCGTAGCACAAAACCAACCGAGGAGCCGGCCAACCAACAATGCAGTATCCCTCCCCACCTGTAGTTTGGCTTCTTCCATCTCCCAGCATTCCGGGTCCACGTGCACACCCCGGTTTGGGAAGCTCGTGGCGGGTTGGGCGGCAAAGATACAGTTAACGGTTGCCTATCGCCTGCGCTGGTTGGCTGGAGTTGTTTGGATGGTTGTGTCTTGTCTGGTGTCCCAGCCGTTGAATTTATTTATTTTTCCTTCGTTTCTCTTCTTTGTTTATTCCACAGCCTGGGGAAGAGAAATTAATGGTTGGGAGGGTGTAATTTCTGGAGGCACGAATTGTTTGAATAGATTGCATATGCAGCACATTAGTTCAGGCGACCTGTTACAGAATCTGTAGATAGTTCTCGTTCAGTCCAGCAGCAATCTCCGCATTGGAGTTATCGTTAGTTGTCCAAACGCCACCGATAGACACTAGCGAGGGACCATAAAGTCAAAGCTCACCCTCGCTTCCCGCTTCTTCCTTTTCATTCCTTGCATCACCCAAAGATCTTCTTCCGGCTCCTCACAACCTCTAACTTCCATCAGCCTCGTGCTACTATCTTGTCACTTATCTATCCTTCATCGTCAGAAATTTATCTACAACCACTCTACTACCCGCTAGCTTTTGGCCCTTGTCAGTCAAAAGCGATTTTTGAATACTACCACACACCACAAAAAGCTTTTAAGAAAACAACCCTAGAAAAAAGGATTATGGCGATGATGAGTAGTAAACCCAGTAGTAGTAATAATCATCAAAGCAGGCCTTCTATGGTTCCCGCCATGAGAACTCGCATTGAAGCTAGCTGCTACGCTACAAGCAAGTCGAGCCCTACGGGCATCCAAAGCTTCCATTACTCTTCGACCGGCGCCGACGGTATGTTATCCTCTGCTTTAAGCTTGCTAGGGGCCTGGTCTGCTCATTTTATTTGTTGCTGACATAACCTAGGGGTCCAGTGGCGTTCCTGAGGCATCCTCGGGGTATCCAACAAGTCCTCCTTCTGGCCGGCGCACTGCGCGCGCCAGTAATGGGAAGGGGGCATCGAGAACCATCGCAAAGGAGTGTGAGAGACTGCTTTGTAGGGACATGAAGCGAATTTTCCTTGGTGGAGGGAACAATTCGAAGAGTGTTTCTGATTCGATGGACTCGGTTTTCTATAACGATAAAAATAACAATAAGAACGATAGTCACAGTCTTTACAGTGGAGGGAAGGGCGAGATGCAGTTTATTGAGGTTTGGGACTATATGGGTGGTGCGAGCTTTAGGGGGTTTGTCGCGGAGAAGATTACGAGAGGGAGAGCAGAGAAGACATTGTTTTTGTTCTTTGAGAATGTAGAGGGGACACAGTTAAAGCACGGGTATGTTGGTTTTTTTGTTATTTTCTTTTGTTGAATACTTGCTAATGTTTCTACAGACTCATCGCGCTTATTGAGCTTGCTACAGAGTGTTTTAATTGTGACCGCCTTGTCATTGCTTTGGATCGAAAAACGGACGGGATCCGTATGCTTCCCTCGCATTTTAATTTGATCCTTGCTAACCAGTTTTATACAGATGCTCTTATCCGCGATTTCGGCTGGGTGGGTTTTGAACTCATCACACTCGCACACTGGCTCCCAGCGCCTTCTATCAATATTGACAACGCCTCGAGAAGGAGCGACAGCTTCTCCTCTAATACCTCTGGTCGTAGTGGCAGCTTCTCCAGCATTGATTCATCTTACTCATCGTCCTCAGATGATGATATTACAAGTGAAGAATGGATCTTTGTAGGCATGGAGTTGTAAGTATACTTAGTGTTACAAAAAGTAAAATACGGATTGGGTTTCGGTTCTATTTGAACTATTCTTGTTCGGGGTCTTTTGTGGTTTGATTTTTTCTTTCTTTCGGTTCTGCTTTCATTCATGACTATTTCAAGGTTTTTATGGTGTGGATTATGAGGTTATGATTCATATTTCTTTGGCATCTTTCTATTCTGTGGTTGTCCTAGTTCATACGTATGACATTTTCTGGATCTTTTTTTTTTTTTTTTTTTTTTACATGGCCGCCTGTTCTGGGCTCCCCCCTTACGAGCCCCACCTATCTATTTTCTTTAGTGTGGGGTAGGGATAGAAGGGAGACGGGCCGTTCGGTACATCAAGCTGGGTGAATTGCTTTTGAAGTTTCCCCGGTTTTTTTTACTTCAAGCTACCCTTTTTTTTTCATTACCAAAATACTTCACTATCTTGTGTGGGAATGGAAATACTTCACGTTGATACTATAGTTCTTTGTTAAGTGATCTGTATCTTGATGATGGCAGCGGGTGGGCAATTGCCCCACCTACTGACTTTTCTGTTGGAGTTCTGCAAGTAGATGAATTACAGGCTTATTATCATCACTCCGCACGCGCGGCAAGTACTGATATATTGCTGCAGCTAGGTAGGAGGAAGGGAGACGATACATATTAATGCATAGCTAACGTGCCTCGTGCCTCATGCTTCAGCCGGACACCAGGATCTGAGGCTGCCGGGTGAATGTGTTTAGCAGCTCAATGAGCAGCCTCAAGTTGGCCAACAGAAGATGGGGAATTAGGATACTATATGCATATGCTGTCCCATCCCTCCACGCCGTGGGACAGCAGCTTTACTGCTGTTTTCCATGCTTTGCTCTATGTTGTACCAATAGGGAAAATGTTATTTAGTACTAGATACCACGGGGGGGGTAATCGTACGTTTATGCTAGCTGTAGCTATATGGTTGTATTGAGAATGTCAGGATGCAGGGTGGGATTACGGGTAAGTTGAGGTGCAGCATGAGCTCTGAATTCTGTAGGCAAAACGTTTTTTTTATTTTATTTGGGGGGGGGGGGTATGAGGCTGGAATACTGGTGGCTGAGGTAGAGAGGAAAAAGCTCATGCTAGATCACTCGGGGGAATGAGAGGGTATTTGTGTGAGATAAGTCCCAGGGGGGTGTATGTATATATTGTATGCTCCTTTGTTGCAGGTGTTTGAACTTGTGAAGGCAAAGGTACGGTTTAGAGCTGTACGAGCATCTTGAAGCCTACTATACTTTTGTAGGAAGAGAAAAACCGAGTCTAGAACTTGTTTTAATAAACATGAGAATTATATTTCATTCTACACAAAAGCCTACATAGTATTCCAAGCCTGCTACCTTGTTATGGTAATTGATATCTGACACTTGTCTTCAAACATTGTTTCCCCTTGTTGTCTTGGGACACAAGTGCTAGCACGCATGAGCCGCACACGTCGGCCCGCTGTTTAGGTACAAACCCCACGTTACCTCAAGGATCAACGTTCCCCCAAGCACCATGGACGACGCCGATATTATCTCTGTCAAGCTTTCCGAGCTCTTGCGGCACCCCGAGGTCAGCTCTCTATCCGCTTTAGGAACGTTCTAGACTAATTACTAGACTCTCTCGCCTCTAGGACCTCGATAAAATAGCCTCACTAAAGTCTGAATTCACAAGGAAGAAGACACATGTCGACGCACAGCTCAAGTCTGGTCTGCAGACCCAGGTTGAGGTCACTCAGGTATAGGCTTGGAGCTCTAGAGAGGTATTGGGGAAGAGATGCTGATTGGTGGGCAGGCTGGGATACGGGCGATTGTTGATGGACAGAAGACGCTACATGCGATTAAGGAGGAGATGATGAAGGTGCGTTCATCGCCTTGCTATAGTCGCAGAACGGCTTAGGGGCTTTAGCTAACCAGGATTCTCGGCAGATAGATAAACTATGCGCCGAAGCAGAGGACATGATTCATGAGTTTCCGCTCATTAATAAGGTGTGGATACCATTCGCAGCTTTAAGGGGAGCTTTCGGCTGACTAGGGAAGATTTCAAAAATCCACCGGAACTTTGTCGCAGTGGAAGAAATTAAATCTAGTTTACAAAGCCTTGATAGTAAGCTCAATGAAGTGGGCCGTATGCTTGAAAGTGACTCTGGAGATTGTACGTATATACGGCCCTAACAAGAGAGTATTAACTAACAACTTCGGTCATATAAAAATACAGCATTGGCAAATGAAATGCCAAACTTACTACCAGTACACTTTGCCATTACCCAATTATACGATTTTAAGGCAGATGTGATGCACCAAAGCGAGCGTACAGACAATGATGTGAAGGGGACACTTGAAGGCTACTTCGCACCTCTTGAGGATACCATAGGACTATTTGATGAGAGGGTAGGGATAATTGCGATGAGTCTCATAGAGCTGGTTCGCGCGGGTAATAAGAGTCTGGTAGTTCGACTAGCGAAAATTGTTGATGCAGAGGAAAGATCAGATGAAAAGGTGCTGGCTCTCCAAGAGGCTCAGACTTCGCACCAGGAGATTGCTTCTAGGTATGCTAAACAATTATCCACTGGCCTCTCTACAAAAATCAATCTAATAATTGCCATCCTATTGGCTTTCAGGTTCAAATCAATACAAAAGGGACCCAAAGTGGCAAGAGGATATAAGGAGAAATTCCTAGCATGCATCAGGGCCTCTGTGCAAGCAAAATTCGAACAGGTAAAAGAAGAGTTTGAGGCCGATTCCGAGGGCCTCGAAGAGTCTTTGAACTGGTACTTCGACGACCTCCGCACCGTTAGGAATGAATTCACCAAGCTCGTTCCCCCACGGTGGAAGATCTTCGATACCTACCTCAAAATTTACCACGATATCATGCACGACTTCCTCAAGGAGCAAATTGATAAACCTGATCTCGATGGTCAGAGTCTCTTATCAATCATTCGCTGGAACGGCGAATATAACAAAGGCATGAAAACCCTTGGCGTACGCATCGTGGATTTAAAACCCCACGTTATTGACGGCCGCGAGGCCGACCTCCTCAAAGAATACTCACAACTCATTATCAAGAAGATGGAGGAATGGATGAACAATATTATTGAAGATGATACCAAAGATTTCATCAATCGGACCCATCAACCAAACGAAGAAGACGGTAAATGGCATATGCCATCTGTACCAACTATGTTCACAATGATCAATCAACAACTCAATGTCGCTCTTGACTCCTCCAAAGGGAACGTCGTTTCTGGTGTCGTTGACGAGTGTGTTCGCCTCCTTAAAAATCGACAGGCCAAATGGCAGCAGATCATCGCCGATGAAATCAACAAGCATGTTACAGCCGTCACCAAAGAAGACCTTGAAGACCTTCCTGATGGTATCCTAGAATATATGATGGCTGTTGCAAATGACCAGATTCGATGCGCTGCCTATACCCAGGAAATATCAGACCGTGTTGCACCGTTGCTAAGCAAAAAGTATGAAGAAGAGATCCGACGTTCACTTGAGGACGCAATGAACGGATTTGTAGACCTAGCAACGTACTGTCTAGCCCAGATTATAGAGATTATCTTCAACGATCTGAAACCCCCAGTCAAGAACCTCTTTACTACCATCTGGTATAATGGTAACGATATGGATACTATGGTGACGACAATGCGCTCTTACATTGTTGACCTTTACCCTGGCCTCGATGATGACCTCTTCCCGGCGTTCATGCACCAGCTCTCTGAAAGGACTTGCGTCGCCTACCTCTCAGCTGTCAACAACAAGGGCGTTAAGTTCCGTTCCGTAGAAGCAGCCACTCAGATTCGAGCAGACGTAGGAGTCGGTTACGGGTTTCTTACAGAGTTTATAGACCGTGGTGAAGTTAAGGGCGTGTGGACAGTCTTGGAGCATTTTCTAGCTTTAATCTGTGCAGACAAAATGTCATTGGGAGAAAAGTATGATGCATTTAAGGAGGCGTATTGGGATCTGCCTATGAGCTGGGTGGAGTGTGTGCTTAAGAATAGGGATGATAAGACTAAGGAGTTTATGGAGATTGTTAAAGCAAGGCAGCATTATAGCCCAAGGGGAGCGGATCCGACGATTATGTCTAGGTATGTGCCCAGTATGTGAATAGAGGGTAGGTATTCTTGTTGGTTATAATGATTTTGCTAACTACAATTACCTTTGTAGACTTACCTGAACGCAGCTATACAAAAGCTATTTAATTGGACGGCTGCTGAGGATCTATGTCCATTCTACTTTCTATAGGGGTTCATTGGAAATTTACTTGCGTTCTTTTGTAGCATTTATAGCGTGATTTTTATATCTCGAGTTTTTACCTAAGTTGTAATTCCTAAAGAAATATTATGTGCTTCTAGATATTGGGCTAAGACCGGTATAACCATAAGAATTCCAGTTACTATCCTATTACCGTTTCTAGATTGGGTGTAAAGCATAGGCTAATCTCCATAGTATAAATGCGTGAAATTCACGTTCGGGGTTGTGGAAACATTTCCTATCTTCGTTAATGCTTTTCGTATTATTAGGCTCCAGGCTACAGTGAAATTCCTCGAATCGTTGTTCGTTTCAATTCCCTAAAATTCCTCGCTCTGGCGCCAAAAAGTCCGATCCCCCCGTCGCTTAACCGTACGCTAGTGATGCCGTTGTTTCCTTACCTCCAAATTCCTGAAAGTTCATAGTATCAGCTCCTTTCTCCAGGAGCGAGCAGATTAAACCATATTTATCTCACCTCCCAGCGCAGCCAGATGTAGCGGAGACCATTTTCGACCATCCTGCGCGTTGATATCTGCACCCTTCTCCAACAGCAGCCGAACAGCCGTCTCATGCCCGCGTGAAGCAGCAACGTGCAGCGCTGTCATTCCGCCGAAATCTTTGGAATCAACATGGGCCCCATTATCAAGCAGCAGCTGAACTATCACTCCATCCTCGAGTGAAGCAGCAACATGCAATGCTGTTGTGCCGGCGGGGTCATGAATGTTGACGTCTACACCTCTGTCTATGAGCAGCTTTACCGTGTCAGGGTTGTCCTGTCTTACAGCCCAGTCGAGTACTGGACTACCTTTTATATCCCTAGCCGCGATATCGGCGCCCTTATCGAGTAGTAAGCCGATTACCTTATCGTTGTTCCCCGGACTTGTACATGCTTGATGTAGCGCTGTGCTAGACCTTCTTCTGTCCCGCACAGTGACACTCGCCCCACTCTCTAGCAGGCGTTTAACGAGTGCTGGACGACCCGTAGCAGCTGCCCAGTGTAGTGCTATCCCCTCTTTGAGCACTAGGTTTGGTCCTTGCAACAGCACAAAGTTTACTACCTCGTTGCCACACTTTGCCGGTGATACGTGAATGCAGTGGGCTCGTGAAGTAGTGTCTTTGAGCACAGTGATACCTTCTCCATTTTCCAGTAGCAGTCTAACTAGATCCGGGTTCGTGCCAACAGCAGCAGCACAGTAGAGTGCAGCAGTTGCGTTGGACCTGGCGGTTGAAAGCTTACGGAAATTTGGGGTCAAAAGAGTGGAGAGGCGTCGAGATGTTTGTAGGAGGGAGTTGAGGTCGGCTAGGTCTAGATCCTCTGCGACTCCGAGTATAAGCTCGTTTGCTAGGCTTAGGAGGGACATCATAAAATTGGGCTTTTTTCCTTTTATTTACTGAGTGTCGGGGTGAAGGAGTTGCGGGGATGTAATTCGGTTCAGCTGAAGGCTGGAAGCGATATAACTCTATAGACGCCAAGCCTTTTGGGAACACAAAAGATCACTCGTAACGCAGCCTTGTGCTTAGCCTAGCTGCCACATAAATCGCGCATCTCTCCCTCTCCGCCTCTTTGATACTTACGGTAGATCACAAATTAAAAGCACAAAGGCATAGGCGGATAGGGAGGCGTACTGCTACTGCATCGATTCGTTATATTGTTTCTTTGTTCTCCACCCCGGGTGCCAGCAAATTGGTCTAGTTTTTGGTGGCGAATTCCAAGCTACAATCCATTTGGTCATAGATAAGGGCAACCGCCTTCTTCGGGGGATGTGGAAGAGGGCGGCCAATTAAGGAATGTTGGCTGCGGAGATTATTTCTCTCCCCGACGAGATGTGTCAATTGAGCTAAAAGGGTGATATGTGGTTCCCCGGGATTCGTATATTGATATAATGGGAGTAGTATTTAGGTCCTAGGAGGACAAGAAATTTGTGATACACGGTGTATGTACCTAGCTCTATCAGGTATAAACTGGGCCACTCTGAAGGATTAAAAAGATAACTGGGATTTTGGGAAGGAACAAAGAAAACAACCAATGATAATGATATCATTGATTGCCAAGTACTAAGACAAATGTTACCGTTTGTACCTAGGTTACCACCCACGGAAGATACATAATTTAGTTCCCGTAGATCCCCATGCTTGTCCCACCTATAAATTTTCGGATTAACGTATCTCCGCTTAATATATACCGTATATACTCGTATAATCCACTATCGCCGAAAGATCCGGGGCAGGGTGGTTCCCTACAATTTTTGAGGCTCTATGTTTGAGGCAAAGGTTTAATGATTGTGGGAGCCAGTAAAGTTTCTGCTTAGAGTCCCAAGAATGGTGAGTGTAAAGCTGAACTCACTTCTGCCCCACAGAACTGCACTCGCTTGCAGGTAACCACCCTGCTTCGGATCTTTCGGCGATAGTGGATTATACGAGTATATACGGTATTTTAAAATTATATTAAATGTTTAGGATTATAGGGGAACTCATGGAGCATCTCGCATCACTCATTACACAGCTTGGTCACTTCTATACAAACTGTTTTCGGTCCTCTTCTATCCCGAAAGGGAGTCATATGATTAAAAGTTGCACCTAGCCGAAGCCCCTCCACACTATATAAAGCTTTATCTTATATCATCAGGATCACTCTAGACGCTACAGGGATACTGTAGAATATTATTTGCGATATAGCTAGTATTACACATAATCCTATCAAAAGGAGTTATAAGAAAACTATTTTTATTATTTTGGGAAAGAGGTAATGGTAGGATATTATACCAGCGTTGAGGCCTTATCATGTTAGGATTAAAGCGGAAGAGTATATCAGATATTTAAGACTCTAGATCTATATTAATACAAATATAGATTGGGGAGAGAGTATAGATGAAATACACTAGATCATAGAAAAGTGTGATTATTGCTCCTCGATGTGTTAGTATTCTCATCTGATTCCGCATTATAAAATTCTTTCATCTCTGTATATTATCAGTCGGTGAACCCGGCTATGCATTTATATACTGTCTCAAAAGTGCCAGTATCGGGGTTACGGACAGCAAAGAGAATGGGCGACCATCTATGAATATAATGAGTCACGTATACCATTTTGATTTCCTTCCAGAGTCATGTCAGGCTGCTATCGGTATGAGGTCTAGTGTATTGGCAGCTGAATAATAACTCTCCTTAACATTCAACAAATACTGCTGTAATTTACGTTAACAAGAATATCATCACAAGTGGTTTTAGTTAGCTAGACTCTAGCCTTTTCTCTGGCTCATGTCTCTAACAAAGTCTTCCTCCTGCCACTTTTTCCCTTTCCTTTTCCCTTTCCCTTTTCCTCCCCTTTCCCATTTCCCATCCGTAAAACTAGTACAACTTCTTCTTTCGTTTCCCCGCCTAGTGCTAATGCCAATGACTGATTGCCCAGAACTTTAACATGATACCGCTACTTGCCTTCCCAAGAGCCCTTGCCAATAGTTGATACAATTTTCGTTAATGTTGTGTAAACGTCCTTGGTAGCTACCCTTGGTGTGTAGTACGAGTACCTTAGCCCCTGGGCTCCATGTACTTATGATTAATTCATTAATTCATTCATTCAGTCCTTGGTAACTAGGTACTTCCATCATAGATCGGTTTCGGTAGTTGATACCATGACCACGGATATAAATATATTTAAGTATTTGAAAAAACAGTTGCTTAATTAAGGGCGAGTGTTTCTTCATTAGTATCCTTTGTTTCGCCTTTTCCTCAAAAGAAACATCTCCAAGATCTTCATGTTTACTAAATGGCCTCTCCAATGCTGCCGGTGTGATGAAACTCGTTTTTATAAGGCTTTTACTAGAAATTGACCTACCAAGGCCTAATTTACTGTTCTCATACGAAGGTCCGATATTATTCATTGTTAACCAAACCTTCCTCACGTTAGTAATATATCGAGTGATACATCATGATACTAAAGCCCTATGCTGTATAAAACCCGGAAAACCATAGTACAAACTCACAGCAGTCGACAAGCTCTCTGGGTATAGCCTAATCAGTAACCTAATAAGATTTAGTAACCAGCATAAAAAAAATCTTTATCCTCGACCTTGTAGAATTGACTAATACAAAAGCCCTAGTTAAAAGTGTATATGATGCTTTGCACGTTAGGCCAATAACCAAGAGTCTTCCTATATAAGTCGGGGTTAAATAAGAGTGGTTCTTTGTTAAATTGTATCTCCTCAACTGGAATAACTCTCTAGGGTTGCTTCAAGTGATACGGTTATTTTCTCTGGGATTGGTGGTACTGTAAGAATAGATTTTTGTCTGGGTTAGTGACGGTATCATCTAATTTTTTCATTCTCTCACTATCATTTCCTCCATAAACTATCTCCCCATTAACCGTAACTAGCCCCAGAATTGTAGTATTAAAGAAATTAATCCTTCTTTATTTTTCTATCCCGACGAGCGTTATATCGCTCCCATTGTCAACACTCCCAATCTTCCTTCGCCCATTCTTGCGCTAGTTTTCGAGCAAACCCATCCGTTAGACCATCCGAGATTGTTTCGAGGCTTGGATTCTTTGGTAACCATGATGCTACTTGTCTCTGCTTTCTAAAGTCGGGGTTCTTGGACTGCTGTGGTTACGGGTGAGGTGTTTGTCAAGTTCAGCCTTTTATGTGAAGCCCAGTGTGCAACGACGTCATGACATGGTATAGACGCCAAGATACAAGCCATGTCTTATTGCTGAGCTTAGTTTCTAAAGTAAGCTTAACAAGTTCCCTTAGCTCGTTTGTTCCCGGTAACATGTATCTGCTAGGAATTGTTTGAGACATGAGAGTACAATATCAAAATTTTAATTTTAATTTTTTTATATAAATATCCTGGATTAAAAAGTTGAAAGGAACTCTGGTATACACAAACGAGGCCTAATGATCTTCCGATTTTATTCCCCCAGATGAATATATCATTTCTGTACTGGTCAGAAGAAAGGTCACAACGCCAAAATTGAGAATCAGAAATGAAATCCAGAGCAAATGTTAAGGTTAGCCTTTATTACCCCTCTGCAGTCTTATTTTTTCAAGGCTTTTTCTTCTCCTTCAGGTCGGCCAACAAGTAGTTTGTCTTTTTTTTTTTTTTTTTTTTTAAATGATTTTCCCACGGAATCGCCGGGAAAGTGTCGTCCGTGACCTGCAATATGGAACCGTGTAGAATCGAAAGGATAATTGAATTTCGGACTATCGCTCGACTAATTCGTTTTTTTCGACGGGGAAAGACAACTGATGGCTTTTCGTTCGACCGACCGAGACAAACTGATCGACCGTACGCTCGTTCGTTCGAACTGCAACCAGATAAATGTAACACCCAAAAGCCTTTTTGATCCAAACAAACAACTAGAGAAAGGAGATAGAACAAAAACAAAATGACCAATGAACAGATAAAGCATGATAAATTCCAAGTAGCAATGACCCAAGACGGAGGAAAGAAAATTGAGGGAGAAAAAAATTACTACCAAGAAAACAAAAAAGGATGCTCTCAAACTTTTGCAAATTTATATCGCCCTTTCCTGCCGCCGTAATAAAAGAAAAGAAATTTTGTTGAGACTCAGGTCTTTGGGAAGGTTTAAAGAGAGAGATAGAGAGACATCATCCGGCCTTACGAGTAGATACGATGTTGATCCCCTAATCCGCAAGATCTGCAGTATCCAAGTCATCATGGAGAGGGGGGGAGTCTGTTTTGTCAGCCACGTGTGACGTGGGCTCGGTTTCCATATCATCCACGATAGGAGACATACCCTTGCGATGGTCACGTTCCTCTCCATTGGCAGGGGCAGGACTCCTATCTCTCTCATCATCAATTCTGCGTGCTTCATCGTCCTTTCGGATAATTGGGCTTCTAGAACGATCACGGTCGCCGCCGCGGCGGTCACTACGGCGCGGGGAAGAGTCCCGCCCACGGGATACTGAGCGACGACGTGGGGAACCACCACGGCGACCGCCACCACTACGAGGGGCATCACGTCCACCATCAAAGCGCCAGCTAGCAGATGGGGGGGTACGAGCCCACTATGATAGTAACATTAGAAAAGTTCTGCTTTTAGAGGGTCAAAGTGATCCTATACTTCAATTTTCAAGAGGTCATCACGACCGATGCGACGCCCATGCATCTCAATGTAGGCGTCATCAGCATCACGTCGGCTCTCATATTCAACAAAAGCAAACCTAGCGGGCATTGAAAACTGTCAGCCACGTCGACCAATCGAAAGCCCGGTTTGAAAATATACGGCAAAGTTGAAAGCGAACATATGGGACAATGAGGGGGAGGCAGATACTTACAAGCGAGACGAAGCAGTTCTCGGTGCCGGAATATCACAGCGAACAAGACGACCATACCTGTTGTTTCGGAAAGTTGACACCGTTAGACGAGCGAATTCTCAATTTTGACGCCAACGACGTGGACGATGACGACGGAGTGACGGTAGTAGGAGACGATAACGAAGGAGGAGGGGTATTATGCGTGGTATTCTGCCGCTCGCGAGGGGAAAACCGACGTCGACGACGACAACGAGTTCGATTCGACGAGGAACGAAGGGCACGAGGGATTACATCGCGTACAGGGTTGACAGGAGGAACGATCGAAAGGGATCAAAGTAGTATCATCAATAATAACGATAGGAGAGGGAGATCTAGGGGACGATCACAGACGAAGGTGGGAGGATGTTGAGCGGGTTTTCAATACCTCTCGAATTCGTAGGCAAGGTCCCGGGCACGAGTGCCAGACGAGAAGCCCGTCACGTAGAGCGTGGTGCCGCCGCTGCGAGACATATCTTCCTTTGTTTTATGGAGGGTGTAGAATGGATGAGAATTAAAAGAAGATGAAAATCTTTGATATGAGAAGGTTGTGGGGATGAAAGACGAGGATGAGAAAGGATGTGGGTTTGTCGAGCTGAGGGAAGGTAGAAGAAGGGAAGAAAAGGGAAGGAAGGAAGGCGAGGCGAGCCGGGAGCTGGAAGGCTTTTTGGGAAAGGTGGTGGCTGGTCCAAACTGACAACACAGACAATGCCTTTGTGCCACAAGCCACAGATAGCCAAGACCTCACCTCTTATGGAATATTAACATCAACCACACAGAAAATCTATTGTACAACTCGTCAAACATAAGAAGTATCCCCCTTTACATGCCAGAGTGGCAGAAACTTGTTCTCTTTTAAGCGTATACATCACTGCACTCAAACCCAACCTCAAAGCAAAGCGCCTAACAAATCAAATGGAACAAAATAGGTTAAACTAGACAAGAAAAAGATAAATGTAAAACGGCAGCCATAAGATAAATTCTTAGTATACTGCATCTTAGATTTCATCATCAAAGTCCTGCATGATTGTTTCTTCGGGCTCATCGTCTGCCCAACCAGCCCCGTAGTCAAAATCCATCGCGTCTGGGTCGGCCATAGATAGTAGAGACGAGCCACCACCTGCCATTTTAGCAAGTCGGTTGGTCCACTGGATATATTCTTTGCTCAGCCCGAGCTTTCGATCCATGGATTTAACTTGCTTAGTTAAGCTTATTGTGCGACTGATTTGAGCTTCTAGGGCCCTGAGGTTACGGAGTTCTGACAAGGGATTATTATGGAAGTGAACGGTAGTTTGGGATATTTCAGGGTCGGGGTCTGAATGTGAGAGAGAAGCACGAATTTCGTCACGCTCAATCTAGTTATCGCACAGAGAGTTAGTAAATACCTCCTATAAAGCTAGAATCATGGGTAAGGGCTCACCATCCCCAAAACAACACTCTCAGTTTCTTCCTTTCCTCCTGCATCCCCCCCTCTTCCTACAACCTCTAAATCCTTTTTGGAAATTTCTTCGATACTCAAGGTAACGTATGTGTCCCTTAATGCAACGATTTGCATCCGTCTAAACACATCCATGCATTGTATAGCTAGTCCGGTATTTCCATCTTGCCTAAAAACATCTGATAACAACGCAGCCTCTGTACGGAACAACTCTGTACTTCCTGATTTGAAAGCCTGGGCAAAAGCCTCATAAGGTTTTGTTAGAGCCTTGTAGGCACGTACTGCCGCTGCGGAGGTTACTTTGGGCATAGGGAGTGGCTAATAAAGTTAGCCTTATTCTTATCGAATTTGAGGTGAGTGTGGAAAACCTTTCCGTCGAGTAGAAGTCCCACCAGAATATACTTTTTATAGGCTTCGACTTGCATCAAAGAGCACGCATTACCAGGGCAAGCCACGATCTAGGTAGAATATTAGTATTGAAGCTTCAGGAAGCTAGTTTCAAGGAAGTCAACTAACATAAGTTAACAAATCTGCAGCTCTCCTCCATTCCTTGAGGCCCATATAAACCATCCCACCGTACAAGAAATAACATAACAAATCCTGGTATGTAACCTCCTTCCTACCGCTAGGTATATTCTCTGGCTCCCCAGGTTTGTTCTTAACATACGGAAATTCTACTAAATCAATATCAAGAACTGCAGCGGCGTCACGGTAGCATTTTGTCATCAAGCAGAGGTGAACAAAAGAAGTGTGCATAAATGAGAACCGAGTGGGATTATAGCGGATAAGAGCTTTCCTGATAGGACGGACAGCAATGAGAGGCTAATTACTCATATTAGCAAATACTGGTCAGCAGGTCAAGATGAGGGCTTAGTAAAATATACCCTCTGACTTTCTACAGCATGAGCATAAAAGGCTTCAAACAATCTCCTAAATATATCAGGAACATTGCGGACTTGTCTAGGATCGAAATTTTCTAGGAACAGCACGATATTCTTCCATGTTGCATCAAGAGCATTGCGTCCCCCTAGATCCAGTCGGGCAACCCTACAACAACCATCAGTTCCTTAGTGCCTCTATCTTCTCTAAATAGCCGCTAGGGCCCGGATAACACATACAGAACATAGAGATAGACCAGACTATTAGCTGTAGGATTCAGAATGGTCAAGAGATCTGTTCCATTGAAATTTGAGGCAAGTGTGGCGGCCGGGGTCTTGTTTAGGGTATTAATTAGAGTAGCTGCCTGTTTATGTAGCTCTTGGTCCGAAAGATTCGGAGATGACGGGAATGTGAGGAAGATATCGACAAGCTTATCCATATTCAAAGATAACCCTGTAGTGATCTATAACAAAAGTGACACTATTGGTAGTTGATGTTCGATGAGGAGGTTCGACGAAGGTTGGCGAAAGTCCAACGTGGGGCAGCTTGTCTAGGCTAGTAGATGTGCTCAAGACGTTCTCAGCCGCCGCCAAGATGCGGCATCGTTGGTCAACCCCGCGGTCGCGCGTGACTCAGCTGCCCCTCCTGCAGCCCTAACCCCTACACAAGGGGCTGCGGGGCTCCTCCAGCGCTGATCCCACCAAAGTCTTTCTGCGAATAAAATCTCCTGGAAGATCCTATATCCTCTAGCAATTGAACCTCCCTGACACAATGGTATCTACCGATTCTACTGCAGCGGACATTGCCCGTGTTTCTTCCTCGGCCTCGTACATTCTAAAAGCAGTTGCTGGCTCTGGGCGTAATACTGCTCTGACAGCAGTTTACGAGCATCTTCAAGCGGCAAAGGATGAGATTCTCGAGGCCAACAAGAAGGATATGGCAGCAGCGGAGGAACAGGCAATCGCTGGAAAACTGAGCAGGAGTATGATAAAACGGCTTGACCTAAGCAAGCCAGGGAAATGGGAAGATATGCTACAGGGAATTTTGGATGTACGAGATTTGGAAGACCCAGGTGAAGACCACTCTAGCTGACTAGACTATGAAATCTTCGAAATCTAACAAACATATGGTCTTAATAGTTGGAAAGGTTACTTTGGCTACTAGATTAGACGACGGACTTGAGCTGTACAGAGTCACATCCCCAATTGGTGTGCTACTAGTCATATTCGAGGCTAGACCGGAAGTTATTGCGAACATTACCGCGTTAGCTCTGAAGAGTGGAAACGCAGCTATATTGAAGGGTGGAAAGGAGAGCACCCAATCTTTCGCTGCCATTGCTCGAGTTATTTCCTCCGCACTTGCAACCACCTCAATCCCCCCAGGCACAATCCAATTGGTCGAAACCCGAGAAGATGTAAATGCTCTCCTTGATCAAGATCAATACATTGATCTTGTCATCCCTAGGGGCAGTAACGAATTGGTACGGTTCATCCAAAACAATACCAAAATCCCGGTAATGGGTCATGCAGATGGCCTCTGCACAGTTTATATCCATGAAGATGCGGATGAAGAAAAAGCTGTCAGAGTTGTGTTAGACTCAAAAACAGACTATCCAGCAGCATGTAACGCTGTGGAGACACTGCTTATTCACGAGTCGATCTCCAAGACCGTGTTCTCGAAGGTTGCCTCAGTACTCCTACAAGCTGGCGTTTCTCTCCGCTGTGATCCGGCTTCAAAAAAGGCTCTGGAACTTTCTGATCTCCCAGTACCCCTGAAATCTGTCATTCAAGACGCCACATCGCAGGACTACCATACAGAATTCCTTGATTTGACTATCGCGGTGAAGGTCGTTTCATCGTTGGATGAAGCTATTACCCACATCAATTCCCACAGCTCAGGGCATACTGATAGTATTCTCACGGAGTCAAGGGAGGTTGCAGATAAATTTATGGGTATCGTTGACTCTGCAGGGGTATTCTGGAATGCTAGCACAAGGTTTGCAGATGGATTCCGGTATGGATTTGGGACGGAGGTTGGAATCTCTACGAACAAGATCCATGCTAGAGGACCAGTGGGTCTAGAAGGCTTAATGATCTACAAATACCAGCTTCGGGGGAGTGGCCAAGTTGTTGCGGACTATGGAAGCGGAAAGAAGAAATACTTACATCAGAAGATCAACTGATAGTAGGGGATCAGGTTGTTGAAAAATGAAGTTTCTTACATGTGCTACGTACTTTTGAGGGCATTTATTCTGGCAGCGAGTTTTTATAGAGGGAATTACGCTGTATCTAGTCTAAAAGTTGGTTTTTCTGAAGCTAGAGGTTGCTAACCTATGAATAAGGTAACTTCAAATCTACACTTGGCACTTAGCTAGAGTTAACCTCGTTGGAAATGATTAGTAGCACAGATTTAATATTGGGGAATGAATATGCTTACACATGGATTATATATGGGTTCCAAAAGACTCAATCCATAATAAACAGTATACAAACTTAGAGTTTCAAAGTTATTACATACACATGTAGCCTTAAAGTTAGATTACCTAAAGGAAATTGACTCAGCGATAATTTCAAAAAGAAGTTAATTCTAGCTAATGGAGCAAATGAAAAGAATTTATATAAAAATCCCCCTTGCAAAGAATATAGCGTGCCGATAAGTAATAAAAAAAAGGTGTATCAGCGGATACACAAACTTATGAAATGTACTCCCAAAAGAAAATGTCCTGGCTGACGAGCCATATATAAAGAAATAAAGCACTGCAACACAAAATCAATTTATCCAGAAAAAAGGTATCATATCCCAAACAAAGCCCAAGAAACCTTTGATCTCACTGATAGCCCCACCACCTGCTAGTCTTCTCTCTCCAAACCTCATACTGGTTTTCTGCATCATGGCAAACAGAACTACCTGCGTGCGGGCGTATGCCCTGGGTCCCCGATGTATTCAGCTGTTTCCAGTGCCTAGCATAACCTTGTCTTTGCCTCCAGTACGATGCACACATTTCTCGCTCTCTTCGTACTAACGCAAGACCTTCTGGTGTTATATCTCCTACTGGATGCCCCAAAAAACTTGCAGAAACAACTCTCTCAACCTCAAGGAAGATCAGCGATGCGCCTTTAAATATCCCACATGTATTTGATTGAAGCTCTACGTTATCACGGCCTGGAAATCCAGGTGTTGAGCCTAGTGGCAGAAATGAATTGACGTCGTCTCCTTCTAGCCCATCCCAGATCTTATTATTCCGGGTAGTCAATGAGCTACACAGAGAATGTCAACTAACGTTCGCCAAGAGATATAGTTGGTAGTGATAATGTGGGCAGGAGCTTACATCACCACCGGATTTCCATCCTTCCGGATATATAGAACAAGCCAAGGGCGTGACTTTTGGTTTTTTCTTCGCGAATTCGGATTATTAGAACCAGTGCGGATTTTTTGACCTTGTGTCAAATTTGTGTAGATCTTGCCAGTAAAATAAATCCTACCAGGTTTGGGAGGTCCAGCTAGGTCAGGATGTACTGGCTTGTTGATAAGATCTTTGTAGCTTGTTACCACAAATTCGGGAGCGTCTAGTGATCTGGTTAGTATCTAGGATAGATTATAACCATACTACACACGAAGAAATAATTACCTAAAGTACACATAGCTAGGGGGGTGTTGAAAGCGATTTATTCTAAACAATTACTGGAGATGGCACGTAAGAACAGAATGAGGTGTGATGTACCGGAAAATAGGAAAAGTGAGGGTGAGAAGGAGGACTTTATTCTAGAAATACTTTTAAGAGTTATAGAACCCATCAAGGGATCTATCCATTCTAAGTAGTTACACGACTTTATCATTTCTCCATATATTCTCGACCTCTTCCAGCTAGAGAGAACTATTGGTTGGAGACGCTGCGCTGGTATCCATTGAATTAACCCCCACATCCCTCAAGTGTTGAGGCTAGGGGGTTCCGTGTTTTGTAATAAGCACGTTGTCTAATCTTAATAGAATGAGACCTAAGCCCTTTTTCTAGAGTTTTGATGGATATGATGTTTACATATATTTACGTATTTTATCTTCGTAATAATATCTGGTAGAGAAGCACGTAAGGAAATCGAGTGACATATAGTGAATTTGTCGCGGTTGTCTTTACCTACAGCGTGGGGGTTATTTTCGGTGGCAGAGAAGCCTTTAATTTAGATCTATGCCCAGCCAACGGGCGCTCACTAGTTCGAAATAAAGAAAGAAATACAAGTAGGAAGTGTACTATGAAACATGCCGGTAGTCAACAGCCGAAATACTATCTCAAATTCTCTTTACAAGGTGAGACATTTCCCAAGTAGTTAGGTATTTATACCATACAATTCGCCCTAAAGTCACGAATTTTGGTAGGCTACACAATCCCATGACCCTCAATAAATCGCGGCTGCTTCCATTCCTGTCGCTCGAACTTAAGGCGTTGGAGTGACTCGGATGTGAGTGCCCCAATATAATCACCCAAAATGCTCTCTGGAATCTCTTTTTCAACCTCTAAAAATAACAACGAACGACCAACAAAAACCCCTTTTATATCGGCTTCAAGCTGTAGAGCTCTTCTTTCAGCATATTCAGCTGTTGGTGAAATTGGGAGAAAACTGCGTAGATCATTATCTGAAACACCTTCCCATACTTTGTTTTCCCGAGTTGTCGAACACCTGTGAGAGAAAGGTTTAACGGTCTGTCTAGGAGTCAAGTGGAGTCACCATCAGACCTACACTACAACAACCCTCCCATTGTTTAATTTCCACAGAACGAGCCATGGCCGAATCTTACGGCACTTGTTTTGCGTCCCTGGATTCACGGCTCCAAGTCGAATTTGTTGTTCTATAGAGAGATGAACATAGACTTTATTAGAGAAGAAAAACTGACCCTCTCTAACTATTCCTCCAGGTGGTTGTACTGAACGGGTTGGAGCCACAATGGCATTTACTTGAAGGCCCCGACTAGATTTAGGTCTTAGAATAGAAGGATTATAGGTTGAACGATTGCACAGTCCTCCATAAGATAGGTCCCATAGGTAAAAGTGGCGGTTCGACTGATTTTCCAGTGGGTCTGATTGCTGGTACTGCGCAAAGCGGTAAAGAAAAATGCATTGCTGATGCCCATATACACAGCAATAGCATCTTGTCACTGAGGAATTGACTTGTACGCGACGGTCTGGTGATATCAGTGGCATCTATTGATTCTGGGGGTTTTTATTTTTCGTCTTTGATAGTTATTTCTGAGTTGACGTTGGGGCTATTGAATGCTAAATGACAGTGTTTCTTGGGAATCTCTGTACTATTTTAAACAAATTTTTGCCGTAGGCAACAAAAGAAAACATCCTTTAAAAGAAACAAGACACGCACTCAATCGTGCTCGAAGAAAGTAACCACTTCCAGCTCGTATAGAGATTATCTTTGTAAAATTAGCGTGCGTGCAGTAGTTGTATCTAGATGCCCTTGGAAAATAGGAAGAAAGTGGCTAGTTGGAGAATATTAGTTTTATAAATTAGCTTTAATTATTCCTTAGCTTTCAACAATTTTGAACAAAAGTATCAGGGCGAGTAGAATTTGGGCTCCATGTACTTGTTCTGGCCCGTTGGGGGGGGACGTGCCCATTGGGGGGGACGTCCCCTCAACGGGCAATCTGTTAGGTGCCCTACCCGTTGGAGGGATACCCATGGCCGGGCGGGCCAACAAAGTATAGCCTAATTAATACAGGCACACTAAAAAGGATAAGAATAATAGCTAGAAAATATGAATCTATCTTGAACTATATTTGTGATTTTTTTGGATTTTATACTATGCTTCATTAAACCTGTAGAAGGCTGGAAGCTTTGTTCTGAGTGTTTTTTTATAGCCAAGGTTTTTTTTATATTGTTACCCATACAGGGGACTTAGGCTGGCCCATATAGAGGACGTCCCTCCAACAGGTTGGCCCGTTGAGGGGACGTCCCCCCAACGGGCCAGAACATACTTATGATTAATTCATTCATTCATTCAACAGGGCGAGTACATGACCTAGGGTCCGCATGAGATTAAATGAACTAACACGCCCAATACCAAGCTCTGTTAATTAAGGATCGAGCTCTCCTATTTCTATTTTCAATATTTTGAAAGGGTTTACAATACTAGTTCGGAGAAGGGTATAATGAACCAGTGCACTGCTCTTCATACTTATGACTGGCCCTCATTAAATTAATTCTGATTTTCTGCAACCATATTTCTAACCAACCACTACATATAACAGTAAATATATCTATCAAGTTTCTGCACTCCATAAATAGGAAGCTCTTGGAAAAAAATGACATTCCCACCTCGTAACTATATAAAACAAAAAGAAGCTTAAGTCTGTATAATTGCAACCTCAGATAATAAGAAAGAAAAAGCCAATAAGAACATACGGTGAGGAATGCGAGAGAGAGCGCACCCCCACAAACCCAATCCAAACTATAAACTCCGTAAAAACTTACTCGTAATTCTCGAGCAAAAAACAAAAGGGCCAAACGGTAAGGAAAAGTATGCATACTGCAATCTCCATTTAACTACAACTCGTAATATACTTACGCTACCTTTGACCCTTCCTCTGAATCAGACCAGTCGAGTTCACTGCCTTCCTCAAAGGCTGTCGCTTTCCTCTGTACTTCTGCAAGACCGCTGATCTCTTCGACATATCCTTTCTCATTCAGTGCCCTCTTAACAAACTCCCAGCCGCCTTCTCTGTAGCCTTTAACAATAGGCTCTGAACATGCTGAGCAGCAGTCGTATGCACGGCCTTTAATCATCATATTTGAGAATGACGCCAAGAAACCACGGATTGTGTGTGGAATGAGGCCAAGGGGATGGCTACCGCGATCTTCTTTTGAGGTCTCTGGTGCTGGTGCAGCGGCTCTGATAATTGTTAGATGAATCCTAAAAGATACGAGGTAAAGTTAATATATACCCGAGATCGTGCTGGAGAACCGAAACAAGTGTTTCTACTAAGAGGGCACTAGCAATCGGTGCAAGCCCAGGCCTAGTAACCGTGCATTGCTGATCCAATGTCATATCCGTCAAGCTCTATAGGGGCTCGGTTAGCTTTCTGGAGTCCTAGATCCTAAAGAAATAGGATTTAAGCATACATCCCCCGGAGCCACAACATCGTTACAGTAATAGCAGCCTAATTCCTCACCAGCTTCATACCCTTCAACTGCTTCAACTTTAACACCATGTCTCATAACCACATAGCTATCAAACCCAAGAGCAGCATTCATGACTATTTTCCCCATACTCTTCCCCATAACTGTAGGTAACCATCGACTCTCTCTAGTATCCATCAATAAAAAGATCGCGTCATGGTTTTCAAATAGTTGTTTTAGCTTTTCGTAATCCTTCTTGACGCTCTCCTCTTGAGTATCCGAGAATGGATGGGCTGCCATTGGTACAGTCATATCAAATCCTTCTGCATCGACTCCTGGGTATATGGCTTTCAAAGCTTCTGCGGCTTGAGTAGCCTTTTTCGTCTTTCCACCGATACAGTCCTCAAAAGTAAACAAAGGTTGCCGGACCGGGTTCGAGAAGGAGACAGTGCCGGAATCGACTAAAGTGATTTTATGAACTCCCCAGCCGAGTAGTACCCGTGCAACGTACGAGCCTAGCGTACCCGCACCTAGGAGAAGACATCTGGTCTTTTTGATATTGTCTAGATTCAACTCTGGTGCAATTCGCCACTTCATGAGCTTAAGGTTGAGATCAACATTAATGTCCGCTTGCCTATGGTACATAATTAGAATGTCTCACTTTTAATTACGCAAGATTACTCGCCGAACAGAAACAGAAAATCTTACTTTTTCGGGTCCATGGCTGCTGATAGGTTCGCGATTTTCGGTCGAATCTTATTATCATCGCTTTTCTCCCAACCTACAACTTGTGGCATTTCATCTACCGCCGGCCACTTCTTAGCAAACTGTTCGTCTCTCGATATAGTTATGAAACGTACCTCCTAAACTTAAGTCTGCAAGCTCTCCTTCTACATCATCCTTGTCAAGTTCCAAGTCCATCACAAAGCTCTTCGGCTCAAATCTCTCTCTGTGAACATCCCTATAGCAAAGAATTTTAACCTTCTTCCACCCCCATCTCTTTCGGACAAGCATCAACAAGTTCCGCAGGGGCCAACCAGGATATTCATCGTAGGTGCACGGATCTACGAATGCAACGAAACGATCCTCCTCGTCCACATCTTCACCAAAAAATCCTCTCTCGAAATCCCCAAGTGCACCAACCTTCCATGCTCCTGCTTCCCGCTTGACTAGGAAGAACCCCCGCTGTCTCGAATCTGCATTGTATCTCCAGGTATTGACTGACTCTACCAGTGTCGAGGTCTGTTGGGCATCAAGCCTATCAATAGGTCTTGCGATAGACCACTGAGGAGTAGAGGCGAAAGCAGGGAATGCAAATAGGTGATGGAATTTGTATTTTTTTAGGTCTGCATAAGAGAGGATCAAGAATGATGATAGTAGAGAAGGGGCTGAGTAGATTGATCCGTCAACTATAGCGTCCCAGATCTAGGTTGGTGTCAGTATATCAGCTTTGTAGCCTTTAAGTATCTAGACAAGGTACAGTACCGTCCGTGCAACCTTTTGCAAAATCTCTGGTCTACTAGCTTTTTTAAACTCCTCGATAGTATTATAGTTCTTGATCATGCCTTCGGCTCTGCACGAATCCTTACCAACCCTATTCCAGCACTACCGTAAGCACAAGTCATCTCTTACCGGGAAACGGAAAAGGTTGAAAAGTTCTTACTCGTCGGCTACCAAGGCGTTGCCGTGGACCTGCATCTGTGCGTTATAGGGCACATATTGACCTAGCACTCTTCGTGGCGAGTCGTCAAGCTTATCATATTCGATTTTGTGACTGGCAAGAGAATAGTAGAAGGGGATTTCGATAAATGACTCGAAGGTTGCGTATTTCATCTTTGCGTTTCTTTCAGCGAATCTACTTTTGGTGATACCGGTGACGGGGAAGCTTTGGAAATAATGGAGGTTGTGGGGGTCGTCCGGGTAGAGTGAATCTCAAAAGAAGTTCGGTTCGCTACAGACACGAGATATTTCACAGACAAGAACGGTTCCCAGTAGAGTATGGTATGAAGAGAAACTTGGATGCAGAGAGCCGTTGAAGAGACGAAGTGGGTTGGCTGGACGTGATAAACAGGGTGGTTGGGTGGAGCTATTCTATTCTACGTACATGCATAGAAGTAGTGAGGGGAAAGTACGAGATGGGAAGTGAGGGGAGAATGGGATGGAATAGGTAGAATGACACAGGGGGGACAAGAACGCTGACTGAGTGATACGCTGTGTGACAGAGTGCGGGGAGTCATGCGTTGAGGCATCATAGGGCCAGGATCACTATGGTGCCTGTTAGGTACAGTGCCGCTCTTATCGCGATATCGCTTGTCTACTGCCTGCAAATCGCCATCAAGGGAAAGAGATGCCCGGCCAAACCAGTGCCTGTCTTGGAAGCCTGATGGTTTCGGCAGAGTATCTGCAAATATGTAGAGTAATCGAGACCCAGACCCGAGTGCATACCAAGATGTGCAGATATTCCTGTCTGCAGCGGAGCCTTTGTGAGTGGCTGTTTCCGGCGCACGTGTTTGAAGCAACTGACCGCCGCAGGTGACCCCAGGTTATAGAAGAGAGTAGCTCTGGATGACAAGATGTTGTCTCACGGGCGCAACATTCTCACAATGGGTTAGGGTTGCTTGTGTATTCTGCAGTGTAACACTCGACAACAGGCCGGCACCGATAAACTGAACTGAAGCTGCTAATCTATAAAATATAGAATATAGGGTAGATTATATTCGTGCATGTATATATTTGAGGTAGTATGTGATCTCTCCCAAATATCGGTAGATTGCTCTAGTAAACACGCCAGCTGGCGTAGATATTTCTGTTTCCAACGAGAAAACACCTATGGATAAGTCGTAGACTGGTGTCGAATAGCTGTATCCAAAAATAATGTTGATAACTGGAGCCATGTCAAGCTGGATTGGCGCTCTCTCTGTGGTATTTTCAGAAGCGTTTCAGACACCTGTATGCAAAAGCCACTGGTTCACCCCAGCGTGGCGTGGACCCGACAGCATTCGTCCACGTCTTTCCACCGCCTACAGAATGCCCCGATATTCCTAATATTCCGATGAAGATGCCATATCCTTCCTGCACCTATATCAATAAAGCCGAAGATATGTACCTTCCCAACCACGGTGGATACAGCTTTGTTTTGTAGATGCTGTCCCTCGTCCGTTTGTTTATCTATTAAAGTTCTGGGCTCAAACATGCTGCAGGCAAGATGAGCCGCAAAAGACCTGGTTAGACTTTCTTTTCGCCGTTCCAGATTCAGATCAGATCCTCCTCGCAGCTCACGTCATATGCGCGAGTCTCGCGTCCAGTATGTATGGGGTTGGGGCCCGTTCCAGGAATGTGCTGGTGGGGAAGCTCGAAGGGAGGCTAGAATTCCCTGAGTTGTGTGTGTTGCATTGCAGCTGGGTGGGCTGTGTGGTGGTCCCTGACAAGGATCCTGCACCGATCGCATGGACCTCATCTCTCCTCCACTTACACCTCCTGTCTTTCTTCTTTACCTTGTGAGAACCATGACCCGCCAACTCTCCTCTCTTGACAGCGCTGGTGGGGCGCAGAAATTATAGAAGAAGCTTGATATTTCTTCATGCTCTAACAACTCAACTACATACATTACCTACTACTAGTCGCTCTTTTACTACCCTCAGTTATTACTTGGGTTTCGCCTATTTGGCATATGTTTTCACAGGGGATGGAAGTGTCACGAGAATCATTGGTGCAGAACTTGACGGGGCTCAAGTCACTGCTGCGGTTGAATGCAGATGGGATTGGTGATGATGAGGATTTAGCTGTACAGTTGAGCCGGTATGTTTGTTTATTCTCTTGTCGTCATTTCATGCTACAGGAGGTGAGGCTGATTGATCTGTGTGAGAACAGGACGCGGTTAGCTTTGGAGAGATTTGAAGGAGACCTCTTAGGAAATCAGCATATAATCCGCGAAGACGTGATTACTCCAGATACACTACCACCTTCACCCCGTGCGTCCGCTATTGCCGATGAGGATTTGGATAGGGAGGACGGAGTGACTTATCTCAGCCGCCCTACAACCGCGTCATCAATAGCTTCACAACGTTTTTCACTAGATTCATTACCATCAACATGGCAGAGCTCACCAAACAGTGTACTTTTTGTATCTCCGCGGGATTCATTATCAAAAAAATTTGGGCTTATGGATGATGTGAAGGAGGTAAAGGAAGTAGCAGGACCAGAGGAAGAGGAAGAGGAGGAGGAAGAGGCCGGAAAAAATGATGTTGCGTTCCAGAGGCTATCAATGCTGCTTGCTGGTTTACAAGCCCAGGCTGAGGCTGCGGTGGGTTCGCCTACTGCATTATTACGCCAATCTAGCACTATAGGGTCGTCTGGGATTGATGGGGAAGAGGAAATGACACTCCTTGGCATGTCACGTTCAACATCCTCATCGATGGTTACAATCACAAACAATGCCATGGGCTTCAACGCGTCCTGTCCTGGAACTCCCCGGCTCACTAAATCCTTCCACAGATCTTCGTCTTCGGTACCCTTTATTACACTGAGACCTTCACGGAGAGGTAGTAGAATTATTATCGACAAAGATGGGGACTCATTCAGCGTCCCACCATCCCCCCGGGTGCCACCCTCTCCTATGAAGCAAAAATATACAGCACCTAAGCCACTTGCATTTGAACTACCACTTACACCACCGCCTACACTCAGGAAACGTCCAGTAGGCTTAGATTTCTCCCCTCCGAAGTCCGGAATCTCATCAAATTTACCATCGCCTACTACTCTTTCAAGAAGCGGTTCGTACTTAGTAACAGATACTGATCTTGAAACTTTATTAAGTGACTTCTTAGAGCAAACACAGATAAGAAATCTTGAAGGTGCGTATGATGCCATGTTTACATGGATCTGGGCATACCTTCTAGGAGGTGGTGCGATTTGGGCTGCTGTAGGATGGATACTAGGGTGGGGATGCAGAGAGTGTAGTTGTCTAGCTAAACCATGACTCAGTCAGGCCCTCTTCTAAATCTCTTTTGTGATGAGTTTGGTAATGGTTTTGGGGACTGTGGTTATTTGGCTTTTTATGATTGATACCAGTTTTTGATTCCCTTCTTCCCTTGGTTTTTTGGAGGGAGGGGCCGACAAATGCTTACCCTGCCCATTTATTTCATATCTTACTACTTTACCATTACTTCATCCCTTTTCTTATCTTACATAGACTTAAGCTGTACCGCCAGCACGTTCATATTTGTTTTAGCACCCTCCTTCATTACCTCTCTTATATTATTTGACTCACTCTTCTGGGAACATATTTCGTGCTTGGGACCATGGCGCTTTTGGTTGGGTTTGCTTTTTATTTTTATAACCTTTTTGACACTTGTATAGCCTTGCACATACGTATCATAGTATACGGAGTCAGGTTACGAGTATACAACAGTACTGGTATTGTTTACTTTCTATTTTTCTTCCTTTCTTCTAAATTTTGGCGGCTTTTTTGAAATGTACATTCGATCGATCATTTGTCTGTTGCAACCCCAGCAACAAGGGGAACGGAAGAAAAGCCTATGTTTTCTAGGGGCTATATAAGCTGGTCGCTATTGAAGCTAGACTTATGGGGGGGGTTCTTTTTGTTCATTCAATTTGCTTCTTTCTCTTAATTGCTTTATTTTTGTTTTTTTTGAGTGGATGGAGTTTTATACCTATGCCTCGCCACATGTCTATTTATTTTTATTTTTTGCTATTCTCTGCATTCTACTTTTTTCTCCCTTTTCTTTGCATCATTATTTGTATCGTATTCTATCGTATTCTATCATTCGCATTCATTCTTCCAAATTACAGTCAGAGTTTATTGTTGGGTCGAGAACAACGAAAGCTATGTAGCTCATGGCTCTAAAATATCCACAAAAGTACTAATAAAAAAAGAAAAAACTAGATAGGTAGTTAAACTTAGCCCGTACCTGTAGAGTTTATAGTAACCCTTGACACAAACGGCCGGAAGAAACTACATACTTTAGAATGCCGACTCAGGAGCATAGATAAGTATTGCAGCCATGAGTTAGAAGGGTGTAATGACGCTTTATGAGCTTCTGGTGCTTGCTAGTTATTCACCTTGTAGTGGCAGCCGCTATTTATTGGCAGCTGGCAGCGCATGATCTAGTCAAGTGAATAATTGACGAGTGACGGTTGATGACATTCATTTCCCCTCTAGAGATTTTTGAACCAAACGATTGCAATTACACTAGCAGTTGAGCTAGTATGTACTAGTAGTTGATGACAGGTATCTATAAACGGGCTACAAGAAGGGGTGAGCCCCTCCTTGTTCTTTCTTTTTCTCCTTGTTAAAGTAATTAATCAAATTACATATTCTTTTCGCTTCAACAGAGTTAACCTATTATTTCTCAGGTTGGGTATTAATATGAGGGTCAACTATTGAATTATAGGAAATTTCAGTAGAAGCCCTATTAAAGGTAGATACTGGGGGATTACCTAATGTATTTACGAGCATATATTCCCCATGATCTAATACTTCTCCGTCTTTATTGATGTTTGAGTGTAAAACTATCAAGCCTGAGGATACAGATATGCTCACATGAAGAGTACAACCAATAGTTACTCAGGCCTACACAGATTGGTAGCTTTAGTTACTATTCCTGGGTGACGTTTTTCTTACTCCCCTACCAAGTCACAAATTGGGTTTAAGCAGGCGTAGAAGATGGAAAAAAGGCCATTTCACTTGTTACTCCAGACACCTTCCCAGAAAACCACGATATCACGAAGCCCAACTTCAAACCAGTGCCTTTATCATTCCCTGTCTACCAGACACAAGGCAAGAAACCACAAATAGCAGCAGTAGAAAAAAGGAAAAAAAAATCGATCCCATGCCATCCATCCCACTCCATACTCGATCGAATACAACGACACAACCATAGAGAGAAGTATTGTAGGATATTTTTTCTCTTTTTTGCACTTCTCACCACCCCACCCCCACCACCCATGGATCCCGGATAGTACACTGTAAATTGTTTTGGTTTTGTTGAGCCCATGCCGTGAAAATGAAAGGAAATTTTTTTAATTGTTCGTTTAAACCTTGAAACCCTTGGACCGACGGCGACCACGGGCACGCTCGAATTTCCTGCCCTTTGACTCGACATAACTATATAATCCCCCCTGAGTGTCAGTAACCACCTTCCCATATTTCAGCTGATCTCCCATATCAGAAAAACATACGGCTTCTTGTGCTTGTGGGGGCCCATTCCAAAGTGCTTGACGGCCTCCCTGGCATTCTTAGGCCCCCTGATGAGAAGAGTGTTGGATCCAGTAGGTGCTCTCAGCGCAAGTTGATCAAGAGTAATAGCCTCGCCTCCGGCAGCCTCAATCCTAGCACGGGCTGTAGCAGTGAACCGCAGGGCAGCCACAGTGAGTTTGGGAACCTCGAGGAGGCGATTGTCGTCGGTGACGGTACCGACGACAACGACCGTCTTGTCATTGTTGTGGGTAGCGTGGGGATTCGCGCCGTTCTTAATGATGCGTGAGATAGAGACCGGTGGCCTATTGATTTTTGACATAAACAGACGGCGGAGAACGGTCTTGTTAAAGGCACTGTCGGTACGGCCTGTAGGTGATCAAAAATTAGTTTCGAGATCTCGCGGGGGGGGGGGGGGGCTGTTGGAGAGTAACGGAGGAGGAAAACGTACGGGCCAAGAACCTGTACAACTTCACAAGCAGCTTAAGATAAACATTGTCGGACTTGGGCGCCTATTCACAAAATCATCATTAGTATATCCATTATTATTACACCCCCCTTTCTAATCTATTATGGAAGTAACGAACCTTGCGGTGGTGCGAAGGCCTCCTGTGGTCGAGATCGATACTATAATTTTTTAACAAAACCCGTCAGCGAACCCTAGCTCAATCGTAACGAAATCTCCACCCGTAAATTCAGCAAGAGCTATCCCTTCTGCTTACCCCATTTTTCTGGTGCTGGCGATGGGCTGCTGGTGTTGTTGTTGACGGGATTATTTTTCGAGATTGGCGGATGTTCGACAGGTGTGGTGTTGAAGTTGCAACACCCAGCACAAAGTTGCGGTGCGGGTGGGACTGTGGAGGACAGTGTTGTGTGTGATAGGGTTAGCCCTGATTTTATCAATCTAATGTGTATATTGTTACCACATAGCCAGCATTTGGCTGAGGGACAATACCCTTAAGGGAAGACGACTACAATCGTCGTTTTAATAACTATATATATAGTATAAGAAAGAACTCATTACTACATGTATCGACTTTCACAGAAAAAAAATAATATTTCTTCACTTTTTAACTTGTATGTCCATTTCCTAGCTAAATACGCTCACTCCTCTGCACACTTAGTTCATTGAATAAAGCTTGATCTGATCAGCCAACTTCGCCGCCTCTACCGCGTAGTTCATCGGAGTAGCGCTCATAACCTGATACCTAACCCTCGGTACATTTTCATAAACATCCATCTTAGCACGGCACCTGAAAAGATAGGTTTTGCAGTTGGCTTCCGTGAAGGTGTCAAGATATGCCTTGTTATCGTAACCTGAGCTCTCTAGGTCGTTGAGCTCGTACAGCTCATCTGCGCTTTTGCCCATGACCATCCTACCAACCTCGTCGAAACAGCTGAGCCATGCCTGTCCAAAGGCGTCATTGCATGAGATAGTCATGATGTATCTGTATGGGTTTAGTTTAGTCTCGATAAATCAACAATACAGTTCACAAATTTGGAAGGATATACCTATGCTGAGGCTTAGGGTGAGTTTTGTCGCACTTCTCACACCTCCATTTGTCGTCCACTGGTATAACTTTCCTAGCACAACCCTCGCTCATACAAGCAGGATAAGAAATACCCTCCTGTTTGATATACACAATTGTCGCTTTAGTTACGAAATAATCTGGATTATCTCCCATACCAAGATTCTCGTCCTTAATCTGCGCCAAATTTTTGAGAGGACCCCCCCTCCCCCCGCCGCTCATGCTGGACAATCCTTGGTGACTTTGGAAAGTTTCCCCACGACCTTGCCCATCATACCAGCCTCTAAGCGTATGGGCCTCATCGATATCTGGATTGACTGTTATACTGGAACTGTGTAGCGTACTCAGTGTGCGCCCACCGAAGTCGCTGACTTTGACACCCTTGAAGGCTACAATCTCATCTGGGGATGTTTCCCACTTCTCAGCAGTATTTCCCCAGACGGTGCAACGGACGAGATAGTTAGTTTTGTCGACCAAAGTCAACTCACGCTTTGAGTAGGGCTTTTGGGTGGCCTTTGATGTGATTGTGCTGACCTCACCAACATCTTTGACTACTCCGATGACATCGATCATAGAATCTTTCTGGATGGTCTCAAGGTCGGCGAATTGAACAAAGCTAAACCGAAGTTGAGGGACACCATCATCTACGTCAATGCACTAATGATGGTCAGTCAAATTCTTAATATCAAAATATCAAAATCTACATACCTTTTCCACCTCGGTATCACGCTCGAAAGCCAATTCGTAGTCGTTACTAATGTTGGAAAACTGACGTTTTGCCATGTTGACTCGGCACTTGGAAACATAGTATACTTGGCCTTCTTGAAACAGGTCATACAGAGCATCAACCTGGTCATTGAACCCCGTAGCACGAATCTCTCCAGACTCATCAAGGAAGTTGACGGTGAAAAGTTTGCCTCCACCCTTCTGATTGTGCCAGGTCTTGATTTCAGACTTCGATGTGACACGGGCTTTGATAGTCCATTTGTTCTGGTAAGGCGAAAGAGATTCAATCGGATAAATACGGTCGTGACCAGCGGCTCCAGGGCGGGAACTATAAGAGATATGTTAGAAGTTCACTATTAAGATTAGAGCCATTAGACCGTACGTTGGTTTTTGGGCGGGTGCTCTTTGGGGGGCTGGTGCCGCTGCCGGCTTGTTTTTGTAGAACGATGCTGCAGAGGCCTGCTGGGGCGATTCAGCTGCGAGAGTGGTGGTACTGGTAGTACTAGGGGCACGAGCCATCTCCTGCTCCAGCGAAACTGGATTCCCGATCTTATCCCTTCTCCCATGCTCCTTAAGCACATCCAGACCAAGCACAATCAAAATCCTAGGGTATAGATTGTTAAAAGAAAATTCAATCCTTCACTGGCTGCAAGGGCTTAGACGGTTGGCATACTTCTTATCTTTAACCTGGTTCGCCTGGTACGCATTTAAACGGACAAAGCAGCCCTTTTCCAGCTCCTTTGATACTACGAGATGATTCACCTGGGTAGCAAGCATAGACTGGATGAAATTCTCCGTGTCGGAAAAGACAATGCGATACCTATGGTGATATCGGTTAGGAAAAGCCCTACTATCACTGTTAAGAGCCATTCAGCTTACCGTTCTGGGGCATTGGGTTGAGCAGCGATAGGCTTGATCTGCAGTACTTGGAAGACGGGATTTGGGACCACCTGGTCTGGGGGGAGCTCTGACTCGAATACACGCTTCAGAGCACCGACACTGCATGGATTATCGTGCATTATGCTGTCTTTTGAGATCGAATATGGGGATTTTTGGATAGTATAAGATCCTAAGAAATGAGAAATAGGTGTCAAGAGATTTGCGTGAACGATGGGGTGGCAAAGGGGGACGCGTAGAGTGTGTGGTGACTAGACGCGTTTCGATTATACCCGGCATTAAACGCGCGAAGCTGACTAATCTTAATCCCCCGCTTGGTTCGGACCTTGGTTTAGAGATAAACCCAAGATAAGCACCAAAGAATCAAGCAATAATACAATGTCTGGAAGTTCAGCTAGAGAAACTCTTCCTCAAGATCAGCCCGGAGAATTCCCCCCACCTTATAACGAACATGGCCCCTCCTCTGCCCCGCAGATGGGAGACCACTGTACCAATGATCCTCCTCTTGGTTTGTTACTCGTTTCTAGAGCTGCATGGATGACGTATGTGGGACCATTTGCTGATTCTTTTGATAAAAATTAACAGATCCATCCATACAATCTTCAGGAGTAGGTGCATAGCTTAGCTAAATTTATTCCTAAGTTCTTGAACTTATATTGATCCTATGGTTGTAGGAAATCGTGAAGCTTGCCGATATCAATGTGAGCTCTCAATTTTCTCAAGCCACAATCTCAAACTCATGCTAAACCTTACAAAACCCAGGTTTACATCTCAAAGCCCTCAGACCTCGAAAGTCAAGGGACATGCCTTCTCTTACTCCTCACAAATGGCGTAGGAGTAGACTCTATCCCCAACCAAATCCAAGCAGATCACTTTGCCAGAGAGGGATATTTCGTGGCGATGCCTGACTTGTTAGTCCCCTTAAAGAATACTAAAACTATACACAATGTTTAGTGGCTAAATCATCATAATAGATTTGGAGGTAACTGGTGTTCAGAGTACCTTGGTCTCAAATAATACTAAAAGTCTAGGTGATTCTGCACCAAATGCCACAGCCGTAACCTCGCACGTTGAGTCTCAAGAACTCCTTGAACAAATCAAATTCAAAGCTGCTGAAGGAATTAAAGGATTCATGATTGGTATTTTTGGCCACCAACCGGTAAAATTACATAGCTAATAAATCCCGTAGATATGTGGATTGCTCGGCATACCCCAGAAAACACTATGCCCATCATAGAGAAGGTCCTAGGTGCTGTCAAAGAGGAGTATGGCGATAAGAATTACACAGTTTCTTTAGGAACATACGCTGTCGGATACTGCTTTGGTGGCAAATACGCCTTGAGGTTGGCAGCGACTGACCAGATTATTGCAGGGGCTGTTGCCCATGGTTTGTCAACGCCTATTCTTTATTGATTTTGGATCATGGCTTATGGAAATTCTGTTATAGGGACTCTAGTTAGCAAAGAAGACATTATGGCTATTAAGAAACCAGTATCTTTTGCATGCGTCGGTAAGTATTATATAGCTCTTCAAGAAAACCTTCGACTACTAAGGAATATATAGAAAACGACAACTTCTTTCCAGATGATGTTCGAGACGATGGGCAGAAGTATCTTCAAGATAATAAGATAGAGCATGAGATGCGTATCTATAAGGGTGTTCCGCACGGTAATTTCCCTTAAATCGCTTCCCTCGGACTTAGGTGCTAAATATTTTCTAGGGTTCGGTGTCTACGGGAGCTATTCAGAAGACCATATTAAATCTGCACAGAAACAAGTATTTCAGCAGTTCCTTGATTTCATGAGCAAGCATTAGACATTTTGCCGTGGCTTCTTTACATAAATATTAAATATTGTAAAGGTATTCTATTAACCTAGCGGAAGAAACCATTGACCCTTGGCTCGTAGTGAGATTAGTCCATAATGACAAAATCACATAGCTCTATGGTATTATATATTTCGGTATCAAATAATTAGCCTAGTCAAAAATGCTATGACGTACTATTATCAAATATGGTTAGGTCTCTAGATTGCCCCGCTACGCACAGTGGCTTGGCGGGGGCCCCACGCTGTTTGTTGAGCCGCCGTTCTAGGTTCTAATCTTCGTATCGAATACAACCCCTCACAACTATCAGACTCTATCATCTACCTCATATCAATCGTCAATTACTTTAAAACTATTTAGGGGCTGACAGATCTTTCGTCATGAGCTGTACCCACATCTCTGAAGCTCGTAAGTTATCCACCCAAGTTATTTTTATAGGATAACTCAAGACTCAAGAGATAGCCAGGTCTCCAAGCACCCAGAGCTACTCAGAGTGTCCATCGTGAGGATTGCACTCAGTGTTTTGATGGAATTGTAAGTTCTTACCTCCTAGACCATAACCCTAATATTTGGCTGATTAATATCTATCTAGGATAACCCGGAAGGCTTGAATGTCTGTCTTTCTTGCTTCAATGGCGGGTGTGTTGGCAAGAGCAATCATGCGCTCCTTCATAACAGGCTCGCACAACATCCGTTGGCCCTGAATATCCGAAGAACCATAAAGCCAAAACCTGAGGTGATTTTAGACCATTGTTTTAGATGGACTCGGAGCTAACCTGCGTGAGCAGCGTGATGAACCACCGAAGAAAGTTTCAAAACTTGCTATTGAGGCTGAGTTAGAAAGTGATAAGTATGAAACCAATACAGCTGTCATCTGCTATGCGTGTGGTGGAAAAGAGGTGGAGGGTACCGCCAGCAATGTAGGTTCAGGACTCCTATCCATGTCCATAGCCGTTCTGATTGACGTGGGGACTTACAGCTACCCGAAGTTATTAACGGAGTCATGTCTGCAATGACATTCGCAACACAAACTGAAGTTCAGGCATGGGAACAGGAGATTACAGCTTGCGAACACACTCTGTGTTTGGAGCAGGATCTGGCCAAAGAGCTAGAAGCTATGAGTAAGCTAAGTCCTATCAGTATTCTATTATTATATTCGGGGCTAACTGCTCTTCTGGTAAACATAGGCCTTGCTCACTGCTCCTCGTGTGACTTGAAGGAGAACCTTTGGCTCTGTCTTCAATGCGGAAGTCTCAATTGTGGGCGTGCTCAGTTTGGTGGCGTTGGAGGAAATTCCCATGGTCTTGCTCACTTTGAGTCTACTAAACACCCAGTAGCTGTTAAGTTGGGTTCTATTACCCCCGAAGGTACTGCGGATGTTTATTGCTATTCGTGCAATGATGAGAAGACAGACCCAGAGCTGGGCCCGCATTTAAAGCACTGGGGAATTAATATCGCCGAGCGCCAGAAGACTGAGAAGTCACTCACAGAGATGCAGATTGAGCAGAACCTAAAATGGGAATTTGCAATGACTACACAAGACGGAAAAGAGTTGAAGCCATTGTTTGGCAAAGGTCTTACTGGATTGAAAAACTTAGGCAACTCCTGCTATTTAGCCAGTATCTTGCAATGCCTATTTGCGCTACCAACATTTCAGAAGAGGTTAGAAGACGCCTTCATCGAAAAAAATTTTTATATAACGAATTCTAATTTAAAAGTAGATACTATGACGTTATAGCTTCTAATGGCATGCCTGATAATGTTAGTCCAGCCGAAGACCTAGAGACACAACTCCGAAAGCTTGCAGACGGGCTTTTATCAGGGAAATATTCATATCCAGACTCTGATGTAGTTGCCAGCGAATACTCAACAGAGCTTCCACACCAAAAGGGGCTTGCTCCTGCAATGCTTAAGGCACTTATCGGGAAGGGTCATGAGGAGTTCTCTACCATGCGTCAACAGGATGCATTCGAGCTTCTTTTACACCTCTTTAAACTCATTACACGATCTTCCCACCCGGCTGAGTTGAAGGATCCTGTTGCAGATTTTAAGTTTGTGCTTGAACAGAGGTTGCAGTGCATTAATTGCAAAAAAGTCAGGTATAGGACTGACGTGCAAGACAATATTTCAGTGCCTGTACCGGCAAGAAGGATTGGCAAAGTGGCATCAAGTGACGGGAAAGAAACTAAGGATGTTTTCGAGCCAATCACAATAAAGGAGTGCCTCGATATATTTACTTCAATGGAAGCTGTGGAGTTTACTTGCCCTACTTGTGGAAAGGGTAATGCTACCAAGTATGTACCTCATATACTATTTCTATGGTAGGTTAATATACTAAATTCTATAGACGTGTTGCTTTTAAGACGTTTCCCGAGGTGCTTGCGGTTAACTGTAGACGTTTCGAGCTTGTTAATTGGGTCCCAACAAAACTGGATGTTCCTGTCGTTGTCGGCGATGAACCTTTTTTGCTAGATTCTTACATCTCCAAGGGTCCAGCTCCGGGTGAAGAACTTCTTCCAGAAGATGCAGAACCACCAACCCCTTCATTTTCAGCCAATGAAGCCGCCGTGGCCGACCTTGAGGCCATGGGATTTCCTCGTGCCCGATGTGAAAAGGCTCTTTACAAGACGGGAAATACTGACTCAGAATCAGCCATGAATTGGCTCTTTCAACATATGGAGGATCCGGACATTGATGATCCACTGGTCATTGAGCAGCCCAAAGTCGGCGGAGCCGAGCCTAGCGCGGAGCAAATTGAAATGCTTGGGGCGATGGGATTCACCGTGAACCAAGCGAAGAAAGCACTTAGGGAGACTGGCGGAGATATGGAGAGGGCTGTTGAATGGGTTTTTTCTCATCCCGATGACATGGGCGAGGATGATGATCAAGTTATGGCTGGAACAAGCCCGGGGCCGAAGGAGAAGAGTGAGCCTGGTAGAGCGGAGACACCTGCCGAGTTCCAACTCCATAGCATTGTTTGCCATAAGGGGAGTAGCATTCATGCTGGGCACTACGTCGCTTTTGTTAGGAAGGAACTTGAAGGTGAGGGAGATTCGTGGATCTTGTTTAACGACGAGAAGGTGGTTAGGGCTGTAGACGTCGAGGATATGAAGAAGTTTGCGTATGTCTACTTCTTCAGAAGAAATAACCTTTCAAAGAATTAAGGAGATTGGGTGAACTTCGCTCATAATAGTCTCCTATTTTTTTATTCTATTTTCGCTGCTAGTTTGTTGCTGGCTGTATTTTCTTTTATGGCGAGACGTGAGTGCAATAGGAAGTTGAAACAAAGAAATCGGTAGCTTTTATTACTATTACCATTGCCCATGTACTTATGATTAATTCATTCATTCACTATTACTATTGTAGCCTCATACGCTTTGTGCTTTATCACTAGATCTAACGAATCTGATAATAGTGGGTTACTGATGGTACCTATCTCCCCATCAGATACCGCAGCGGTAATCTGATCGGGTATACGACGTCGATTCAGGGTTATCGTAACTCCAATCTATCAGATATGCAGACACCTGCGCCTGGTAGAACAGTACTCCGGTAGTTGTGAGTAAGGCGGTAATCGTACGGTTTTTCGCATGGCAAATTAGTTTTAAGCTTACTTTGCCGCTCACATCGTATGATTATGACGTTGGGTCTACGGTTGTGGGGGTGGAAAGGTAGATCTAAACTTTTACTTTAAAAACAGAGCTAGATATTATTCTGGTTTATAATCTGTGAATCTACATAAAGCAGAGTGCAATGTGCTCAGAGGGCAAATATTACACTTCAAACTTCAGTTCATTGAATACTCGTATTTTTTTTAATACTGTCTTCTTCTTCACTTCCCACCAACCCCCTTCCTCTGTTCTTACAAGTTCATGCGATGTTTGGTAATAAAAAGGTAACAGCTATGCAATTACGACCTGGTAATGACAGGTATTGAAATCAAATTTGGAAAAACCCCGGGCATCGAAACGTAAAAAACTATATTCAAGAAGGAAGAAACGCGGAAAACCGAACTATGTAAGCACAAAAGAAATTTATTGGTGAGTATCAAATTATGCAGCTGCCGGCACAGTAGTCTCTTTGACCAAGGACCCCATCACACCTGGTCCAAGTGTAGGAGCCGGCCTGTTCGACTTGCTCTGGTAGTCCTTGATGGCAGACTTGATTGCATCCTCTGCAAGCATAGAGCAGTGCACTATCAAGTATTACCTTTATTAGCACCCATCCTCATCAAGAATTCCGAATAGGCAATTGGTTTGGGGTAAACTTACTCTTAACAGGGGGCAAGCAAAGTTCCTTTGCAATTTCTGTATTCTTGATACGGCCTGCATCTTCGAGAGTCATACCACGGACAAGCTCAGTGAGATAACTGCTGGAGGCGATGGCGGAGCCGCAGCCAAAAGTCTTAAACTTTACATCGGAGATAGTGTTTGTTGCAGAGTCAACACGTATCTGGAGCTTCATCACGTCGCCGCCTAGGGTGTGTTAGTGACTAGACCAGCTATGGATATACGGAGGAGATAAAGCCGAGAAAAATGGGGATATCGGATCTAGGAAGAATTATAGGAATTTAGGAAGATATAGGGATGATGAAGGGGAATTTACAAGCTGGAGCACCAACGAGACCGGTACCGACATCGAGGTCCTTCTTATTCATTGAACCGACATTTCGGGGATTATTGTAGTGGTCGAGCAGTAGAGAGAACTATCAATGTCAGCGCCATTGTCCATGTGTATCATATAATCCTCTCATCCCCAAAAGTCATGCAAAATCTATAAAAACCCAAGGCCATAGACAGGGGAGTGACATATCTTTCTCGTGATAACTCCTTCTGAGGATGACCGGAGCAGAAACCCTCGCCGTACTACGGGTCAACGGGGCAGCTGTCCTTGACACAGAAGTCGAGATGATACGGGCCGAGAGAGTAACGGGGATGATCTTTCTGAACATGATTGAAGATGATTATCCGACCGAGATGTGCTGTTGTTTCGTGTTTTCTCAGAAATGGCCAAGCACAAGAAAGAGAGAAGGTGAGAGGAGGGAGATGCAACTCTTATGCACGACTAAAGTAGATGTGGGAAGTGGAGGTGGCGGGATGACGGCAGAGGTGGAAACAACAGGCCCCGTGCTTTTCACTACACATCCATCTTGATAAGCCAGAGGAGGCGAGAGCCCGACTGGTGGGGGGACAAGGAGCCACACATCCTGGGATGGGACAGCCACAGAACAGCCACAGCTACAGAACAGCCACAGCTACAGAACAGCCACAGCCACAGAACAGCCACAGCTACAGAACAGCCACAGCTACAGAACAGCGCCCATACAGAACAGCGCCCATACAGTAGTTATCAGGTTACACACAGGGCAGAGGTTCTTGAATTTTGAGTCCTGTCCAATCTAGGATTGTTTTGTCTCTCTCTGTCTTAGCCTTTCCTTTCCAGGGACTTGCGGTGTGTTGTTACCTCTCTTGCCTTCTCTTTTCCTTCTCCTTCTCCCTCGGGACTGCACTGCGAAAAGCAAAAGCCGAAGCCGAACATTTTAGGGATTTTCCGGGAACGCTGTGTGCTGCACGACACTTTCCTGCACGCCCACTTTGTCAATCAATCAATCATACACTCACTACTGCCGTGCCCTTGTTACTTATTATTGAATGGACCTTAACTCCAACGCGGCTCTTTCTACTTTCCTCCTTCCTCACAAGTCCCCCTCTCCTAACTGCTGCCCCCACTGCCAATTCTACCCTCATATCTAGAGACTTGGGGCGTCTGTTATCTCCACCTTTCATCAATCCTAGCACCATCTCTATCGAGACATAATCCCCCGGAATTCTCTACTAGAAATTCCCTCACTATGTCGAGCCCTAATGATACGAGCACTTCCCCCTCCTCTTCCTCTGGGCTATCGAAGCTCCCTGCTGCTGCTTCGACCTCAGAAGTAAGATTTCCCTCGCTGCTCCTCCTACTCCTATACGTCCCGCCCTCATTCATTCATCTTAATAGTATTAGAGGACTAATTAACAATTCTTCCTGCTACTTCATAGTCTCCTACAAATTCAGGATCCACTTCGATGACCACTCCCGGAATCATCCCACCGGTCCAATCTTGGAAAGCACTTCGGTCATATGTTGGACAGCCAGTTACAGCATCATTCATTGCTGGAGGGGTTGCTGGTGCTGTTAGTAGGACTGTGGTTAGTCCGCTGGAGAGGCTGAAGATTCTCTTCCAGGTGCAAGGACCCGGAAACCAATCTTACCAAGGCGTAGGCCCGGCTTTGATGAAAATGTGGAAAGAAGAAGGATGGAGGGGATTCATGAGGTAGGTTTAATATCTCAATTTTTACTACCCGGAATCGAAGGTTGAGGGTTCGGAATTGAAGCAGGGATGATGAGCAAGCGGTATTGCACGAAGAGCTTAGGTTGGCGGAGGTCTGAATGCTGACCATCTCCATCAAATAGAGGTAACGGAACAAATTGCATTCGAATCGTACCCTACTCTGCTGTGCAGTTCTCTAGCTATGGGATCTATAAGAAGGTATTATACAGCCTGGAGGATTTATAACCTCCTTCAATGTTGGACCTTTTGTTCTAACTTTCCATCTACAGTTACTACTTCCTGAAGGCTCTAACGATCTTGGAACTCTCCGCCGACTCACTGCCGGTGCTATGGCCGGTATCACCTCCGTCGGTACGTCTCACTCAATCACCTCACTCTTTGTCTATTTCTAAATTCTACGTAACCAGTCGCTACATACCCACTCGATATTGTGCGCACACGCCTCTCGATTCAGTCCGCCTCGTTTGCAAGCTTGGGGAAACCTAACACAAAGCTACCTGGAATGTTCGCAACTATGAAGATTATGTACCGCGCCGAAGGTGGTATAATATCGCTCTACCGAGGTCTTGGTCCAACACTTGCTGGTGTCGCTCCATATGTCGGGATCAATTTTGCGACATATGAAGCCATGCGGAAGTTCATGACTCCCGAGGGCCAGCAGAATCCAACTGCTTTGGGAAAGCTAGCTGCAGGTGCGGTTTCAGGAGCTGTTGCGCAGAGTGTTACATATCCTTTTGAGTAAGTGTTTCACTGGTCTGGTAGCATCCTGTTGAAGATATTGCTAATATACAATATAGTGTACTCCGACGACGGTTCCAGGTAAACACAATGTCTGGTATCGGATACAAGTACAAAGGATTATGGGACGCCATCACCATCATCGTTAAGGCTGAGGGACCTAAGGGACTGTACAAGGGGCTACTTCCTAACCTCTTAAAGGTTGCACCTAGTATTGGTAGTAGCTTCTTGAGCTTTGAGATTGCGAGGGATTTACTGCTTGGGTTCGGTGGTGCTTTATGATTTACATACTTGGAATATTTTTTATCTATCCTTCATCTGTTATATTTTTTTTCCAACGGGAATCAGAACATAAAAAAGCTTGGCGGTTTTTTTTTTCTCTTTGATTTAGGGTAGTTTGGGGTTTTATCAGATCAGGCTTTCAGAGAGCTGAGGAAGGTAGAGGTTGTGGTATTTTTTATTTCTTATATTTACTTTTGTCTGTGTCGTATTTGGTTTAATTGGTTTGATTTACTGTTTTTGAGTTATAACATCGTTTTTGGTCGTTATTTTTCTTGAGTTTTGTCATTGGATTTTAGAATATTTTGATTGAGGTGTGGAAGAAGGTTTAAGAGATTAAAAGGTTAACTAGAAGACTTAGGTAGTAGGAATGGATGTAACTGTGTTCTAGCTTATTTATGATACCATAATTACAATAGAAAAAAAGTTCATACCTTCCCTAAAACCTGACAAATAGCTTCTATAGTCCCCTTCGAGGAATGAATACGCAACCCTTACCCTAACAGAGTGAGAGTATGTGATTCAGATACTATGAGATGGCATACTTTAACTCCTTGATATCCCATTGCCGTTTGTCTAAACAAGGTCCAAAATAGCAAACGCGTTTCTAGAGACTAGTTCTATAGTTAACTCGTGATGACTAGCATACCTTTCAACATGATATAGATATAACTTTTCTTATAAGATATACTTTTAGGACAGCACCATGTTATAGGGAACACAGTTATACAGTGTCGAGTGATTTCCGGTGACTGGTACGCAGTAGTGTCAATCTCCTTCATCAATATCGGTAAATGCTTGAATTTTATGTATCATTTCTAATATATTAAAAAGCCATTAGCTTAAAGTGATAGTAGGTCAGGGGCTTCTACTAAATCAGATCCGAAAACTAACCCTAACCCTCATTTACCTATATGAATATTTAGCCAAGTAATAAGGATTTTCTTATCTAGTAGTATTCTTATTTCCAAAACCTTCTCGTGGCTGTTGGTTATATCATTATTATAAGGGTGATATTACTATATGCCGAACCCTTGCATGGCGATTACAGTAGTATTACTGTTATGTATAGAAGGTCTTGAGATCATCAAGGTACTATACCCGCTATGGTATAAGTGATTTGATGGGGCAACACATTGCATAAGCTTGGTGCTTCAAGATATAGAATATATAGTAGGGCTGCTTCTAGGCCTAGCTAATTCCTGTTGGCACATATATTTCAAAGACCCGTGATAGATACGAGAACTCAGGTGGACTATATTTTGGGCAAAGCAGCGCTCTCCCTTTCTAGAGGGAAGAAAAATTGAGATAGCTCTAAGCGCTAGAAAAGTGTATGTCCTCAGCGAGAGTCGAACTCGCGACCTTCGGATATCCAACCCTGATGAATTGGTCATATGTTACTATGAGACCGACGCTTTAACCAACTAAGCCATGAAGACATGTTGATATCTTTTGATAGTGAGTTTTTAAACCGCCTACAGAGTTTAGTATTACATATATAATTGTGTAATATTAGTTCAATCTACTGTAGTGGTTTGTGACTTCTAGGCGAAGGTTGGGCCACTTTCTTGAAGCCTATAGAGTAGGCAAAATTAGCAAGGAATGCATCTATACTTTTCTCTGGTATGGAAACAAGAGAGGGTGTATATATAAGGGGATACTGAAGCTAAGCAAGGGCCCTCGACTATGTTTTAGTTCAGTCAACTCTAGTTGAAGGTGTAGCTATCTGCTTGTATGAAGCCTAATGTGTCTCTGTCATAGATAACCATGTAAATAGTTGAAGAATTTCTTGGAGCTCTCTTTGCCCAAACCTACTTATGTATTCATGGTCCCGTTTAAGTTATTGCCTTAGTGGTACCAGAGTCCAGAGTAGACATTCTTGGGGTTGAGGGCTATTGTGGGTGGTTAAATATGCCTAATCTATTCCGACTAATTACAGTTCCCAGATATCTCAAGAGGCAGTTTATTACTGGCGTTAAGTTGCATGTTGAAGGCTTGTCGTCTGCCCATGATGCTGGAGGACCCTTTCCGCCAAGACCCTCCCCCTGAGCCCCATTTTGAGCCTCAACACCTCGAGTCGCAACACGTTTCCTCGCTCCGTATACACGGCCAGAGCTCAACATGGCCACCAAACCCTCTGTACCCCCGAAGCCCGTGGCAGAAGCCAGTCATAAATCTCTCCTCTCCGCCTCTGCCGAGGGTGCAAAGTTTCTAATCCTCCTCCAGCTTTCCTCCCGCCTCCTAACTTTCATCGTCAATCAGGTCCTCCTCCGTTTCCTTTCCCCAGAGCTCCTCGGGATAAGCGTACAGCTAGAATTGTTTATGATCAGTGTTTTATACTTTTCTCGGGAGTCTTTACGGACTGCACTACAACGACATGGTGCTGAGCCTGCCGCGGAGAAGAACAAGGGGGGGAAAGATGGCTTGCTAGAAGAAGGAACGCCTGCTGCACAGTCGCAGACTGTCATTAACCTATCACTTCTTACCGTACCTCTGGGGATTGTGTTCGCGGGGGTGTTGGCGCTGTTTTACTCGCGGAGCTTCGCATCTTCAGAGACTACGGAGCAACCATACTTTAACGAGTCAATCGGTCTCTACGTCCTCGCGACATTAGTCGAGCTCGTTTCAGAGCCGTGTTTCGCGCTCGCACAGCAGAAGCTTCTATATAAGCTCCGCGCAGGAGCCGAGTCTGCGGCTGCGTTCACAAGGTGTGTGTTAACCTGTGGGTTGACCGTCTATGCAGCCCGCGTCGCAAGGATTGAAGGCGGTCTTGGGCCCTTACCTTTCGCGGTGGGGCAGGTTGGGTATGCTATCATGTTACTAGGCGTCTATTGGTATAATATATTTCGGCTCTCCGCCGTCGAAGGTTTTAGCATGGGTCTAAAAGGGATCAAGTCCTCGTAAGTAGTAATAAAAAAATTTACTTCACGGTTTCTCACTCGCACTTTACCCACCGTTAACACTGTTCTAGGACATCTACCAACTATCACGCCTCCCTCTTTCACATACCCCTCTCACGCCTTGCAACGTCGATGTGGCTCCAGTCTGCCTTGAAACACATCTTAACCCACTTCGACACTCTCCTCCTCTCCACCCTTTCTACACCCCATTCACAAGGCATCTACGCTCTTGCCTCCAACTACGGTTCTCTCATTGCCCGAATGCTCTTCCAGCCAATCGAAGAAGCTTCTCGTAATTTTTTTGCCAAGCTTCTCTCAACCTCTTCTTCTACAGAAGGACCTGCAGCAGAGAACGTAACCTCTGCGGCAAATATTCTAACTATTATCATGAAACTCTACACACTCCTCTCCTTATTTTTCTTTTCCCTCGGCCCTCCCTTTGCACCCCTAGCACTCAGACTCATTGCCGGCTCTCGCTGGGCGGATGGTAATGCAGGCGCAGTCCTAGCAAGCTATTGTTACTACATCCCCTTACTCGCCATCAATGGTGTAACCGAGGCATTCGTACAATCTGTTGCAACCGAACGAGAACTAGCAAAACAGAGCGGGTGGATGTTTGGCTTCTCTTTCGCGTTTGCTGGGATTGGATGGTTGTTTTTGTCTGCTCTGGGGTGGGGAGCAAAGGGACTTGTTGCAGCGAATGCAGTGAATATGGCATTGAGGGTTGTGTGGAGTTTAGCGTTTATTGAGGGATATTTTAGTAGGAATGAAGGTAAGAAGGGTGTATTAAGATGGAGTTTGACTAGGTTTTTGCCGAGTGGAGTGTTGGTAGCTACCTCTATGGGAGTGGGTGCTGTGGCAAGAGGGGTGGTAGTGAGTGAAGGTAGACTAATTAGGGAGATTGGGATGGGAGGTGCATTGGGGGTGGGTTTGGTTGTAGTTTGGTGAGTCTGACTACTCTTATCTAGGTGTGCTGAGGTGCTGACTATGTTTGATATAGCTTCGCTACGGAGAGAAAATTCTTTAATGAGTGTTTCCAGATGTTTAGATCTGCTAGGGCGAAGTAAAGACCTTTTCCCAGATTATACTATTACATATCTAGGGTTATTTATAAAGTAATTATTTCCATCTGTAAATATATTCCTAAAAATGCTCTTTTGTGGTAATTGAGGATAAAGCTAGGCCATTCATGTACATAAATATCTCGTTAACGCTGATTGCAAGATATTACTAGCTCATATCACTCAACCATACTTCTTTCCTTTATTTTCATTGTAGAATCCAACCTATCCCGGAATATTGGCGCCTTCGACTACAGAGTGTGCGGTTGTATGGAAAGGGGGGATAGGGGGGGATTATGGGAACTATAGGAACTTAGAAGCTGAGTAAGATAAAGAGGAAATAAGTTGTGGTAAACGTGGAGGACTGAGTTTATGTTATGCAAAGTAGTATACCTCCGAGTAACGAAGGCGTAGTATTCTTAGTCTACTATTTAATTTTATATTTCGCAAGAGCATAAATCCAATCCTTTGAGCGAGTTAATACCTATAGATGCACGCCACACAATGTCATCTACCGTACATGCAAGCAGTAATCACACGAAATCACTCGATACAACCTTTCTATCCCTTAACTCTCATTGGATCTAAATTCTATTTAGAAACATTACATGTTCTGGCAAACCGTAAGCAAATTTACCGGCACCCAAGACCTCGCTCGAGGAAATTAATGATTTAATGAAAACCCCTCCCAGCCAACGACTCCCAACCCAAAAGAAAGAAACGCCCTAAAGGAAAGGAAAAAAGAAAAAAACTATAGCACAAGAAACATAAATACAAATAACAAAAAGACAGGATGTTATACTCCCACAGACAAGCAATCATCCAACAATCCCCTCAATTGCTTCCTATCATCTACCGCTCCTCCCTCCCACCCGTCTACGTCTACTTGGCCAACATATTGCTCTTCAGTATCCACCTCATAATCTCTCTCATACCAGCCTCCTGCCATAATCTTCTTCATACTCAGTGGCAGCTGCGCAAGCAAATTGTCACCTAGCGCCAACGACAGCCTCACATCATGCATACCCAATAGTGTCCTCTCCGTTGGTGCTGTCCATTTTCGTTTTGGTGCAAGTTTCCGGTACTTATCGGTCTGAACGTAGTTAGGGCCATTAGATCGGACTCGAGAGATGATTGTTGAGAGGATTTCTTTAACGAAAGTTTCCGCCGCCACATTCATAAAATTTGCAGCATCTGGGGTGCACCCGCCAGGAACCCCCTCTTCATAGCAGATAGGGTTCATGCGGAGGCGGATAGACTCTACATCAGGGAATTCACCGGATTCGGAGGAGAGGGGCATAGTGTAGCGTTGTTTTATTTCGGATTCCCAGTCTAGATCGAGGTTAGTAAGCATATGAAAAGAAAGGAGAAAGGAGGCTATACTTGTTTTTGTGAGTCCTGCACTCATTGGCGGTTGGGGTTCTGGAACCTTAACTTGTTTGGCAAGGTGATATTCTTGTAGCATGCTACCTAGCATGTCCTCTACATCCCCCAGCTATTCGGCCCAGCTTATTAATTATTTGGCTCCTTTATTAGGGATGTGATGAGGCCACAAACCGCTGAAGGGACTTCCTTGATTCTCCTTCTTTCCCTCGCAGATATAGCCATGACCTCCTTCTTCAATCGTTTCTCGTTCAAATCTCCCGCCGGCATTTTTGCAATTGCGCTCGGCTTGTCACTTGCAGAGACCCATGCAGCAACATCTGTAGGCGGTATGTCACGCATAGAGTTGCCGTACATAGCTACTAGTAGCTGATTATGTAGACGGATTGTAGAGCCTTTAATAAAAGGTCCGATCATTCTTGTGAGCTCCTCCTGGTTGAGCCGGCCTATGATTGGCATTCATATTAGCATAATTACATATACATAATTGAGATATGTGGAATAAGAACCTGTAAGGTATCCACTGAGCGCCTCCTTATAGATATTCCAGTTCTCCTTCCCCAAGACTTTTTTAAGTGCATCATACATAGGCTCGACATCAATCCTAGGTACTACAGGCGGACCCGGCGGCGGTGGAGGCAGCGCTTTCGAAGGGTGTTTCCCGCTACTTTGTTTGGAGCTCATATTGTTAGGCGCGGCAGAACTAGAGGTCGGCCGGCTTGTGGGGGTTTGGGCGTCCATGTCGACCATTGTGACTCTATTCGCACCACCGATCAGGGGGTGGAGTGATGAGAGGGAGGCGGGAAGAAATTTTTAGGGAGCGAATAGGTCTCTCGAGGAGTGAAGGGACGCGTGCGCAGTGGGGGAGTGGTGGATGGGCTTCCTTCGGGGGGTGGGGATTGGTGAATGAGCTACAAGGAGGAGGTGAGGTTGAAATAAGCTTCCCGGTTACCCGGCAAGGGGATAACGCCATTCCACTCTACTCTGTTTCAGAGCCGAACTCAGGGAGAAACTCAGGCGTAATTTATAAATCTTCGCACTCAATGGGAATATGATTTTATGTACGGCAATGCCAGGCTCAACTTAATTCTTTCTTTTCTATGTGTCATAGCCTATTATTCGAATCATACAGGGAAAAAAGAACGCAACTTCTGTTTCTAAAGCAAGTACAAATTACACTACCCGGGCACCTTAAATCTCCAACATCTCCTCATCCAGTACACCATAAAGTCTCTCAACAGTCTGAATGGCTTCATAAAGTCCTTCGGAAACCCTTGCAGTGACAAGAACTATAGTTTATTATCAGCAACTCTGATTTCAAAGAAAAAGAAAAAAATGTGTAGAGAGTAGAGGGAGGGGGAGGAGGTTCACTTACCATAAGCATAAATCAAAGCAAAATCTTCATCACTCTCTCCCTCGGTCCCTCTCACCTGCTCCCTATATGTAAACAACTTTGCCAGTAATCTGTCCCTTGCCCTATCCGTATTCGGCAGCCTCTCCGGTAACGGAAATCCTAATCTAATCGAGCTCGCCAGAACTATTTCTCACCCATTAGCCATATCCATTGAACATTACATGGGGTGACAAACCATAAAACAAATGACTAATTCTTGCACACAAATCTACCCTCTCCTTCTTCGTAAATTCTAGAATATCCGCTTCTCGTCTGTTTGCCTTTGGATCCTTCGTAATCATCACACTCATCCCGTGAAATGCGTCCAATATAGCTTGATTTGCTGCAAGAATCTTTTGGTAATCACTCGCCGGGAATGGACCTTTTAACCTTAGCTCATGCGGCGCCGCAGCAGCGAGTGTGCCCAATCTCAGCAGCGCCTTTTGCAATGCGTGCTCCTCGGTGATGTTAAGATACTTCTTATCGCTCTCTCCCTCAACTAGACTATTTAGCGGGTCCCTACGCCAAATCAGTGCCATGCGTAGCCATAGCACACTCAGTCCCCTCCTGAGTTGCTGTCGGGCACTAATCGGCCAGATTGCAAGGTTAACAAAGACGCCCCAGATTACACCGACTGTGACGGCGACGAAGCGGTGAAGCACAATCTCTGTGATAATTGGATCAATCCCGCCTTCATCATCGTCATCATCTGCATCTGCCATCGCAAGTGAGTATGCGTAAAGCACGCTTAGATTATATGTCAGAAGTATAAATCTTCCAAATGTTGCCTGCTTCCAGTTTAGAATAATCCAGAAACATGGAAGTGATACCATCCATCCAAATATACTCAGCGTATATGGGTTAGCCCCAAATACAGTCCAAGCAATAAGAGCTAAGATCGCACCGACGACGTTTCCTAGGACACGAAGATTCCCGGAGTTGTTTGTTTGGCCGAGTGTCATGGATATCACTATCATATATGAGACGAGACCCCATTCCCCACGCCAATGGGAGTATATAGGGCGCGTGTAGGGGATGAAGGCAGGGAGTGCGTAGACAGCTGCACCGAGGCCGACTTTAATGCTAAACTTGATCTCATCGCGGCGGAGGACACTCATAGCCTTCCAGAGCTTGTAAGTGAAAGGTACTTCCGCCCCAGGGGAGACATTGGGAATAGTCATCCGGGTTTTAATTCCCAGTTCCTCGACGTCGCTCCTCGGCTTCCTTTGTGCTCCTGGCTGTTTCCAGAATTTCAGCCATTCCCACGTTCTCCCACCCTCGCTTTGCAATCTCTCTAGTTCTTCAAGTACACTCAAGAAGCCCCCCATCTCTTCTGCAAAGTAAAGAAGGCAGCTACTAAAGTACCCACAGCTTGCAGCTATCTCCTCAACATCTGCAGCCTCCGCCATGGGACGCGCTTTCGTCACCGCCTCGCTTTTGTAAAGCGTATTTAAAGCCTCTATCCTAGCCTCTGAGTACAGCTCGATTGCCTTTTTTAGGGATTCATGGAAAGCTGGGTTGATCTTAATAGTATGAGAAGACGAAGGGTGAGAGGAAGAGAATGGAAGCTCGTCTAGCATGAGCTTGAGAGTGTAGGCGAGCGATTTCATGGGTGGGCCGAGATGGAAGATGAATGTGTCGAAGACTGCTAACGGCGCTGCAGGATCCGTCATTGTAACTGAGGCAGTGTCTGTGTCGTCTACATCTGATGCTGTTGCTGAAGGCCAATCGAATACTTGTGGCGGGGTAAGATAAGAGTCATGATCAGGAGGTGTAAAAAGCTGTGGCCCTTCGTTCCTAGCTCTTTGAATCTCGAATTGTGCCGTAGAGGATGCGTTTTCATCGACTGCGAGCTTTTGGGCCTGCGATAGAAGACTAAATTGAGTTGATGCGGCACTTCTCAATCCACCAATGTGTTGTGCAAGGCGCTGGTTTAGTTAGTATATTGTGTTTTTACGAGGAGATTACGGGAATATTACCTGCATGCATTCTACCAGCCTCTTCTCTAGGATATACTCCCTCTCTGTTCCTCTGACATAATGCTCGTATTTCGCCTCTTTGAGGTTCTTAGCAAGCGGTACAAACACAGTCCTAAGGCTTGTTGAGGCTTTTGTAAATTTTGGTTTTAACAACTCTTCTTCAGATCCATGCAGGAAGGAACGAGTAATAATAGTTAACTAAGATACTGAAATTAACACAGACTCTCGAATCCCAAAGAGGAGAACTTGCCATGTCGGAGAAAGAATCAGTGGATGTGATCATCAACTGCCGCAACTCGGTAACTGCGCTCGTCGGCCAGAGCGTCAGTGCTAGGATAGAGGATATTATTATAGCCATTATCACGATAGTAGAGACTTGGTAGATCTTCCCAAGGGTAAAGCCCCCGAGTTGGACATTCCCTTCAAGCTATGTTAGCACCAATTACTGTAACTCAAGGAGAATATTAATCAACCTTCTTTTGTCAAGATTGTAATAATCGCAATTGATGATAGTGAGCATGCTACGCTGACCGTGGGACTAGCCATGGCTTGCTTTGTATATCCAATAAAACCGAGACCTCCAGCACAGAAGATAATGAGGACGAGTACATGGCCTGTGTATCCTGTTAATATTTTTCAAAATATGAAGGAATGATTGTGATTACGTACCGAGCCCGATCATACCCAATTTTGCGAATAGGTTGGAAAGCCCCATACTAGTATATATCCGTCAGTTATGGAGGAAGGTATGGATTAATAGAACCATGATGTACCTTCCGATGGAGATTGCAGTACTATATGCAAATGCACCCAAAGCGTAAATAGTAGATTCGTACATACCTATATAACCAGGTGTCAGCTTCATCCAATATAACCCATTGGATGGGTACTTACTGCCAACAGATCGCGCTATTGAGTGTCACTCAAGTCAATACAAACCCCACATTACCCGATCATTTTATTGGATGATTACCAGGATGAAAATAAACTATTGGACGTTAGTATTCCCTCAGATAAAAAGCTCGTAGGACAAACTCACCAGCACAAGTAGCAACCTGCATCCCGCAACCACATCAGCCCTCAACTCCCTTCTCATATGTATATATATATAGGATATCAAACTTACCATATGTTTCCCATCATATTTCCCCAGAGCTGCAGCAATCGGGCTCACAAACCTACACAAAATAAGCCTTTCTGAGACCAAACCCCTCAAATAAACAGCCACTGACGTTGCCAAGCTTCCCAGGAAGTATCCGAACGAACACTTCAACACCATCCTCCCCTTCTTACTCCTCGCGAACTGCGCGCCACTCCTCAACACCCCCGTGACCCCCCGAGCGGCCCTCGACATATGCGATTCATACCTTTGCCTACCGAGTAATGGTGTAGTGTCGTCCGAGTTGTCCGAGCGACTCACTGTTGTTGCACTCCCGCTATAAGCTCTAATATTAGCGACATGTAAATACCCGGCTCGGTATGCAGAAACCCACCTTCGACCGATTGTATAGTTCCGTGGGAGATGAGTCCATGACCGATGGATTCGCGCGCCGGTAGACGGGATGATAACAGAAGCTTTTCTAGTCTACGACGTCAAATAATTAGCTGTGAGACTCGAAGCTACACTTGTTACAGTAGTAGTAGTAGTAGTAGTAGTAGCAGTACTACACGCGACATACTAGGTTGTTTGGGCGAATATGTTTCTTCTTGCTACTCGAACGAGGTGGCGTCGATGAGGAGGACATGGCTCCAGTAGTAGAATAGAGACCCTACTTCGATAGGAAATATCCAGAGGCACTGAGGGAAGATATGTTGATTTCTTTGGCTCCACAAGTTGTCAGACGCTGGTAGGGCTTCGCGTCCCGTCGCCAAGAGTTTGCGACCCTGGTCTGCAGATCCGGAAGATGAGCGAGGGGAAGTCACACGGAGAGGCTGATCAATGGTCTGTAAAGCTTGGATATATGTTTATTTACCGTATATGCGCGAGTGGAGGGGAAGGGGATTGTATGATTGCCCCTCTCGGTCTGTGCAGGGTTTTCCTAGGAGATGGGAGGTTTTACAACTCAAGGAATAGTATCGTTCAGCATATTACTTTTGTCAGAATAGTAGGCAAAAACAAGCTTTTCTCGTAACCACCAGGCCACCAAGTAGAGTATACTCATAATTTTATATGGTGAGTACTATTCTACCATAAGACATGCATCTCATGGGTAGCTCTCCCACCACGATAGATCCCCCCGATCAGATCTGTTTCCTAGATACAGAGATCATAAGGAAAATATAATCCCATATGATACTCGTGGGTCCACTTCAGAATTTAACCTCTGAACCCCACCACAAACCTCCGTGGTTTCCTCTCATTAAAAATTTGTTATTTCTGTCCCGGTCAGAGCCATTTGACGGCACTCGAGTCCGGCATTCTATGTCGCCCTGTTTGCATGTACTTATGATAAATTCATTCATTCATTTATGTCGCCCTGTTCATTCATACCGAGTGATATGTCGTGAAGATGCCAGTAAGTACTAATTTTGCAACAAGATATATACACCTAGTTACAATATAAAGTCAAAGAGCTCCATAAAACCATACTTAGAGATCATAATCCTCTACATCCCTTATCAATAACTTCTTCTCTGCTAGAAACTCCTTCACCTGTTTCACTGTATACTCCTGCCTGTGGAACTATATAGAAGATTAAGTTATTACCACCCACAAAAATTAAGCCCAGTAAAAAACTCACCATTCCAGCACCCAACGCAGCATCAGTAGTAGTCTTCTCAAAAACCTCCTCAAAATGCCCTGGATTCCCAGCCCCACTACTCGCAATAACAGGAATCTTGATAGTGTTCTTCACAGTATTAATCAACTCCAAGTCAAACCCAGAGTTTGTACCGTCCTTATCGATACAGTTGAGCAAGATTTCTCCCGCCCCCATCGCCTCCACGGCAGTAATTAGCTGCTGTACATCCATATCTCGTCCTTCACGCCCGCCCTTGATTGTGCATTGGTACCAGCAGTACTCCTCTCCGTTCGGCCCTTTACGTGCCGTCTTAATTATGTTCCGTGGGGTATCGCTCGGCGAAGCTACGTAGACTCGGCGGGGGTCAACGGAGACTACAACTGCCTGGCATCCGTAAGCCCCCGATATACTCTCAATAGCTGTGTCCCCCCTAAGTTCCTTCCCGCGCTTATAGTATTCCTCCGCTGCGGTCACCGCATCACTCCCTATTGAAACCTTATCCGCACCACTCTTGAAGTACATTGTAGCCACTTCCAGCGCGCTGACTTTCGTGCCATCAGTATCAACAACATCTCGGATCCCTCCACCGATTGTCAGTGGTACAAACACCGTCTCGCTCGTCCTCCTGAGTATCTCCAACATTGGTAAATCCGCCAACGGACAATTTCTAAAACTCGTGATATTGAGAAATGTCACCTCATCTGCCCCATCCTCATAATACCTCTTCGCCAATTCTACCGGTTTCCCAAGATTCCGTACGTCACCGCCGGCCGCAGCTTTCTCCCTTACATCATATTGATCACCCTTAGTCACCACCAAGTCCCCTTGATCATTCGTCCTCACATCAAGACATGCGATTATCCGCTTCGTCAACCCCCCCTGACCGTCTTCCACTACCCCCGTCGCCATCCCAGACAACGGTTCCAACCGCGTACTGTTAAGGAAGGCCTTCAAAACCCGTAACCCCGCAACTCCACTCTTCTCAGGATGGAACTGTGTAGCAAAGATATTCCCCTTCCCAACCGCACCTACAAACTCCTCCTCTCCATAGACCCCCGTGGCAACATCCCACCCTTCTAACACCCCATTCTTAGTTGGAACTGCATAGGAGTGGACATAGTAATACTTTGAGTGTGGACGCAACCCATACAGCGATTCCCCCACAAAATCTCGTGTCGCAGCAGAGTTCCACCCAATATGAGGAACCGATTTTGTCGTAGAGTCGAAGCGCTTTAAGGTACCTGGGATAACACCGAGTCCTAGGATCTCAGGACTTTCTTCAGAAGCTGTGAAGAGCGCTTGTAGACCAACGCAGATACCCATGAAGGGTTTGCCGGAGGCGATGAAGGTCTTGAGAGGCTCTGTGAACCCAGCTTTGGAGAGCGTGCGCATGCAATGGCCAAAGTGTCCAACACCGGGGAAGATTACACACTATGTGGGGTTAGTTGGTGGATTAGAGATGGGGGTGAGAGGTCTACTTCGGCAGTTTCTAGGTCGGCAGGGGTTTTGATCCATTGGATTTCGAAGCCGAGGTGTTCAATTGCGTTTACGAGGGAGCGGATGTTGCCTCTGAAGGGAGTTAGTTTGTTCTTGAGGGAGGATTGGTGGGGGCTCACGCAACGGTGTCGAGGAGGTGGACCTTTTGTTTAGACATATTTTCTGTGTTTAGGGATTGAGGTCTGGAAGATTGAAGCCTCGAATAGGACGGACTGTGTGTTTAATATATCCTAGGGAGCCAATTGGTATATATACAGGTAGTAAAGACAACTCGTAAGAGTCATAGTGGGGCGGTCAAGGTTGCCCCTCCTTTTGCCAAGACACAGAAAAAAGACCTGGATTATGGATATGACCAACACTACCATTTGGTATTATTACGGACATTGTTTTGTCATTCTAAAATGCCCCTGTAATTACTTTTTATGCCATTTGTAGGGCTGTGTGCCAACAAATAATTTACTTTTGTTGTGGCTCCCACGCCTTTAATTGCAACTTGTGAGGAACCAAGATGACCTTTGCAGCGAGTGATGTTTCAGAAACCATGCAAAAGCTATAATCTCCTCTGAATTTTTGCAATTGTGAACTAGCATGTATTATACCCCGTATTAGAAGGTACAAGAGACGTAACCACTTTTCGCCGTCGTTCTGTATTTAAGATATCATGGGATGTTAGTGATTCTCACAATTTAAAGAAAGCCTAATGACCATCGCCCAGGTACACAAGCCCATCACGTGGCTTCCTAGATGTCAGTCTACTTTTTAATCCGAAACCCCAATTGGAGAACTCACCGGAGAGTATTGTCTCAGCATCACCCCTCCACTCTTAAGCACCGCAGCCGTCTAGCCAACCTCAGCCTCCATTCTCTAGAACCCAGAGAGAAAACTCACCTCACCATCCATACTATACCCTTCACTATAAATCACCTCCACGACTCCCATCTGGACAATCTTAATACTACAAGTCAAACACGGGCATGTATCACAATATAGTATCGCCCCACCACCTACCCTCTCCTTTCCCGCCTCCAGTAGTGCATTCTCCTCCGCATGCATACACAAACACGTACTCAACCCAACCCCACCATCAATCCCAGAATTGCACCTTCCGCACCCACCTTCATTGCAATTCACGAGGTGTCTTGGAGTGCCGTTGTAGCCCGTTGATATCACACGTTTCTCGCGGACAAGGACACAGCCAACGCGACGCTTCATGCAGTTTGAGCGCCGAGCAGCATGCGAGGCCAGGTGCATGAAGTAGGCATCCCAGGACGGCCGGAGACGCTCGTGGTCTGGTAGGTTGAGGGCTGTAAGGGTGCGGTGGAGGGCGGTGATTGATGAGGTAGGATTGATCAGACTAAGAGTAGCGCGGGAAACGACGGGTGCAAGGCCAAGGGTGGGATGGTACATGTGTGTATCTGAAGAGAGGACAAATTGCTCGAGTGTCATTGAAGGTTGGTTCTGTATTTCACATCTGGTTGGGGGTGGGGGTTAGCCGGAACTCTAACGAGAGTAGGTGGAGGGGGACTACCGAGCAGTAAACCTCTGCCACCTAATATGAACTGGTGCATCTACGCTCACGAGCATAAAAAGTGGCCGTTTATACAATACATCCAATACCTTCTCATCCCATATATCGGTGGTGACAAATAGCTCGAGCCATTGCTTTGTGACAAAATCGAGTAGGGACGTGGCATCAGAGAATACATGTTCTGGAAGAGCATCTAGTGTAGATGATGATCTCAACCGTTTCCCCTCATGATGCTCTTTGATCTCTACCTGGTCAACACCAGAGGTGATGTCGTAGCTTGACGGAGGGACTATTTTAAGGGCGGTGAAGTTGTGCTTGTGGACGAGATAAGAGGCGACTTCATGTTTGCCGGCACAGAGGCCTGGGCGTGGGAGGGTTAGGAATGGGATGAGAGAGGAATTCTGTAGAAGGCTTACCGCCGCAGAGTCCGATAAGCATGTTTGTTTATATGTTTTTTTAATATTCTTGTTTGTTTCTGTTTTATAGACCCTTGGCTCTTGGAATGTGGGGTTTTCCCTCCTGACGTTGCGGGGAGTGGGGAGAGGGCCCTGGAGATCGGGACCAACCGAGGATACACCATCGAGAGTAGAGTACATGTACCCTAGGTGTATTTACAGGGCAACTACATATATTCTTTTTGGTCTCCAATTGAAGCCTTTCCAACTCAGCATTCCAACCTCCACATACATCTCGGTATGTCTTATTTAGAGATCGGATTACGGTCAATACCGGGCGTAGTCAGGCCAGATCCCATGCATCCAACGGCAGAGGAGTGCCCAATGGTGCAGTGTCTCTAACTCTACAGGTACATACGCTACTACTCTAGGATATCGCCAGATACGTCTACAATAGCCGGCCGTTAGAGTGTGGGCCTTGCACGCCCTGAATCCACATGGGTTAGGGTTGACAGATGTCAAGGGAATTACATGTACTAACGACCATGTACTCTCATCTTATTTCTTGCGGGGTATATACATGTACACACCTAGGCGCTCTGCGGGAATAAATTATTACCCATAACCAGGTATATTTACCGTTAAATGTAGAGAAGCAGAGGGTTATCCCGGCAATGACTACATGTAGACTGTTGCACATAGATGGTAAACAATAAATGATAAACAATTAATTAGGAGGGTTCTGCTATGTGTACGGCCAACGACATGTACAGAAACCCGTTCTACATATGTATCTCCAAATTTCTAGAGTGGCAATCAGAGCACATACATACATGTATCTACTCTGCATGTACTGCTGCGAGAGGGTTCTGCCGGGTCCAGCAGCCTCGGTCTATGACCTGTAGAGTGCATGGAATCAAGTGGTCTTTTACACAGGATGCAGCCAAGCAGTTAAGTTGCAGGTTCAGCGCATCTGTACATGTACATATAACGTATCAAGGCGGAGGAGTGGTGGTGGTACTTGCACGGAAAAGGAGGCCCCTCTACTCTATAGGTGATAGCAATTGTAATGTAATGTATGGATCCCAACGCTTTATGCATGGAGTACACACACATCCACATACACATACACATACACATACACAGTGCCTCCTTTTCTCGCCTTAACCAGCAATACCCACATTCGTCGTGGTCAACAGACCTTGCTGCTAGCGAACTTCCTCAAGTGAGGCCTCTCCCCCAACAGACACACTCTATCTACTCCCCTCCTCTCCTCCTCCCCTTCCATCCATTCACCTTCTTTTATCTAAACTATCCTATCAGCTTCCGTCATCACCTCATAGGATTGTTCGCTTCTCTTGCTCCCTCGCTGGCTTGGGGAGTTGTTCTCTGCTTATATACTCCACCTCTTAAACCTTGACCTCCCCTTTTCGTCTATCTGCTGCCAACAGACAACAAACACCCCCAACCCCCCTTTCTGAACACTTAAAAAGGTGTGTTCAGAAAACCAACACTTCTTCCCACCTCACAACGCAAACTCAGTGTTTATCTATCACCTTTCCTACCCCCAAACCCCGCTGTTGATAAAACATCATCTCCTATTCCTGTTTCCCGTTGGATTTGATTCACCGCTATGGCCTCACGGAAACCACCCCCGGCGAACCTCTCCAGCCCACTCAACCGTCGCTCTATGCCTCCCCCCGTAGCTTCCTCATCCGCTGGGTCAGCACGAGGCTCCTCCCGTTCCCCAACTCCAACCGGAGCTGCTGCTCCTACCACTACGGCCCGTCGCAATACCCTCCGCGATGGAGCCCCTCTAGCGCATAGAAATAGCATTTCTTCCCCCCTGAGCGCTCGGTCAGCTGCAAAGAGGTCTTCGGATATCCTCAATGAGAGTGATCTTGAGAATGCCGCAATTATGGAAGATCTGAGGAATAGACTTGCTCAGAGTGAGAGTGCGGCAGAAGCTGCAGCTGAGGAGTATTCAAAACAAGTCAAAGCGCTACAAAATAGATTAGAGGAGGCGCAGGGAGAGCAAATTAAGATGGAGGAGGGGTCGCATCAGAAGGATGAGGTTATTGAGGGTATGGAATTGCAGCTTAAGGAATTGACGAGAGCAAAACGGGATCAGGAGAATATTTATGAGGCGGAGGTGAGATTGCTTTCCCCCCTTTCTTTTATTCTTTGAGTTGTGGCATGACTAATTCAATGAATAGAGGATTGCTGCACAACAAGAAAAGGAAGAAATGTTGGATAGGGAAGAAGAGCTTAATACTATCGTCCAACGCCTAAAGGATCAGCTTGCCCAGCGTGAAAAGTCACCTGAGCCAGAGACAGCTGATAGCCGTAGCCGAACATGTTTGTCTCACCCGGACTTAAGCTTCAGTCGAATACCACTAATAACATATACAGCTTTGGAGTCTTCTGATGAGTCCCAAGGATTTGCGCCTTCAAACAACATGACCACACCAAATCGTAATAATAATCTCCTCCTCCAGAAAGATAAACTCATCGAGTCTCTTCGTCTCGAGCTCGCAGAAGCTCAGATCAGACTGGCAGAGGCAGACCACCAAGGTGGTACTAAACTACACCAGCTTGAGCAGCAGCTCTTGGAGACTCGTATGACCAATGCACGATTGATGGAGGATAATGAGAGCTTCCAGCTCCTTCTTTCTTCCGCCGCTCTCAATGGTGACTTCCCGAGAGGTGATTATATTACCAATGCTTTCTCGGAGGTGGAGCCAGAGCCAGAGTCACATGTGGTCAAGAAAGTCCAAGGTTCACCAAGAAACTCAATTTCTCTTGGTTCGAACCTTGCCGAGGAGCTTGAGGAGGCCGCGCAGACTCTTGAGTCGGAGAAATACCGTAAGCTTGAAAGCGAGCTCAAGTCGTTAAAGGACCAGAACAAGGCGATGTCGCTGTATATCAACAACATCATCGAGCGTATTCTCCAACATAAGGACTCAGAGGCCATCCTTGACAAGACTGCTCCTCTTGGCGCCTCTGCAGCTGTCCCAAAGGTCGAGAAGGCGCTTCCAGCAACACCCAAGGAGGAAGGTGGATTGCTCGCAAGAACAAAGTCTCTTGCTGGTCATAAGAAGGATACTACATCCCCCACCCCGTCAATCAATGGCGACAAACCTGCCCTTCAAAGGTCTCAATCAATGCGCAACCCTAATCCCTCCTCCCACAAACGATCTCATTCTGATGCAGTCTACACCGGTGCCAGTGTTGTCAATAACCTCTATCGTGGAGAAGGGATGATCACCCCCCGCGCACAGAGCTTTTTCGGTCCAGATCAATTCAACCGCGGCCAGCGCCCCCGTGACTCAGATCTGAGTCTTGATTCTACTACTTCTGAAAGTGGAGATAGTGTTTCAACAACACCTACCACTACGCCTAGTGAACGTCGCAGTATAACTTCTCCATCGACTCACAGTTCCACGACCATAGGGCCGATTGCTGGGAACAAGCTCCGCACATTGAGACTAGTACAGGAGAATGTTGGCACTGGACTTGGGGATTATAAAGAGGGGATTGAGGATGAGAAGAGCCGACGACAGAGCAAGAGAACTAGCTGGTATGTTCTTGGTCTCTCTGGGTTGCAGACGCAGCAAGAGTTTGGAAGGAATGCTAATTTATTGGGGGGGGTGAATAGGATACCAGGTTGGTTGAACCGAAGCAAGGATGACGATGGGTTGAACTCGAGTGCGAACCCAGAGAATGTGTTGTTTGAGAGAAGAGACGTCGAATAGAGGATGACGATATGGAGGGGGTAGGGTGGGGAGGGAATGTTTAAAACGCGGGAGTTTATTTTTCTTTCTTCGGCTTGGGTAGGGCTGGCATCGGCAATTGGCATGATAAAATGAATTTTTCCGCGTGTGTTTCTTATGATATGAGTAGATGGGTTTGATCACGATTGTTTCATTTTAGTGTTTAGTTTTTACTCTCTTCTTTTATATGCTTTGTTGATCGTTCTACACTTCCTTCATTGAAGGCATAGTGCTGGGTGGTTTGAGGTGGTTCCTTGTATACAGTCATCGTTTGGCGGGATCGATGTGGAGGAGGTGGTTTTATGGACTAACAGAGGTGTGTCGAGGTGATATTTATACCCAGATACCCATTTCTGACGTTCTTGTTTATTGGCCAGCTCCTTTAATTCTTAGATCTCCTCTCAATATCTCCTGCCCTTTTTCTCCTACTCCTTTTTCTTTCTTTTTCTATATTTATTTTTCTTACTCGAGTGGTAATTTTGGAAATGATGATGACTATAACGATGGTCATGAAACGATATGCTATCTACTTGTAATGTATATCAGGGGTTTGGAGATGGGGTAATTTAAAAAAGATTAGGATCTTAGAACCTATGCTAGAGTTAAGTAATGTGGTTTCCTTCGAAGAAGTGGAGGTTTCAAAGAATAGATTGGCTCATAATATGCATGTATTTGTTTTCAAGAAAATTGGGCTTAGGGCGACATAAGCTATCACTCAGGTTAAGGTGATAAAGTCTTGTTGCTCATAGAGCTGGTTTATATCTATATGTAATATCTAAACAATTTCCACGGATTATTGGTGTTGAGTTATGTCTCTAAAATAAGCCAGTTGAACAAAACAAGGGTTCATGGGAAAGTGGGGAAATAATTTTGTCAGAATAATTTACGGAGAAGCCATGAGTAGGGTAGAGCAGAAGAGTTTTTTTTTACATTGATTCGAGAGGAGAGGGTTACATGCGTGACTATTCTAAAGTATTCTTCAAATGGTATTTTTTTATTCCTGCCCACAAGCAGATTTTATCTCTTTCTCAGCACCACCACCACTCATTAGAAACTAGCCATAGCGAGACCTTCCAGCTGTGCCGTTCTCTCTGCAAGCTTAGAACCAGAGTTATAATGGTACGGTTTTACTTAGGGATAAAAACAGAATTCAGGAAGACTTTTTAGTAATATTATTATGGTCTCTAGGTCTCTCCCGTGTTATCCTTTTGATTGAGTAGTGTTTGTGATTAATTGTTGAGTACAATACCAAGAAATCCTACTCCAGATATGTTCCTTCGCGAATGGTGTTAAATTTACCGTCTTCTGAAGCTCATGGGCAAACGACGGCTCTTCATGAGCTACAGAAGACCCCAAGTTCTTATATATACCTAAGTAAACTACACCTGCTTCATCGATCCCTACACCTCCTTAGCGTAGTCCCAGAATTCGCACAGGGTGATTTATTCCTATAGATTTTCAATGAGATGGGCATGTGGCCCTTGAGCTGACATCTAGATGCCAATACATTGCTTGTGAATATTTCCCACATCAATCTACAGAGCTCCATATTGTTCAGGAGGCCAGATCTATATTAATCGGATATTTAAAAAAATCATTTCCTACTCTGCGATAGTATTGGTGTAGTACGGGGGGTGCTAGGTCGAGATATCCTAGGCCATAGATAATATTAAGGAACCAAAAATAAGCAAGGTATTCTTGAACGGACCGGGGCATGGCGCTAAAATTATTCCATACCATCAATTAGTGCCACCTTAATAGTCGCTAGGGGTGTGACGGCTGTAAGCGTATAATTCATGCGTGAAGAATATTAATTATGTTAAATGGCATTGATGCTCTGAGGGGAGTGAGTTAGATTACTGTGAAGAAAAGTCGTGACTACATGTACCCTGTGGTTACTTTATTGTTTTACTGGATATATGCCTCTCCTAAGTTCATGTCTGAATTTAGGTGTTATAGTAGAGATTGCTATTTCTTTACAACACAGATATCGCTCCAAGACACTAGGTAGAAAATTCTCTGTATACCAACCTGTTATTTAGGCATACCTCACTTAACTCTCATAGTTTTTCAATAATGCATGACAGCTTAGATAACCACATACTATGCATACACAGACCAAGAAGGGAGGCCGAAATCTACCGAGTGACACCGTATGACCACAGCTCTCGTTAAAGGCATAAACAATGATACAATTAGCCACTAGTCCACAATATGTATTCTCATCTTATCTAGGAAGTTCCTTATACCGGATAAAAAATTCTCATAGCCGAATTTCCGCAAATTTTTGTAACACAAACCTACCTCCCTAGGACTAACATCACTAGCGCTAATAATCTCGCTTCTCCCAATTCGATTGGATCTGCAGAAATTTTTCTGGTTCTTATCAGAGCACAATCACAAAAAAGCGAAGGAGGGAAAAGAAGAAAAAATATATGCGGAGATGCGGCGTGTAGGCCATAGTAGCATGAAATTTAGATACAAAGTATGGAAAATTTATTAATGTCGTGATACCGAAACTCCCGACTCCCCCTCTTCCCAAAGAAAGAGATGCAAAACCACAAAGTGGAAATAGACTCCCAGAATAGTCAAGAAAACAAGGAAGAAAAAGTAGAAGAAAATAGAAAGTGGAAATAAAAGGAAAATAACACCGTCGCCATATGAATACAAAACAAGAATCCCCCCCCCAAAAAAAAACCCCTCTACAAAATCTAGATCCCAGGCGCCAGAATCAAAAAAATATCCAATCTTACAAGCGAATCTCCCCTTCTCACTCCCTACCGACCCGGTCAAGGTGAAACCAGATCACCCCCCGGTAACGGTTTCCTCCTCAAACTTCCAATCCTTTCACTTTCCGAACTCACACTGCTCACAACGGTCTCTGTGGCAACTGTCTCTGCCACAGCTGCCCCTGTTCGCCATGGCGGTTCCTCGTTTTGTCGTGATAGGGTATAGAAGAGCGCATCCGGTGCAATGGGCGGCTCATGTGGTGGGGTTCCCATGCGGTTTATTGAACCTCCAGAAGTTAACGCGTGTAACTGGGCCTCATCAATTGAAGATACCGGTGAGCCAAATGTATAGTCGTAGTTAAACTCGCCGGAGGGGGGTAAAACACGGAGCGAGGGGAGTTGAGGCGGGGGACTATGTGGGGGTGCTGGTAACGGTGACATGTTTGGAATAGACTCAGCGGTGGGGAGGTTATTGTATCTGGTGGTAGAAGAACCGCGGTGGAGAGAACCAAGCACTCCTATAGGGATATTAGCATCTTCTTTAATTAATACTGGAGATATTTGTAAGGTTACCCATGACACCTGCTCCAGCTGCTGGCGCGGACTTTGAGAAATCATTTGTTGAAAATCCAACGGATTCTATCCGTAGATTCTTGTCCCGCCGCTTTTTAGACCATAGATACGCCAAAACAAAAATCCCAACGAATCCAATAAGTGCCCCAAATGATGCCCCGAGGATAATCTCCACATTGGGTGTCTTGGGCGCTGCTGCATCTGATTGAGTGCTCATAGGGTCTGTTCCGTCAAAAACAAGTGCTGTAGGCGAAGGAGCTGATGATGAAGAAGAAGCTATTACTGTTTTCTCTGTTGTAAAAGTGCTGGTTTGTGTTGTTACAAGTGTCGTCGTGAGCATAACCATACTTGTCTGAACAAGAAAACCGTTGGCGTCAGGAGTTGGCAGTGCGACTACTGTGATTGTTGATGTCGTCGTACCAGAAGCCCAGTCCCATAGTGTAGTTGTTATTGTTACTGTTACAGGAAAAATCTGCCTTCGGACAGCTGGTGCTCCTTGAGCCCATGTTGTAGGTTCAGCGACGAAATCAGTTACTGTAGCCACAGCGGGCTGACCTATAACCACCACATCCGTGATTGTAGTTTTTGTAGTTGTTGCTGTAGAATTTGTCCCTATAATCGGCTGTACTTTTTTTGTACCCGTTATAGCCGCTATAGTTTGTGTGCTTGTCTGAGCACTTGTCTGTGTGGCCGTAGATTGTACTGTGACGGTATTCGTTACTGTAATCTCAGTTGTTGCTGTACTTGTAACAGTCGCGATACTAGTCGACCCAAGATTGCTTGCTGTAGGAGTTACAGTCGTTGTTGTAAATTCAGTGAGCATCCATCCCCCTTGAGCAGTTACAGTTACCCAAACTGTTGTAGGTGGCGGTGGGTTTTGTGGTTGTGGTTGTGGTTGTGGTACTCTCCTGTCCAGTCGTGTATCGTGCATCTTCATCCCCAGTACAGTACTCCCCCATAGTAGAGAGCAAATGAAACCTCCACATCCTCCCCCTCCCCCTAACCTCCCTCCTCGCCGCAAGATATTCAATTGCATGACCAGGTTCGCAAGTTTTTCCCGTGAAGATCCGTCAAGGAAAGTTCAAGAAGAAAACAAGAAAATCAAAAATCAGAACCCCCAAAGCAATACTCCCAAAAATCTATCATGCAGTATACACAAAAAATAAACGTGGGACCAAAGGAAGAGAGAGGAACAGACAGGGCAGATGACATTCTTTACAATTGTCTTGCTTGGGGGAGGGGGTGGTAAGGCTGCCCGGTAATCTATCCCTTAATGCGCAGCTGTGAGGGGGAGAATGTATTGACCGGTAAATAATTCGCAAAGGCTAACTGCAGTGCTACAGCGTGATGCCGGTAGCAGGCATGGTTGGGGCGTAGGCGGCAGAGTTAGTAAGATGGGCACTCAGTGGGAGTTAGATCAGTTGTAGCTTGCGCCACATTATACATGGCTACTATTTTTAGCCACAGAACCATCAAGATACTAGTCTGGATGTAGAACTGTCTACAAAGAGCCACAATACATGTAGTACTTAATTTCCTGGCCAGTGGACGCCAGCTCTAACAAAGCCTATGTTTCAAAGCGAAGATTGAGGGACTTCACTAAAGACGGTGATACATGCACCCCGCTCTAGGCAATTGCATGTAACATGCCATAACCCCGGTGAAGAGACACATTCTCCACACATTATGTAAACCTATAGACATAATTCAAGACATGAAGCCCACTTCGATGCACAAGCCCTACAAGAGTTCCAATGACGTCGACCAACTGAACCACAATAGAAAACTCTCTAATGACCATTATCTAGACCTACCCTGTGCAACAACTTCATAAGTCGCTAATGAGCCACAATCACGCCGCATAATGCTTCCGGCTCATCCCGGCTATAGATACAGGCTATTTATACCCATCAGAAAGCTTGAAGCTTGACTATGCCCTATATCAGGCATTGCAGCCATTTAAAAGAGGCTCTCTGAGCCCCACATACCTATACTGATTTAGTCATCTAACTAGTCTACGGAGCCTCTTCCGACAAAAAATTCAACCGGAGAAAACCGACTTTGGACACATTTTTATAGATGCGTTGGGCTTTGATGCAAATAGGGGTGTTTGGCCCGGCTTTCCCGACATTATCTTCTGAAAATCCTAACAGGCACTTTTCGTAGTTGTATTTTGGCCTCATTTGTAGGTTCTACTTAGGCGGGGGTTATGGATTCCTTGCTCACTATGAATAGCAACGGATCTTCTGGCAGTTAGGTATGACATTACTATATGTCCTGCGATTGGGGGCACTGTTCTCTTCACTATCACCTGAGTCTAAGATTTTGACGAGTCTCAGTCATGAAAGAATGATGCCTCGCGATCGACTCACTGTATATCACTTTACAGTCTATGTTGGAACCACCATGTTCCCGCACACACACGCGAGCGCACGAACCAAATTTCCCCCAACAATACCTGGCAAGAAGCTGAGGACAGCAATCAACTGCGGTCCCATGAGTGTCCCGTGGTGGCGGCGGGATGCAAGACAGTGGGGGCGCGTCTCCCGTAAATTATAAAAGGCCCGTGCGAAAAAGTCACAAAAGAAGCTTATTGTTTTTCTTTTTAGAGTAGAACTTTCTTTTTAGAACGAAGTAGCCACACTTTTTCTATCGGCAGGCCCTACGGTAATCACCCCCCCCCCCCCAAGGCTCAATCGATGCCAGCTATTTCTTCATACCGAACGTGAAAAATATACGGTAGATCGCAAGGCCTAGCATAAGCTATCACGATTAGGATACACCCTAGATTCGTAGCCGCTAGATACCTCGGTACGCAAGAAATGGCGAGTGATTGTTTATGAGCCTGATGCTATGTACTCTTTGAGCAGGATCTATGTCCTTGCGCTAGAACAGCTATATAACCCAAAAGAGTAGTACTAGCTAGGATTTTGTATATAATGCGCCCTTCTCTGTTACGTCACCCTTTCCTCGGCTCTGTTTCAGGGTGTTCTTCAAATCCCTAGCTTATGTCTTTACTATACTCAAGCCTTTTCAACTTTTCAAGGGGAGTTATCGACGCTAAAAGCCTCAAAGTTTGTTTGATTCCCCACAAAACTCTGAAATAGACCCCATCTAGTATATTCTACTACTTGAGCATCCTCAAGCCCCCCAGAAACCTAGGGTATACACCAATGTCTGGAATATTACATTCTTGTACATCACTACTTTATGATATGATTCCTTGAACGTAACACTGCGTCTCATTAGACCCCTAACCCCCATAACTCGTTGCTCTGACGCGCAGGGGGGGTTGGAACGTGCAACACGCTTAGCCACAGTAGTTGAAATATAAAAATAACCACCATTGGCCCCCAATACTCTACGTGTTTTAATAGAGCTAGAATACAACCACAATTTAGGGGATATCCATTAACTGCTAAACCCATGAAACAAGAACTAATACACGGTGAAATAGTAGAAACCCACCCTATATCCGTTCCCTCCTCCCCCAAAGATCTTCATATCACATCATGTTTACTAGGACATCTGAGGCTACATCTATAGTGTATGTACGGCAACAAGGATCGAAAATCAAGGGGTTACGAATAAGATCCTGCCATCGATACTACCACTAGAACCGTCGCTGTGTGCTCGAAATACCGATAACAGCCCACGATCTCAAGCCTCATCTTTCTCGATATTTTTTATCGTTCACTACAAACCGCGCCTAAAATATAGAATTAATTCGCTCACATCACAGTAATGCCCCTCCAATAGTCAGTCCAAATATATCCCAAACCAGGAAGGTGAGTATATTACCCTTTATTAACCAGATTACTAAAATTCGCTCTTTTATACTTTGTCATTTAATTTTACCCTAGTCAAGGACTATGGCCACAACCCTTTTCTCTTTCTCTTTCCCTTTATCTTTATTCAATCCGTCAAGTAAAATCTAGACGTTAAAGAGTATCCACTTCCTAACATCTCGACTATTATAGTAGGCGGTAAGGTATTCCGATCTGTCTGGGAAAAAAAGGAAGTATTACTGTTTCAGAAATATGCCGGGAGATTGTTTGCCCCTTGGCCCGGAAGCCGTCATTGGTGGCATTGGTCATGGTAGCGTGCAGAAACTCGGTTGGAGCCCTAAGTTTGGCGGGCATCGCGGGAAAGCGAATGGCTAGACACAGATTCCGGGTTGCCTTGGTGTGCTTGTAGTGTTTTTATTTTGCCGAGCCGAGAAATTCGGTTCGGGAGTTTGCCGTGGAACACAAGTGATGCTCCGTGGTTTTGTACGAGTGATGATTTGTGACCAAATACTTGGCAATGTAAAGGAGTTAGAAATTTAGAATCAGTGTGCTACTCGGGTTAAATCTAATGTCTTGCAGCATATGGTACGTGTAGCCTCATTACTAAATTCCACGACGATATAAAGTGCTTGTGTTGGGGGTGGAGTATTGGGACAAAACAGGCTGTCATGGATCTGAGCGGTCATAGTTCTGCTCTATTGCTATACCGTGTTGTATTCTACCGCATCGTGGGTCTGTGCGATTGTTATATTTCTCTTTTCAGTATTCCAATGCTTCACCCCTGACACAAGTATGCTGTAATACTGCCAAAGAGAGTGTAAATAAAGATAATATTATAGTGGGTACTTTACATTTCTAAAATAATAATACAGTAACGAAAACTTTCCATTAAGATAGATTATTTGTCTTCACTCTCAACCTCCGCTTTCTTTACCTTCTTTGCCAGTTTCTTTTTCTTTTTAGGTTTTACTTCCTCTTCCTCTTCCTCTTCCTCTTCCTCTTCCTCTTCATCATCCTCATTTACCTCCTCTTGAACCACGTTCTCATCCTCTTCTACTACTTTGTTTGCTTTCTCACTTATATATTCATCCTCATTATCCTCTGTATCTTTGGGGGCTGTGGCGGAGGAGCTGCTATAGGCTGGTCGGGTAAGGCTGATACCCTCTTTGGCGAGGTGACTATCTATCTGCGGAAGGATAGAGAGGAGGGTATTGAACTGGTCCACGGGCAGGGAGATACCCTGAGGTAGCTGTTAAAACCTTGCACCAAAACTATGTGGAGATAGAGAAGTAGCCAGGAAATGGCAAGTATGAGGAAAGGTAGGGGAGTGAGAGCAGAGGGATGGGGCAAACCTTAGACCCTGGCAAGACCTTCCCGTCTTTTTCGTAGTACTCACGAATAGATATGCGGTGTTTCCCCCCGAAAACAGAGACCGTTGCTCTACGGAGCCTACCACCAATCTATACCTAGGTTAGGGTTTATCTAGTGGAAACCAGGGGTATCGAACTCACCTCCCAATACGGATTCCCAGAATCATCAATGAGGTTCCTTCCCGCTTTGCTAGAACTGGGTTTTGAGCGTTTAGTGGGTACCTCGATTGTGGACTTTGTATGGGTGGAACGTCTCTTTTGGGGCATTGCTACTGTGCTGTGGGTGGGGGGGATTAGTAGAGGTAGGTGGGGAGTTATAGATGAGGATACATGTAATCTGGGGAAGACGCGTCTTGCAGAGAACATCTTGGGGGGACGCGTTCAAGCTATATACGGTATAGATTGGGATGGGATAACATACAAATATTTGTCTTACATCACTGCAGACATGGGGGCTGCCAAGACAGAGACGTGGCTGGAGAGAGAGCCAGCCACCCTCACCCTCCACACAAACTTCTTACGAGTCACAGCACCTCCTAGAAACTTCTTCTTCAATGGTATATACACGTAGTAAATATCATAGATACCACTTCATGGCTTGTACATTATAATCTAATTACAATCCTTCCCTGTACGGGAGTTTACTGAAAACCGTTGTTGAATCCCCCCCCTTCCGTCAGAGTTGATACTTTGTCCGTTCGTTGTTGCAAACCCCACAGTGTGAACCCAATCTCCCACAGAGTGCCCCGCGCCCCAGCACCACAGATCATCAACGCAGATAACCCCCCCACCATGGCAGATTCCGATACCATTGATGGCCCGACAAACAGCGAGGACCCGACGGTGTTGGCGTTGACGAGCAGCTCGACTACTCGTCGGTGCGCTGAATTGAACTCGTTGAATGACAGGATACAGAAGAATGGTAAACCCAGCTTCAGTGGGAAATCAGGCACACACTCTACTAACATGAGAATTTAAATAGAACTCCCGTCTGAACGGTTACCACTCGTCTTCCGTCTCTTGTTTCAATCTCACCCTTACTACTTCGACCGTGCTTCCAGAGCTGCGGTCAGAAAATGTTTACAGAGTCTACACGAGTCGACAACGCTGTCAGGCCCGTTTGTCAAGGCTCTTATTACAGCTATCAAGGCTGAGTCGAATAAGCCTGGGATTGCGGCCTCGAATGCATTTGTGTTATTAGAATGGATATCTGATGTCCTAGCAACTATCTCGAAATCACTCGACGTCTTCAATACGCATATTCAAAATGTTGTAGAATCACAGGTAGCCTTACTGGACATCTGCATAGGCAACATCACTGCCAAAGCGTCTGTGAAAAAATCTGCTCTTACAGTAACCAGACGGGGCCTAAGAGCAGCGTTTTCACTAAAGAATGAATACAAGACTATCATGCAAACCATCATCTCCAAGCTCACCGCAAAATACCCAAACCCAGCTCCCAAAAATGCGCTTCTCCTTGGAATCGTGGCCGGTGTCTGTGCAAGGGCCGAAAAACCAAAAGAAGTACTGCAAGGCTCCAAAGGGGATATCTATGCCTTCTTCCTCCGTGAGATTGTTGGCTCAAGGACTCCGGTACCAAAGCACATATCCGACTCCCTCCACGACTTTTTCATATCCTTCACCACTGCCGAAGACTTCAACACCGAGCTCGTCCCCGCTCTTGAACGTGCACTCCTTCGAGCTCCAGAGGTAGTCCTAAATGATGTTGTCACATCCCTCTTTACAAGCGTCCCCGAAACAATCGACCTATCATTACCAATCGCAGATAAGCTACTGAAGCAATTCCTCTCATGTGTCAAAAGTAGTAATGCAAATATCCGCAACGGTGCCGTCACCTCTTTCAAAACAGGCATTACCCGCACTGCACACCCTGACGAAGCCGCCATCGGGAAAATCGCAGATGAGCTCGTCAGCCCACTCAAAACAGGAAAAGTCACTGCGGCAGAGCAAAGAATACTATATTCATCCATGATAGAATCACTCCCTTGGTCTGAGAAGCTCGCAAAAAAGGTTTCCTCAGGCCTTGCAGATACAGCCTCTAAAGAGCCGAATGAGACCGCGGTTGCAACTCTCACAGCGGCAATCTTTCAACACCTACCGCATGAGTTGGAGCTCTCCATTATCCCCGACAAAGCCGTCGCAGACGCAATTTCAAAGGGTCTCTCCGATAAACGTCCTAATTTCCGTCGCATCTGGGTTGCCCGTCTCGGCGACCTCGTTTGGGGCCTCGGCGACACACCCTCAGAGACCACACAAGCCTTCGTCGCCTCCGTCCTCCAGAAATTAATCGATGCCTGGAGCGAAGTCGTCGCAAACCCTCTCCCAGCAGCTCAGAGTGGCCTTGTCACCGCAGGATATGTATACACCGCCATCGCACTCGAGAAGCTATCCAAATGGAACGACCCCAAGATCAAAGCTACCCTAAAGACAAAAGAGATCATATCACAATCTCTCGCCACCATTCCGAAAGCCTCATTCTTGCTCAACCACAAGGTGTACTCCAAACTCATCCTCCCTGAGGACCATAGGTGGGTGGTCCGTGCTCTTGCGGCTACAGCAGACTCGGTAGTCTATGAAGAATGCCATGCGGAATCATGGGCCCTAGCATTCTTATATTCTTTGAGTGCCCATGGAATTAGCAATGAAATTAAGAAAGAGGCCCTTGCTGCGCTCTCGGAGGCGTATCTTCGCCATCCGGAAAACATCGGCAAATGCATCCTTAATGGTGTCTGGCAGTGGCTGCGAAGTCTTGAGGAAGGAAGACCCGACAGCGCATCAGCAGCAGCAAAGACTGGCGGGAGCTATCTACACACGGCCATCCACGCGATTGTTTGCCCCCCCACCGATGGCGTATCAGAAGAGGTGGTCAAAAATCAGCTTGTGAATTTAGCGGTAGTAGCACATCACAAACTCATGCCGGGTGTAGACTGGATCAGATTGTGTCAGCATGCACAAATAGACCCGGGAGAACTCGCGAAGGAGAAGGCAGCAAGGCTGGTGGGTGAAATCAGAATGTATACTGGACTCTCTGGGAGAAGCGCGCACATTCGTGATGCTGCGTTAAAGAGTTCTGCAACGCTTGCATTTGTAGCCCCGGAGACGATAACACCACTTATTGTGAATTTGATCATTGATGACCTGAACCCATTACAGCTCCGCGGAATTGGAGAGTTGGAGGCATCAATCTGGCGGCATCCAGCAGGTACTACTTTTGTTGATGTTCTCAGTAAGACCAATGCTGCTGCAGTAAGCAAGGGGAAAGACACGGATACACTCAAATGGGAAGCCGAACTACGTGCACAGCTTGCCCAGAAAAAGGGCGCTGAGCGGAAACTTACGACAGATGAAAAGGCGAAGTACGAAGACCAGTTGGAAAAGGAGAACGGAATCCGAAGGAGGGTTGATGAGGTGAACCTACGGTTGACGCGGGGAATCGGGGTTATTAAAGCGCTTGCAGAGGGACCACCGACAGTTGTCGAAATGTGGATGGGGCAGGGTGTCAGGGCGCTGCTGAAGGCGATGGAGGTGGGTGCGGGGTTGGTGGTTGGGGATAAAGGGGTTAAGGCTTTCTTAGCGTGCTCGGAACATGTTTCACCTAGGTTAGGGGTGTTGAGGCAGTTCATTGGAATTGATACTCTGAGGGCGTTGGGGATTAAAGAATTATCGCCAGAGTTGCAGGAGGAGCCGTTGGGAGGTAAGTTCTCACTCGAAAATTTACTGGAGGAATTATCATTGACCCTATTATTATTATTATTATTTAAGCGCTTACTACTCGTATTCTATATCGGCTGCGATTTATGGCGGAACAGAGGCCATTCGATACTACTTCGCTTGTTTACTTACTTCCCTTTGTTAGTTTGATTTTAGAGATGGGTGGTGTGGGGGTTAACTCGTCTGAAGACACCGATGAACAAGTTGTGCTTGCTATCGAGTTTCTATCTTTCCATACTGAGACATGTATGTTTCACCTATTGTTATTAGGTGAGAGTTTGCTAACGGGTATAGGTGCTGATCCTAACCTCCCCCGCGGTGATACTATCCAACTCCTCATAAATTCCATGCAGAAATATCCAGCACACTACACAATCATCAAAGACTGCTTCCTCGATCTCTGCCGCTGTGTCGCTAGTTCGGTGTCCTCAGACGAAATCAAGATTCTCCTCCAGGGTGTCATTACCCCCGAGGTTAACGTTCGTACTGCTACATTACAGGCTATCGAATCTGATATCGACCTTACAGACCTTGATTTCTCGGAGGAGTTATGGTTAGCCTGCCACGATGATGTCGATGAGAACATAGAGCTCGCAAAAGGTATCTGGGAGGAGAATGTGCTCGAAGCTTACGATGGTTCAGCTGGGAAGATGGTTCCATTCTTAGAGAGACATGACAAACAACTCCGATCTGCGGCAGCGAGGGCGCTGAAGGAGAGCATACAGATGTTTCCTACAGGTTTCTTAGAGACGTTAGAGGCATTGAAATCACTTTATTTGATCAAAGCGAAACCAATTTTACCAACATATGATGATTTTGGGATGTTGAAGAAGGTTGATAATAGGGATCCGTGGGAATCACGAAGTGGTATTGCATTGGCTTTCAAGGAACTAGCGGTGACGTTCGATGATTCACAGCTGGTCGAGTTTTCAAAGTGGCTGATTGAGGAGGGTCCGCTGGGGGATAGGAACCATACAGTACGAGATGAAATGATCGATGCCGCGACGGCTATTATCGCTGCACAGGGAGCGTCTCATGTCGAAGAACTCATGGGTGTGTTTGAGCATTCTCTCGAAGGACCAGATGACGGGTCAGAGCTCCGAGACAGGATCAATGAGGCGGTGATTATTCTATACGGAGCTCTTGGCAGGCATTTGGGGAGTGGAGATTCCAGAATCCCGGGTGTTGTAGATAGGTTGTTGGCGACACTGAGTACGCCTTCCGAGACAGTTCAGTATGCGGTTGCCGAGTGCTTGCCACCGCTTATCAAGGCGTCGAGAGATAAGACCTCCGAGTATGTACAAAGGTTGTTAGATCAGCTTTTTTCAGCGAAGCAATACGCTGCAAGGCGTGGTGCGGCATATGGACTTGCTGGTGTGATCAAGGGACGGGGTATTTCGGCACTGAAGGATTTCAGGATAATGAGCACGCTCAAATCGGCAGTTGAGAATAAGAAAGAGCCTAATACACGACAGGGAGCACTATTTGCATTCGAGTTACTGTCGCTAATTCTCGGGAGGTTATTTGAGCCATACGTTATCCAGATTTTACCATTACTGCTTCAGAGCTTTGGTGATAGCGTTATCGATGTCCGAGAAGCTTGTTCTGACGCTGCAAAGGTCTGCTTCTCGAGTTTAAGTTCTTATGGTGTTAAGGTTATTCTCCCAGATCTGTTAGAGGGCCTTGATGAGCCGGCGTGGAGGAGTAAAAAGGGTGCCTGCGAGACGCTGGGAGCCATGGCGTACCTGGCTCCGCACCAATTGGCCATCAGTCTGCCCGACATAATACCCCCGTTGACGACAGTGCTGAATGATTCTCATAAGGAAGTCAGGTTGGCTGCTAATAGATCTTTGAAGAAGTTTGGCGAGGTTATCAGTAATCCAGAAGTTAAAGATGTTGTGGATGTGTTATTGAAGGCTTTGAGCGATCCTACGAAATACACAGATGATGCGTTAGATGTTCTGATGAAAGTTTCTTTCGTGCACTATCTAGATGCACCTTCACTTGCTTTGGTGGGTCTTTGTAGTGGCTATGTTGACTTACGAGTGCTAATGCTACTATAGATTGCCCGTATCTTGGAACGAGGACTTGGTGATAGATCAGCAACGAAGAGAAAAGCTTCACAAATAATTGGTTCTCTAGCACACCTTACAGATCGTAAAGATATCATGGTCCATATCCCAATTTTGGTGTCTGGCCTGAAAATGGCAATCGTGGATCCTGTGCCTGCAACACGAGCAACGGCTTCCAAGGCACTTGGATCCCTTGTTGAGAAGCTTGGAGAGGACTCTTTGCCCGATATCATTCCTGGTCTTATGGCCACCCTCAAGTCCGATACTGGTGCTGGAGACAGGTTAGGGTCTGCACAGGCTCTTTCAGAGGTCCTTTCAGGGCTTGGAACTCAACGCCTAGAGGAGACACTACCAACAATTCTACAAAATGCAAACAGTGCAAAACCAGCTGTCAGGGAGGGTTTCATGTCACTGTTTATCTTCTTGCCCGCTTGTTTCGGAAACTCTTTCAGTGCATATCTTAACAGGATTATTCCACCTATTCTCTCTGGTCTTGCAGATGATGTTGAGTCTATTCGTGAGACTTCACTAAGGGCTGGTCGTTTGCTTGTGAAGAACTTTGCTACCAGAGCTATCGATTTACTATTACCAGAGCTTGAACGTGGTCTTGCGGACAATAATCACAGGATTCGATTGTCTTCAGTCGAACTAGTTGGAGATCTTCTCTTCAATCTTACCGGTATCAGCGGTAAGGCTGAGCAGGATGATGATATTGAAGCCACTGGAGAAGTTGGAAATTCGTTACTTGAGGTTCTTGGACAGGAAAGGCGGGACAAGGTATTATCTGCACTCTATATCTGCAGGTGCGATACATCTGGCCAAGTCAGGCTAGCAGCTGTCGGTGTTTGGAAGGCTTTGGTGGCCAGCCCGAGAACCCTCAAAGAGTTAGTTCCTACACTCACTCAGCTTATTATTCGACGACTTGCGAGCTCAAACGCGGAGCAGAAGGCTATCGCTGGGCAGGCACTTGGAGAACTTATTAGGAAGGCTGGAGATGGTGTATTGTCTACATTACTGCCAACACTTGAAGAGGGTCTTAGAACAGCAACAGATACAGATGCCAAGCAAGGTATTTGCATTGCCCTCAAGGAAGTTGTTATTTCAACTTCTCCGGAAGCATTAGAAGACTATGAGGCTACTCTGGTTTCAGTTGTACGGACAGCTTTGGTAGATGGGGATATAGATGTGCGAGAGGCAGCAGCGGAGGCCTTTGATGCTCTACAGAAGGACATTGGTAAACGAGCAGTTGATCAAGTTCTACCCTATCTTCTCAATCTTCTCAGGTCAGAAGATGAAGCAGAACATGCACTTGCAGCACTTCTTACACTTCTTACGGAGCAAACCCGGTCAAATATCATCCTACCAGCCCTTATCCCGACTCTTATTGCACCACCCATCACTCACTTCAACGCTCGGGCCTTGGCTTCACTCGCACAGGTTTCTGGAAATGCTTTGAACAGACGCCTGCCCACAATCATGAATTCTTTGATAGACAGTATCGTTTCGTGCAAGGACTCAGAATTACTCGTAGAGCTCAAGTCTTCGTTCGACACAGTCATCCTATCTGTTGACGAGTATGATGGATTGAACACAGTAATGAGCGAGATGCTGAAACTTGTCAAGCATGAAGACCATAATAAGCGAGCTGCTGCTTACGCGCATTTCGCAAAGTTCTTTTCTGAAACAGATGTCGATTACTCTCGGTACACACAGGACTGCATTCGTGTTCTGCTTATCTCTTTCGATGACAGCGACAGAAATGTGGTCAAGAACGCCTGGACCGCTCTCAGTGAGCTTACAAAGAAACTCAAGAAAGAAGAGATGGAAACCTTGGTAGTGTCGACTCGACAGGTTCTCCAGCAAGTTGGTGTCGCCGGTCACGAATTGCCTGGTTTCGCTTTGCCAAAGGGAATTAATGCTATCTTACCAATTTTCTTACAAGGTTTGATGTACGGATCCCCGGACCAGCGAACACAATCCGCTTTAGCTATCTCAGATATCATCGACCGAACAAGCGGAGAATCTCTTCGGCCATTTGTTACACAAATCACCGGTCCACTTATTCGTGTGGTCTCAGAACGATCCGTTGATGTTAAGGCTGCTATCCTGCTCACATTGAATTCATTACTACTAAAAATCCCTACCTATTTGAAACCGTTCTTGCCACAGCTACAGAGAACATTTGCAAAGTCACTAGCAGATACTTCGAGCGAAGTTTTAAGGACCCGGGCGGCGAAAGCATTGGGAACACTGATTACTCTAACGCCAAGAATCGATCCTTTAATATCAGAGTTGGTAACTGGTGCAAAGACCCCAGACCCAGGGGTTAAAGACGCAATGTTGAAGGCGTTGTACGAGGTTGTTGGTAAGGCTGGTAGTAACATGGGTGAGGCGTCAAAAGCGTCTATCCTATCGCTTATTGAGGATGACCTTGATGAAGATGATGGTACCTTCCCCATTTGTGTTACGTAGTTGATTGGTCCCACACTGATAATGATAGACCAAATGGCAATCGCCGGGGCCCGACTTTTGGGAGTTTTAGTCAAAAACCTGTCCCAGGATGATGCGGCAAGAGTGATCAGGTCTGTCTCTCTTTTTACCCAGGAAATTTTTACATATTCTGACGTTTTCTTTTCTTTTCTGAAGGAGCCGTGCATTAAATACTGCTTTTACGAAAGCGTCTGTGCTTGGCTTGAATGCTGTGCTTTTGGAATCCTCGGATGCCCTCCTCGAGTCTTCGTTCTCTGAAGACACACCTTCTATCATTAGCCAAGGAATTGCGCACAAGACTGTAAGTCCAACTACCCTTACAAGTATTGCATCGCTAATGGTTGGCTGATAGCCGTTTGTATCCGACAATTGCGTTCTTGCGGCTGGGAAATACTTGATGTCCGATAACACCAACAAAAACTTTGAAACTGTCAAAGGATTACTAGAATCGTTAACACAGGCTATCAAAGCGCCCGTTAGCGGGTCTGTGGATACGAAGCGGCTGGCACTGGTTGTCATCCGAACCGTCAGCCGTACGCATTTTGAGGTGAGTTCCCCTTTCCGTTCCTGAGCTTTGATCTTTTCTGACGTATGTTGCAGCTTGCCCGTCCACACCTAGCTCTCCTAGCTCCTACCATCTTTGGATGTGTTCGAGACATGATAATTCCTGTCAAGCTTTCCGCGGAGCAGGCGTTTATCGCACTATTCCAAGTGGTGAATCAAGGAGATACGGTTTTTGAGAAGTACATTGCGGGAGTTGAGGGACCACAAAAGAGAGGTATGACAGACTACTTCAAACGTGTGGCGGTGAAACTAGCGGCTGCCGAGAAGGAACGGAATGAGGCTGGTGGCGCCGGCTTAGGCTTGAACAGTGATGAAGATGAGGATTTAAGGGAGATTATGTGTGTCGGAAAAGTAGACCTAGAGAGCAGTTGGGTGGGAGATGATTAGGTGAAGGTGCAAAAAGTAAGGTTTTGAAAGATGATGTGGAATGATATGATTCGTGTATCTTGTAGATAGGCAAAAAGCGGATTTTGTTTTTTGTTTCATGCGTTGTCCTCTGCTATTGCAGATTAGATAAATTAAAGTCATCTATAGAAACTCTCCAGGATCTATATTCTCGGGGAATTATAATCCCTACACCTATAGTACAGCTTCGAGATTTGATTTATACAATTTTAGAAGGAAAAGGATTGACTAAACCTCACCTACCCAATTTACAACCCCCTATGTCATCATCAGTCCTAAAGAGTAAAAGAATACATCATAAATATAATTATGATGAGAGATTTTTTTCTTTATTACTTGTCCCCGAGAACATCCGATCCACGGACCTCTGATTCTGCCCGCGCACATACAAGATGTTATATCGTGTTTCCAAAAGGCGCTTCTCGGCCTTCATAGACTCCAATGCCCTGTAATAATAAAAAATAAGATACCGTTAGAAAATGGACAAAAATGAACAAAGAAGACTTACCATTGCACGGAGACGTATTTAATATTATTATTTCTTTTTGCAATCTCCTTCTGCAGCTTCCCGGCTGCCAGGCCTCCACCTCCATTCTCGGAGATAATCACGTGGGTTGTAGTCTTCTGAGCCAGTCTCGTGGATATCTGTGCCCCATGCTGGGCTAAGAGGCGTTTGAGTTTGATATCCGAGATTTGAGGTGCATTTGAACCGTTGATGTAGATGCTACAACCCGCGAATATTTTTCGTGTGGGTTGCGATGATGATGCAGTTGTTTCAGATATCTTTTTTGTAGATGAAGATGTAACATCAGCGTCTAACTTTTTTAAAGTTGCAGTAGACGATCCAGGTGCTGCAATCTTTGCTGTAGTATTGAGGTAAGCTGTCAGTGGAGCTTGGTTCGACTTAAACTGCTCTTGTAGTTTTGCTGACCGAGACTTATGGTATGCAGCAGATTTTGAGACACCAGAGCCGACTTGGTGACCTGTCGATGTCGAGTTGTACACGTCTATCCTTTGTTGTCGGGACTTCGGAGCCAATCTAGGGGGTGCCATTGGTCTTCTAGACTGACAAGATAACTTTAGCGGGCTCAGGCAGGTTGTCGATTTGATTGGTCGCCTATGTAAAATTACTACACAAATTTCCCTTTATACCGGTTATAGGTAAAGAGTTATTGAGCAGTATCAAGTCAGGATTCGAGAATTATATCTTGAAACCTTTGAAAGGAGATCTACGTGGTGTTGATGTTATGACTTTGCCTATCCTGGGTGAGTCAGGACCGTGCGCGACCGTTGAAGAGACAACGCAATTGCGAAGCACGTGAGGTAGGGTAATGCAGGAAATGCATAAAACAGGGCTGCAGGTGGCAGGGTTAGGTGTCCATGGTTCTGGACTTCACGATTAAATCTCAATAAGCCAACGAGCATGAAGCCCGTACATATTTGGTTGACTATTGTATGTTTGTCTCATACTCATCTCAGCCCTTCGGTACCTAAAGGTCTACACAGCCACACCCTATTTTCTAAGGCTCCACCAGTCTTTCACATGGTGGCCGATTTACCCATCCAAAGGTTTCAGCTTCTCCGAGAATATACCCGTTGAGTCTAATAATTGGTTCGGCATCCCTGGGCTTGTGCCCAGTAACCCTCGACGCCACAATATAATTTATATTCGCTGCTTTTTTGGTTAGTCGGGCACATACCGACGGTAGGTGCCGCAGTTAGGGTTCCGGAGGTCATAGCACGAAAGCATCTGATTTATGAAGGGACCCCAAAAACACCTGACCTTTTGGCTCAGTCTAGATGGTATGACATAGAGATATTGATCTTGCCGATCATGATAGTCATAATTAAAGGATCCTTCAGCTCTACCTTGACGCTGGCAGATGATCTGCGCGAAAAAATATTCAACTGTTTGAAGACAACTGTTTAGAGTTCTCCAAAGTACCTCTAAATCACTATTGTAAGCCATGCATGTGACGAATACTTAAAAGTAAATGATGTGTAACTCGGTGTTTGTATAACATGAATTACCCCGAACTCGGACCTGCTTTTGGTGCTGTAACTCCAAATGAAACTTTATCTTCCAAATTACATGTTTTGGAAACAAGAGCCGAGTACGAGCTCCAGTACTGATTGGCTACCAAAAAGACGAAACACTTCGATCGGAAATGCGATATAGGAAGTGTTTCGAGGTGGTAGGTGGTAGCGCGCGATCATCATTATTTCAATCTAATTAGCTTTCTTCAGCTCACACCGTATTACTCCGGTACGATAATATGATGGTTCATTTGCTTTCCCCTATCTCAAAATGAAAGCATGAAGGAGAGTGACTAAAAAATACGCCTAACTCGAGCTCCGATGTCAAGAGGGCCTCTCCATGTCTATAAGCCGCAAGATTAGTAACCTCATTTGGCCGTTTGTAATCGGACATAGTCTCAAACTGATCCCGATAACTCTCGCGCTTGCAGATCCAGAAGGGTATGTGCACTGTGAAATTTACTCTCCGCATGGCTCATCCCAAAACCGAAGATATCCAGATTTCCAGAAAAAGCTGAAAAACCGAGTTTTTGCCACTTCACGGGCCTACTAGCTACGTGTTACCAAAAATCGGGTTTCACTATTCTCTGCTGGAAGGTCTATACGGAGGTGATACATTCACGGTGACAAATATTTTTTATTTTTTTTGAGGTCTTAGTTACGAGTAAAAAGTTACCGAAATGCGCTTGTGAGCTCCTTACCGAAGCGCGGGAATCTAAGATTGCGCGTCTACACTCAGTGTAGTCATCTATAACCATAGGTGTCGATTTAAGGGCAATTCTTTTTTATGGTATTGAGGAGATTCTTAGCTGGGCTGCATGGAAGGTGTAAGAGAAACCCACTTGATAATCTCACCGGCAGTAGAAGTTAGGACCTCCTTAAAACTGTTTTTTTTTTCTTTTCTACTGCAGCAAATATTATTGAGAATCTATCATTACAATTGTCAAACTATTATTAGTGTGCGCCTGCGTGACTGAGATTTAACCTCAGATCGGTGACGCTCAAGCCTAACGATTTCCTGCTGCCACACAAATCGAGGACGAGTAAGAGTGAATTTTATTACATCGTGTGATCGGTTATTCATGCCTTGGAATAGTCGAGTCGTTCCGAGATATGAGCGGACTATGCAGCGATCGATCATGTGATATCACTCGAAATCTCTAACAACTTTCTGAGGCATAACCTCATCCATTGAAAAAGGACCGGGTCCATTGCACCCCAGGACCTATAAAAAAAACCCTTCTCGTTTAAGGCTGTATAAATGTCGTCACATTTCGGGAATCACGTGCCTGTCACTTTCATCCACCAATCCGGCTCTATACACGTCACAGTCCGTAACGCATTCGGAAGAATATGCTCTTTTTAACCAAAGACAAAGCTAACCAACGCAGCAAAAGCATGTCGCGATCCAAGTCATAGTGTTTCGGAATGAATGAAATGTTAGTGCAGAAATCTTTGTGGTGTTGATCCGACTGGCTATGGCCTGTCGCGTAGCCGGAAAAAATATACACCAGGAAAGAGATAATAGGTGGGGTAAAAGTCGAGGCCGAGGGGATCAGGAAAGTACGGCATTTCCTACTTTAGAGCTGTAGTGTGCATAGTAGGCTACATATGTGCTCAATTCTTGTTCCCAGGAAACAAGAAAAAGAAACTCTAGATCTCCATGGCTCTCGAGGATACAACCTCTGCGGTACTCCACCAGGACCAAGTAGACGGTGAAACTATGTACAGACGACAGCCCAAAGCAAGCTAAAAAAGGCTTGCAGTTTATGGTTTGCCTCGCTGCGATGCTAGATTTCTTGCGTTGCATGGAGTACCGCTCCAGCGTAGGGCTGATGGCCCGAATGCAGACGGTTAACTAGGTACGGGAGGCCTCTGGTCGAATCAACAGGCTGAGAACCACCTTTCGATTTCCATTCAGGCATCTCGAGGTGTGACGGAGGATGTTTGACATCCGCTGTGTGCAGTATTCTTTTGCCACACAGCGCACTGTATGTGCTGAAGGCTTGTTCTCTGCAAGAAAGGTTATCGACTTTACCAGGCTCTCGTCTAACGGTCAATCCGTGCAGCAGCCAATAGAAAATTAGCGCCAGGGTGTGAGAGAAACTGAGACAGAGACAAGGGTCAGTGGATATGCAAGCGCTGCGATTGTTTGCATGCTCGTCAACCGAACAATGCAGCTCTGATCCCAGCGAACCGGAATCTAAAGCAACAACCTTGCTTAACATGTACACTTACGGGTAAGGTTATACATTTACCTTGTATAACTACCTAACACGGTATTGAGTTACCTATCATGACTAGGCTCGATTGTGCTGTAGATTACACACTCCCTCACTTGTCAGCAGGGGGGGGTAGTCTCTGATATCATTTCCCGAACCATCATCACGAGTGCGGGATTTGCAGAGACAAAGGTAGGCCATGCAGGACAATTTCATCCGTCCCCATCCGACAAGCTGGAGCTCGGTAGTTTCATAATAACCGTGCGTGGGTGGACTCGCCTGTTGGGCAGCTTTGTGGACGATTAACTTGGGGTACATATAGATACAAGATTACCATATCAAACATCACGATCTTCCAAACTACCCAAGGCCAGGGCAAAACAAATACTTCGTATTTGGAGGATTCGATATCACGCACAACCCCTTACATCGCCATTTTTGCGGTACTCGCTAGAACAGATTTATTTGCCTTCTGCATTTGGTGATTTCTCCGGCAATTGGCGCGCTTGTTGATACACTGTTTAAGGGCTCGTATAAGAGCCCATCGACTATCTTTCCTGCTTTAGGCCTGTGAAAACGTAAGGAAGGGAGGGGTCGGGCGATGGCTTATTCATAACTCTAGTCGACTTCCCGAGATGGAGGAAATGATTGCCTAGGAGCCCCAGACTGAAGTAACTTGAAACGAGGGCTACTATGAAGCGCCGCACCGTTGCGCCTCAGCCATATTTAGAATAACCTGGGGTAAAGAGCAACATATGCCACACATATGATTTTCCGTGCTTCCATACCATGGAGGATATAATGATTGTTGGATATTATTTTGGTTCCCACCAGCTGATTATCTTCAATTGGCCTACAACATTTACTGATATGAGGGCCGGCGGTTCACGGGCTGGATGTTTCACGAAATTCAAACAAGTTTTTCAAAATATGCCCATCTGTCTGAGATGGCGTTTGGACAATAAAAGAGCAGCGCTATTGGGATATGCAAATCACAAGGGGACAACAGCAACAAAGGTTGCACGCTTGTATGCTTATCTTGACAACGGCGGCAACGTCACACTAGAATGGCCTCATATGACCTCCGCCGTAAAAATGGTAGTAAGCAAGTGGTTTGCCGGTTGGGGCTGAATTGTTGCCTTGAGTTGAGGCTAGGCTCAGTTCTAACAAATTTGTTGTCCAACAACCGAAGCGGTTACGAGACCAGGATCACAACACCAATTATTTATTCATATACCCCCTCTCTAGAGAAGCGTAGAAAGTATCGTGGGCCCTACCTATGCTGGGGTAAAATGAGGTTGCGGCCTTGTAGCTTATCCGCATAAAAAATGATTATGAAAGATGAGAAATTAGTGTGACAATAAATCCTCCCTAAATGTTTCGGCTCTTTTCAGTTCTATTTTTTTTTTTTCGGCTCTGATCGGCCGGTCCGCCTCACCTAACGTCGGGCCTACCACAAACGTGACTGTGCCTTCTCTCGATTATTATGGGTTACCGATATTAATATCGGGCATTAATGCGAGGTGGGGGCCATTGGACGTGGCGGCCGATGATTGGTGTAGCAGCCGTAACCAGAAAAACAGGTTTCACATTTCACCCATAACGCAAGAAAAAAACACATTAATTGGTGATTTTTATCGAATGAGATTTACACAATCGGTGCCATTGGCCCGGGACTGTTATCTGCGATAATTTGTTTGGGGGGCGGAAAACTCCAGGAATGGATTTTAAGGTGGGCGGAGGCTATTCCTAACAGGCAGAGTACAAAAGAGAAGACAACGTGTTTAGCGCAGGACAGTATTGGGAAAGAATAGTAGTAGATTATTGGGAGGCGAAGCGGATCGATCATCTGCCATTTAGATGTACACGCGCTCTTGACACGTTCAATTCGTGAAAAACTAAATAATAGGATCTGGACCTCCTCTATCTGGGGTCATTCGGGAGGAAGTGGAGGGAGGGGGGGGAAATGACACATCGTGCAAGTTCCCGTAATATCTTACTGTTCGCGCTTCTGCAAGGGGAAATTATTAAAATAAAAAAAATAAACTGGCCGCTAAAAACAAACCAAAAAAAATAAACTGGCACTGGAAATAGACGGTTCGGGCCCTCGGTAAAAAAAAGATCAATTGTCGTACCCCAGGGCTTTTTCTGAATCCGGTCATCATAGAGGGGGATCAATTTTTCGATGGCGTTGGATGAGCTCTAGACACCAGAGTTTGGGCGGGACCGTTTAAGTCACCTCATCGATTTTCACTCGCGTTCTACGCAAGATTTCCTTGATGCTGCGGATTTCGCGTGGCGAAGACACCACATTGTTCGCTTCCAAGCAAACGAGGAGGGAAGGAGACCAATGGCGAAAGCGGTGAGAGGGCTACCGTACTTCACACCCTGTCGGAGCTCGGCCAAACCCAGATAGATGGACACCAGCGGAACGGAAGCTGGGGCTTGTTTCAGGATCTCGCTTTTCGCCACTGATTGGCCGATAACCCTCTCAGATCACCGTATGGCAGTTGACCAGGGCTCGTCATTTTTGTTGAGAGGGTGGGCAGACCATAAAAATCGATGCGCTGGCAGAGTAGACTTTGTGATTTTGTCAACCTCTCTAAGAATCTCCGAATGAGGCAATATATCATGGGTCCTAAGCGAGATAGGGAAGTGTGTGCTCTTTGTTTTTCTCGGTGGCCCCCAATTACAAGTGTACATTTTGGCTATCTCGATCTAATTCCTTTCATACCACACAATAATTCGGTCAGCGAGCGATGAATGCTCTGGATATTGGGGGGTGGAGGGGGGAGGGGGAAAAAGAGCCTGGGGAAGTTCTCCATTTCATTTTTACCAGTAGACCGCGGCCTTTCGTCACGATCGAGCCGTGCGTACTAATCGACTTAGGCAGCTTATCGCCGTTGTTACAGCCGAGAACAGGCTTCGTCCTCTCTACTAACGTCAGTCAATTCAATACTACCCATCCCGTCGTGAGCATTCTCCCGGTTACTCAATTGTCAAACATCCGTAGTACCGGTCACCTCTCTACCGTTCTTATCAAAGTTATCTGTTATTGCCTCGCTCGGATCCAAGAAATGGCAAAATTGATATATGTATCACACCTGTACATATTCTAATGATGATCGTGCATTCGAATCTTGCGAAATCCAAGGGATGCAAGGGTCAGGGCTATTATTTCGTCAGTTGTCGCACACAACACACGCCCTGGGGCTGCTACACTGGTATGATCAAGTAATTACTTCTACCGCAAATCCAATTATGGTGGTGTTACCCCGGTCCCGTCGAAGGTCGCACCCACCGGAACCCAAGTGGCTTCCCGCAACCTCGCAGCCCAGACGTCGAGATCAGCGTTGAATGCATATGCAAGTGGCTTTACGCACAGCGGCTTGCGTGATGCAAACTGCAGCCCCGCTACCTGCAGGGACTGTGCATAATACGTGTATCCAGTCGACACCAATAGATTCCGCAGGACACACCTATTTTTTCTGATTTTTTGGCTAAGTGGAGTGTAAGATCGGGTATGTGGGGAGCATTCTTGGGGGGAGGTGGTGTGCAAACGGATTAATTGTGCGCCAGGCGAGTGTTCTTCCGGGTACACTGCCAAGGGCGCAATAGTAGCAGCGCAGCTAGATATGGCATCGAAAAGAACTTGCAATACATACATCTATACATACATGTATCGTGAAGAAATCATAATGAGATGTATCGAAAAAGACAGTTCAAAGGGAATTGACTACAAGACTGCAAAGTCGATTGAATGGCATTTCCCTTTCCTTGCCTAGAGATGATCAAGGATTGTGGAACAGCGGGAGGTTGCATGTCTTCTGTCACGCGTTTTTTATTTTTCTCTGAGCCGCGCCGAGAGTAAAGACCATTTTAGACCAGAAACGGCACAAGGCGGGGAAGAGTAGGAAAAAACAGATTATAGGAAAAAATTGAAACGAGCCGGAAAAAAAGGGATTCAGGAGTCCAAGCGCATCTGGCATCGGGAACGGATAGAATACCCTAGCTCAGAGCGTTACGCTAATAGAGATCTGCTAATGAGCGTGGTGTTCCTCGCAACAACGTCCGCTGCACTGCTAAATGTACCAACTACTCTAGTCCATATGGAAGCAACGCTCGCAGCTCGCCGCTGTTTTCCGCGGGGGCGGCAGAGGGGAAAAAAAAAGGGATTAATGGTAAACGTGGTGGAATCTGCAGTGTTGAAATAACCTGCTTTTGAAACGAGAGTATATTGGTAGATACATGCATCTCTAATAGAGTACAACTCTAGTTAATATTGGTTCTCCTCCCAAAAGCCACCGGCAACAGTCATGGGACATCACTCGCCAGTCACGTGAAATTCGCGCAACCACACAGCCCAATTGCAGTCATCCTGCAGTAAATCTACTTAGTGGCGGGAACTAAGAGGAAAACCGACCGGAGATTTTCGGCTTACAGAGTAAACAAGGTTGCAGTACATGTTGCAGAGTGCTTTGACGAGAGACAATAAAAGAAGGTACGGAGAAGGGCTTACATGCTTCTCTTGCAGTGGCCCTCGGGAACGGAATAAAGATGGAGGCAAAAGAGCTCTGTGTAAGGCCGACAGAGGAGAATGAGCGGGAAATAATCAAGGAGGCTGTGATAATCCGTTCCGTGCCTAGTCAGGCAAGGCACGTCGGCAGGATGAGTGCAACGTGACGGAACGGAAGTAAGGCCTTTGTTCATGTTTCCGATTGACCAAATTGAGGACATATGTCGATGTAGGTTGAGGATCCGGGAGAGCTACGCGAGTATGCATCCGTTTGGCATGAAATAGCACAACTGCGTGCGTTTGTTGGAGTCCCGTGTGGACCGTGTTTCGTCCTTTGATTGTTACATCGAGAACAAGTATACGAGAGTGTGAGTTTCTTAGTGGGCAAATTTTCTAGTGTGGTATTCTCCTCCTAACGAGAATAACAATCAAAGAAGGGAAATTCATCGGGAGAACAAGAAGCTAGAGCCCTGATGGATCTGAAAGAAGCACACAGAGGTTAAATATGCCTACCAGCCTCTATCCGTAGTAAGAAAGCCACGAGCAGTTGCACCGGAGGCAGAGATCGCATTCTTCCTGCCCGCGATCCTTTTGTTCCTACATATCACTAGCCACTACATAGAATTGAGTTCCTCGTCTCGAAAAGTTACAACTCTCTCTCCCATTTGCGGCTGTGGTTGTGCCTATCACATACGCAACACAAGCTCCACTAGCAGTAGCGAGAGGAGCACAGTGGCTCTGACACCCCCAACACCATTCTTACCCAAGCTCCTTGCTTTTTGCCGGCGCGTCCCCGATTTACTTTTCCCGCGAGTGTGTGTGAGTGTGAGTGTGTGCGATCCCTTCTTGTTCCATAATAATCAGGCTGGATGGAGAGCATATTGCAGTCGGAGATGGGAGACTTCGATACTGGTACATCCATCGCGCTAGATGGCAAAACCTAGAACTATCAAAGCAATAGCTTCTGTTAAAAAGGAATATCTACTGATTTACATTCATCGCCCGTATTTAGATAGCATCAATAGGAAGTAACACCACCGGAAGGGCAGCATTGTCCGGAACGCTTACCAACAGTGTCCGCCCTCGATATCTATCTTAATCTTGCATCATCTGCCATTGACTCTGTCGTTATCCGCCGACCAGTTCTATCCGGTATACCCAATCATTGACGCCCCTCAATATTATCCGATCAAGTCGTGAGTCTCGTGTCTCACGCTGAGGCAAGCAATTCGCTTGTAGGACAGATCGATTTTCTGGTCACGTCAATTCACATCGCATCAGCCAGGGGTGCGCCAAAGACCCACACAGACTGCGAATCGGCAAGAACCACGCGATAGACCACCGAACTAAAATCAGACTTGTCCCTTCCGTCTGTCGCGTGTCGTTGTGTCTTTGATTTGGTGAGATACCAATACAGGAAGTAGAGCTACAGCGGAGACCAACCATTTCATATTCCTAGACTTTGAATTTTTATTTCATTTTTCCCGGCGCATTTGTTCCTTACCGGCCATCTCTCCTCTGCTACTGTTACTGCTGCTGCTGCTTCTGCTGCTTCTGCTTCTGCTAGCTTATTCTAGATCTGATACTTGTAAGAGTAAGTGATATTTGCGAGTTTGCAGCCGAGGCAGTCTCTAGGCCTTTCACAACTGCTATTATTTTTCCCTCCATGTTGGCCTCAGAACCCTCCCTTTCCCCACGTTCACAAGTTTTTCCCTGGGCCGTGGCTCCTTCCTATCCCCACGCTCGCGTCTATGATCCCTCCAAGACCACCGCCAATGAGCGGAGTAACAATGCTTCCATTTTTATACATGGCTCCTCCTTGCCAACGCACACTCCACCAGACCACAGCGCTAGCCGCATTGGGACATGCTACCAACTTTCTCCCCTAACCCTGCACCAACCCAAGATCCGTCAGGCTAACCAGATGCGTTGTAGCTGTCGCGCCTGCAGTCCCCGTCTGCGCCAATTCTCACTCGAACCCCTGCACCCTTCGTTGCGGGTGCCGAGCCAACCAATAGCAGCAGACCCCGGCAGCCTCCCACTCAGCAACCCTTCCCTCCGCCTGGTTCGTTCAGACTGGAGGGTGGCTCTCGCTCTCCGCAGGACTACTCACGAGGAGGGGTATCTGGGACTGGCGCTGCGCTGTGCTGGCCTGGGAAAGGGACCGACATTCTCGCTGGATTGCTCTTTTTTCCCTTTCTTTCCTTTTTCTTCCATCTTCCGAAGGGGGTTCATTATATTTTATTATCATTTGTGTTAATTCCTTGCCCCTTCCTTGGCCCAGCAAAGACGGGAAAGGAGGAAAGGAGGTGAAAGGCAAGAGATCGAGGGTAGAGGGAGGAGGACGAGAAAGTAGTAGATACGAAAAGGATAACGAAAAAAACGAGATATAGAAGTGATTGAGAAATCAACTGCGAATTCCACCAGACTGGTAAGTACCCACTCTGCTCCCTTGGATTGACCAATGGGGCAACACTGAGTGAGTAAGTTGGATTAACTGTCCCGAAAGCTCTCACTCGATTGCGCCGTCCCAACCCCCCCTCCCTCTCACACATCCGTCCACTGTTCCCTTCTCTTGCCCCGGCAAGTCCAAGTCGAAAGTCCCTCGCCAGAGCCTGAACGGTTTGACACCTCTCGCCGTAGCCCCTGTCCAGCCCGCCCAGCCTCCAATCCAGCCTCTCTACTAGACAAGACGGCGAGGGCAGCGTGAGAAGACAGTAAGAAAAAAAAAAAACGAGACAGACGGCCAGCGTACGTACGTACATACATACCTGCCTCCTCCTTTTCCTCTTCGCACCCCTCCATCCCATCCACTGCACTGCGTGAGGGCAAGAAGGTGAAAAAAAAAAAAAAGAAGACCTCCTCTTGGACGGACCATCATTGCTTGCTGCTGCTGCTGCGTTCCCTGCAAGACCCGCAGCAACGTCGTAAATTCTACATTCGCTCTTCCTCTTCTCGACTCTCTTCGTTCACTCCTCAAGCTTCCCCCAGCCTCTCTTCGAACCTCTTCCCATCACTTCCTCCTCCTCCACACACCCCCCCTACCCTACCCTACATCCTCTCCCACCCCCTCCCCTCGCTCAACCTCTCCTGCTCGGTTCGTCGCGCAATTCCTTCCCTCCCTTCCCTTATTCCTCTTCCCTTCTCTTCGCGCCTGCCATACACGCCCTGCGTTTCCTTTGCATCATTAACGACCGGCCGATCTTGCAGCAAGGCGCAACTGGAGCTTCACGACATTTCATTTTAAGCCTCTTCCCCCGATCCAAGACACTCTAGTCACAGTTGAAAAAATACTGCTGCTGGAGCAAGGAGGATAAGGCTGTGTGTGTGTGTGTGTGTGCATCTCTTGAACGACGACCAACGAGAATACGACCGAACGAAGTTTACGAGGCACTATTTGCAATTGCTACGACAGTCGATAATCAAAACAAATCACACGTAAAAATAATCACGCCCCCCCCAAAATAGTCCAGCATTTACGAATTTGAAACGAAGCAAACGCCAAAAGTTTTCCCCCTCTAAAAAGTTCTTACAATATTCTTCCGTCCAAAGCATTGCATTCCAACTCATCGATAGGCAATACGCTTCCCTGGCATTCCCAAACCCAGGACTGTAGTATACGGCACTGTATAATACAGGCTATTCCAGACCCCCCTTCAAGCACCATCCTTCATTTCCGAACTCAGATTTTCTGTGTTCGTTACTTGCAGTATCAAAAAGTTCTTCTCAGTCTTTCTGGCATTTTTCCTTGGCCGGTATTTTTTTTGCCTCGTCCATTGATTCGTTTCTGCATCCATCTGCACTTTACCGAGCGACTTGTACTGCATTATTGTGGTTGGTTGAGCATTCTCACCTGCATCAGAGCGACAGTTCTCATCGTCGCGGCTACAGGACGAATCCCGTTATCTTCTGCTGCATCCACTGGAAGGATTAGCCGCTACCCCATTTTTGGTGGAAGCCACACCGCTGTTTGAACGGTTAATAAAGACATCGAATCTGTTGGCTGAAATACGCACGGAGTCCTCGTCCTTTACTGTTTTTATATTCCTCGGAATTCCCTAAATCCGCCATCGAAAGGCAATCACCGGTCCAACCAACAAGCTGGAGCTACCTTCCCTCTCCTCGGTTCATACTAGAGCCCCTCTCGACGTCTTCTCGTCTTGGTCGTCCGGCGCATTCAATCATCCTCACCCTCACTACTCCAAGCCGAGTATGTCCAACGATAAGCCGCCATCAGCTCTATCTATCCCACAGTCTGCTGCAAATCTGTCCAACAACTCTCCTCGCTCTTTGGGTACTTCTATCCTCAACGGTGCTCATTCTGGTCCTAGTTCTGCCAACGGCTCTTCATTAAGCAAGTTGAACACTCCTACCGGGAATAACGGCCCACCTCAACAACAACACGCCCTTCCCAACCCTAATATCCCTTCCCCACAACAACAACATCCCCAATCCTACGCTTCTCACGGCCCTCAGTTCTCGCCGTACGGAAACGATAATTCGGGATACATGCAATCACAAAGCCAGCCACCTTACCTTGGTGTTGACTTTGGTCATCAGCACCATCTTTCTCAGGGGCAGCCTCCTACACCTCAGACTGCCACGTCTGGAAGTAATATGAATTTCCCCCCCCAACCTCCTGTGCTTCAGCCAAACTATTCCCAGCCTCATCACAACGGATTCCCACCATTCGCATTCCCAAGTTCTAATGGAGTATCATCTCCTGCTGGACAGCCAGGTGTTTCTGGGCCGATGGTTCACCCTACACAACAGCTGCTGCCATTACCACAGAACACTCAATTAACCCCAAGTCCATCACCACTGACTGCAGTGTCTGCGGGTGGGCCGCAAACGCCTGCGTCGGCTACAGCCGCTGGGGGCTTTGGTAACCAACCTTTTGATACTACTGGTCAGCATGCGCCACCTGGGATGAAACCTAGGGTCACTGCAACATTGTGGGAGGATGAGGGTAGTTTGTGTTTTCAGGTAGAAGCGAAGGGTGTGTGTGTGGCGAGGCGAGAAGGTTTGTACTTTGCGCACCCTCGTTTTATCTAAATTTTCTTGCTAACCAGTGTTCAAATCGGTGAAGATAACCACATGATCAACGGTACAAAGTTGCTAAATGTGGCTGGGATGACCCGGGGAAGACGTGATGGAATTCTAAAGAGTGAGAAGGTTCGACATGTAGTAAAGATTGGGCCAATGCATCTCAAGGGCGTATGGTAAGCAACTTTTCCATCTAGTAATCACTCGTTTAGATGTATGATGTTCGTTTAAGCTTACTTGTGATTCTGTAGGATTCCGTTTGATCGTGCATTGGACTTTGCCAATAAGGAAAAGATCACAGAGCTATTGTACCCTCTATTTGTACACAACATTGGTGCTCTTCTCTACCACCCTGCAAACACTCACCGAACCAATGCGGTGATGGCTGCTGCTGAGCGCCGGAAGCAAGATAGTATGGCCATTCAGCAGAATCAGCAGATGCAGAGGAGGAATCCTTCAGAGCTTATCTCTTCGCCACACCCGCCCCCATTGCATCATCATCATGGCATGCAAGGTGGTATGCAAAACCCTCACCATCTGGCCCCGCATAACCTGGCACCGGGTCCTCATCAAATTAACAACCGACCTGGTCTTGAGCGAAGTTTGTCATTCCCCACACCTCCGTCTAGTGCATCAAGCGTAATGGGCGGGGTTAACCCTGATGGCTCATCCTTTTGGAGTGGAGGGAGTATGGTCCAAGGAGGTGGTACCCAGTCTTTGGCCATCGACACCGTTATGAATAGTCGTTCCATGCCAACCACCCCTGCAACAACACCACCTGGTGGCACTCTACAGCAATTGCAGCAGTATCCTTCTTCCCAACCAGGTCTATACAACTCAAATCCCTCAGGGATGTCCCAACAGGGCATGCAAAGGTTTGGGCAGCCTCTACCTCAACCTACGCAGTACCTGAACCAGAACAGGGAAGCTAGTAATATGGGCCCACCTCCTACAGCTCGTGGCCCTCCAGCATCACTTTCCAGGCCATCGTCAAGACAAAACAATGCGGAGGAGGTGCACCCGAAGGAGGAAGGAGTTGAAGAGCAGAATGGATTGGAACAGGGTGATCATGAGGATCAAAACCAAGGTGAAGAGGAAGCAGAGCACGAAGCTGATCATGAGGAGGAATACACTCACGATCCCAACTACTCTAATGGCCATCGTCCGGGAGGCTATTACCCTCCTCTAAACGCTGACCATGCCCCTCATCTTTCTCCAGAGATGACCGGATCTCCGAGTCATGGCGGGCAAGCACCATCAACTCCGGCCCGATCATACGGTACTGGGAGCATTAATGTTCCGAGGACTATTGATGGTGGCTCAGGTGCTACCCCACGTACCACTAGCACCCCTCAGCAACAATGGGTCCACAATCAAAATGGATATTCGACCCCACCAAGGACTGCTACTAATGGTGGGGCAATCCGCCAGCCTCCACAGAGGAATGTATATCAGTTGGTGAGTGGTGATGCTGCTGCTGAGCACAATGGGTCAAATGGAGCTGGTGCTCCTGATAATGGCTACGCGGGTCAACAGGGTCTGGGTGTTTCTATTCCTACACAAACCCCTCAGCAGACTTATGGTGCGATGAATGGATCTTCGACTCCTTCCTCTAACAAGCGTATCCGGATGGATGATGACGATGAAAATGGCTCTCGTCCTTCAAGTCGAGGGCACGATGAAAGGTCTGGTGGGGATACTGAAGGATTGAAAAGGCGTAAGACTATCCGTGAGGGCTCTACACCTGTAGGGAACTCTACGTTCGACAGAGCCGCAGATGGTCGTCTTAATCGCACGCGATCAGCAGTACAGCCAAGTCGGACAAGCAGGCGGTGATTTATTTATAGACTATTATTTCTTTTTCTTTTTCTTTTTAGCTGCCCCCTCCAAAAAATTCCGCAAGGGTTATATCAAATTTGGCATGCAGGAGTTGAGAGTCTATTCTTTCATTCGTCTTTGATTTTAGTTTTGTTTTTCCGGATTGATGGATTTTGTCGAAATGATCCGGTGGGCCGGCTTTGGTTTTGGGGGTTCTTTTCCGTTTTGTCTTTTCCTTTGCAAAAAAAGATATGAAGTGACGCAGCGAATCCTTTTTTGTTACAATAACCACATGTCTCCGACGTTTTTCTTTTTTGGGTCATTGTTTTTGTGAATCATTCTTAAGCTATATTCTAGGGGTCTTAAGTCTGCTTCCATCTGTTTATTATTTTTGCTGTGGATGCTTTTTGTCTTATACCTGTGTTGCTAGTTTGGTTTCCCTCGTCATTTCGTGTTATATCTATCTATTCCTCTACCCGATATGTTCTTACGATTGTGCTTTTATCATAACGGCCGTCACGAATTCCTCCCTTTCTTGTTTGTGATTGGGGTAAAACTTTATAGTGGTGGAGAACTTTTTTTTATCATTTTATCATACTTCTCTCATCTGTTTCTCATAGTTATTTGTCATTTGCGTTTGGGATTTGAATTTTTAGTGTTATTTTTATGTAGCAGTTTTTCTTTAAGGCTGGGGGAGTGTTGGAATCCAAAAAATTTGGCGATATTTACAACGAAATCCTGCAAAGGCAATCTATTGCTTTTTGTACCTATTGTTATTGGAGATCTTCAATTGATACCTAGCCCTTTATCGGCAAATAGTTATTGAGCTCCACGAGGAGCGGAGTTGCAAGTCCACGTATGTGTAGCACTCGTTTGTGTTATAAATAAAATTGTTCACCTTAGTTTTAATCCTCTTTAGGATCCGATATTGTTTTTTGCGGGTATTTTACATATACGGTCTCTGTCGACATAATATGATGCCAATCTTCTTTAATTGACGTCTCCCCCCTTACATCACCTTTCACTCTATTCCTAGCTTCTCGTATGCATCCTGCATCTAGTAAAACGGACCGTCCCTACGTTCTGTAGGCCCACTACCAATTTTTCCCTCTAGAAAGAGGAAAAAAGCCAAAGCAAAGTGCGGGGAAGCAAGGCAGGGGCTTATTGGCTGCAGCTTGTTGGGTGATTACTCGGTCGGATTGGAACTTATGCGTGCATGAGTCTCTAGTGTCTCCGAGGTTCGTGCGTGCATAAAATAGGTGGGAAAGGGAAGGGATGGGGAGGGGGATCTCCTTACCTTAGCTTACCTTAGACTAGACCAAACTCCTCTAAATATGAAAATAGTTAGTTTACAGCCATGTTCATAGGGAAAGTATCCTATATTTTTTGTTTTTATATTATTTATTTATTATTTATTATTGTTATTATCATTATTATGCGGGAAGGGGGAGGGGGGAAGGTATTTGTAGATGGTACCTATCCTTTCTGTCATTCTCATCTTCTAGTACATATGCGATATTGCTTATTTCAGTGCCTCCCTTCGACTTGCTCACTTTGACTACCGCGCATAACGCAAGATCCGAGGGGCCGAGGGAAAGGTAGCGAGAGATGATGATGTAGGTGCGTGTATCTGTGTCTCGTAGGTCAATTGCAATTGCGACCTAAACCCCCCTCCTCTAATCTATTCACCGGAAATCCAATGTGCGCATGGGATACCTGCCATGCCCTATCATAGCGTTATGTGCAACCTAAGTGCCAATGTGGTGCTGCTAAAAGAAATGGCTATGTTTTATATCATGCATTCTTTGCTTTTGTTGTGTTTTTTTCTCTTGGTCTGCCTTGTCTTATTATACAAAATCCCACAATAGTGATGTATGTGGCATATGTAGAACGCACATTCAAGGAACCCCGTGGGGAAGGAAGGTGGAAAGTGGGGTTCCAGGTCCCGGGTCATCACCCTCCTTCTCGTTGGTGATTATAACTCGTCGATGTCAGATTTACTCTTCGTGCATTTATCGAGCCGTTGATGCAGTAGCCTTAGTACACATACCGAATAGTTCAGCGCAGGACTTAATAGAACCGGGGGGGATTAATCTCGATACACCCTGATCGATAGTAGTATTATCCCTGAGACCCCTTTTCCGTCTTGTAGCTACATCTAGCTCAGCCACAATGGAGACAAATAAGAATAAGAATAAAGGAGAACACCCTCGGAGTATCATGACCATGAAGCAAGAAAAAAGATATCCCCTGGCGCATACCCCCATCTTATTCACATGAAGAAAAAGAAACATCCCATAAACCCCCCGACATGTAATGAACTAAATACTCGCTCGTCCTCAATGACAACAATAAAGACACATTCACCCACATCTATCCTAAGTTACCCCATCCGTGTAAGTAGTTATGCGCAGCCAGTATCCAACACCCATCACTTTTGCCCCATCATATTCCAGAAGGAGAAAAATATGTGAGCTCTAAAAGAAAATGAAATCCGTTAAAAGGAGGAAAGGAAAACAAAAAAGTAAGGTCAAATATTCACACCTGCTCCCTCAAAGAAACCAAGACGGAAAGAAAAGAAAGAAAAGGTATAAAAAATCATACAGGCCAACCCACACACCCTTCGCCGACATCCTTAAGAAATATGTGCAAGAAACGCAAAGGGAATAATAGGAATAGACAAACGCCATGTAAATGATACCAAAGATGACCACCCCGGTAACGTAGAAATCCCCAACCTCCATGAGAAACCTAACTCCTAACTAGCCTAACCAGCGACCCATTCACTCCCTCGCTTCACGAATTTATCTAGTAGTAGGGTAACATCTGTCAGAACGAAACGGCAAATATAAAACCCGAAAAACTCCGCGGCATGGCGGTGACTGAGTTCAAGGCCGACTTTGACAGTCATCGGGATCTTCTTTCCAGGGTTGTCATCGTCAAAAATGTTCAGTCGATCTATCACAACAGTCAGAAATCATGCACCCATAAACAGGGATCTAATATATAGCCTAGGAATAGGCTATAGTTACACCATCAAGGGCTAGTAACGTACCCAATATCTGAGCAGAATCAAACAGCCTCGCCAAAGCACTGATATAAGCTGCATGTGGTCCCCCAAAAGTAACCCCATCTAAATTCCTCACTGGCTGTGCTGCAATATCATTTCCCGCCTTCGGGAGTCCACTCGCAGCAAAATTAAAATCACCCGCTAGATTACTGGAACTTCCATACCCCGAACTTAAAGCCGTATTTGAGTTTTTCGTCCTCAGTTTCCTTAATGAAAAGTAACTCTTCCCACCGCTGACACCAGTAGTTTTTGTTATCATGTCTGAATTTGTCCCGTTCTCCGGGATAGACCCGTCCGTGCCGTACATTGCGCGCGCACCAGATGGTCCAACATCATTTCCAAGCTTCTTCGAGAGAGCGGCCTGGACACGGTCAAGGACACCTTCGAGGGATTGCATTTCTTCATATACGGCATTGACGTCGTCTTGGTTGACAGTCGCAAGTTTCCCTAACGCAGCACTAACAAGATCGCAGGCAGAAATCTTATCGTCGATAGCCTTAATCTTAACCCCTTTGATGAACCAGACCTCACGCGGCACAAACACTCTCGCAGAAATATATCCACCTCTTGGATGCGCCACAGTTTGGTAGAGGCACCTCATTAGCCAGTACGGTTTACTTAATGCCTCCCCTGGACACGGCTCTAATGCAGCTGGTGTACTTACTGCTAGGTTATCCGCGCTGCTTGGAGTAGCAGGTGAATGTAGTTTGCCCTCAAACAAATGCATCCCCCCAGCTAGAAGCCCCGCGGTTGCCGGAATCCCAATTGGCGTGACTGGGACAACACTCGGGGTAGCTGGTGTAGCGCTCCTAGGAAATGCTTTCCGTAAATTCGAGGTGCTGCTGGACGCAAATAACCCACCTCCGGGAGTTCCAGGCAAGGATTCTTGGTCGGGAGATGCCAAATTACGACTCTTCAAGCTTGCTGATGATTGAATCTGCCTAAGTGCACCTGGGATACCAGGGATCCTTGGTGTAAATCTGGATGGAGAACCTGAACCCCCGTCGTTAGAAGCCGTCTTGCCCATATAAACTGAGGAGATCATCCCACCAGGAGGTTCCAAACCCGGAGGAGTTGGAGACGAGAGATTTCTTCCGGAATAGTTTCCAGCTGTTGTTGCAGGTGGTGTCGGTATTGGCCCATCTCTGAACTCTGAGGCAGTTCCTGGGCGTGAAGGAATAGCTGCGTTTGCAGATTTAGGTGGAATATTCAGAGGTGGGTTGATTGATGGTATTTGAGGGTGCTCTATTGGAAGCTCCGAGTCTATACTTGGTTGTGGGGATGGTGAAGGGCCGCGGACGAGAGTTGTGGGGATGCCGCTGTATGTTGATGAACCGTTTCCAGACTGTGATGTTTCAATCTTCAGAGGCTCTGATAATGCTGAGAGTCGGCGGGACCTAACACTGGAAGATTTTGAAACAGATAAACTAGGAATTGAGGTAATACTAGGGATTGGAAGAGCTGGAGCTGGTTCCGTTATTTCTTTCTTAAAAGAGAAGGCAAGAGGAGCTGGAGCCAGTGGAAGTGGTTCCATAGGGGGCGGAACTTGTGGAGGTGGGCCTTGGGGTGGCATAGAAGATGGTGGAGAATGGGGTGGCGGTGGTGTAGAGGGGGCTTCTGCAACTGTAGATAACGGAGTAGTAACATTAAGCATGTGTGCAGACCCAATAGAGCTAGCCCATGTTGTCCCCGAATACCCACTACTCCCCGATTCTCTCCCAGGCAGCGTTGAGTCCGAGTATGCAGCCCCAAACTCTCTGGGCAGCGCTGTCTTTGAGTCTAGATTAAATTCAAAATCATCCAACGTATACCCTCTTGTCATTTCCTCCAACATTCGCTCATCCTCCGAGTCATCATCATCCCTATCGTCAAAGAAATCTAATTCTGACTCCCGCCGCCGCTCAACAAACCCTAACCGCTCCCTCTCCAGCCGCCGCTCCCTCTCCTTCGCGATCTCCAGTTCCATTTCCCGCTCCACCTCTCGCACTCGCTGCTTCGCACGTTCTACATTTACCCGTGGACTCTTCATCATCAACATTTCCTCGTCCCGATCGTAGGTTGAATCTCGGTCATAGGTATAGTCTACTTCGTAACCATCATCATATGCCGCCTCCACGGCAGCATCGAGTTGTGTATCGAAATCATCCTCGAACTCGCGCATCAGCCGTTCCCTTTCCAGTCGCATCTCTCGTTCACTCTGCCGCCGTGGCTTCTTCCTTGTCCACCCTGGCGACGATTCCCCAGATACCGATCCTCCCGACTCGTCGATCGTATTCAGCCAGCTTGTTGATACTTCACTCCCCTGGCGGGAATGCGTGGTATTCGATAGATTACTCATATTCGACTGTCGCTGTGATGACCGTCTTGATGAGATTGAAGAAGCATCAGACACGGATCTACGGATTCCATAATCCCGTTCCTTCTGCGGCGAAAATCTTGGTGATAGCGCAGCTGCACCAAAAGTGAACGATTCCCTGTTATTGTGTTCCAAGAATGCCCTCGCCATCTCATCTCCATCATTCTCCATAAATTCCTGCCTCTCGGGCGATAACGGTATAGGCCTTTTCGGTGACAATGGTTCGGGGATATATTCAGCTGAGCGGCTCCTAGTTATTGGTAGCGGTGGTACGGGCTCGTTCGGCATTGTCATTAAGTTTTCTGAACCTAGGTATAGTGAATCTGTTCTCGGGGGGGCAGGGGTAGCTTGTGGTATACTGTTCGCATAGTGGCTTTTATTCAAGATGGGTGTTGCTGTTGCGGTCGAGATTATAATTGTCGATTCGTCATCATCGATTGTAAAAAGGCTTTCCTGATCAGTGTATTCTTCCGTGAGTGGTCGTGCGGGGAGTTGCTTTTCTATAATCGCGTTTCGCGGGGCAAGCGCTTTAAGTTCTTCGATACGCTGGATATACGTTTCTTGCTAATAGCATCACACCAAAATTAGCTCCGTTTCAACACAACTTCCCAGCACCTTGCAACCACAATGTTTCATGCAAGGTTCAAGTAAACATCTGATAACGCGACCCAGAAAACAAGGCACCGCAGCTACGGCGTGGCGGAATGGGAGGCTCACAATAGCCTGTAACTTCCTCCTATCTTCGTCTCCTCCAGCCTTCATCATCACTTGCCCAAGTAACAAACAAGCATCTCCATACGCTTCCATTGCACCTTCATAATTCTCAGCATTATCTAGCGTGACTGCCGTATTGGCCTTCTGTAGTGCCGATGACAACATCGCCTTTTGACTAGGCGACCTATGTTCCCTTGTTCGAGCTTTCGGCGAATCCCTAACCCTTCCGGAATCAGGAGGTGAGAAGATCGGTTTTTTTGGTGGAGGGGGAGGCTCCGGATTAAATGCGGGGAGGAGAGATGGGCCCTCGCTGCTGCTTTGTGTGCGAACGTTGATTCCGTAGTAGGGAGCGGGGGATGAAGTAGCGACCGATAATGGCGCAGAAGGATTCGTGCGTCGATGCCGCGGCGGTGACGATTTCCAGAACTGAGACCCCTCGGATGTTCCAGTTGATGGCGTAGTGATGGAAGAATTTGTGCCGGAAGAGCTTAATGGAAAGGGGTTTGTGGCAGCGACAGCAGGGCCAGGGAGACGTCTAGCTGGTGAGAGCTGTGGTACTGTGTCGTTAGGATGCGAGTGCAATTTTAACGCAGGGCGAAACTTTGATACTGGCGACGAATTGGATTGAGGAGCTGTGGGAGTGGTTGTGGAAGATGTCGCAATAGTACTCGCCCAGTTATCGAAGCTCCCGGAGGTGCCAAAGAGATCAATGCTATGGCCCCTGATAGTACGCCGGCTATCCGAGCTCTCTGTCTGAGCTGTTGAAGGTCTTCTCTCTGATTGTGGGAATTCGGGCGATAACACCACGTGCAACGGAGCCGCTGACACCCCCTTCCCAGATGACGTTGACGATGCCGATGAGGTAGATCTATGATGTTGAGCAGAGGATGGACGCTGGTATACAACGCGAGAAGCAGCAGGACGTGCTGGCGACGGCGACGGCGATGCTACTGCTGATGTCCCACTTGACCGCACCATCCCACCCACTAGGTTTGGATTGCTTTTTCTAAATTATAGGGAAGGGAGGGGTAGAGCTCCTCTGTTTTTTTTTTTGTTTTTTTTTTTGGGGGGGGGTTGGGGTGTGATCTAACTGATCTTTGCAGCTGTTTCCTGTAAATGAGATGCTGCCCTTTTTTTTCCCCCTTCTCCCCTACTTTGAATATGATAGGAATTGGTGATTCAGAATGGGAGAAACAAATGTGGACAATCTAGGCAGAACTAGGCACGAGGTCAAGTCGGGGGAGGGTTGCCCCTGAAGGTAAGGTTAGCAACGGGGATTGATTCGTCGGACAGGGAGTATGCTCACTTTCTTTCCTTTTGGGTGCACGATTTTCCTACTCTTTCTTTCTTTTCTTTTCTTTTTCCCTTTTTCCCTTTTCTCTGCTAGAGATTGATTCTGATAGATTGTAGACCAGTCAGCCAATGAGGTGTTGAGGATGGCTTTTTTTAAAACCAAGTTTCTGTTTCTCTCTGTGCTTGTAGTGAGCGAGTGACTGCCCCACCCTCTTTCTGTACTGACCTCTCCACAACCACCTCCTTCAACTATCGTCGCTCGGTTCACTACCTCTACAACGGGAACGGTGAAATGAAACGTCGCAGAATGGGAGAAAGAGTATGACCTATTAGTGTGGATAAGGCAATAGCCCAGTGGCCAATTCAGAATGTGAGCAAGGCCGTCGTTTCTGTCGAGGGAAGGATCAACACGAGTGAGAAGAAAGGGTTCACGGCGGTATGGTAAGGTCAAGGTTCAAGCATAGAAATGTCAAAAAGAAAGAGAGGCCCCCAGACATGAACTTGTGTGACAATCAAGCCAGATAGAACTTCGGGATTGCTGGGTGAGAATGGGGGGGTTTCCGGAGACGTTACTTCCGATGTGGGAAAATAAATATAAAGTCAGAGAGAGAGGGAAAGGGAGGGAAGAAAAGAGAGAGACGCGAGGCCCGCCTCTTACGATGTTTTTCTTGCTTATCGCATGCGAATATATGCACATCCATCTAGAAAACTGACGGAATTGGCGTTTTTGGAGATGCAGGATTGTAGCATTTGCATATGTGTGTACATCAGTAGCAGTATAATTCCACCCCCCTCCTCTTACTCTTACTCTTACTCTCCCCTCTGTCTCTTTACCCCTGAGTTTTCCAACGACGATGATCTGAGCGGCTCAAGTCTCACCGTTCATGACAGTAGATCAGGCATCTTGTTTATGATCCTAGACCCCCCAATATCTGCCAGAAACGAACGCCCCCGGCAGTAGCCTCCTAGCGCCGCAGTGATACTGCGAGGCAGATACATGTATGTAGTTATGGCGACAAAACACAACAGAGCTGCCTGATAATACAATCACCTCCCCTCTGCACAAAGAAAAGAAGAAGAAAAAATAAAAATCGAGGCACTTGATGTCGCGTGTGCAACTACCCGCGGACACAAGAAACCCTCTACAATTATTCCCGCCAGGGTCAGTTTCGGCGTCCCCTCCCCCCTAGATGACGATACCCCAGGCAGAGATCTGAATTATCTATAATGCTAATGCTGGCAATATATATACTTATTCCCCCGCATTATCACCACGAGCAGCGCTGCTAATTACTCTCGCTCATAATGCCGAGTCATGATGCCGAGCCAAAGTAAAGTACAACCATGACCAAAGGTTGAATCGGAAGGGCTAGCTGCTTATGGTGGGGCAGCTCGTCTGTCATGTCTCGCCGAAATAAACGACCCACGGAAAGGTCGGCTCGTGTAGCACATTCATTCTCTTTTAGAAACCGAGGCAACAAGAGAGAAAGACTGAAGCGAGAGGGATGAAGCGCCCTATTGAGACGAGATGAGATGAGCCATGCGAGGCTTGTGGGGAACACGCCCAGGGGACGGAATTATTCGACTGGTTCAGGAGGTTTGGAACTTTGGAACTCTAGAATACGCTAACTTGCTACCGTGTTGGGTTCCCTCAAATACCCGGACGGGGTCCCGAGTTGCGCAAGGTGACGTGGGTGGATACTTCAGCCTCAAAAGTATGCATTCCTAAGCACTAAGAGAAGCTGGGGGAGCATCGCAAAGGGGAAGGAAAAAAGAAAAAAAGGGGCAAATATTAAGCATATTCCTATCTAAGCGTGGAACCTCTCAAACCGCTGACAGAATACTCTCGCATCAATTAACTAGACATGAGGCTCTATACGTGCGGCTTAGAACAAGCACCTAACTACTGCAGGTCCACTTATTTAACGTCGCTGTACCAGTAGCTTGAAAATATAGAGTGGGGAACGTTCAGATCTCACTCAAAGAAACTATATCTAAACGGGTTTATCATGAATAGGCTACCACATAAAGGTTTAAATAAGGAAACTTTACATCTACCGGTAGCCCCTTGGCTTCTCCTAAGAGAAACCTAGCCTTCTTCCCATCTGTACAGAAAATTTCAGGTGCAGTTCGAGCTCCCAAAAGTTTCAGCGGGGCCATATTAACATATCGCATATAGTAAGATCACTTTAGAATTTATCTATTAGCCCACCATCCATCGTCATTTATTATCAGTCATGAATTAAATTTGCAAGGCCTTCAGATATTCTTGATCATTACCGGGCTTATGGTTGCTGGGGAATAAAACTGAAACTAGAAAAAAACAATATTTTTCATTGTTATACTGAAAAATCAGATAGATTACTTACATGTAGGCATGTTGGTGGCTGTGGGTTGTAGGGGGTACGTCATCATTTTGAGTTGAGGCTTAGAGTACAAGTATTTTGACCTTTTCCCATATATCTCCCCACTATAACAAGGGCAATGGTTTTTATTCCTTTAATACTAGGTATCTTTAGCTATTATCTAGTAAAAACCTGTCCCTCCCATACCCAGAAGAACTTCATGTATTGGCTACTAGTAGTTTCTGCTATGATTTATATAAAACCTTTTTATTATAAAGTACCCTTTAAACTCCCACTCCCTTGCCTAAGCATCTCAAGCTTTTTTTGATAGGGAGTTTAAATACATGTATAAGTGCACATATGTAATCAAATGGAAGTGATCATATGTTGGCGAAAATAATCAGCCATCTGTGAGTAACCGCCTAAGCATATAAAATATAGAGTAGCGGCAAGAGGTACAGGCGCCCCGAAAGAAGATGGTGTGTCTAGAAACAGTTCCTCCCTTTCAAAATCAGATCCCTTTCTACATATTCCCCTAGTATAAGCATCCCGTCAGACAGCCGATGTCACAGATTTTATCTTTACCGCCTAGGTGCCGCGCCTATTCCAAGTACCCCCTTTCGTAGCGCCTTTTCCATCTTACTGAGAGACCTGAGTGGTTAGCCACCACCATTAAATCTAGGAATAGCTGTCTTGTTAAGCCTTTCTTGCGAAAGAAGGCCCCAGAGGACCGGATCCTGGTCAGCTGTGTTGCACTGCATTTTGGGAAAAAATCTCGCCTGCCACGCCAACCGAGCCGAGATGCATGCAGGTGTATGCATCCGTATCTTGGTGGAGCCAACAAGGGAAGATTACGCCAAGAATCGTGGGCGGTTGCGCATCATGGGCTATCATTCGATCCCTTGTTTTGCCGTGCAGGAAGAACACGCGCGTAAGTGGACCCTGTTGGGCCGCGTGCGTACTACCAGTCAACTTATTTGATTACTTGGTTGCTCCTTACATGGTATCCGCTACGTTCTCTTGTAGTTTAGAAGGTCTGTAAAAGCTAGTTACTAGTTGAGTTACTGACGTAATAAAAGCGGGGCGGGAGGAAAGGCACTGAAAGTAATAGGTTATCCTGAGTTGCCTCTGATAGCTGAAAGATGTTTCATAATTTATCGCTTCTAGTGTGCTACGAAGGAATTCCGCACTAGCATATGGAATCATGAATGATGGTATTTATGATAAGCACTTACTAAGTTTAATACCCGAAGATAATTTCCCCGAATATTTGTGTGGCATTCTTCAGAGATGGGTTACCTGTAAGGCACAGTCGATTGGTGTAGGGTTCCTTGTAAATCCCACCGAGTGAGATATCATGATTTAGATGGGCTAGGGTTACTATGAGCCTCATCGCCAAGCTTCTGAGAGTCCGTGCACTCATAAATTTTCAACTGCAAAAAAAAAAAGCTCGCGACAACGCTTCCTTCCCCACTACCATCAGCCATAAATCCCTCCCAACACAACAATGGCAAAGCGCACAATTGAGGACGTTGAGGTCGAAGCTGTCACTACCGGAGCCGAACTTATTTCTAAGAAGAAAAAGAAGGACAAGAGTGAGAAGAAATCCAAGAAGACTGTCGTTCCCGAGATTGTTGCCGAAGAAGCCGCTTCAGCGGTTGGAGAGGAAAGCAATGGTATGAGTGCTGAGCCAGAGAAGGGGAAGAAACAAAAGAAGGATAAGAAGGATAAGAAAAAGAGAAATGTGGAAGAGAGTGGTGAAGGACCGGGTGCAATGGAGACCGATACTCCAGCTGCTGAGAAATTCTCGAAAGAGGAACGAAAAGCAGCAAAAAAAGCAGCAAAAGAAGCAAAAAAGGCCACAAAATCGAACGACACCTCTAATAGAGCCACATCTCTAAAAGAATCGACCCCTGTAGATAAATATAATGGCACAACAGGAACTCCAGTCGCAACTTCCGGATATACAGAGAGCTCCGAATTGACAAGCCTTTCGAAGACTAAAGTTGATGAATACCTTAATAAACATGCAATCTCAGTCAATGACCCCCACTCATCCAACCTCCGCCCTATAACTTCGTTCTCCTACCTCCCTGCTCATACGTTTGATTTCTCGGCGTTCTCGACGCCTACTCCAATTCAGGCTGCAACATGGCCGTACACTCTTTCTGGTTATGACTGTATTGGTGTTGCTGAGACTGGGTCTGGCAAGACCCTAGCATTTTCCGTCCCGGCCATTCGTCATATTGCATCCCTTAAGACTTCGGCTAAGGGTTCGAAGGGTGTAAAGGCTGTTGTTGTATCACCTACCAGAGAGTTGGCGATGCAGATATATGAAACGATGGAAATTTTTTCGAGGGCGGCAAAGCTGACTGCTGTTTGTATCTATGGTGGTGTACCAAAGGATGAGCAGAGGCAGAAGCTGAAACATGCAGATATCATTGTGGCGACTCCTGGAAGGTTACAGGATCTTATCGATGAGGGATGTGCAGATTTAAGCAAAGTCTCATATTTGGTCCTCGACGAGGCCGACAGAATGCTTGACAAAGGTTTCGAAGACGCCATTCGCCGGATTATCTCCGTTACCCCGACCTCATCCCGGCAAACCCTTATGTTTACAGCCACATGGCCTACATCCGTCCGTAAGCTTGCATCTACATTCATGAAGAATCCAGTCAAGATTACGATCGGCGACCGTGATGACCTCCGTGCGAACATCCGTATTAAACAGACCATTGAGGTCATCGACCAGCGCGCGAAGGAGCAACGGCTCCTTGCTCTTCTCCGACAGCATCAATCTGGCGCAATGAAGGATGATCGTATTCTGGTGTTCTGTCTATACAAGAAGGAAGCAACAAGGATAGAAATTTTCTTGCGTAGTCAAGGCTGTAGGGTTGCAGGTATTCATGGTGATTTGAACCAAGCGCAAAGGACTCAAGCACTTGGTCAGTTTAAGGATGGGAGCTGTCCATTACTGATTGCTACTGATGTTGCTGCGAGAGGCTTGGATATTCCGAAAGTGAAGCTTGTCATCAACGTCACTTTCCCATTGACTATTGAGGACTATGTTCACCGTATTGGCCGGACTGGGCGGGCCGGAGCGGACGGGATGGCCTACACGTTTTTCACTGAGCACGATAAGGTAAGTAATCTTGTAATTTTATATTTTGGTATTTGGATTCTAACCAGGATCCTAGACGCACTCTGGTGCTCTCGTAAATGTTCTTAAAGCAGCAGGGCAGCCCGTGCCAGAGAGCTTGTTGAAATTCGGAACTACAGTAAAGAAGAAGGAGCACTCGGCGTATGGTGCTTTCTATAAAGAGACTGATGGGTAAGCAAAGCCGTTCTTCTGTTTAATTCTGTGTCTCTAGTTATTAATTAATTCTATAGGGTGAAAGCTGCGACGAAGATCAAGTTTGACGATTAGTCTATACCATACGTTATTATTTCGGGGGACTGTAGTAGAAACTAAGGTGGAAGGTGTCATAAAAAAGCGAAGTTAACATTGATAAATGGAGTCTGTAATTAAAATTTCAGTATTTTGGGGGGTGATTCAACATTCTTCTAGGTGTACAAAAGTGTTATGTGTTCTTGGATTAGGAATCCGGAGAATTCTTGTCAGTATGAGTTACCGATGCGTATTATTGGAGTCATGAGAAAGGGTTTGATGTTAACTACCTTACAAATATCATCATCCGAGAGCTTTCTGTCGCTTCTAATAGTTTTGGGTTTTTACTCTTAGGAAAGTTTCGAACTTGGTATATGCTTAGAAACTTTATAGAGTCCTAACTGGATTTATATATAGCATATGTTATCGGTTTTAGGCTTGGGAGGAACATATGACCTAGGGAGTGATAGTGAACATCCTCTGTGAGTATACGTATCTGTAGATTACCTGGTTGTGGCATTACCTTGTGTCTGTGTAGGATATAGTTCAGCACAAAATATTGGTTAGTAAGGGTATTCGAGAGCCTAGTACTTTCTGTAGGCAGAGCATAGCAAAGTTACTATAAAGGTAGAGTAGTGATAAGGAAAATCAAAATATCATAAATTAATATCTAGGGCTCTTTTGTGATGAGGACAAAGATGATATTCTGGTGAGGGAGGTAGTGACTAGAGGCTGAGACAGCGTAGGGACCCTCTTATGGCCAAGTATACGTTTATGATGTCATTAAACTGTTTACTTCCCTTGTGGATCAATGCTTTTGACGTCTTCCCACTCACAAACTATCACTCGCATAAGCCCTGTATAAGGTGTGACGTCGGATTCTAGATTAGGGATACTTACCAAGGTAATTTATTTCATTTTTATTTTTTGGATTATTACTTATCAATTCTTTTAACGGCGAGAAAATAATCAGAATTTTTCTAAAAAGGCTTGACTATATATATACATATATATATAGAGCCTGAGGGGTATTTACATGGATTATCACTCGCTACGTTCCACTAGTATTTTGCATTGAATGATGATGATGATGATGATTATTCATAAGTACATGGAACCCTGAGGTTAAGGTACTCTTTTGCATTGAATGAATAAATTAATCATAAATAAATATATTTTAAATTAAATTTATCTCGGATCCTTTGTATGGAAGAGCAAATGTGTCATAATTCAATTTCCCACTGGTGGTAAAACCATGGACCAACATACTGGAATACAATATAAAACCGGACCACCTGTCTGAAATACTATAGTGGTCCATAATAGCCCACTGTAGGCTAACACAAATATCTCACACATAGATATCCCCTTTATCCTGATCTAGGCCTTATCTTTCCCTTTAGAGGCAATAGCCAAGGATCCAGCTTCAAGTGGCACTTCATGTATTTTAATTGGTAAATTTGCATGTCTTACTTAATCTTTTAATTGTGGACCATCATAGTATTCTAGACAGATAGCCCTGCTTTATACTGTATTCCAGAATGTTGGTCCATGATTTTACCACTGGTGGGAAATTTCATTTTTGACACATTTGACGCCCCATACTTCTAGCCATAGAACTATAATTGGGCCGGGCGATATTGTACTATATTTTCAATTTACCTATATTATCCTACGATATATACACGATCACGAAAGTTTCAGGTGAGGGGTGTTTTCGCCGCAATAATATTCCCTGCTGGGTAGTTATATCTGTAGAATCACAATTAATCACTCGTATTCCCACTTCACTATACATCACTCGGCAGTCATAGCACAGAAAGACAACTATCTATTGTATATGTGTGTATAAGTTGTATAAGGCTGAACGATTAGAATAGAACTTTGATTTTTGGTTGACATTGTATGATAACCGTTACCGGTTGGTTTTTGAGCTTACTGCCCTAGATTTTACACGGTAGCTATGTAGAAAGAGAAGACTAACCATGAGAACTAGTACCTAGGAAGGAATCCGGTGATATTTTTACTCTAGTGTACCCATTTTCGAGTGACTAGACATGCAGGCTACGGTTTCTATTTACGTAAGATATAACCTACTAAATCACAACAATACGCTCCATTGTATGTACCTCTTTAGCATCGCCTTAATCAACAAGGCAAATAATCTTTCCTTGCGTTTTATTACTCTCCATGAGTTTATGCGCCTCAATAATCTATTATTGCTATAGTCAGTATAAAACCCATAAGTTAAAATTACATAACTACTCACATTCTTCCAACTAAACGTCTTCTCGATAAAGAGCTTATACTTTCCATCCTTTAGTCCTGGTAAGCCCTCTTCCTGAAACTTATTCTTTAGAACCTCCTGATACTCCGGTGACCTGCTCCTCAGCGTTGTCCCCTCAATCCTCAACCTCTTGTAGAGAATTGGCCCCAAGTCTACTTCCTTCACCATATTTCCCGAAAGCAATGCAAGAATAATAATTCTGCCATCCTTCGCCGCGACTTTAACATTTTTCTGAAAGTGAGACTGGCCAACAAAGTCGACGACTACATCAACGCCCTCATAATCAGTTGCTTTCAGAATCTCGGCAGCAAAGTCCTGAGTCCGATAATTGAAGCCTGCCGTGGCACCGAGGACTTTTGTACAGAAGGTAATCTTCTCATCAGAGCTAGTGGTAATAAAGACAGCGGAGGCGCCGTGAGAGAGAGCAAGTTGTATAGCGGCGATACCAACACCGGAAGCACCAGCGTGGATGAGGACCTTTTGACCGGGCTTGAAGCAGCCGATGGTCCAGAGGGCTTGGGTGGCTGTTATCCAGGTTTCTGGGACACCGGCTGCTTGCTCATAAGATAGCTCGTCGGGCATGTGGATACACATCTTCTCGGAGACAGCAATAAATTCTGCATATGCCTGTTTCAACGTGCCGTTAATTACGTCTCATAAGGTTTCTCAGTAGCTAGATTCCTAAGGAAATATACCCCTCCATAAGCTAATCCGAAGACCTTTTCACCTTCCTTGAAGCCAGTAACACCCTCACCCAATTTTTCCACGAGCCCGGAAAACTCAACGCCGAGTGTTTTTGGTGCCTGTGGGGGAACTGTATATTTCCCCTCTCTCTGTAATAGATCTGCGATTATATATTTAATATAAGGACTTATATTTCTCAAATAGAGAGAGAGGTGATAATGTACCCATTCTATTCAACCCAAAAGCCTTAATTCCAAAAACTCCATTAGTAATTGTCTATTTATGAAGAATGTATATTTCTACCTTTACCCGTACGAGTATGTCCCCCTCCTTCAGAGCCGGGGTATCAATATTCTCGTTAATAAACAACGATTCTGCAGGACCGGTCCCGTTCTTGATGTCTATGAGGGGCACATTAGTATGTAGTCCAGAATTACATGGTTCTCAAAGAACTAAAGATACCAACTGCGCGCATATTGGAAGCTATTTGGAAGTGTTTTTGCTCAACTGATTCAGACCGATTTTGCGTTCCTAATGAGTGTTGACCTCAAGGATAGCGGGGACTTGGGACCAACAAACAACTGACGTCGATCCTTGGCAATTCTAAAAGGCAAGTTCCATGGATTACCAAGCGTGCCATAATTTCCGAGCACGGTTTTGGGTCACAGTCTCTCACTCACGGCCTGTAACAACTTTGGGCACTCACAATAATCTTTTTTTTTTGGTGATATACAATTTGGCCATCTTCTCCAATTCTCACCCAGGCCCCCAAATATGTCTTATAAGAAAAAAAGAGATAGAAAGAACTCGTACAAAAAGGAAGAAGAAATACAATGCATTCAATTAACCACCTTTTCCCCAGTATCCTATAGCAAAAAGAGATAAGCCTAAGAGACCCGACTTTGATAAAAGACTCATAAAACCAACCGAAAATGAAAAAGGGAGATAGAGTAGATAGATGATAAAAACAATAAAACAAGCACGGAAGCCGCCCTGATCGCTTTATCCTACCTCATCTTACTTATAACTTCTAGCTTGAAGGCTATCCTTCTTATCCTTTAACTAAAACCTCTCGGCGTTCCTAGCATAAGGGTGGTATCCTCCCCTGTACCCACCGCCATAACCAGCACCCCCTCTATCACTAGCTCTGGCGGCTGTTGCACCTCTTCCACCGCCTCTGTAGTTACTCCCAGAGCCTTTAGCGTTTCGTGGCCCTGTTGGGGCGTTCGGGGGGGGGCCATCAGAGCCCTGTCCATTTTGCCTGTAAGGTGCACCACCACCTCCTGGAGAAGAGTATTCATGGTCAACTTCGCAAGATTTAGTGAAAGATAGGCGGGCCTGATAGTTGGAATGGGGAGAAAAAGAGTATGGAGTAGAATGAGAAGAAGTGGAGGGTATAGAATTATGAGAATTGCAGGAATTCAAACCAGTATTTTGTTGGTAGCTAGGATAAAATTCCGAAGGTTGGGGAACAGGACCATTAGACTGGGGAAAATAGTTCATACCAATTCGGCCTTGCTGCATCATCTGCTGTTGTGGAGGTACATCATCGTACATTCCCTCCCATGAGCTAGGCTGTGGCTGAGGTGGCTGATAATCTCTCTGTGATGGGTGGTGCTGGAAATTCCTCTGCTGCCTATACTGATTCTGTTGCTGCTGCTGCTGCTGCTGCTGCTGTTGTTGTTGTTGTTGCTGAGCCTGTTGCTGCTGCTGCATATCATGATAACTAGCCCCACCACCCCCATCATAATTCGCACCGCCTTGCGGTCCCTGAGGTCCCTGAGGTCCACCATATCCCATCTGTGCCTGCGGAGACCCATAACCTCCTTGCGGGCCAGATTGCTGAGGGGGTCCCGGTGAACCGACAGCCGCCATCGGGCCTTGCTGTGCTTGTTGCATTTGTTGCATTTGTTGCATTTGCTGCATCATTGCTGGGGGGACAGCTGCCATAGCGCCTCTTCCAAGAGCTTGAATTATCGCCGGATTCGCAATTGGCATCGGCCCGGATGCGCCCCGACCCATTACTTGCATTGCTTGCATATATCTTTGAACATTCTGATAGTACTGGGCCATCATTTGTGGTGATATACCGCCATAGATACCTTGTTGACCGCCTTGTGTGGGCTGGTTTTGTTGATTACCACCGCTGTAGTTGCCGGAGCTGCTACTCGTACCATCGCGATTTTCAAAGCGGTCACGACGGTCTGTACGGTCTCGGAAAGATCCCCCTGCGCCTGCGCCTGCGCCTCCTCCCCCTCTATGATCATCACGTTCTTCGAAATTAGCGTTCATACGTTCACGTATGTTGCCTCGAGGCTGTGCCTTCTTGACTTCAATCTATACACCAATTAATGTTAACACAATCCAACGGATAAAATCATGTCCAAATATCCGTGAAATGATATACAAACCGGTTTACCCAAGATCTCCAACGTCTTACAGTTTAATGCATTCTCTACTGCACCTTCACTATCAAAAGTTACGAAGCCAAATCCCCTAGGTCTACCCGTGTCCTTATCCATCATTAAGGTTGCATCGAGAACTCTCCCAAACTGTGTAAAAAACTCCCTAAAGTCCGTTTCTGAGGCTTCTTGACTCACACCGCCAACGAAGATCTTAGATGTCTTCTCTTGCTCATCACGAGGGATGGCACGTTTTGGGTCGATCTAATTATGGAAAATGTCAAAACATCGTCTAAGGGTAACAAAAGTACCAGCAGCTGGAAAAGAGACGAGAGAATACACACTATCTTGCCGTCAAGGTAATGCTCCTTCACCATAACAATATTAACAGTCTTCGGGTCTTTGAATGTTAAGAACCCGAACCCTCTAGATCGCCCTGTAGGGCCGTCTCGCATAACAGTGCACTCGATAACTTCGCCATACTGACTGAAATAGTCTTTTAGTGATTCTATAATGGCCATAGGATACGCTTAGTAATTGATCAAATACAGTACGGTAGACTCTGCAGGATTAAGAACGTGGAGTGCAGTAATAGATAATATCTCATATAGGCATACCATCGGTTGTTTCCCAGTTTAAGCCACCAATAAACATTTTCCTATATAGTCATCATAAATTCTTGGTCAACTTCAATCTTATAACTGCAACATCGAGAACAACGTGAAAACATAAGCACTTAGATCTCCCATGAAGCGAGAGTAGGTTAGGTCAGTCATTATCACTGCTGAGCGATGGCAGTGATTACCAGACGAAGGTGGAAGACTAGTGACCTCGGAGGCGGAGGTAAAGGTGAAAAGACATAGTTTCGAGAATTTCTTTCGTTGATGTAGATATTGGAAAAGTATCTGGAGTCCAAGCCAATCTTTGATTCCCATTGTCTCTTGCTCTTGTACACAAACTATCCTCCGTGTATCTTAATGCTGTTCTGCTAGCTAGTTCTCGTATAGAAGTAGAGGTAGTAGTAGTAGTAGGTAGATGACAAAGCAGGATGCTCTCCTGTACTCCAAGGTCCTCTATCGAAATTTTCGTCGCGGTAGATATAGTTCTAGCTCGAGATAGCAGATTTGTCGGGGTAGGATGTATGCACTTTCCCCTCCTATAATGCCTTTTCATCTTCATATCTACCCCTATTTCCTTGATCTCCTTAGAGCCCTTGCTAAACCAGCTAAATCCCTTCAAAGAGCACCTCAATACCAATCCCAATCTTTGAACTCCTCCTCTCGCTTCATGAAATATCCTCATAGTGCAAACAACATAACAAGAGAAGTATAATATAAATACGCACCCATCCTCCTTAATCGCTGGACTCCCAGATATCTGACCATCATACGCTCCTGCACTACCAGACCCATCATAACCATAGCCACCATAAATACCATTCTCATTACCATTGGCACCACTCATCGCAGCATCCCACCCAGAGTAAGTATCAGCTTCTTCTTCAATAGCATACGGGTTCTCAATCTTAGTGGGCTGCTGGTTAATGGGAGTGGGTTGGGAGGGGGGTGGGGCTCTAGGATCAACAGCTTTTTGGGCAGCAGGGGCAGCCTCTTGTGTATATGAGGTTACAGGAACATTATTCTCAGTGCTAGGGGCAGTAGGTGGAGCAGCCACTAGAGCAGGAGCTGGTGTTGATGCTGGTGCTGGTGCTGGTGCTGGTACTGGTGCTTGTTTTTGTTCTGCCTGTCCAGTCTTAGATGGCTCATCATCACCATAACTATAAGGGCCATGTGGATTAGTCGACGCGCTTCAAAGTCTCCCCGTAACAACACGAAATTATTAGGAGGATTGTTACATACAGATCAGCAAAGAGATCATCGTCCATGAGCTCGTCAGCCTCCATCACGAAAAAATTAGAAGTAACTTGGTGTTAATAATAAGGCCGAATTTTAAACAAAGGTTGTAGCTGTTTGGGGGGAGGGGGGTTAGAACAGCACGGTGGTGGACAATAGTGAAACAGAGAAGGGAGAAGGAGAATTTATGGGATCAAAGGGAGCCCGGAAGAGAGTGAACGGTGTAGTGAAGATGCGATGTCCCGAAGAAAGACGCGGGATAGGCTGCAAGGCACACAGAACGGAGTCGGCTAGCAGGGAATGAGTGATTCAATATTGTGAAAGCAGCCAGCAGCGGAAAGAAGACTATTAGAGGTGAACACACTCCTCCTTTCTTTCACAGAAACAAACACCCAGTAATATGTCGTTTGCGGAGGAAAGCCAGGTGCCAAAGGGGTTGGGGGAAAGAAGTTGTGAGACTCTTCCCAGAATGGCGATGAGGGAACGTTTTGTATTGAGAGGTCTCCACAGTCTTGGCACGGATAAACTTCGTGATACAGACAAATGGATGGGGACACCCGCTCATTAAGAACATGAACGCATGGCATAGGGTTAATTGACATGGGCCTGTGAAACAATACTCGGAAAGACCCACTACACATAACGCGAGACTCTGGCTGGCATCTTCGCGCCGTCAGCAATAATACTTACTATACTCTCTGCTCTCGCCTCGCACTCTACTACCTTGCCGCCCCGCCTGTCCCCCTCCACTCGCCGCCGCCTATACCCCCGGTTTAATTCCTCACGATGCGTGGAATATGGTCTCAGCAGCCGAAGCAGCAGGAACAGCAGCAGCAGGTACGCACTTGCTCCTTCCCTTATGGTGTTTGCTTGGTGGACCTTGTAGCTATCCCTCACACCACAAACCTGTAACCTTTGTCTCCATCATCACCATCTACATATACATACGCATAATCTCATCCTGCTCTCTCGCCCCCCCCCCCTCTTTCCTTCCTTCCTTCTTTCCTTCCACGCTTCTCGCTTACATCCAAGCGAATCCGCTAACCCCACCTTGCATTGCACTGCGTAGGAAATGGTGCAAGTTGGCATGTCACCTCCCACCCCCGCCTCCCCCGCCTCCCCCACCTCCCGCTTACGCGCTTTCACCAATAATAAATTCCCCTCGGAGCTTACCAAACAGTCTTAATATGCTAATGCAATGTCCCGTTCTTTGTTATGCTAAGTGTAGATCGTTCAGAGTAATCCCCCCCCCCCAGATATGTGCTCCTTACTACTCTAATAGTATCATGAGATCTATGTCCACGTATATTGTTTCTGATGCTACAAATAAACTAGTTCAGTCTCGCCCTTCTGGAGAGGTCGTTCGAGTAATTCCACCTCCTCACAACGTGACAGCTCGCAGTTTGTCTCCCTATGCCCCCTTCAAAGCCTTCCTCGCTGACATGGAAGGGCGGCTGCAGGACTCGAGACCCCTCCAAAATTGTCGGAGCTGCTTATAGTCATGCAGATATGCTGAAATTCGAATCACTGTAATACACTTTCCGTTAGTGCTTTATAGCTACTGCCTATCTCACTACTAGAGTAGCTCCGCGCGGCCAAAAACACCTCCACCTTCTATACCTTCACCCCCTCTTCCCACTTCAACCCATCGACCTGGGAGAAATTTTACAGATTTCATGTCTCAAACGGACGATGACTGGGATGCGGACCTGAAAGATGAGACTGCAGACGATTTTCTACAGCAAAAGATAAAGCCTCCACGATCTATTGAGCACCGGCCAGCTGTTAGCTCTAAACTTAGTGGCAATGGCAGCACGACAGATCTTTCACGAGCACCCACATATCCCAGTCCCAGGAGGAAGGATAGCCAAGGATTGAAGCCACAGTTCGAGGGTCTAGTTAGAGGTAAGTCTGTAATTTTTCCATAAACCCCCCCTCAAAATTAATTCCTAAGGCAGAAAACTAAAAGCTCTACCTTACCTGAATAAGCAAAGACCCTGGCAACTCCCTGCATATGATATATCATCCAACACTGTCTTCCGACACCCATACAGAGGCCGAAATTGAGAGACTCAACTCTCGTATCAAACGTATCAACAAGTTCAAGCGTATCCTCCAATCCTCAACTGTTGATCTGAATGAGTTACGTGAGATTTCGTGGAATGGTATTCCGGATGAATTGAGGCCTATGGCGTGGCAAATGCTGCTTGGCTATCTACCTGCGAATAGTGATAGACGGATAAATACTCTAGAACGGAAGAGGAAGGAGTTTATAGATGGTGTCAAGCAGGCCTTTGTTAGAGGTACCCCTGGGTTGGACCAGACTATTTGGCACCAAATATCCATTGATGTACCCAGGACAAACCCACATATCCCACTTTATGGTTTTGAGACAACTCAGAGATCATTGGAGCGGATATTATATGTTTGGGCGATACGACATCCAGCTAGTGGTTATGTGCAAGGAATAAATGATCTAGTGACGCCATTCTTCCAAGTCTTCCTTTCTGCATACATTGGTACTTTTCACTCCTCGGGGTATTCATTTATTTGTTCGTTCTATCTCTAATATTCGAATAGACGGAGAAGTGGAGACATTTAATCCAAATTCTCTACCTAAAGAAGTCCTAGATGTCGTCGAAGCAGACTCGTTCTGGTGTCTGACTAAGCTCTTGGATGGTATCCAGGATAACTATATTCACACACAGCCTGGGATTCAACGGCAAGTCACTGGTCTACGAGATCTGGTTCAGAGAATCGACAACTCGTTGACAAATCACCTTGCCGAGCAAGGAGTCGAGTTTATACAATTCAGCTTTCGATGGATGAACTGCATGTTGATGAGGGAACTTAGCGTAAAGAATACTATTAGGATGTGGGACACATATATGGTAAATTTACAGCCGCTTCCTCAGATGGATGACCTAAGGATATTCTAATAAATTTCTTGGAATACGCAGGCAGAGGGACAAGCAGGGTTTTCAGAGTTTCACCTTTATGTTTGCGCAGCGTTTTTGGTTAAGTGGTCTGAACAGCTTCAGAAAATGGATTTCCAGGAAACAATGATGTTCCTGCAAGCTTTGCCGACACAAAACTGGGGAGAAAAGGAGATGGAAATACTCTTAAGTGAAGCGTAAGTCAAACCCTTTTATCTCTAACTTAAGGCCAAATCTAACTCCTATGTCTGATCACAGGTTCCTATGGCAGAGTTTGTTCCGTAACTCGAGTGCTCATCTCCGGCAGGGCGGAGCAGCTCATGTGCCGACTATCAACTTATAGTTGATTGTGTTTACGATCAACTATTGGGGTATAACAGCTTTCTGGGATTTACTCTATACTTTACATATAGACACCTAGATTTCTGTGCCGAGGCTCGAGTAGTAAATATCCACTCATATAATATCTCCCGAGTTGCTTTAAGCTATGTGGCAGCTTCTTTTTTGTATTGTTTTATTTTACTCTAGTAGCGGGCGTTTACACGTTTTTTTAATTTCAAGTCTTAGGCTGAGGTTATGGTAAAGGTGCCTACAAGTTTTCTGTGTAGTATAGATAAAATACGAAGTCTCATTTTCGGTACTACTGCATCCCATGTATATCTTAATATCTTGTTATCTAGCAAATAAATCAGATACTCTACATGTAGTGGTGCCGAGATCATTTTAGAGGCCCTACGGGAATAAATTAAGCAGCCTAAACGGCACTGAGGCACCGCAAAAATAGATCCTCACCTCCCGCGTGTCTAGTGTTTCTCCACCCCCGTAATACAGCCTACTGAGGACAGTTGCGTATGGCACCTAGATTATTAGAGATTACATGAAAGTGAGCTGTAAAGGAAAAGGGGGGAACTACCCAGAAATACGATTAATGGCTTAGGATAATCCACCACATGAAATCTATATATCTCAATCAAAATCACTAAGATACAACTATTTCAAATCCCCACGGTTTACTATATATACCAAATACACTTACCATATACACTGTTTAGCAATGAATAACTAAAATCATATATCAGGTACACTCCCGGAGGTTTATGATTCATTCATTCCCGGAGGTGACTTTGAATACCAATATCGAGTGATAATATATGATCCGGAACATACCGTCTAACTTACAAGGATGAATAGAGATAGACATAATACCTAAGGCTCAGAACTGCCGGAGTCATCACCATCAACTAACTAGCACTTACAAATATAATACACATCGTATGATTTGTAACCAAAGACAAACCTCTTACTGTAGCCACGAGTCCACACACGACTGGTGGGAGTAGATTCCCAAAATTTCTTCATACCCTTTCTTGGAGGGAAATATGTTTCGGTTAATGTGACGCATAGCCAGGATTGATTCATAGTAGGTTTATTAGTGCAAGGCCTCAAAATAGTCGGTTTTGTGCTGTATCATGCCTTGACTACTATACCTGTTGATCTCCCGCCATTTTTTACACACTCACTGACCAAGCCCCAGGATGGTTGCCATCCCGACCTAACGGAAGTAATTTATACACTCATACTCAAAAAATAACATACACTCCTCAAAAATTACACTAAGTTTTGTACGCGCTCAGTAGTAGGGGCAAAAGTAAAGTGAAGGTTATGAAACTCATGAGAGAAATTCGAAAACCTAACTGGGGGGGGGGGGGGGAAAGGAATCTCTTTTCTCGTACCAGTAGAGTACACAACCGTCGAGATTAAAAACAACCAATCCGGTTACGACACCAACAAAAAAATGGAACACTAAAATAAAGTGGTACGATAAGAGCCATAGAACAGCACTATAGTAATAATAAAAAAGGATTTAGACCGGAAAATACTAAAAGCACACTCCAAATCACCTCTAAAGAAAACACACAAAACGAACAAAAAAAATACACATACAAAACTCCCTCTCTTTGCTCAAATCGCGGTCTTTGAATAGTCAATACGCATGCTTTTCCGCCAGTCGTTGTCGATTATTTTCCCCTCAACAGCCTGATAATGTACCTATACTATGCCGAATAAACCAACCCCCCCGCGTATTTATTTGTTTTCTCAATGGAAAGTAGGAAATGTAGAAAGTAGAAATACTTATAAAAAGAAAAGGAACAAAAAAAAAGAAACCTGTCCAGCTCCAGAAGTAAAAAATAAAACAAAAACACCCACTTATTCAAACCGCCACCCATCCCCGCCAGCCAAGCCAGAAAAAAAAAGAACACCTTCATACCTATTTATCCGGTCGTTTATCGTCATCATGAAATTCGTTACTGCCCCTTAAACTCTTCAACAGTCCATCCGGATGCACTATCACGGAAGCCCCAATTGGCGCTGTCCTAACCCTTCCGCTCAACGGCAACTGATACCTCAGCACACCTCTAACTATCAACTCAAACGGATGTTGTAAGACCCTTTCCCATCTCTCCGTCCCGCCCTCCTCAGTTTTGTTTCCCGGTTTGGCTAACCGTAGCTCACCAACTGAGACCGAGGCCTTGTGTCGTAGTGGGGAAGCATCGAAGGTGAGTGCCGAGTCGAAGCTGTAGATCCGTCCAAGAAGCATCGTTTGTCGATCACCTCCTTCAGGGAGGTCTTCAGGTGGGTCAGTCCCCTCATCGACATTACCGTTCGAGTGGGCTTTGATTGACAGTTGGCTACGATATCGTACTTTCTTAGTACCTGACAAAGGAAAACTCTCGGTCTGAGAAATGATAATTTCCCCCTTCCCTCCTTCCCTCCTCCTCCCTCCCCACCAGCCCCATTTACCATCATCTTCATTATCCCCATCCCCTTCCCCATCCCCTTCCCCTTCCCCTTCTCCAGGGCTATTAGGGTCCCCATCCTTCCCCTTTCTATCGCCCACATAAGAGCTCTTTGCAAACAGGTTAACATCCATATTCCCCACAGTGACTGGAATTGCGTTAGGGTTGATAGCCTCTACGACCAAATCGAGCATGATCTCCTGCTTAGATACCAGCACACCCGTCACATTCAGAACCCTTACTTCCAGCAGTGCTTTCGTAGTTGCAAACAAAAATCCCCCAACTCCAGTCATAATCAGGATTACAGCAGCAACAGCAACGATACACCCGATATATGTTCTAAGCCAGCCTCTGGTACGATGCTGTTGAAGATAGTCCTGTTGTAGAAGTGATCCACTCCCAGGCCTATGAGCGCGATCCCGGTCACGGCGACGGCCTGAACGGCCTGAGGGAGACATAAGTGGTGCTCTTTCATCAAAACCCCCCTCCACGTCAGCTTCGTATGATGCTTGTAAGGCACGGGGAACCCTCTTTTGGGCGTTGCCATTTCGATATGTAGAGCCGTTTATCGGGGTGGTAGAATGTGATGATGTTTTAGATGAGTTGTGTTGACCAGCAAGGGAGTGTCGAGATCCTTTGCGAGATGGGTTGTGATGAAATGGAGACTCCTCAGCCAGTATTGATCTATGCCCATTCTGGTTCCTCCCATTCCCATTCTCCCTTTCCTTGCCGTTCCCCCCTTCACCAGCTCTTGAACTTCCACTGCCAGCACCTCCTCTCTCGTTCCCGGTTCCATCCCCACCAGGCATCTCATTCCCTAGGTTACTACTGTTGGCAGAAGTATTGGCAAACTTCATTCCCTTCCCTCGAGTACTTTGATTGCCATCAATGGTAGACAGCAAGGGTAGTCGTTGTCCTCTAGGATCTGGGCCCCCTTGTATTGATGTTGCACTTGGTGTTCGTGAGTGGTGGAACCCCCTTGGACGTTGTGTAGTTGGCGGCTCTGGGGGGTTGGACTCGTAGACGAAAGTTTCTTCCGAGTCGGATGAGTTGGCTTCATCAACGGCTTCAGCGATTTTAGCTGCAAATATATCGGCTTTGCTAGTCACTGTGATAATTAAGAATGTCAGAGTTGATCTTACCCAATGTAGAGAGCTACAAGGATAGCGTACGGTTGCTGTTTCCTGCTCCCCCTGTCTTCCTTAATACCTTCTTCTCTTTCTTTTTCGATGCCCGAATAGTGTCAGTACTCTTCTTACTCCTGATGCTAGCTCCTCCTGGCAACACTCCAGCACCCAGAGCAACTTGAGGCACCGAGGTGACAGTCTCCGTCTCCACAGTCATCCTCCCTTGAAAGTTATCGGAACCCATCACTGTCGGCCGCCGACTAAACGGTTTTGCTGGAGGTGGTATCCTGGAAGTCGCATGTGTGGGCCTGTCCTCACTCTTGTAGCCCGACTCAGATTCGGACTCTGCCAGGGAGTTGGCTATTGATGAAGATATTGATGGAGCTATTGAAGGAGTTCTGGAACCACGCCCCTTGACTGTTTCGACAGATACCTCTGACTCGCTCTCCTCATGAATTGTGTGGGTATTACTTGATTGGCGGGCAACCAGCGCTGCCACCTGTTCTGTCAACGACTTATTGGTTCCCGGGGCGGGATTGTTGGCCAGACTACTCTCCACAACCGTCTCCAACGCGGGACTGGCGTTGCTCTTTGGAGTCTTCATGCCTGATGGTGGATTAGGGTCCTCAGGGTCCTCCAGCCCAGCGTCTTTTTCTCGTAGCGATGCTCTGGATGGTGGGAGCGGAACTGGAGTAGTAGCGGATTCGTTCCTCTTGAATAGTGACGGGGCAGGTGACCGTGAATTCGGGGGAGGTGACCTTGACAGCGTTAAACGCGATGTGCTAGGCCAATGGGATGTGCTCGGTAGTGGCCTCTGCGGACGTGGTTGTTGGAGGTCCGGTTGTTGGGAATTTCTCAACACAGCCGCAGCCGCAGCAGAGACTGAACGTATTGGTGAGGTTTCTCGTGAGGCTGCGGCGGACCTTACAGAGCCTGGTCTCCTCTTGTTCTTGAACTGATGCAGTGGAGGAGCAATATTATTGTCTGTGAGACCAGCAGATGAGAGATTCCTGCGTATAGGCGAGGGATCCCTTGAGGGTTTCTCGATATTTGCCAACAAATCGGCGGAGTTCCTCTCATAGACCTTTCCCTCGATTCCTCCACTAGTATTATTGCTGCCGCCTCCGCTATTGCTGTTGCTACTGCTGTCACCTCCGCCTACGACCTCACCTCCACCTCCCCCGACACCTGCAGGGAGCTCTTTGTTATTTACTGCTAACCTTGTGGCCGACATGACCTGTGTAGGTATCGCGCGGGGGGACGGTGATCAGATCCAAGATTCGTTCTTGCGAAGGACCGTCGGGACTCCTGTGTGTCCAGTCTGAGTGTTCGTTGTCGGAGCGGCGGACGCAAGGGAGGTCAGCGTGGCGGATGCAGGTGAGGTAGCTTGCGGAACGCCAGAGTTGCTTGGGCTCGGTCGGGTTTGGTCGCAGACAGCAAATCTGACGAAAGGGAGAGAAATAGTGCTCGGATAGCGTGGGGGTTTGTAATTTGTATGTATATGTACGTGTGCAATCACTTGAGGGACTGGACTCTTTACTCGTTTCCTTATTTATTTTTTCAACAAAAGAGCAGGAGGCAAGTAATGAACGTCCTGGGGGGTTTCCTTTTCTGTGTCTCGCGTTGCCCACTGTACTTCGGGTATGTAACCAGTCAGGTCTTTGGTTGTAACGAATTAGGGAGGGTATTTTTTTTGAGAGGGAGAGAAAAAGTGGTTTCAGTAGAATAAATTCCCCACTTTTTTTTTTCCTTATTTCCCCCCTCGGAACCCTGAACCTGTTTCTTTTCCCGTTTCAATACTGAGGGGTCCCCGAGTTTTTTTCTGTTTTATCTGAGGGCTGTCGAGTTGCAGGCGGCCAAGTGGAGATAAAACAACCCTGGAAGAATGTACGATGAAGGATAGATAGGTGGTGATACACGTAGCGGTAACCGAAAACGTGAATGAACACAATTCGGACGGAAGGATAATAATTGATGGGATTGGACAGCGGATGAGTATGTAGAAAGATGATTACATGGATAACATGGCACAAACGATGGTTTTATTGGGCAGCGGGGGAGGTTGTGTGGATGATGCGTTGCCGGGTCTTGGGGAATTGATTAAACAACGGAATACATGTAAGGAAGGGAGAGTGAATCAAGATGGGAACTCCAGGTGTATCATAAGGATACATATATTGTAAATACGGGTATCTAGAGTATTACCCAGTACTCTAGACACATCTCCATATGAGAAGTTACATGTATGTACAAGTAGTTTCCGGAATAACAGCAACCAAGGTTTGAGTGTTTCCACAAGGATATGGGGGTAGCAGTGACCAAGACTTGTGTTTACCGTTTAGGCAGATCCGTTGAAACAGATCGTGAGAATTAGGGTATGATGCTTCTTACAAAGCCTCGGCTTCATCAATGATGCCTGTCACCGTGGAATACCGGTATCCCAACCGTGAGCTCCTCTGTTTATATTTCTCGGTTCTTGATGCTCCGCTGCCGGTGTTTCTGTTACGTGTTTCTGCCCATGAGAAAAATCACTTTTTTCTCCACCCTCCATCTAGATGGCCAACGCAGAATAGGTATCACATCACGCCTCTGTTCTTATCACACTTCGGTCCTCCGCTTCCCTCTTTCCCCTCTTCTCTGCTTCTGCCGTTCTAAACGAGATGCCGACATTTTTTTTTTTTTTAACTTCCTGAGCTGGCCGCCTGCTTTCGTCTGATTGGGCTGCACGCTCTGACACCTCTCGTCAACGGTTTTTGTTTGGCCCGGTTGTTTTGCTGGGGTCCCACAACGGATTCGCTGTTCTTGGCGAGGCTAGGTAGTTAGCGTGCCAACCTTCCCTTGCTCACCAACCCGTCCTTTGTGCTCCGCATGTGAACCTCATCACTTCTCATCACTTCATCGCTTCATCGCTCGGATCCGTCAGTACTAATGACCTCCGCGGCGGCGACTACTGAGTAATCCAAGGCATTGTAAAAGGAAAAAAATTACTGCTCTGTTCTCACTTTCGGGTACTCCAGTCCCGGACCCCTGGGTCGATAGTGATTGGCTGATCATAATCCGATTTCTCGCCTTAGTCTGAGGTAGAAAAAAAAAACACATGTTCGACTTTACAGAGTTAAGATATGCAATATACGCCGGGCCCGCAATAGTGGCGTTCAGCACCGAAGGGGGGAGACCTATAATCAGGGGCGATTTCTTTTTTCTCACAAGTCTTTTTTCTCATAAATACAAATATCTGCATTCGTAGAAGTCCAAAGAGCTTACTCTAGCGTGTATCATGTACGCATGCCACAGAAGTTTCCGCGCGCATATATCGTATGCACTGCTTTTGGTCCGTGCTGGACTGTGACTGTCTCCACTGGTGTGCAGCGCGCACTTGCCTCGCGATGGTGCTCATCGGATGTGGTCGCCACAGCGTGTCTATCCTTGGTTCCGGGCACGCGGTGCCCATTCCTGCCAAGCTATCAGGATCCAAGCTGACGGGTATCGTGGATGGAATGCGCATAAGGGGATGACGATAAACAATGGAATTCAGGATCGTGGAGGGTAGGTGCTGACGAAAGGAATAACAGGTGGTGTATGTATTATGGAGTAATTACATGTACTAACAGGATACGGATCGATCGGGGCCTCCTTACCTACATGTATCTAGATATCAAAGGGAAATAGGGTCGATAAAGGCTCTTTTTATAAATAAACAAGGCCATGGAGTCTATCTATTGGGGAGTTTATATCATATACACTTTCGAATACATGTAATATACTACATGTAAGCATCAGTAGGAACATGCCGGTAGACTAGCTTGATCAATTACCATACATGTACTGTACCAGCGATTGGTTCCGCTGGTATACTTAGTAATCGTGAGACAAACTACCCCGCGCCGTGTCTGTTTCCAGTATGTTACAGGGATATGGCAGTTCTTGTGTTTGTTATGTTTTTCTGACCTCAGAGTGACAGAAGCGGTGATATGCGCCTTCAACATCTCAGCAGCAGAGCAGACACGCCACGCTAGGATAACCTGCACTCTGCAAGTACTCCAGCAGCAGCAGCAACGACATCCCGTAGTGCCTTTCCTTACAGAGCCAATAACTCATCTTAATCTTGCCCCTCGCTGCCCTATTTGGACTGTAAACCTGTAAACACAGCCGTTGTTAGGCAGTAGCCAAATACCTAGTCCAGGTTCTACTCATCCCCATTCTCCGTGTATTCATCTATCAAGGCACAACAAGCAGGAAGCTGTGATTGATGCCCGGGAGTAAACTCAGTGCCCCCCCCGTAGTTCAATTCTTCTGGCAAAGGTCAAGAAAACAGCCGTGTCCCCCCCATTTTCCCCTGTGTTTCTATTAGCCCCTCAAACCTCTCAGCTTGCGCGCGGAGAACCTATCTGTAGCTGCAGCTTCCATCGTTGTTTCAAAGTCTCTCTGCTGCAAGAATCCCCCGTCCGTCTTGGTCCTGGCGCAAGTGCGATACTGATCATCGCATCTTCTCCAACTCTCCCCTCTGGCGCGCTTTCATCACCCGCTCTTCATCCTCAATTGGAGAGTTCCTTACTTCCCGCATTCCTACTTCCCCACCCGCACCTCACAACCGTAGGGGAAGGGGGGTCAATCATAGTGCTATTTCCATCCTGCCCATACACAGTTAATACTCTGAGGACTTATCTACTATCTCCCATCCTCCTCCCCCCTCCTCTTCCATACCCCCCGCTACCAACCCCTCTTCGCGCTGCGACCGCTGTGTGGCCTCACGATTCCATCTTCTCTTCATACACTCTCTCTGTTGCTGTGCGGCATCCGTGTTCCTGCTCGAGGCCTGGCCGATTCGATACACTCGTTTTTTTTAATATCTCAAACATCAGAATCAGTACCCACCTTTGACAGGCAGGAAAAAAAAAGGGAAGAAAAGAAAAGAACAGTAGCGTGGAACGCAATCTAGACGTCTGGTGTTTATTTTGTTCCTTTTTCTTTGATTTCCATTACCTTCTTCACGACCCTTTGGACATCTAATTTACGATCACGGTTCAATCACGATTTTATTGAAAAGAGAGAGAAAAAAAAAGAAAAAAAAACTCCTCACGACTTTACACGGAACAGTCCTAGGTTCACTTTTATTTTTATTTTTAACAAAGGTTCAAACATTTTGTCGCATCCAATTTTATCCTACATCTAAAATAGGCAGAGGGGAGACTTTAGCTTGTTCCATTTATCCTGGTCGGTTGTCTTGTTGTTTCGTTGTTTCGGAACTTCTATTGAAGTTCAAAACGAAACGGTGTTTATTTTTGTTTGTTGTGGTTGTTGCGGCCATTAGCACGTGGACAGGTGTGGTTGTTGTGGGTAAGCTCGTCCCCGCGCGTTCGTTTGTTGTGGGAAGGGTGGGGAGTGGTGTGTGTGGGCGTGGGAGTGAGAGTGGGAATGGGGAGTGTGGTAGTGGTGGCTGGCGGGTGGTTGGCAGCGGAAGAGGGAAGTGCAGGAGCAGAGCAGAGCGAGCAGAGCAGCAGAGAGGGCAGAGCACAGAGAGGAGACCGCTGGTTGGGTCACGGGCGACGACTCACACCAGAGACACTGAGGTTGTTTCCTGTCTGGACCGATCGCCAATTTCTGCTGCTCGCTCTTCTCTGCTCCCCAACTCCTCTCCTCCACTCTCCGCGCGCCCCTGAATAGGCAAAGCAAAGTCCCAGAGCAACAACAGCTAACGCGTCCCCCCATAGACAACACAACCACCAGCAAATAGCAGGAGCAGGAGCAACACACGCTCACGCTGCCTTTAAACGCCTTATCAACTTTAACTTTTCTCCCACATATACACACTCCTCAACCCACCCTACAAGGCTAACAGCCATCATCTACCCCTCTCTCATCCCACCCGACCACCATCACTACCATCACTACATCACTACCACCCCCCCCCCCGACCTCCTGTGTAAACATTCCATCATCATCCATCAACCCCCCCCCTCCCCCAATTTGTCGGCCATCATCTAGTAGCAGCACCACACGCCGCTGAACTCTAATCGCAAGTCCTGCGATTCGACCAGCCGCTGTATCATGGTCGCGTCGTATTCACCCCATCGCCAGCACGGCGAAACCGCCACTTTATTTTCGCGACCGCATTCTAAATCTCCTTCATCGCGACATCTGCTTCACTCGCCGAATTCTTGCTCATCGCCCTTTGCGATCACGCTTCCTGTTTCTGCTTCAACAAAAACTAGATCTGCTACCCGTCGACAAAGTACAACGCCACTCAAATCGCGGGGGTCTGCAACGGGGTCTACAACAACTCCTGATAGTCCTACAAAGTTTCCGCTGACTCTTACGACACACAACAATATGAATTCAAGTGGGATGACACTGCGCTCTGGCTCGTCAAGCCCCCGCCCCGCCAGCCCTCGTGATAAGCTCGCAGCTCAGAGACAGAACCGTGCAGGGATCGGGGTCGAGAACAAAGAATTGCATAAGCCCTCTACCGGAAGTCCCCTCAAGAGGAGTGATGGGATAATGAATCTCAGTGAAGCGAGTCGTGGGTCACCCGTTGCCAAGCGACGATCAGCTGTTGGAGCCGGGTTGTTTTCTTCTATAAACAAGCCTCCCATTTTTGGATCTTCATCCTTCGGTGCTTCTTCTCCCTCACCTAAACGAAATTCTGGCGTCAAAAAAGGCTCAGGTAACGTATTTGGCGATAAACCAAATTTCGCAAAATCGAGGCCACAGGCGAGGCAGCAACAGACCGACTTTGTTCCCCCATCGGATCCGGCTTCGAGAATGCGTCGGGTAACTTCAGTCGAAAATTTCTTTGAATCTTCAAAAGATTCTCCGTTTGGAAATCACGTGGCTCCTTTACCTAATGCTTCCATTCATCCTTTCAATGGCAACCCCTCATCGCAACATCCTCACCCACTTTCTCAAACCGTTGATCAATCCACACCAGGGCCTTCGAGTCAAGAAAGCAGCGGTCTGGTTACCCCGCAGAACTACAAATTTGCCAAACCATTTCCTGCTGCGTTTCATTCAACAGGCTTTGTACCAAAACGTGGCCGTCTCCTCACTACGGAGAAGGACCATGGGCCTCAACCAGATACACCATGCAAACGACCAACTGCCCCTCTTTTTTCACAGTCTGCACTTCAATCTAAGAGCACTACGGGCAAAAGCCGGGGATTATCAATGTCCATGACCGATTTTGCTTCGAGTTCTTCAACACCAGCGGAATCTGAAACTCGGCGATGGAAATTATTGGCGAGGAAGACTAGCACTATGAGTAATGATGACGGAGACGACAATCAGTCAAGCGGCGAATACGAGCTCCCCCCAACACCAACCAAAAAAGCGTACAGCAACTTTGGTAGTTTTTTCACCGCGAATAAGCGCCTGCGGACTGATACTAGTTGTGAGTACAACTATTCTCGGCCGCAAGACGACGGCGAGCTGGTACATAAAAAGGTTGCTAACAAACCCTTGCTAGCCGACGGTTTACGTGGACGGTATGTCGCTACCCCGCATACACCAAGAGAATCCATAGTCCCTCCTGATCCCAGTAGTTTGTCAATTTCTGGGCGAGCCAACAATGCGAGCAAGACCATGCTGCCAGCAACCCCAAGCCCCTCAAAAGAATATTTTACCAGATTTAGTTTTGACTCATCGTCTCCACCTACTCATGCGGTGCAGTCAGCGGATGGGCAGACAGTACAGGTCTCGGATGACTTTGTCCAGCGATTCTCAGAAGTGAAGCATATTGGGTCTGGAGAGTTTTCAGAGGTTTACCAGGTTACACAAGGTCCTCGGCGGCATGCGTTTATCGAATCACTCGATCCACCGCTCACCCCCCATCAGTTAGCCACACCCAAGAGTTCCTCTGCTTTTGGATCATCCCCACTAAGGTCTTCCAGAGCTCCTCCATTGAGAACGTATGCGGTCAAGAAATCGAAATCGACGCTGGTCGGCAACCAAGCGAGGGCCAGACGTATGGAGGAGGTGAATATTTTGAAGGAACTGGGAAGGCATGATCATGTGGTTGAATTTGTGGATCGCTGGGAGGAGGGTGGGCATCTTTATATTCAGACAGAGTTTTGCGAGAATGGAAGCTTGGATAAGTTTCTGGAGATGCACGGGAACAAGGGAAGGTTGGATGAGTTTCGTGTGTGGAAGATGCTTTTGGAGCTGTGTTTAGTAAGCTTTTGTCGCTGTTACTGTGATAGGATAATTTTTGCTGACTGCTTTTGTTTTCAGGGTCTCAAGCATATTCATGATTCTGGCTTTATCCACCTGGATCTCAAGCCTGCCAATGTTTTGATCACTTTCGACGGAGCACTCAAAATCAGCGATTTTGGGATGGCTGCGAGATGGCCGGTTGCTGAAGAGTTGGAACGTGAAGGAGACCGGGAATATATTGCTCCAGAAGTCATCAGTTCAGCTAAATATGATAAACCTGTGGATATTTTTGCTCTTGGGCTCACAGTCATCGAAGTTGCTGGGAACGAAACACTTCCACCGAACGGGCCCGACTGGCAGAAGCTCCGAGACGGAGATATTAGTGTAGCCCCGATCCTTTCCACCAGTTCATCCGGGGAATTTGTACACCGTGATGAGAAAGGGAACCCAGTAGCCACAGAAATGGTTAATGGCTTCTTGGAAGATGAATTTTCGTTTGAAGACCCATCTTCACCCATCCTCTCTCGCCGTCCTAAACAAGCCTCTGACCAGCAACTTGCCGTGTCTGGGAAACGTCGAAGTGGATCACTACTACATGTGCCAAGATCAGGAGACCTTGTACACCCGCCTAGATTTATGGAGAAACGGGGTCTTGAGGAGATTGTCACCTGGATGATTTCTGCTGATCCAGACCAACGACCAACAGTTTCAGAGCTGTTGGAAAGAGATGAATTGATTTGGGTTGATGTAAGGAGGAGGGCTGCGGCAACAGTGTTTGAAGGACTCTGGGGCCCAGATGACTCCCTATTGTCTTTGTCTGAGGACGAGGATATGGTGGGTAGTCAGTCTGCGAGTTCAGAGATTGGTAATTATCAAGAAGAGGAGGATTGGAGGATGGAAGAAATATGAGAAAAAGTTTTGTTTTGGTTGATATCTTGGAAAAAAGGAGCAAAAAAAGTCTTCAGGAAATCTGTTCTTCGCTACAGCTCCTTTTGTTTTGGGGACGAAGGGTTGTATCAGGGTTTTTTCTTTTTTTGTTTTCCCTCGGAGCAAAAATTGGTGGGGGTTGTACTTGAATTTCTCTTTTTCGCATACGGGTGCATATTGTCGGGATCTCATCTTCCCTCCTTTACCCTCTTCACTGTGGGTTTTTTTCTCTCTTCCAGAAGGGTGTTCTTTTCGTCGGTTCTACTTTTTATGGGACTTTTTACATAGGATTTGTGTCTCTTTGTGTTTGTCCGAAGGGTTTTTTTCTTCTGTTCTACGGAGTTTTTTTTATTATTCTCTTCACTTCATTGGTTGGAGATATTCATCACTTTCACTGCTCTACGAGTTTTATTTATTCTTTTCTTTGTACTTGAGGGTCTGTCTGGGTTCGGGTTGGTTGGTGGTATCCTTTTTTTTTTTCTTCTATTTTTTTCTCACTACGACAAACCTCACTTACCTTCTTATTATACATATTTTTTTTAAATGGTGTGCGAGATTCAAGATGAGGCCTGAAGGTTGAAGTAGTTAAGTTAGTGTTCAGGGTATAAGAAATGGGCATGATTTGATGAATGTTTCTTTTTTCTTTTTCTTTTTCCTTTAAGTCTTTTGTGAGCATCGTTTCCTTTACTGTAGAAGTACATGTAGCTAAGGTAGATGCATATATTTGCAAGAAGGCGAGGGAGAGTAGGGGCTTTTATGATGATTATGGTAATGATTTTCTTTTTTGTACAGATGAATGTATGTGTAGTTATGATACATTAATGCTGTGCTGATATTGTGTTTTGCAAAAGATGAGACCGCTACTATGTGAGTTGTAGAAACATGGTACTGAAGCGGTTTATGTTAAATATTTGTTTGGCGGTTATGTTTAGTTTCTAGTCTAGTGCTCTACACCATTAGCGAGTAAGAAGCTATGGTTGACTCAGGAGCGTAATAAACCTGTACTACTCTACATCTGTTGGAGGACGCCTGAGGAGCCCTCTAAACCCGCTGGCTGATTGGTTCAGCAAATAGTGTTATCACTTGACTCATTGAATGGCCAATATTCTTGGCACTTCATAACTGGGTAAGTGGGTTTTTTAGATGTGCCTATCCCAAGGCCCGGTGGAAATGCTGTCTCGCCTCCTATGTGGCGGTGGCTCAACTTGTAACAACCTATGAGAGAAAGAAGGGGGAAGGGACAGGTTCACCAGTATATGCGACGGTAAATTCTTTTCCCCTTCTGCACCCGTTTGCTTACCCGTGGGCTATTTATGCTTTGGGTAGAATATTTTCGTCGCAACCTCTATTATTGATTGTCTGTTTCTGAAATCTTCCTATAAAATACAAGGTCTTGATTTCTATCGACTTACTATTTTCGATATTAGCCAGCTACAAATAGTTTAGTTTTCCCTTTCTTGCGGCTTCACCCATCAAGTCATCTTCAAGGGCGTAGTACTCCTTTAGTACATTCGCTAGTGGTCTGGGAAACACCACTATAATAAATCTCTCTCATAGCTGGTGTCCGGGCTATCAATGTCATTAGATTTATGCCCGATCCATTTGGCTCCTTTCACCGTGGTTTAAAAACTACCTCCCATTGGGCTACTCCAAAGCGGCAGTCCACGCGTCGGGCTGAATAAAATCCTCTTGTTCAGTTAGTCTGTGCCTTGCGGATTAGGTTTGCGTCTTCTTGCCCTAAAGAGACTATCTGATAGTGTTAATTAAATTTTCGTAAGTACATGTATTATTAAGGCTTGGTTATCTTAGGCTAAGTAAATTGTACTAGTATACAGTACTAACTAGTAAGTAGGAAATTATGGAGTCATTTTCCTTTGGGCTCTGTGTACTTATGATTAATTGATTAATTCATTCATGAAGCCATGTTTGCATGAATAGGGTGTCTACAGTGAAAATTTAAGACGGAAAATAGCAGATAGGTTTTTATCTTTATTCTCATTGGGTTATCAGTGATTAAAATTAGAAAATAACTATTGTCCTATATTATTAACATTACTTGGCTTAAGAAAAGCTTTACGTGTCGAGCTGTCCCTATAGAGCATAGGTCATAAGATCTCACTCGCACAAGTATACAATGTCTAGTATGCATTAGTGAAAGTGAGCTGCTGAAAAAGCAAGTGAGAAGGTCCAACTTAAGTAAGTGAATTGTATATTGGTATTAGGGAGTTTGGAGGCCTTGGGATGGATAATTAGAATGACTGTATCTGTATCGAGTTTAAATTTGTGACTGTTTTCCTAGCGCGTAACGGGGACCATTAATCGAGGATACATGATAAGAGTATAAGAGTAATCGATATAGATGTAAGAATACGTAATCTATGGATTTATTTAGCCTCTTAGAAGTCTCTTCCTATCGGTTTCGTCCTACAAACCTTCCCTACCAACTCTGCTGCTTACGGCACACCGGCCAATCACGAGATCTATCAGGGAAAAAAAACCCCAATATAAAGCCAATAGGGCCAGCGAACAAAATTCATTATCATCACCAATCTCCCTAATTTGTAATCTCCTATCCCAGTTTTCTCGGTAAGACCCGCCGCGATAATGTATTCGTAGGCCTGTACTCACTAATTCTCACTCGGAGCCTATAGAAGCAAGCTACATCGGTTTCTGTTGCTATTCCCAAAAAGAGACCAATGCTACTGTCGTATGGGCACTGCTGCTAAAAAGCACATTTCTATCATGTGCTCATCCGGATTTATATCAGGGCCAGCGAATAATAGTTGAACAAGAGTCCTTTCGATGTGGAGTGAAAATACTTAATACGAAAGTCTATTACGAAGGCAGTATCTCGGATGCCTAGAAAGGGGGGTAATACCCGATGGTTGTACCCCGCAATGTAAGACCAGCATCGGCGTCTTTGCCTTACTTCTGTCAACTGGTGCAACGACCTCATAAGGCGGCAGATTGGTGTGCGGATGATTTTGTAATACTGTTTGTATCTCTTTTGTAATCTTTCAAGGGGTTTTTAGTCAGGCTGAGGACGACACCAGGTGTTGTGAGGTCTCTGGATTTCTCGACACCTTGGTGGTTACTTGACATGTAACCACGCCGGGAGCCGGTACGCTAACCTCTATTGTCATTAGCGTTGCTTTGGAATCTGCATGTTGTATAGAGCCGCATTCATCATTGCATGGGGAAAGCAAAAAAAAGCACCTCCAAGTACCACAAGATTTGGGATACTCGAAACAATGAAATCTCATCGTGCCTTTCGGAACCTTTCCTCTATCCTCACCTCTAGCCCGCGGTGGCATGCTCTTGGGTATTCTCTCGCTCCATCCACTCACCTCACCTCAATTTACGTACGGCATGCCTCGGACGGATCGTCAAAAAGATGGCTTCTACGGCAAGCAAATGATCCGGCCAAAAAATTGGCTGATTTTAAAGGGCTGAAGAGTAGAGCTGGTATTAAATTACTAGAAATTGATAAGGAATACAAAATTTTCAAACGTGGCCAGACAGTCGTTGATCTCGTGCGTTTATCCTAGAGTGATAGAAAGGAAGAGATGGAGGAGAAGGGAAGGAGGGATTTGCTGATGAGCGGAAGATGTAGGGATATGCTCCAGGTTCTTGGACCCAGGTATATTAACCCTCCTCTAGAGTTAGTAGGGTGGTGGAAAGCTTATTTTCCAGGTCGCGGTGGATAGGACTGCTCCCCGTGGCCGTGTTCTCGGCGTCGACATCATTCCCGCTCTGCCTCCAACGGGCGCATCCACAATCCAGGGTGACTTTACCTCACCGTTGATTCAAGCAGAGATGAGAAAGTTTCTCTCGAATCCTGAGCGTGGGCGGCCGAGGAAACCGCTAGTCTTTCGGGATGGAGAGGCGGCAAAGCAGGATGTGGAAGAAGCGAGTCAAGGATATATTGAGCGGGAGCGAATGATGGCACAGGAAGAAGAGAAGCGGGCAAAAACTGGGGATATGAAAATAGGCGTGGATTCTGTAGACGTGGTACTGAGCGATATGTGCGAACCCTGGGCTATTCCTACTGGGTTATGGAGACAAAGCTTAGGCCAGCCGTATAGGTTAATGAATACTTCGGGAATGCCGTTTAGAGACCATGCGGGGAGTATGGTGGGTCTTCCCCCAATTCTCCTTTGAACTGCCCTAAGTACTACGGTGGTTTTATGATATTGGTTGACAATCCATGTGGATATAGGATCTCTGCATTGAAGCTCTCTACTTCTGCATTGATGTCCTTAAGCCGCATGGGGCATTTGTATGCAAGTTCTATCAAGGCTCAGAAGATACTTTATTGGAGAGATCAATTGGGATGGTATTTAATAATGTTGTTCGGAACAAACCAAAGTCTTCGAGACCAGTATGTCCTCATTCCACTATTTTTTATTTTTCTTCTCGGGATATTAAGCAGGAATATACAGGAGTCAAAGGAAAACTATTTCATTGCGCGGGATAAGAAGACGAAGGTTGATAAGAAAGAAATAATAGCGATGTGGCCTTAGATAGGGATTGGACAAAGGGCCGAATTCTCCCCTCTACTCACATAATACACATGTAATTTGAATGTTTAGGCATCCCAGAATATTAGTTACCCGGCAGCACTGGGCTTGGAGGGGGAGCGTTCCCGCTGGAGTAGTAAAGGATTGCGTCAAAGAGTGTTTGGTAAAGTGCGGGACGGAGAATTTTTCTGCTCGTGTGGTGTGCTCGTGTGCCGTGCCTCACATGGCAGATGGGATTTGACGTGGGAAACCCCTACATGGCTTTACCGGGTCCACCCCAGTGCCAAGAATGAGATCTGGAAAAGCCACTTTGTGCGCGACTTTTATCCATTCGACACTTCCAGCGATGATGAAATTTTAATAAGTTTTCTTCGGGTCTCAGCTGATGCGGAGGAGTGAAGAGCATTTAACCGCGTATATTGTTTTTTCCCATTCTTTTCTTTTCTTGAGTGAATTGGAGACTTTACAGAAGAGAGGCAGAGAGTCTCGCAACCGACTGCCAGCTGCGGTAATTCCATGTACTCTCTCTCTGACCTTTGAACGTGGTCCCACCCGGAGGTAGTGAGAATAAATAAACATCCAAGAGAAAGGAACAATAAAGGAAAGAGAGAATAGCTCCCAGCTGCCCCTTTACTTTCATGCCCAACTTCTGCTTCCTTGGACAGCAGCTTCTTTAGCCTCCCCCTCGCCCTCGCCCCCTCGCCCCCTCCCCCATCATCGTCATCACCTCACCATCATCACCCAACCCATCTTTGACACCTCACATTTCAACGTACCACAGGGGGATCTTCAACACAGCTATCTCGCTCACCCACCCTCGTTTCCCACACCCTCTGCAGCTTACAAAATGCTTAAAACCAAGCCTCTAAACCAGCTTCTCTCCCAGTCCATCTCATCAAATGTCTCATCTGCCCTGTATGTTCCCTCTACATAACCCCCTCGAATCCCTATCCCACTCACTACCACTAATACTTCTCATAGCCTCTTCACACCCTCAGGCTCTCTTCTAGCAACCGGTACCTCCCCTACTGCCCCCGATGCTAAAAAATCTCGAACCTACTCTGCCCTCGCTGCAAATATCTGGAGCGCCTATGACCGAGTCGCGGTCCAAGGCGTGATCGAGCAGTCGCTTCCGACCACTACAACCCAAGATGTCTCCGAGTCTGCCCCCCCGGCTACCACTGATGCCCCACCAGTACCTTCGCAAGGTCTCAAATCTCTTACTCTAGAGCTGTCGGATTATAACCTCCACATTCAGGTTGTAGTGCCAGGAGTCTTGTTATGTTTGATTGGACCTAAGCAACCAACGAGACACACTAGTAGTTCTTCGAGTCTGCATTCACAAGAGGGAGAGGCTGCGAAGGGAACGCCGCCCGGAAGTGTACCGAAGAGCGGGACTGGGAGTGCAGGTCAGGCCGTGGGAAGTGTAGGGAGTGGTGCGGGAGGCAGTGGAAGCTTGGGGATTTTGAAGACGCAGGCGCAGGCGTTGGTGACATATTTGGAGAAGGAGTTGAAGGGATTTGAGTTGCCTGAAGGGATATAGGTTTTGATAGGGGAAGAGGATATGTTTACTCTGAGAGCAACTATGTAGATGGAGGGGGGTCTTGAGGGTGTTAATGGTTCGTTTTATGCATTTTATTACAAGAATGAGGGTTGGCTGTAATTTGATCTATAGAATTTTTTTCTTTTTATTCAATGGGTAGTTTAGGTGTTTTAACCTGGCTTTTTGGTTTGGCTTTTTGATTCAGGTTTCGGGCTCTGGTTTTTTCTTTTTATAATTTCATAATTTCATATTTACTTTACTGCCCAAGCATATGCCTTTTCCCGATTGAGATATATGCTTGCAATCATTTTTTTAGCCGTGTGAGTGAGTATGAGTGGTAGATGTTTGGTTGACTAATTTGTAACTCGTAATTCTTCTACCGGTTATGCGTACTGTTTAATTGGTTGATTGGAACATTAAGATTTTTTGATTGACGACATTGGGTTTCTGGCTACTCGGGGGCTGTTGTGGGTTAGGGCTGTTTTGGACCCATCGTGAGAATATCTCGGAGGGAGGATGTGGAGGTTATGCCAAAGGAGTGGAAGGGATACACGGTGATAATTCGATGTTCCGACTAACTGTCTGCATCCTGGTACTTTGGTGGTTGACATGGAGATCTACAACTTCTATCTCGTTGATATATCACCTACGGCACCTCCGCTCTCACCATCCCTATACTCATTTCCAAATTGAGCCTCAATTGAAACCACAGTACCTATAGAACTGACAGGGAGCCCATCACACCAGTAAGGTACTCCTCATTCCCCTCAAAAAGATGGTGGGGGATGTAAAAAAAGTTTAACACCCCACCAGAGCCTCACCCCACAAAACCCCGCGCAATATGCGCCCCTACGCAATCCCACTACTGCGCTATCGCCTCATGCTCCAGCACAACCACATCCTCCCCTTTATCCGTCCTAGAGCCGTCCTCGTACGCCCCAAATCTATACGTACATTTTGGGGGTTCCAAAAGTCCTCACAAGCACCTAATGTCACTGGTATCAGCGCGATAGAGAAACTTGTTGGGTCATTGGATACGCAGGAGGGACATCCGCCCAGTGGTGATGTGTTGGTGGAGGCATTCAGAGAAGTTGTGGAGTCCTGGAAGAACTCGAGGGTCTCGGATGAGCATGCCCATGGGTTGGCGAGGACGTATGAGTATTTAAAGAGGTCACCGGGAGAGGTGGGAATCCCGGTGGACGATTTGAGGGCTGCGCTGAAGGCACTAAGGATAGGGACTAGTGCTCATGTGGCGGGGCTGGCAAGGGTGTTGTTTAATGGCATTGGGGAGGTGACGGGGGATGATGTGGTGGTTTTTGTGGGGATTTTGTCGAATAGTGGGAATACGGCTGAGGCGGTGGAGGTTGTTAGGAGGTGTGACGAGGGGGTTCTGGATGCCGGGACAATGAGGAAGTGTTGGGAGAAGGTGTTGGGGGGGTTTGCGGTGGAAGGGGATGAGGAGTCGCTGTTGGCTACTTGGGGGCTGTTGAGGGAGAATAAGGTTGAATTGACGGCAAGGCAATTTCGCCCGGTAGTCAAGTTTTATAGTCATCGTGGGGATGTGGAGGCAGCGAAGAGGTGGTATTATAGGGTTGTTGATGAAGCCGGGTTGGTCCCGACGTTGAGTACGTTTGTGGAGGTTCTGAGGCTCTGCGCGGAGAAGGAAGAGACAGAGTGGGCGCAGGAGATTATTGCGTCGATATTGAATGGAGGGAAGAAGAAAGGACTTGTGTCTAGGGAGGCATGGGATGTGGTACTGCAGTGGACGGGGGCTATCGTGAAGGAGAATCCGAGTAATGAAGTTTCTAGGTTACTGACTATCATGGAGAAACGGGCGGATACTTCGAAGATTCCCCCAAATATTGAGACTTTTAACGGACTAATACGGTTTGCTATCAGTAGAGGAGACTATAAAGAGGCCAGAAAATACCATAAACTCGCAATACATCACAAGTATGAGCCTAATCGGACGACACTTGGGCTACAAATCGAATACCTCACACTCTCTGGTAAACTCGATCTCGCACGGGAAATTTACGAGCAACTCAAACAAGAAGACATCCCAAAGTCTTACGAAGCCCGTGAAGCCAAGATTCTCCTGCGCGCACTCTGCAAGGCTCCAGAACCAGATATGGAGGTGATTAGACATATATACCTGGACCTCAACGATTGGGAGACAAAGTTCGATGTCGGGACACTAAGTGCTCTTCTCAACCTCTTTCTTACTCAATGTAACTTCCAAGAAGTCATTACCCTTCTCAGCCGAGACACAGCAGCATACTCGGCCAGAGACCGCCGGAGAGTCATCCATGAAATCGGCGAATACATAGGCCGCAACACAACCTCAATCGAGGCTGCATGGGACTCCTATCAGATCCTCTACCAGGTCTTCCCCGAGCTCTCAATCCGTCAGCGTACAGACATCATGCGTCTATTTTTTGAGCTCGACCGAAGTGACATGGCGACAATGGTATTTAAACACATGCGTGGCACACCAGGGCGAAGACCAAACAAATACACCTACACCATCGCCTTCCATGGCGTTGCATACTCGCGGGATATTGAAGCCCTCAAGGTCATCCACAATGCTCTTAAGCTGGACCAGGCCGTCGACTTGGACACACGACTAATAAATTCCCTCATGAACGCTTACAACCGCTGTGGGGTTCCCGAGCGGGCGCTGCAGTTCTGGGAGGATATCAAGAAGAGCACCGAGGGTCCTGATTACGAGAGTATTAGTGTTGTATTGGAGACGTGTGGGAATATGTGGGATGGGTGGATTTCACAGGCGAGGATAATCTGGGGGCAGTTAAAGGCGATGGGAGTCAGGCCGTCGATTGATAATTACTGCTCGTATATAGGGGCGCTGGGTAAGCATGAGCAATTTGAGGACGCATTTAGAATTGTGAAAGAGATGGAGATTAATGATGGGGTTAAGCCGGATGTTAAACTGTGAGTACTCATGTACTACTAACCCTCAACAGAATACTAACCTCTTAGGCTCGGAACTATATACGTGACAACTTCCGTAAACCTCAAGCCTGAAGTCGCTGAATGGGCAACCGAGACATATCCAGAAGAGTGGAAAGAAGTCGAAGAGCGGCTTAAAAGCATACCTGAAGATGTGTTGGTGGATGAGGCGCTGGAGCAGCTAGTAGGTGGACCATTGCAGAAACTGGTGCAGGAGAGTCAGCAAATGATGCTGGCAATTGAGGAGGGTGAGAAGGTGGAGGAAGTACGGGTCAAGCATCCGGCGTATACAAAGCCCTAAAAATATGCAAAATGGGGGTGTATGTTCAGTGTATACAATCTTATGGGATATGATGTGGATGCAATTGGATTGGCTTTAAAATCATGGGTAATCACTCGGTACAAGATGCGGTCGGAAAGTCTTTGCCCACCCCCCAAAACACACCAAAAGTAGGCTACTTCACGAATTTTTAGACAGTGCTTCCCAGTGATGAATCAAAAAATAACCAATACCAAAAGTCTTATATATCAGTAAATATTCAGCTTCTAGCCTTTTCTTGCTTCTAACATTAATGTGGTAGAGTGGAGAGTAAAAACAAAGGGTGGTGTGGTTGCTGGATGTAATTTTGTATGGAAACACTAGAAAATCAGGTCTCAACCCAGCTTATTCCTCTACCATTCTTAACAATCTCAGTTTATAAATAAAATAAATCTATAGCCTAGTTGTCTAGTAGTTTATAAAACCATTAATCTAGTTCTCTTTTTAATTTTCCTGTAGGAAAAATGGCCTAAAAATTCGTGAAGTAGCCTACTTTTGGTGTGTTTTTGGGGGTGGGTAAAGACTTTCCGACCGCATCTTGTATAATTGTGTGACCTAGGCGCTAGTGTTCTTGATTTTTGATAGTGGTCTCTGGGTTGAGTAACCTAGTACTATAACTAAAAAATAAAACAGTCTATATTAACAAGCTACTAAAGAATTGAGAAACCGCATCTACTCTATACGCACTCTTAGGGAAATGACAAGGAGGGAGGAAAGCCCTCCTATCATTCTTTTCTCTTCTCTTCCCCTTGAAGTGCTAGAGCGACGCTGACAACCTACTTCAAGCGCTTCTTCAACCTATCCCGTTTCTTCTCCTTCTTCTCCTCCCATAGCGGTGCACAAAGCTGACAGCTAGTATTTAGAGTCTAGCAAGCATCCCAAGGATCTTTAACACCTGTCATGATAGTAAGTCTTATGTAAGTATACATTAGGCAAACTAGACACCCTGAGGAGCCAACTGAGAGTTCGAGTTAGTCGGTAGTACACGCTTTATTTGGGACCACGAGGTAGTTGCAAGTTTGTTGGAACATCTTATGTGTATGTGTGTGTATGTGTGTGGTGGGTAATGTAAAAAGGTATGGAGGTATCAAGCTGTGAGCTTTGAATATATAACCCCGAGGCTTCAAGTCTTTTATTATGAAGAATACTGATCTCTATAGGTTGGATTCTGCTACTGGAGGGTTGATCACACGAGTGATACACCATGAGCATCTAAGAATTATCACCCCAGCGTATTTGAATAGTTAGAAACTGTGATTACTGTACACCCTCGCCAGCTCGACCTTAGGTCGAAGAATCAGAAACCATAACTATTTACATAACCATACAGCCCCAAGTACTCGCTGGAGTCACACACCAGCGCGTAAGTTCAACCCTAACCCATAATTATAAATACTCATAATCAACCCAATAAGAGAGCCAACGACGTTTTTTTAACGCCCCCTCCCCGCACAATGAATGCAGAAAACAAAAAAAGTATCCTCCAAAACTGTTGACAAAAGAGAGAAAAAAGGCTAAGCCTGACCAGTTACAATTACACTCCCCATACTCTATTTTTTTCCCGCAAACAATCTTTTGAGGGCATCAGGCCTCTTCTTTGCAGGGCTGATATCCTTATTAAAAGCATTCACAACAGGCGCCAGCATCAACCCATCATCACCTCCCTTCCCACCTAAGCCTACTCCACCCAGCTTCTTTCCACCACCCACCTTTCTACTGGGTCCTGTAGCTTCCTGGGTATCGCTATTATTCATTACCAACCTCCCGGTCCCATCATCCTCATCAAATACAGTCGGTTTGATTCCTCGGCCGTAAAACGTCTCCTCAGCCGCTATCGGTACCTTCTTCTTCCTCGCCTTGGGCTTCTGCACGGGCAATGGTAGCGACGATGGGGAATCAAATATTGATGGCTCGACCTTTGCTTTCTCAACTGGTGCTGACTTCTTCCCAGCCCGATGCTTTGCCTTAGGCCTTGATGGTACAAGCTCCGGCTCTGGACTTGCAGGTTCGATAGTTTCCTCGACCACCTCCTCTGGGATAGGGTCATTTTTTGCCGTTTTCCTCTTCCGGGCGGCACCGGCTAGTAGTATTCTTGTAGGCTCCTTGCTCTCTACAACCGCAGGGACCATGATGGAGCGCTCTGCGGTGTCGTCATCGACCATGGTGGGATCTACTGAAACACCCCGGGGCTCTGCACTGGGGGTTGTAGGGGTGTCGATGGCTACTGCTGCTTGCTTCTTCAGGAACGGCGTGATCGAGAATTCACTCGTTTTAGGTCCCTCCTTACGGACGCGTTTGGCAGAGTGTTCAAGTTCTTCCATGGTGAGTGGCTGCGCACGTTTCTTTGAGTTCTCGTCTTTGAGGGGAATCTTTGTGGCTGCTGGAGCGGTTTTGAGGGCGAGTTTGGCGCGGGCAGACTCAAGCTTGGTTTCAAGGGTTTTGTTAGTTTCAATTATGCGTGCTAGGTCCTTTTCGGCTTTCTCGCGGAGTTTTGTTTCTCGTTTGAGTGATGTAGTGAGAGTTGTTAATTCCGCTTTCGGTGCTTTATTTTCCTTAGTATCTTTTGAGGACTGTAGGCGTTCAGCCGTTTTTTGTGCATCACTTAGTTCAAGGCGGAGGGTGGCAAGTTCCTTCTCGAGAAGCTGGCGTTCTGATATTGCTTCCTTCTTTGCAGCCCTTGTAGCTTCTTCCGCAGCTCTTTTGACAGTAGAGTGGGCATCGTCAAGTTCGAGTCGTAGCGTTGCAAGCTCAGATTCGAGAGCAGCTTGGGAGGAAGCTTTGGTAGTTAGGGCTTTGGCAAGACGGTCGACATGGTCTTGAAGTTTTTCCTTAAGTGTTGCGATCTCGGACCTGAGAAGCGGTGTAGTTTCACGGTGGGTCGTCAGCTCCTCTTTGAGCGCTTGTACTTCTTCGCGGAGTTTTGTGGTTCCCTCGTTTGTTTCGTTTCTTATGGACTTGACGACTGCTCTGAGCTCTTGGACTTTTGCTGTGTGAGATTTTTCCATTTCTGCGATGCGGTCTTGGGACTCTGTGTACGCCTTTTTTGTACTCTCGATTTCCTTCTCCTGGGTTTGTAACTTTCCGTTTAGCGCCTCGTTATTGTTTTGTAGGTTGGAGTATTGGGCTTTAATCTCTTTAAGTGCCATTGAGTCTTTCTCGGAGGCTTTCAGAGCCGTTTTCAGCACGGCATTCTCTTCCAAGAGTGTAGCGTATTTACTCTTCATCTCTTCTATCTCGGCGGCAAGGACACCTTGGGCAGTTCCCTCTGATAACAATTTACTCTGAAGTTTCTCCTCCAACTCCTTATTCCCCACCGCACTAGCTCTGAGCTTCTCCTCAAGCTCTTTACTCCGCATATTATATCTAGATGCGGAATTCTCAGTCCATGAAAGACGTTTGTTAGTCGCCTCTAGCGCCTCCTCAAGCTCTGAAGCATACTGTGAGTGGTTATTGAAGTCCGCAAGGAGGAGGTTGTATTCGGGCTCAAGGTGTAGCAACCGTACACGGAGGAGTCGTTGCTCTTCAGAGGCTTCGAGAAGACGGGTTTCAGCACATTTTTTTTCATAGGCTAGGAGAGCGCGGGTGGTTGTGAGTTTGCGGTTTAGCTAGTGGGGTTAGTTACGCGTAATTAGAAGGGGAGGGAGGTGTATACATCAGCGAGTTCGAAGGCCGTGTCTGTGTTGACAGCCATTGTGTAATTAGCAGCTCTAGAGGGGTATATAGGTATATAATGTGAGGTAAGGAGGGGGAGGGAGGGGGGAGGGGGAGGTCTATCGGGGGTTGACGTCTTTGTTGTTGAACTGCGAAGGAAACGCGCCGGAAATCGAAAACAACAATCATTAACCGACTGTTGTATATTAACCGGCGGATAACCCCATGTTAACCCGTTGCGGCTGATGTTGTGCCGGTCACTAGCGCTGGCTCAAGTGACCACATTGCGTTTCCCCGTCCTCCCCTTCAATAATCCAACAGGAAGATAACTCTCCCCCCCCTCAAGCAGATAGACTGACTGACGATATCTTCACAAATATTCACATAGATAGATAGAGAGAGATAGCTGTATCTCCTCCCCCAATTGCTCTGATATGCGTCTCCTCGCCCCGTTCTCGCTGCTCTTGTCAGCAGCTTCGCTCATACCATCCGTCTTCGCGGCTTCAGATATTGCCGCTAACAAAAAGCTCGCAAAATTTACAAGTCTTCTCACCAACCCGAAATCAAAGAATGGGCTCCTCCAGCTTACAGACACCCTCTACGAAGATCTGACTACGGGTCCAAGAAACTACACTTCAGTTGTCCTTCTCACGGCATTGGAGCCCCGGATCGGCTGCCAGCTGTGTAGAGAGTTTGGCCCCGAGTTCGAGCTTATTGCCAAGAGCTGGAACTCAGCACACAAGGACAGTGGTGGTCTGTTCTTTGCAGAGCTTGACTTTGCAAATGCCAGAAACACTTTTCAGAAGGTTTATTCGTCCCTCAATTGTTATCTTAGTGCTTTGGCGCTAACAGTCGTCGTAAGCTCCAACTCACGACTGCCCCAGTACTCTACCTCTTCCCCCCCAGCATTGGCCCCAACGCAGACCCCGCACATATCGATACCCCTATCAAGTTCGACTTCAACAAGGTCAAGACTCCGGCGGAGGTTGTTGCGCGCTTTATCGGCGCCAACTCGGTACATGCACCAAAAGTTGTCCGTCCGTTCAATTGGGTGAAGCTCGGCGTTTCGGTCACGACATTCTTGTTTGGCATTACCTTTCTGAAGCTTGCATTCCCCTTCTTGAAGCCTATGCTTTACTCTAGGAACCTCTGGGCAGCGGTGTCGCTTATTGCAATTTTACTGTTTACGAGTGGACACATGTTCAACCACATTCGTCGGGTGCCTTATGTTGCCAACAATGGTCGAGGTGGGGTTAGCTATGTTGCTGGGGGTTTCAGTAACCAGTTTGGATTGGAGACACAGATTGTTGCTGTCGTTTGTATGTTCCTTCCTATCCTCGAATTGGTGGGCTAGTTACTGACGTGTATAGATGCAATCTTGTCTTTTGCAACCATCTCCCTTGCTATGAAGACACCAAGAATCGAGGACCCTAGCAGGCAGAAGGCAGCTATCATTATCTGGAATGTGGTTTTGTTGATTGCATTTAGCTTCTTGATGAGCTTGTTTAAGCAGAAGAATGGAAGCTATCCATTCTTTTTGCCGCCGTTGATGTAAGCTAAGGGCGGGGAGACTGCTAGGTATGGCAGATGTATCACTTTATCACGGTATAGACAGTGGATAAGGAACGAGGAAATGTATTTCTAGGCTCTTGGGAGAAGGAGGTGTTGGAGTGGTGTTGGGATTAGTGTTATGAGCGGTACTAGGAAATTTATTCTTCAAATGTGATATCTAGGTGGGACGGATGGAAAAGACTGGAAAAATTAAACTTTTTTATCTCCTTGGAAGGGTGCATCATGAATTGGTCACTCGTATGTGCCAAGAATACAAGAGGCCGGGTAATGGCCACTATTTAAGTTTTCCTCAGGGTTTTGTCATCACCTTTCATCCCATCTCATCTCATGACACTCGGATCAATTACATTAATTACAACAACTAACCACATACCAGCGGCCTAGATGTAGAAACAGCTATGACCTGTAAGTACTCACATTTCCTTTCAAATACATTTTTTCCCAGGTGTCTTCTACCCCCATCAACCGCGCCCTCTTTGCATCTGCCGATCATTCTTTATCATTGAAGGCATAGATTCACTCTTGGCGCGTAGATCAATTGCTGCGTACGGCGCTCGAGGGAGTGTCGTTGCATCTTGCATCCTCTGCGATGTTTTTCGTCTTGTAGGGGAGGTGGGGTGGTGGCTGCGAACATGTTTTTATTTTACTTTAGCTTCTATTTGAGTGATGGAAGGGAGTTACTAACGGTGATTAGGGTTGGGTGGATGATCTAGGGGATATACCTGTTCCTACGTAGAATTTGGTTTGAGGTGGGGCGATATCAATTCCTGGGACTGGTTATACATAGAATTTAATTAATATCATTTGCTTTTTTTTCGGAGGGGAAGGATACTAGGTGATTTGTATCTTGAAGTACTTTAATAGGCTCTTTGAGTTTACGAGAAGACTTCCACTGGAGGTTGATGATGATGATTATTCATAAGTACATGGAGTTCCAGTGGAGGTTCATTTCTACATAGTTTTTGCTACTTTTGAACATCATACATTGGAGGTTATATCTAGGAGAATGATCCTCTCCTGCTTAGTCTTTTGATTCATGTTTCTGCGTAAAACGACTTCTCATGGAGACCAAGAGCTAATCGTCATATTTTACATGATACTAAAACTAATAGAGGAAATTTCTAAGAGAATCACGAGTATCAGTGAATTCTGGGGGACAAGGATAATATATATTTATTGCTATAGGACTAGTACAGGATTTTCGAGATTGAATTATGTGTTTGATAGTATATACTGTTTGCCGAGATGAAACTGAATATTGCTCTTCCCTCTTTATAATTAATATTTCCTGCTTTAGGTCAGCCTTTAGTAAAGAATATTCATAAAGAGCGCTAGGTAATACCTACTGGGAACAAGTTATACAGTCTAGTTATTTATCCAATGATGGCTCGATAAATTCCTGACATCTACTCTATCAAGTGAATAATGATCTATTAGCTTTCATATGCAACCATGACACATTAGCTCAGGTTGGTGGCTCGAGTTGGAGTTTTTCATTGGATGCTCTCTAATTAGAAATATGAGCCCGGATTTAATGAGAAAGCTTAGGAAAGTAGCTATGGATCTCTTTTACATTTTTAAACCGGATTCATGTATATAGAAATTGCATCCTTGATCCTCTGGGTATATGTAATTGAGGAACGGAATGATTCTATTACCTTGAATCTCTCCTCATTAACTTAGTCTCGTACATATGGTGCCGCACAGCAAATAATGGGGCTGGGCACGAGACTATAACTTACCACAAAATTTTATCGGTAAATAATTAATAAGTTTTAGAATTTATAGAGAATTGTCTAAGCTGTTAAATATGATAACATGTAGGCACGGGTGTATTGGGTGTATAAAGTATAGTACACTCGCCCTATAAGAGTTCAGGCTGTAGGAGTACTCGCCTTATAGTAGGGCGAGTAACAGGATCAAAGTGTATTTTATGTACACTTGGTATTTCCTATGAAAATAACACTTACCAGTTTTTCTTCTGCGTACTTTGTAGGCTTCGAGACGGCAAAGAGAAAATTCATGGGCAAGTCTGGCCAGATACTAGCCTGTATTAAGGTTTAATTCTGGGCATATTATTAGCCTGTTTTTCCTTGCGTTGGCCAAATGTGACTTTGGGTTTGAGTTTCTCGGTAAATAGGTTTGAATTTTACTGCAAGTAAATCATGTTTTGTGGACCTGATAGAAGGTCCATAAAACGAGAGTGATCCATGAGATATATATATCTAGCTATTATTAGCGAGTAGTAGGATTATATGGCGGGGGATGTCTAATAAGGTATTAATAGTGGGAGCAACGGAAAAAGAACTACTATAAGAGTAATATTTGAGGAGAGGAGGGCTGTTCTGGTACTAATCCTCAAGGTTTCCCGTCTAGAGTGGTAGAACGTAGGCCATGGTACTATTGAATCTAATTTTGCGTTTGAAAGGTAGTGGGAACCCTTTGGATGACCCCTGCAATTCAACTGAAATACCCCAAATTGTCAGTAGTGGAACTTAGATGTATTCTCCGCATCGAAAATTAGTAAATGTGACTTTTAACTTCTGAGTGGGATCCTAATATAGTGGAAGTATTTCCCACTAGTGTGTTTTTTAGATTTGGTCTCGAATCCCTGATGCTTAGATAGACACTATAAATTTCGAATTTCACGGTAGGTTTGAGGGAAGAAGTGATGAAGTTTTAAACTTTTAAGTGAGGGTGAGGGGGGGGGTGGAGGAGAGATGGATTGAACGACGTCTTTCACACAGGAAGAGCCGTTGTTGCCAACGAATTACCAACGAATTACTGCTACTTCCGAAAAGGCTACTGGAGTTACTTAGTTACTTAGTTGTATCACTAGCGATCACTCGAATAATGCTTGTGGGGAGCCCCGACAATGTCATTTATCTCCAAGTATAGACTACAACCAAAATTCCTTCCAGAACTCTTAAGATAAGAACACCATATCGATCACAAGTTGTAAAGATCGTCAATAATATCCTTAATACCTAGATATCTTGACCCCCTTATATATGACTGCCAAGCGAGCCACGTGCTTTGCGCGTCATACCTCCTACCCCCAGTAAACACCATGTAACATGTAACATGTAACCAACCCACCAAAATCCCCGCCGCAGCCCTTTTCACCCAAAATCTAATCCTCATAAAACAGCCCCCACCAACAACCCCTCCCTCAGCTCATCAATAGCTCAGTAGCATTGGCAAAACTCCCAGTCCTCGTAAGCCGTCTTGTACGGTTCACGAAACGAATATACATTCCGCCAGAGCCCATGGCTACCAGCTCAAGTTCAAAAAACCTTCAACCTCAACAACCACCCATGCAACATTCCCGAACGCAAGCACAAGAGAGAACCCCCCAGATACCTAGATCTACTACCCCACACCCTCCACATTCTGCCCCACAACAACCTCAGCCTGCAGCAAATGATCATACTGTTTCCTCGTTTCGACACCGTCTCTCCCAGAAGGAGTATCCTGCCGATTGTCCACCGTTACAGGTCCGGTGGTTCTATGCAGTGGATGTAATTTCTATCCCCCCCCATTATCAGGCTCCTCTAATTAACTTACTCTAGGTGCCAAAACGCAAACCATTCCAATTAAATGAACCTGCAGCAGCGAAACCTCCTAAACTCCCTTCAAAATTTGTTTCTTTTGGTGCCCGTGACTCCCGTGCAATAGAAGTTGCATTTCAGAAACTCTCTGAGGAAGAAGATGCAATCGATCGGGAATCTTCAGCTTATAGTCGGCATCTGGAGGATAGCTCCGGAGGAGATCTAGGAAGCTCTCAGCAAAAGGTTCCTGTTGAAGAAAGTATTGAGGTACCGGTTAATGAGGATTATCTCTTTGACGTAGATATCAAAAAGCGAGAGTTGACGCCAGTGTATTGGCTCGGTCCTGCATATGATGTACGGCGTGGAACATGGTTTTTTCAAGGTATATATACACATTTTAGTATTGGGAAATTTGATTTCTGCCTTTTCTCTCTATTATAACTTCCTACTAAAAGTAAAAAAAGAGGGTAGTACACTCCGTCCTTGCGACGAGAACCTGGCTACACAAATTGAAGAAGGCTACCTTCGCATCAAACCCTTCCGCAACAACCCTAGCAGGCCAAAAACTCCCGATCCAATCACCTCCCAGCTTGCAAAAAAGGTTATGGAGAACCTTGCACCCATAGCCCTCGAAGATAAAGACTCTCTGCGCCCAGTAACACCAACAAAGGACCAACCCGCTCTCGCAGCAGCCCCACTTCCACAGTGGAGGTTATTCGGTGCTCATCTGAACAGCTTCGTAGTTTATGTAGACCCCAATACAGCGTTATTGAGGAGCGACGATTTCTACGGGAAACTCTCATCAACAGTGCTGGGTGGGCAGAAGCTGGTGAGAGGGTACTCGGAAGGTGTGAAGATTGAGAAGAAGGATCTGAGTAGGCCTATGACCCCTGTACTGGGGGAGAAGGAGAAAAGGGATAAAGAAGAGATGGATAAGAAATACAAACGAAAGTCCATGCCACCTGCCGTCCGAACCCCTTCTCCATCTGCCGAGGAAGAGACAGTTGAACAGAGCCACCGCCGTGCATTAGAACGTCGAATGTCTTCCCTCGTCATAGGCGAAGGGGGAGGGCAGGAAAAAACACAAGATGAAATGCTTGAAACGGAGATGAAGGAAGATTACATAGCTGATGAAGAGAGCGATGATCCCGAGAGGGAGATTGAGCACTTATTATTGGTGACGCATGGAATTGGACAAAAGCTGTCTATGCGCATGGAGAGTGTGAACTTCGTGCATGATGTTAACGTATTCCGGAAGACCCTGAAGAGTGTATACTCATTGTCTCCGGATTTACAAGTTCTGAATGATGAAGTCGACGAAAAGAAGAAAAACTGTAAGGTGCAATGTCTTCCTGTCTGCTGGCGCCACCTCCTCGACTTCCCAAAACAATCACTCCGCACAAACAGACAAGAAACGGACCTTTCCTCCGGCTCTATAGGGTACGAAGACGAATATCCGTCCTTAGCAGATATAACTGTTGAAGGTGTTCCCGCTGTCCGCTCTCTCATGACTGACCTAGCTCTGGACGTCCTCCTATACCAGTCAGCGACATACAGGGAACATATTATCCAAACAGTACTAGCGGAATGCAACCGCATCTATAAGTTATTCAAACAGCGGAACCCATCATTCAAAGGCAAAGTCTCGCTCGTAGGACACTCCCTTGGGTCTGCGATCCTGTTCGATATTCTTTGTCGGCAACCTCTTGGGAACAATAGCCGCCCAGCAATGGGATCTGGGAAACCAGATATTAACCTTGATTTCCCTGTGGAGTCGTTTTTCTGCCTCGGATCTCCCATTGGACTATTCCAAATGCTGAAAGGGCGTACTATCGCCTCTCGTAAGTTCTATGACGGCGAACTCATCCCAGAGTCGGCTGGGGATGAGCCAGAAGACTACCACACTTCTGCGACCACCTCATCTACACCTCGATATCATGGTGGTTCTCTCTTCCCAGTCTCATCTCCGAAATGTCAGCAGCTATTCAACATCTTTCATCCAACTGACCCAATCTCATACCGTATCGAACCCCTTGTTTCTAAAGCTATGGCATCACTAAAACCACAACCACTCCCATATACTAAACGAGGTCTTTTCTCCTCTGGTCAGCTAGTTGGTGGGATCAGTGGTATCGGACAGAGCGTATCTCGTAGTGTTAGTAGTATGTGGACCTCTCTTTCCTCTGGTATTGCATCCTCTATTCTCAACCGATCGCTTGGATTCAACGACACACATATCCCGCAGTCTACTTCGAGCATCATAGTCACCGACACAGACAAGAAACCTGTATCAGGGGATGATGGGCAACAGCACCCACCGACACTAATAGATGATGAGATCGAGACACTTTACGCAGGCTTCCAGAAACGGCGGAAGTCTGCCGTCGAAGGAGAAGAAGGAGAAGAAGGAGAAGAGGATAGACTTGAGGCCGAAGAGAAAGCTGCGCAGTTGAAAGGGGAAGAGGCGAAGGTGAGAGCTCTGAACGCAACAGGTAGAATCGACTTTGCTATCCAAGAGTAAGTTTTTCCAGTACTAATTTATTTTCGGGATGGATATTTACTCCATTAAAAAGGGGCGTTTTCGACATAAGCTTGATCGCTAGTATCGCGAGCCATCTCAGCTACTGGGCAGATGAGGATGTGAACCATTTCATTATTTCGCAGTTGCTATCGAGGCAAAGGGTGATGAAGAAGGGAGGGAAGGGAAAGCAGTGGAGTAGTGTTAAGATTGATGAATAGTTCTGCTTAGGTGACATTAGTGGTGTTGGCCTCGTTTTGTTTTAAATATTGTATTGATGCTCATATGGAGTTTTTATTTTATTTCTCGAGGCAAGGTACAAACAGAAGGCTTTTAGGCTTGAAATTTAGACCTTTGGGCGAGCGGAGATATCATAGTTACATATATTTGAATTGAGTGTAATTCTTGGTTATAATTTCTCACTCGAGACGATCGCTCAGGTATTAAGGCTATCCCATAACCCGGTGAAAAATGCTGCCCCCCAAAGTGGCGGTGGATCAACGTATAGTAGCCTATGAAAAGAGTAGAAGCCTGAGCCTAGCCATAGAATTTTGAGCCCCACGGAAAAGGGGCAGCTTCACCGGGTTATGGGATAAAAGAATATAAATATGTAGAGATACATGTAGTATATTAGCCTCCCCTCCATTTTCTGTTTGTGCTTTCAAGCCTGGTTCAAACCAATGGGCAGTGTTTCCTTAAAAAGGACTGATAGATAATTATAGTGGCTGTAAAGGAGAAAGAGAAGATAGGGTATCTAAACTCATTATTATGGGAGGAACCCCCGGTCTTTTGTAGTAGAGGTTTAGGCTAAGATATAAAACCTTTCTGACTGGACCGTGGCATAACTTTGGAGGAAGGATTAAGGTACTGTAGTTTCTAGCTGAATAGAGAACTTAAAATAAATCATCTTAGATTTCATGAAAATTAGAACCAGATAAGAATCCCTGGTTTATTTGACTGAAATTTAGGCAACGTAAGGCTACAATATTATTTTATCAACACTCGGTATAGGCATCTTTTATTGTGGGAATCGACTATAAAAACGCAGCCTCTAGATCTTTATTGCTGGGAATTATCAGTTTATGACTAGATACTGTTTATATAAGATTTACGTGGTCCCTGTGTAAAAAAGGAAAAAGAACTGGCGTATATGTAGGTACATACATGTATATGCTAGCGTCAATCAAAGAAATCTTGTGTGGTAATGGCAGCTAATCCTATTACCGAGAAAGAAGGGATTAACGGCGCTAGAATATTCATAAAGTCGATAATTACCCCTCCAAAACGAGAAATAGGAGAGGAAAGTGTTTAATCACAGCCGCGTAATTCTTTCAATAATATATTAATCCTGCTTGCAGCTAGCCAGATTCTCTTCAAAGCACCTTGATCTACTCATCATAAGGCGAAACCGCACTCCTCCAACTCTCGTCTCCATTACTTAGCCGCTGATGTTTAGTAACACAAAAGAATGCGTGGAAGTTATCCAGGGTAAAGTAGGATTTCAAAAAGTCCTCGTAGTCCCATTCCTGCCTATGGATAGTATCAGTAATCCCAATTCTCCCATTCGTCAAGTTAGACCTAAATTGGGTGCTGTCTGGAATTGAAAGACGAAAATAAGTAGGCCCAGGCCCACCACCACCAGTATGATCAGTTCCAAATACAAAGTTCCGAAGATACTTCCAAAGGGCTTGCACTTGTTTCGGATGCAGAGGTTTGTAATCTTTTCTGAAAACGACGAATGGTCCATCGCCTAATGGTCCATCTCCCCCCACTTCGGGACGGCCTTCGGGGCCTTCAGATGTAAATTTTAGCGATTTGACAGGACACGCATGGGTATGAGGGCGGCATCCAAGTGGCCGGTCGAACGGACAATAGATTCGGAGCTTAAGGCCTAGACCAGGGGTGGGGAAGGAGCAGTGGTTTCCCGGAACTAGAACAGAACTTTGAAACGGGTAGGGTTGGTATTTCCTGCTCCCACTGATATCGTACCGTTCACTTTTACGGAAAACTGCAACTCCTTCAATGAATTCGGGAGGAGCCGACATTACCCTGGGCTAGAAGAATGCAGGTCAGGAGTATTGAGGAGAACGAAGATCCAAAGTAGATTAAAATTTGATGAAATGGATGATGGGGACCCCTGCTTTTAGAGGTCGGTTGAGAAAGCTGACTAGGCCAAAAACCTCCTTAGATGTGCGAGTGATAATGCATGAGCACGAGTTGACTGGCAAAGAAATAGGCCCTTCGCTTAATCGGCCTCCACCCATGAGACCTACCCTACCTCTATATTGATCCCAGACCCAGGCTCGAAAACGTATTTGTCGTGCGAATGAAGCGACAGAAACAGTATCGGACTACCGGCTGGCTAATCTAGAATACATGAACTACATGTACTGAATACTAATCACGTATATAACTACATGTATATGAACATGACCTACGGAGTTATAGCCGTTGTCTAACTATATGTGCGTACGGCCTTCAAACACAGGCAATGAGGAATGAGGGTGCCTAAAACTAAAAGGCTTACGAAATAGGGCTCCTTAAGCCGCAGTTCTTGGCTAGGAGCTCTTTTCCGTTTGCCTAGTTATATGACTGGGTAAGTTTGTTTATGTGAACCAGAAAACAATCCCTGTAGTACAGGTGGAAACCCACAAGAATATGTCTGAACAGGATACCATTGGAGATCGATAATTTGAGACATACAGGAGGATCTTGGCTTCGAAAAGGGGGGGAGGTGTCAAAAATGCTGCAATGTTGGGATTTGTTGTTGCAAGGTACATGTATTCACTCCTACACCGTTATCTGTCTCCAACCCTAGAAGAGATAAAGCTCGGGTACCAGCCAGTGTCCTGCGTTAGTCCACACGCAACAAGAGCTGAGTTCGTGCTGCTGGTGTCAGAGTGACATCATGGCCTCATCAGAGATGATGGCGTTTGGGGGCAACCACACACTTACTTCAATCCAACTCTCCTTCTTGTACATGCCCGCGGAAAAACATATCGAATCCTACTGGACACCTAGCCTAGACCTCAATTTCTCCATATCTGGAAATCTAGCTCCAGCTAAGTAACAATCCCCCCTCCACAAGCTTGTACTCCATAGCTAGAGTAACTACTGGCTAGCGGAGAATGTTCCAAGGTATTCAAGTGTCCATCTCATCAAAATGGTTCCAGGTTCGACCTCAGTTCTCAGAATATGCAATGAATCACCACAGTCTTTAGCACAGAAAGAAAGCTCGCTATCGGAAATTTCTGACCTCAAAACTTTAACAAATGTCTCTGCACTTCATCAAAACGCTACAGACGCCGCCATGTGGGATACCAGGGTAACATCAGAACGAGGCTCTTTGACCGAAACTTCCGAGTTTTCATTATCTAAGGAGCTAGTAGAACTCCTCCCTGAAAACTTCCGGCCGAAATCCAGCCATGAACTCAGGTGGCATTCAACCCAGCCTTTCAAAATATTTACAAATGACAGCCTTCCGCCATACGAGACAACGCTGATGGCTATTGAGGGACTGTTCCACATACAGTCAGCTTCTCTACATCTCTATTTTATTGACGAGAAAGAGGCTAGAGAGATACTGAAAGCTGTGTACTCTGGGAACGCCTCCTTGTTAATGCTATGCGAACTATTCGCTGCTGCAGCTGTTGGGTCTCAATGGGAAGAACGAGTTTCTAGCGAGGTTGTGCATGGATATTTCAACACAGTTAAAGCGCACTTGGATGACTGCTTAGAAGAGGATGATTTGAGAGGGATGAGATTGCTTGGGCTATGCTCAATGTTTTTGTTATCCGAGAAACGAATCTCAAGTTGGAGTTATATTAGTGAGTTATCACGAGCGGAAGAAGTAATATTTCTTTTCCTGAAATAAGTGACCAGGGAGTGCTCTGAAAATTGGTCACTCGAGAGGTCTTCAGTACAGTCAACAGCCTGATAATATACTATACGACAATTGGATTGGACTGAGGAGATTATGGCGTACATTAATATTTTTTGAGAGGTTTGGCGCCCAGGCTCGTGGACTACCATGAAAATTCCTAACAACATTCTCCAGTTGGGTAGCGGCCTCTCTGGGTCGTATTCCAGTCTATAGCCTTGAATGCGGTAGCGTTGATCTTTCTGAATTGGTATAAATTAGCAGAAGCTACTCCATTTTGGTCCATGCTAATTTAGGTTTCAGGAACAATCTCTCGATAACCAGGGACCTAGCAAATGTAACGCGATTCAATTGGAGCTCGTCAAGATTGGTATTTTAAATGCTCAAATCCTCAAAAATGTCTTTGTTCCACCAACCGTGAGCCTCCCGGTTGTCCGTGAATTCATGTTGAAGTTAGAGGATTGGTTCGATAATCTTCCTGATTCGATGCGGCTTGCCAGTATTCTTTCATCTTATGTGAGCCCTGGGGAGAGAACAACGGTATTTACAATTCATATTATGTATCTCTCGACCATCATCCTCTTAACGCGGAGGGTCATGATAGAGATTTTTAGCAGAAAAGGAAATTGCTTAGATGAACCGCTAAAGGATTCTATGCCATATGTCAATGCGTGCATTTCGGCTGCAAAACAGACTGCAGGGATCCTTGCGCTGCTCTATGCTGAATATGGAGGGGGTTTATTCAAGAAGTGCTGGCTGGCAATGTTTGAACCTCTCTAGTCTACTTCTTTTGGAATTTTTAATAGTCTAACGGGAGTAGTTGCTCTTCATTCAATGCAAGCGTTATCCTGCTCTTCTTTGCAGCACAAAAGAAGCTACTTGGCCAACCACGGAAAAGCTACCAGAATGATCTTATTGATGCGTCGAAATGCCTTGCAGTTATTGAAGCTTCCGCTAAGAAAGATGAACTAGCCCGGTGCTACTTGAAGCTTCTAGCACCTTTCAGGGAAGCGGTTGGCGAGGGTGATGCGGACTGCAGATCCCCCAACCGGGCACTATCATCTTCATCAGTTCAGCACTTTGATCCTAAACCCAGTGATCTATCGCCATTGTTTCATGGGCCAGATAAATTCGGTATAGTTGGGATACCACTCTCGCCAGAAGTCCCAGAAATCACCAATGGTCTTTTAGATATCATCCGAAAACCATACGTATACGATAGAGATGACAGTAATGATTCAACACCCCCGAGCAACTGCACTTATTATACTACAAGTTCTGGCGGATCTCACCAAGAAGCCTGGACACTAGGCGATTGTTCATGTTCAGGTTTAAGTCCTAAAATTTTTGATACGCCTAGGCCGAATTTGAGTCCTAAAACAATAAATACGCCTAGCTTAAGCAAGGTAAACATGAGCCCTTCGAAGAAGAGGGGGAGGGATGTAGGTCTTGTGGGAGACAATGGCTGGGAGTATAACAAGCGGTTACGATATTCTCCAAAGTCATTAGACGCATTCTTAAGGCGTGTTGCTTGATTTATCTTAGTTTTATTTTTATTGTCGGTATTTGTATTCTTTATTTCTTACTCTTTTGGCTTTCTTTTATTGTTTTTTTTTATTCCTATATTTCTTTTCTCCCTTGATCCGGGATTTAAGGTGCCGCATTGCGACCGAATACTGGTCACGTTACAAAAGTCGCCTAGGAATTCTCGAGTGATATCCCGTGATTTCAAGTAGATTTACCTTATTATATACTCTGTGCTTGATAATAATTATTCGAAGCACTGGAATCTAGGCTCCAGAGACCCAGGGTCAGGTCACGTGGGGCTCAGTATGTACTTTACTCATGCAACTGGGTCAACTGAGACCCGGGGGATAAGATATGAGATCGGCAAAGTATGGGCCCTCGCTGCCGATCAAGTAGAGATTAGAGCAGATATGGCTGGACTAGGCTTTACTCCCGAGTCTTGGGTCTGAATCTCTGGCAACCAGCACCCCAAAAAGGAACCTCCGCACTTTGCAAGCTCAATTATCACATGCTATCGGCGGCTTCTATTGGAGGTGAAAACAGGGTCGGACAGCTTAAAGAGCATTAGGGGTTGAATGCCCCCCCTCTTCGCCTCTCTTATACCTATGAACCGCCCTGCGATCTAGCATTCTGAAATCATAGAACCGAAAACATGACGTCTACTGATGATATCCCCTTCCCCATCGCTCCAGCGCCATGGCATTGCCGCGGCGAAGCCTTCTGGTTGCTCGCCTATGTCGCTCCAGGGAAAGCTCAACATCCGCCAGTGGAGGCTTATGGCGTGACTGAAGCGGGCGCAAGTTATGCGGATCCAGCTGTAAGTGGGGAATATAAGGGTGGGATTTCAACAATACAGGTGGTGAGGTATACTGAGACGCCTGTTGGTATGTTTGCAGTCTAGTCCCCATTTCTTATTTATTAATAACGCGTAACTATAGGACCTTACGATGAAATCATATGGATGCCGGGAAGGTTCCGTGTACCTGGGACAAAAGATGAGAAAGTGAGGATTACTAGAATCTACGTCTCATCTTTGGCGTCTGTGTTTAATGGTACTACAAATGCCCCTCATAAGATTACTCACAGAAATATACTAACCCTAAATCAAACAGGACGCAGGAACTGGAACATCGCCAAAGCCCTGGCCTCCTTCAACTTCCACCCCGCCCCCAAAGGCTCTAAAATCCCTTACTCCAGAATTGATGTCGCTTCACCTTCTGACCCATCAACTCCTTTTTTCACCGCCCACATCACAACCTATCGCTTCGCCCCTTCCCTCCCGCTCACAACCGCAATTTCCCCGTTAGACCTAGCTATCGTTGATCCACCGCTCCCGCAGTCCCCGCAATGGCAGACTGATGGGAAGATCGGGACAGAGACGTGGCTTAGCATTAAACCAAAGATGTCAGGGTGGGTCACGCCGTTTTGGTGTAAAGGTGGGCTTGAGGATGGAAATTATGGGGATGGAAAGGGGTTTGTGAAGGGGGAAGGAATATGGAATTGGGGACTTTGGTGGCAAGGGCTGGAGCTTGATTTTGGTGTCCCAGATGTGGTTGATACGAATGGTGAAGGGAAGAAAACGGTATGATGGGGTGGTAAGTGTGATATGGGTAGGGTTTTGGAGTTTAGGTCGGAGTTAGGGGTTGTTTCCCTTTTTCGGAGGTGGAGCATCATGTAGTCTAACTGAAATAAGTTTTATTTTCTAATTAAGAATCTGTAGTGACTTTATGGGTGGCTTATTAACGAAGATTTCACAAGCCGTCACTCGAATAAGTATAAACTGGTGATGAATGAATGAATTAATCATAAGTACATGGAGCCCAAAGGCCCTGGTGCTCATAACCTGGTGATAGATTACGAAGGAAATTGATTATAATATATATGTATTAAAAAGAATAAGAATTAATAAGATTGTTTCCTGTTAAATATTATTTAGAAATATAAAAAAGAAACCCGAACTCCTATCTATATATAGGCCTAACCACTCATTTAAATTTAATCATAAATACATGGCCTATTTATATTCGTAATTCATCACAATAAAAAAGAAATCAAACCCTATCGCACACGCACACGCACTCCCTCTCCCTCTCCCACACCGAAACCATACTCTCACCCTTACTCTCGGCCCTGCTCACCACTACCAGCTTCGACTCACCTTCTGGCATATACGCCCTCACCAGCGGCTCCGCCGACACCGCTTTATCCAACTCAAACGCCCCTGCCCCCTGTTCCCTACTCGACATACACCTCGACATCTCCCTCTTCTTCCTCTTACTATGAGCCAAGGCCCTCATAGAAGGTGCACAAGCAGCCAAAAAAACAGCAGATAGCTCAGCGAATGATATAATCTCGACACGCCGGATATTCACATACCCGTCTTGGGTACGGAGGTTCATGGCAATGATGTTTACGGCACGCACAATAGCCGCAGATATTGAGATGGAGCCGAGGATAAGGAGAAAAGCAACACCACAGATGTCTCTGCGGCGGAGAGTGTAGAGGCGGAGGATTAGGAGAGGCATTATCATTACTGTGTAGGTGTGTATGATTAGTATCTCTTTGGTGTATTTAGGGGTGACTGAGTGTGCTTTACCTAGTAGGTCGGTACCGATGTTGAGGACTGTAGTGTGGATGAAGGTTTTGATGTTGATCATTTGGCAGGCTCCGACTAGATCTGTTTCGCTGATGTACCTTTTGGGTGGGGAGTTTGTTAGATTGGATCTTCGTGAATGAGCTAATAATGGGGGCATTGTATGTATGTACTGACCAGTTCTTGGAGAAGGGCCAGCATGAGAATATGCTTGTTAGGATGGTGGCTAGGTATGCGAGGAACACGACCGCAGTCATCGTGAATAATGTGAACTTCAGCCATTTGGAAAGCTTCGAGGCCACCCCGAAGTACATTGAGATGAACGCTGCCTTCACTAGCCATAGTGAAGTATAGTATAACAATGTCTCTGCGGCACTCACCTATACCCACCTACAGTTAGTACCGCCTCAATACCAGCGAAGATGGAGAGCCTACTTTACTAGCAGTCACCCTTAGACCAATTGGTATGTAAGTCGAGTTACGATGTTTTATCACTATCACTGACTTCCAAATACAGGAAGTATAACCCATAACCAAAACCAACCAGGCAACAAATATGCATCCGTCGCTAACCCGAACAGACTTTCTCCCATATGCCCTGATACGATAATTTACCCAAACCCGAAAGAACACCGCAATTGTTACTACCGGGAACATCAATGAAACCGATATTACTAGATCTCGGACAGTCGGGTGATTTTGTATATATGAATTCGACATTTTATTATATATCCTTTCCTTTCTAAAGTTTCGTAATGTTAGTCTGGGGGGGGGGGGGGGTGAACTTTAATGGATAAGGTAGAGGTAGCAAGAATGCACAGAGCAAGGAGTCAGTTAATCGTTGGAGCTTCCCAAGAACAGAAGACGCAACAAACATTGGTATGGGTTCTGTGGGAAATATTGATGTATCTTTATCAGATTCAGGAGGGGATCTAAAGGGCTTGAGTGTGAAGGGTAATTGCTAAATATTGAGTATATTTATTAAAGATGTGTGGAGAACCTGCTAGGTCCACCCAGATGCATACGTATTTACGGAGGGGGGGGGGGGGAGAAGCGTTTAGTATGTAGTATGTACATGTGACAGGTGGGAATTCTATATGCCCTTTGAAAGAATAAAACTCCGACAATTAACTAGAGTAAGCATAATAATGGATGGGGAAAAACCACCGATTGCAGATCTTCCCCGCACCCGTAATGTAGATACAGTGCGTGAAAACTTGAGGTGCGTTTCAGGGGATTGAAGCTATATGACGAGAGGTGTTGTAAGGCGGATATACTATGTGTCTATAGGTGTCAAAAGTCTTGTTCCTGCAGTAATGGGCAACATCACCTAGCACTGTATAACTTGAAAAGTGCCCCACTTGATATGGAAATCAGGGAAATAGGGAGCAAAGGTTGATTGTGATTTGGTCCCACTAACTTAAATGTGCCTCCTTGTGCACCGGTACAGCCCCCGGCCGGCCGGGCGGGCCCCTCCTATTTGATTTTCCTGCCTTTCCCCTGTGATCATATGCCCCACAACTTTGCATATGAAGCAATATATATGGGCAACCTTAACGCAAGCGTTACTCGAGAGTCACATATTTTTCTTATCGGAAGCTGAGCCGATCCTTATCAGGGGCTGAGCTTCATTATGGAAGGTGATTCACAGCCTATCACTCACAGAAAAGTAGAGTGAATAATAATTACTTCCATGTCAGTTAAGACTTCAAGGATTATATAAAGCTTTAGATATTGTTAAAAAAAGATTTTATAACAGACAAGCAGCGTAAGAAAATCTACCTATAAGGCGGCTAAATATGCCTCCTAATAGAGATAAATCGCTATTAAGATATGTATAAGACGGGGTAAATATTGTGCTAATAGGATCTTCCGGGAGCTCTCAGGGATAGGAGCGCAACCGTGTGGCCCCCTATACAGGGAGCAGTCCAGATAAAACTGAGTTTAGCGTTATCCAGACACCTCTAATCTTGTGCACCAAAAAGGACAGGCACTTAGTTTACATATCTCGTGCAATAGTTAAAAGGTATGTAGGTATTACTTAGATCGTTACCATTATTTTACTCTCGGTTGAAGTTATCCGATCCTTGGCTTTAATCATTAACTTATGGGGCGTATGGATTGAATATTTGAGCTTCCTTTATCAGAACAAAAAAAAATCACCCAAGAAAAAAAGTCCCCCTTCAAGCATTTCACTGATGCAGGTGAAATGTTTCTCACACAGGGAGTTGATTCACATCCTCGGCCATCCGGCTTCATAAAGTAATACTCAGAAACTTTATTTGCGTTTGGTAACTGCCGCTCTTCTCTGTCGGCCCAACGGAAGATGACTGCTGTTGCCGAGTGGATCGGGCTTTCTGGGAACGATTCGAGTAACGCGGGTTTTGAATTTTTTCGTGCTAGTACTTAGGCGTTTATTAAATACTCGGAGCGAGGTTGCAACCAAGATTCGTCATGACGTAGCCCCTAAGACAACTAAGACAACTATAAGGACAGTATTCTCTGTTATTGTAGTTACTACTGTGTCTGTTTAGGGGGTCCTGCGATCGCGACATCACTCCGAGTATTTAATAAACGCATGAGTACTAGCACCACGAAAGAAAGCTTTGGATTCCAACCCCCCCCCCCCCCGCGTTTCTCATTAATTCTGATTCTGAACTAGTTATTAGCCGTTTTGGCTAGAATTTATAGGAAATTACTTGGGTGTACTGTGGGGCAACCAAGCTCCAAGGGATTAAGTACTATAGATGGTTGCCAAGCTGGTGGCTTGCAGATACTATCTCTTAAACCGTCATACGCAACTATTCGAGACCGGACTTTTAATAATATACCCTAACTGCAACACCTCTAGATATTATAGGAATTATACTAGAAAATTTAGACCACATTCCCTAAACCGTGACCGTTATAAGTTCAATGGGTTATAGCTAGTGGTTGGGTGGCAAGGCTAGAAAATCGGGGGTTGTGTCAAAGACCGGTCCAAGGGATACTATTTCTAGGGGGAATACACATAACTTTGGCCTGTGTACCCTAGTGTTGGCCTTGATCACCCCCAAGATATCGGATTTTTGCGTTTGAGCTCTGTGATTTACCTTGATCGCTCCCTCAAAAGAAGAACTAGCACGTTCAATACCGGTTTAATAATTGTAGACTAAATTACCTACTTGTAAAGGGAACTATGTAGCAGCCAAGCACTAGTATCACAACCACGATTACTGATAAGATCAAGTACGTGCTAACTTCCTCAAATTGGAAAGTGTCAATGTTTGAATCACTTTCGCAGTAATTGAATTGCTTGCATAGATACTGTCAAGAATTTCGCTTAATATTCATGCAAGAGTCTCAATCCTTTGAACGTTAGCTCCACATCTCTTTTTAAATAAAGGCCGTTTGGCTGTGATTAACTACTCTAAATTCTAATCGTAGCGGCTACTCGCCTATAAATAAAGTCTGTTGATGTTTTATGTTGCACGCAACTATCATTTACTGATATTCATAGAAAGGTATAAAAGTATCGACAGACTTTATTTTTAGGCGAGTAGTATATGCGGTACACCCTTCCAAGTCTGGGAATATTTAGTGGCTATATCTAATTCTAGAGTACTTGAAAGTACGTATCTTTTAAGGGGTCCTTCCTCTCTTTTATGTCCTACCTGCCTGCTCTATTAAGTGTGCGCAGAGTCTCGTGTATGTTCCGTTCCTATATAGAGCTCCTGGCTACTAACTGTAGCTAAAGTAATTATTGTACCATGTCTTAAATGCGCTTTAATATGGGCCTACTGGATCGGCATAGCTTATAATGGTTATAGCTTGTCACTCGCTGGTAAACGAAAGGACCTTAATTCTGCATACAGCATCGGCTTACGACTTTCCATCACACACATAGAACATAGAGTGCAAAGGACTAGCAGGGGAACAATTGCTTCAACAAACAATCATTTAGGGTAAAACAGAATTTTTTTGGTAATAGTAAAAACAAGCCAGTCCAGTCATAGAAAGCAATAGAAAATAAAACCACCACCTAGCGAACCCTCTAGGCTAAACTAGGAGTCTAGATATTCAATTGGGAGCAAGTAGTGGCAACAATTAGTTGGTCTAGAGGGTCTCATAAGTAGCCATCAAACTACCCAAGAAAGTAACGATCAACCTTGACCGGACAGCAACGATGTCCTCAGGAACAAGCCTATAAGTGTCATGTTAGATAAATTCGCCTATTATGAAGAACTATGTAAGGAAAAATATACCAGATAGTGGCACCCATCTTCCTTGCAATAGAGATACTCAGCTTCGCGTTCAAATACGCGTCTTCGTCGGTTCTTCCGTCCGTAACAAGCGAGTAATCGACGTAATTACTCTTCATCCCGTTTAAGACATCAAGCAAGAATACACCAGTTCCCATGCTTGCGTCCTTAAAGCTCCTGATGCCACCAGCCTTGCCACCTTTACGTGCCATATCATTTGCCCACTTAAGCATGTAAGAATCCGTAATCTCGCTAACACCAACCTTCTGTGCGAGGCCATGTAGCGTGCGGGTTATATCGCGCCTCATGAGCTGCCAGGTGATGGCGAGTGTCAATGTTCGCTGTCCATCTGTGATATCTGCGCCCTGGATTCCGACAAGCGAGAACCGGTTGCTCTTTCCGAGCTCCACCGCATAATTCGTGTTCTCGACCGCCTTAAACCGCATGAGTTCTCCTCCATGTGCTGGGGCCTTATTCACATGACGCCAATTAACTGTGCCTGGGATAACCTTATCATAAGCTTGGAGGAGAATGGTTCCATCCCGGAGGTCATCAAAGAGAGAGTTGACCGCAGGCTGGACGTCAAGAGAATTCAACCATAGAGTAAACACACGGGCCTCGCGTTCGCCTTCAGCATCAAAGTCTTCGACTTCGAGCATCTCTTCCTCGGTAATTGCATCAAGGCCAGGGTGGGTGTTGAAGAGGTGGGCCACAAATGCCAAGTTAAGCTTTGGATTACCAGCAACGAGAGATTTTGGGGTCAGGAACTTGCGGCAACCAAGTTTGTCGGCATTCACGAGCACCTGCTCGGCACGCTGAAGGAGATCACGGGTTTGCAGAGGACCCCGCGAGCACTCTTCCGGTGCAAGCTGGTTTAAAAGGACGGTGTAGTTTTCGGCGTCCGAAACATCTTTGCTGAAGTTTGCTACCCTGTAACACCGCATCTATTAGACAAGACCTAAAACTAAGCAAAAATTCCTGTCAAGGCTAATACCTTCTCTCCCATTTCGCAGCCTTGAGATGGTAGTTGAACCATCTCAAAAGAATCTGTTCTGGTGGCAGCCTCAAAAACTGTTCCAGAGTCTCATCGTCCTCCAACAGCCTATAAAGCTCCGGGTGCAACTTGATATCGATCTTTCCCAAGAGACCCCTTCGAATAACCTGCCAGATCAACCCCAGAATCAAATGTTCCTTGACCTCGATGATATCGCCAGAGCCGATGTTAACAACAGAACACCCAATCGCCTTCGCAGAATTAATTACGATATTGTTGTTTTCGGTCATATGAAACTGGTTAAGCTTCTTGGTACGGGCATTGGGGCGATTAAGGACACGCTCGTCGATCGTGTCAGGGACGGAGTCGTTGATGAGCTTAGCAAGTACGAGACCATCTTTACATTCGTCGAACATCTAGACGTCCTGTTATTAGTCTCACCTACTATTAGAGGGTATTTTATTAACGAACCTGGAAAGTATCGGTATCAAAGGGCAGACGATTCCCTATGTCTGCATCTCCTGCCAAGACAGCATTTATGTGTCTTGTGAACTCTGTTCGCTCATCTTCATTGATGGTATGAGTTGAAGAACCAGTTGACCCTCCCATTTTGATCTGCCCACCACCACCACCACTTTTCGATCCAGTCCTAGCATGGGAAACTTGAGGCATGCCCGCAGGCTTCGCTGAGTCGGTGACACGAAGTTTTGAGATGAGCTAGCAAAGTAGTATTAGCAAACATAAAAGCCTCGAGTTTGAAATTGAAAGAGAGCAATTACATCTACAAAGTCATCAAGCTCTACTCTCCTGCTACTATCTAGCTCCACCTGCTTCAAAGTAGCTCTGACGACATCATATGGTTTACGTTCAAGGTCCTGGGCAGCCTTTATTGCGGTGGCTTCATCGAGATAACCTCGCTCCTCGCTATCCGAGCGAAGGAACGTGTCTTGAAGTTTCATTACCCCCTCCTGCCCGAGATCAGGGTATTTCCTAGCTAGCTTGAAAACATTCATTTTCAAGGCCTTTCTCCACGAAACAGCTGTTGAGTATCACGAATTATATTCTGTTGTTGGTTATGCCAATGAGATGAGGCGGGGTATCGATGAGGGGCTGAAAGCTTAGAGTTAGGTCGCGTCCAAGTAGAAGATGAAGAGATGTATCATGCAACGGCTGTAGAATATATAGCAGCCTTTGTGATAGAAGGTAAAGGAACACTTACGTGGACACAGCAGAGGACGCCTAGTAAGCTTGCGCGGCTTCTGACCTTAACGTATGGTGGTAGATGATGATAATGGTGGTGAGATTCTAAGAGGCTGGGCTATGTTGTTTTCTTGTTCTCACGACGGATCGGGTTGGGCAGCTCGGTGACGTTTTCCTTGCCCCTCCTGCCGCCGCTTCACCGCTCATCTCGTCTATCCGAGCCGCTTCCTCAACATATTGACAACTACTCACTACAGGCTTTGGAGGCTCCCTTACAATTGATATCTTCTCCATTAATCTATCGAGATAAATATAGTTTTTTTCGGTACTTATAAAATAACGAAGACCCCCTGTGGCTCCGCTGAATTCCCTCGCTGCTTTACCGATTTACCCTTTTAGTGGGGCGAAGCGGATGACGAGGTCTCCTGGCTTGGCGGGTGTGTAACCTCCCCAGCTACGCATGTCACTTTATTCTTAACTGAATCACACATTGGTCACTGGTGTTCTAGAACTTTATCATTGCTAAAATCCGACTACTTAGGAGCTTCAGCGCCACTATATTTGTAAAGAGTGACTTATTTATTTGCTAAGTTAGGCAAGATTCTAGGTAGCCGTATTCCAGCTTTCTACTACTCCTTTATCAGGGCTTTTTTCCTCCCTTCACAAGAACACTACCTAGGTACTTCTAGCTGCTATAAAGTAGCTAGCTAAGAAAGCTACCATAAACATCTATTGAATTTAGCGGAGTTGACTACTATGGGGAGGATTTGTGTTCCTCGGGGCTTGTGGATAGCCTGGTGTAGCACAGTTGCCTATAAGAATATACAATAGAGCGAACCTGGATTCTTATAGAGCAGATATTCTTATAGGGGAATACTAATGCACATAAAATAACCCATGTCCAGTCCAGACCACACATTCTTATAAGGCGACTGTACTGTAGTGCTGGTCACCTACCAAGCTATATCAGCTATATCCTATATAAGGTACATAGCCACACCTCTTAAATAAGCCCAAGTCGCTATCAAAATAAAGCTTAGGACTTAACTTTATAGTTATTTCTTGGTATATTTAGCATTTCCTCAACTTTCCTGAAGAAATATTCTGGGACTAACACTCACCAGAATTTTTTTCCCTAGGATGGGTCTAGAAATAAACATTTACTACTAGAGCTAAAATTCACCCGAGTCTCCAAAACACAAACCCCTTAGGGCTCCCGCAAAGTTAAGGGTACTATATAACCGTATGAGTGAAGGTCGTAGAGATACATATCTCTGGTCTACATACGAATATAACTCCTAGGATTTTGTAGCTACTAACCTGTACCTAGTTTTTTCAGGCATTTCTTCTATATTAGAAGAGTAGTATATTCCAAAATGAAACTACATGATATATACCCTCCGGATATGCACGAGTAAGCGCTTCTTATGATTAATCAATCAATCAATTGAGTAGGCGCTTCTTACGTTGTGTACACCTCAAGATCAAACGATGGTTTGTGAAGTGACCATAAAAAACTCTCCTGTGATATACTGCTTGAACAGTAACTTTAACCTATATACATGTTTGAACAACACCAATCGATCCCTCACCCGACTCGACCAAACTATACACTCGCAAACCAAAAAAACAAAATCCATATATTCCTCTCCCCTACCCAAGAGTAGAAAAACCAAAAGATCACAGTGCGAGAAGATGCAAGATAGATGAGAAAAATATATAGTATAACCCCCCCCCCAAAAAAAAAAAACCTCCCGCTTTTAATTTTACTTAGACAAAAAACCCACTACATAAGCTACAGTGCCCATTGAAAAGTAGTGAAGAATATTATGAGACTCGTAATCGAATGCCATACCATGCCATACCCATGCCATAACCATGCCATGCCAATCGTACCCACCCAAACATAAAGTATAAAAAACCCTTGAAAAAGAGTAAGAGTACAAAAGAAAACATACAAAGAATGAAAATGACCTCTCCATCTGGAAAAAGCTAAATACGCCATTCACCTATCTCCCACTATAAGGCAACCCCCATTCCTTCATACGTAGCCTCTCCCGCTCTCTCTCCTCCTCCGAGTCATCACTTTCTGTATATCTAACAGTGTCTTTATCGTACTCCATTGTGCTACTCCTACTATCACCTTTGACTAAGCCTAGCATTTCCTCCTCCGTCTTCACGTTTCCCGTAGCGCCTGGGCTACCAACTAAGCTCTTTCTCCGTAATCTAGCTGGAAGATGAGGATGTGGTAGATGTGGGTGCGTATGAGAGTGGTGAGGGTGAGGGGGGTGAGGGGTCGGGACCGGAGCATCCGAGGTACCTTCGGCGGGACTATCTCGAGAGTGGGAACGCGAGTGCCTGCCAAATACAGACTGAAAACTAAACTGCCTCCGCGCGCCATGGGGATCCATACTATCTGGTCTTAACCCTGAGTCGGTGCTGTAGGTGCTATGTGGAGTCTGTGGAGTTGTTGGTGTGACTGGTGGCCGTAAAGTAGGGTTTAAATACCCTGGCGCTGAACGTGGAGCTTGAGGAGGAATAGCAGTATACTCACTCCCATTGCTAACGGTCCTCTTCATACCATGTTTTGGTGGTGGGGGCGGTGATCCAGATGCAAAGTCGCGGGAAGTAAATTCTTCTGATAGTGAAGGGGTCACGCTCATCTGCGGATTGAATTTCCCAGGTTGGTGCGGGTAATCGCTTGTGAACTCCCTTAATGGTAATGGTACAGATCTATCGATGTATGTGCGTCCTTGTGGTGGTGGGCTATGGTCTGTTATATCCCTGTGTGGTGACGTGACAGCGACTACAACATCTGCTTCATCACGAAGACTCGCTTTACTTCGTGGGCGGGGAACAAATAAGCTCCTAACCCTGCCCACAAAACTTTGAGGGTGAATATCCTCTGCCTCCGCCTCAATGTCGTAGATCTGTCGTCTCATCGCTTCATCCACACTCATGCTCCTCCTTCTGGTTGCCACTACTGGGGAAAGCTCCCCCCCTTCTACAGCCTCATCTAAATCTGGCATCCTGCTCATTCCTAATGGTGGATGAGGCCCACTCGTAGTATTCCTTCTCTTCGGTCCATCCCCCGAGCTGCCACTCCACGTAACCCTCCTTCTCACACCATCCCATTCAACCATCTCCCCATCCTGTAGTGGCACATTCAACATATCTTTCAACCTCTCTTCCCTAATCCTCTTCGCCTCCTCTTGCTCCATCTTCTGTCTTGCAACGGAAATACGTCGGATAATTGCAGCGGTACCACGGATTGCGTCAGCCTTTGGTTCGGACTCGGGCTCGGACTGCTCCGCGACTGTGCGCACTTGGTCGAGGTCGCCACGGAAAATTTCAGTGTCTGGAACGTTCTTAGCGCTCTTCGAGAGCTGGAGGAGGACTACGCCGGAACAGATTTGGAGGAACCCCATTACAACGGTGGCAATAGAACTTGGGGTTCCTTTGAAGCCACGGAATAAAACGGCGCTGGTGACAATTGTGGAGCTGGTGAAGAAGACGTAGTATGTTGGTGTTACGAGTGCGGCGTTGAAGATGTTTAGTGCTTTCTATGATATTGTTAGTGGTATGACCTTCCAATTGATGAGGGAGGCTGTACGTTAAGGTAGATGATCTCTACAACCAATGTTATAACAATAAACACAAAAAGCACATAAAGAAACCATTGATTAAACTGTGGTGTCCCCGAGATCTGTGTTACTACTGCTGCACCAAGGCCTTGCGTGGCAACAACACTATGCCATTTTGTTAGAACCTGTATTCCCTCTATCTCTCACTCGAGTGTAGCTCACCTCAAGCCTCCAATTAAGGAGCAAACACTGATATATACTAGCATACTCTTTTGCCCGTATTTTGGAGCAACCCATATTACTATACCAATACACCCCACTATAACAACGCCTGCATATGATAGAAACCCAGGAGACAGAATAAAGTATTTCATGTCCTGGATTGTCGATACGGAAGATTGTTCAGGGGCGTTTATAACGATTACTATGGAGCCTACTATGCACATGAAGCAGCCAATTTTTCCGATAAACGAAAGGCGCTCATTGAGGAACATTGACGAGAGAATAGCGGTAATAACGACAGACTGCCACAAACCGTATTAGCAAAGTGGAGTTTGGGGAGAAGAAAAAAAAAAGCGATGCCGTGAGAGGGGATTCTTACAAGAGCACCCAAAGGTGTGACCAAGATAGCTTCAACAAAAGCATACGCACAAAAATTACAAACCTCCCCAATAATCACTACCACCCTATTAGCAACTTAACATAACCCCTCTCCTCTCAAAACTAGGAGAGAAAGAACACACTCAAAATCATCCCGCTCCACCACCATCCATTCTTGAGGTATCCATATCCCTCTCCAGCCTCCTTTCCGTCTTTCAGGTTCGCGTCCAATAGACCCTTCTTCTTGAGCACGAAAGAACATCCGATAAAGACTCCCGATGCGACTGCGAGTGAGACCCCGACGGCTTTGTAGCTATTATAAAAGATTAGTTTTAGACCGGGAGAGGCTGGGGAGGGAGGGAGGAAAAGTACACTGGTGGTCGCTCGTGGGTTGCTGCAGCTTCTATGGATGTTGCTGCTGCAGCGGCTTCTGTTGTCGCTCGAGCTAATAAGGCGCCCCCTTGTGCTATTACTTCAGTCATGACTGCGGAGTATCAGGTCCAAGCTTGGACCTGGGTTTTGTGGTGTGTGGGGAATAGGTTGACTTCGATAGTATAGTAGTAGGCTAGTTTTTTTTCTCCTCCCCTTCTGAGACCTAGGTAGAATAGACAAGTGAATTCCGGTCCCGGGAGAAAGGTTTTTGAAAGGGAAAAGGGAAAAGGAAATAATAATAATAGTACAATCCACTCGAGAGGGGGGGGGGGGGGGTGTTGAGAGGTTGAGAGAATGGCCTTGTTTGTCTTTTTGGGGCACTATACCAGGGATTTATTTCCTTATCAGGAGTGTATACTAATCCCACAGCTAGTCCTAGGCACAGGAGGTTGGGTTGAAGTGGTGGAGTGGGGAAGTAGATGTGGTAGGCAGGTAATTGGAGCCACACACTACAGGCAGATCCGTTATGTATGTAAGGGAGAATATTCGTACACTGCCTTGATTTCGTTTGACGCACACGCGCGGGCAAGAAAGAGTGAAATGAAATGATTTCGGAACCGGGTGTCCGTGTCTATTTTAGGATTTCATAAAGCTCGTTATTCGTTCCGGTATGGGGGGTCGTTACTTAGTAGAGAGGCGAATGCAACATATGGAACCTAAAGGGAGGGTTCAATTGGGATGCTCTGGGGAGGACTATGCCGTAAAGGTTGGCCGTTAGCGACCAGAGAGCGAGACAGAATAAAAAGTAGCGGGGGAAATAATAGAGTATCTACATACCTACTACCACTACTACTATTGATAGGGGGAAATACACAAACAACAAGAGAGATGGGGGAAAGGCGAGAGAGAGTTGGATACATGTAGCCGTGTAGGTATGAGAAGGGAGAACACAAACAAGAACAGCCTGAGCCACTCATTACATACGATAGATCTCACACTTGATCAAATCTCACTGCAGCAGCCTCTTCCCCCCCGTCGCCCTGGTTGTTTGGTGCCCCTGCAACAGACTCCTCGCCACGGCAACCGATCTTAGCCAGAAACTCTTGACTGCGTCTGGCTGCCTCCACATGGTCCACCCACACTAACTGTCACGCAGGAAACTGAAACAGCCGCCAATGCGGGCAGCGACGTAAGGATCACCCCTGAGGGAGTGCACTTTTTCTTATTTCCCACGCGTCTTTTGCTGGGAGGGGAGGGATATGGGTATTTATTCAGCCAAACCGGATTTTGGGTTTTGAGAGAACGAGAGACACTCCCCCCCTTTCCGATACTTTATAGAGTCTATATGACGATTATTACATGCTGACCTTTCTTTTTCTTACTCAAATCTTGACGGATCTGGTTAATTTGTACACTATTCCCTTTTCGTTCCGAGTAATATAAATGAGCACCTGTCGTAAGCAACAGCCCGTCCGCCGGACCACAAGTGCTGATGGCCTTTACCGAGAAGTTGTACAAACTCATTTGCATGTTTATCGATGGCGCACGCCGCTTAGTTTAATGTACTACATGCACCCTTTCTACCGGAACCCACTTGAACCTTTTTCGGTAGAGGTCCTGTCCAGCTCCCATATGTTGGATTGGAGAGAGAGAAAATCGCCCGTGGTAAGATCCCCCCCTATCTGCTTAGGAATATTCCGGGGGAAGAATTTATGGGTTCTAGAAGTAGGCGAGATCCTCTATTTCTATTTCCATCTCGCGCATTGACAAGACGCGCCTGAGGGCTGCTGTGCCGCTTTTGGGCGCGCTTATCAGGGCAAAGAAAAGAAAAGACATTACCCGGCTTGTAGGTGCCCAGCAGTTTTGAGCCGCATTACACGGGGGTGGTGAGCGGGCGGTTTTAAGGTTAAGACTGCTCTGACAAGGGACATTTGTACCTGCAGGAGCGCCTGGTGTGAATAAATATGATTCTGTGGAGAAATATAGTAGAGGTGTCGTATGCAGCCCGCCGTTTGCCCCGCCGAGAGCGAGAGGAGATTGGACCGAGAAAGTAGGGTATGTGAGCATCATGATGCGCGCGGCAGTCTGACAACAAAGTCGTTGACGGGCTCTTGCAGCTCACGATACATCCTGTTGTTACCGAGCCCTATCTAAAATCTAGTGATTGGGCCCTCAATTGGTTCTACTCCTGCACCTAGAGAGAGACATCTAACACACAATACATTCCGACACGAACAACCCCCAGCCAAGACCAAAAACCAGAAATCAGAAACCTCTCTGTCCCCTATGGGTAGTGCAAAAAGAGCCCGGGGCCACGTCAACATCGCCCGCCGTTCTCCCAGGCTAACCCAGAAGATCGGCGAGAGCTGAAGTTGTTCGCGTTTTAAAAGGCGTTCATCATGTGGTTTTAGTTTGGTACCGGGGGAAGAGGAGCGGGAGGGGGAGGGGGTTTATAATGTGGAGTGTGGGGGGTTACCCTGCCTCGGGGACTGTTGGTGGGGTGTGGGGGGTAGAAGCAGAGTGGAGTGTAGGGCCAGGGTTTAAGGTGTGTCCCTAACACAAATCTCGGGGAAGCCGGGGACTACGACGTAATACCGAGAGACTAAGGTCCCGATGGACCCCCGCCAGCCGAGTGGTGCATATAGTATATGTATGTACATAAAGAAAACCGCATCCACACTTGAGTCACCCCGAGTTTCAACAACAATCCTCAGCCATTGAACACTGTGAATATGCTTGCTCGTTCAGTACTCCGTCGCCAGATCGTTGGATTGAGCAAGAATGCCTCCGCTGGGTTCTCTAGCTCAATTGCTCGCCGTGCTGGAAACCTCAGCGCTGCCCAAGACCAGGTGGGCGGGTTCGATCATTCCTCATCTGAGGAGACGGTAGCTAATGCTCTGTGTGCAATGTAGCTTCTGAGAGCAACTTTGGCAGACTCAGATCCGGCTATATCTAGTATTCTCGAAAAGGTAAGAATCTTAATACTAGCTCTGAATTGAGTCACAGATCCAATGTCTAGTAGGAGAAAACCCGCCAAAGAGACTTTATCAATCTTATACCCTCTGAGAACTTTACTGCGCAATCAGTCTTAGAGGCTCTCGGCTCCCCTATGCAGAACAAATATTCTGAGGGATACCCTGGTGCTCGGTACTATGGTGGAAATGAGTTCATCGATGAAGCCGAGAGGCTATGCCAGCAACGTGCCCTAGAAGCCTTCAAGCTTGACCCTGAAGAATGGGGTGTCAATGTTCAATGTATCCTTTCATACCTAAATTCCTTCTTCTTCTCTTTACTTATCTAATAACATATAGCCCTCTCCGGAGCTCCAGCAAATCTCTACGCATACTCTGCACTCCTCCGTCCCCATGAACGCATTATGGGTCTCGACCTCCCTCACGGTGGACACCTCTCACATGGATACCAAACTCCCACAAAGAAGATCTCCAAGATTTCTGAATACTTCGAGACTCTCCCTTATCGTCTAGACCCTAAGACTGGTCTCATCGACTACGATAACCTTGAGAAGCTCGCCGAGCTCTACCGCCCGAAGATCATCATTGCTGGTGCATCAGCGTACTCTCGTATCATCGATTATAAGCGTATGAAGGCTATATCAATAAAATACGGTGCCTACCTCCTCTCCGACATGGCACATATTTCGGGTCTCGTCGCAGCTGGAGTAACAGACTCTCCATTTGTGGACTCCGACATCGTTACCACAACAAGCCATAAGTCCTTACGTGGTCCTAGAGGTGCAATGATATTCTACCGTAAAGGTGTCCGCTCAACAAACAAAAAGGGCGAAAAAACTTTCTATGATCTTGAAAACCCAATCAACGCTTCTGTCTTCCCCGGGCACCAGGGAGGTCCCCATAATCACACTATCACCGCACTCGCTGTTGCACTCAAGCAAGCCACTACTCCCGAGTTTGTAGCCTACCAGAAGCAGGTTCTAAAGAACGCCAAGGCATTAAGCAATAAGCTCCAGACAGACGGCTACGAGGTCGTCTCTGGTGGCACAGACAACCATCTTGTCCTTGTCGACCTTAAACCAAAAGGTATTGATGGGGCTCGCGTTGAGCGCATTCTGGAACTCGTCAATGTTGCTGCCAACAAAAACACTGTTCCAGGCGACATTTCAGCGCTTAAGCCTGGTGGGCTGAGATTGGGGTCACCAGCAATGACGACGCGAGGGTTCAGTGAAGAAGATTTTGAGAGAGTTGCAGTAATTGTGGATCGTGCGGTGGGGATTGCAAAGAAAGTCGACGAGGGAGTCGGTGGGAAGAAGTTGCTGAAGGACTTTTTTAAGATTGTTGGTGATGGAAGCACAATTGAAGAAGTCCAAGGGCTTAAGAAAGAAGTTAAGGAATGGGTTGGGAATTTCCCACTACCATGGAATACTTAAGTAGTCTCATCCTAGCCAATTTATGGGAGAGCGGTACTGTATATAGGTGGTGTGGGCATGAGATTACCAAAGAAAAAAAATTATATTTAAGTTTTTGTGTGAACATCATCTCGGAAATCTTGGCTCGTATCTCACTGTCTAGTGGGTAGGTAAACAGCTGCCTCCTGCCTCTGATCTTCATAGCCTCTCACTCGCCATCAATAACTCCAATTAGATCTAGATGAAACTTACATAAAAGCCTTCAAATAAAGTTTATCTTAATTAGCTTACAGATTTTTCTGGGTCAAAGTATGGAGTTGTAGGATCACCACTCGGCATATTCTATCAACGTTATCTGAGGTACCAGCTTCAACACTCCACTAGAAGCATTGCCTTCTATATATTTTTGTGTATGTGGCTTGTATATAAGTGAGATTTGCGAAAAGGAAAGTTCAAACAAGTTACGAGGCTGTGGCTGCGGCTGCGGCTGCGAGGGTTGTGGCTTGGGGCGCATTAAATCATTGGTGTAGATGGGGAGGGTAGTAAGACAATGGGCGGAGATCCCAGGGATACATGTAATAAAGGCTGTATAGGCTTTAGAGGAAATGAAGGTGTGGAGGGTAAGTGTAGGTTACGGAGGGAATGTGTTTTGGGGGGAAGGTCCGGAAAAAAGAGTTACTGTGGGAACCTATGTATACGTGGGTAGCTATGGTGAGAGAGGTACTACGTAGTTTGACATGGGAAGAGGACGCAAGTCATCTGAGAGCAAAGAATCGACTCCAGAAGCTATTTGAGAAGCCATTCAAGGTGGTTGGTGACTAGTACTTCATGTCATACTCAGTATGATCACATGAAATTCCAGTTTTGTATCGCCGAGTCTAGTATCTTCTCTAGACATGGCATAGAATCGAGTGAGTGAGTAGGGTGAGTAGTTTGAAGTACTCTAGGTCGTACTCAACTCAAGGCTCTATCTCCGCATTACAGGTAGATAGAGCCTCTGTTGAATCGAAACCGAGGGCTTCTTCTAGATGTCCATAGAATACTATGATCATTTGGCAGCAGTGCCCCGTGCTTAGGGGAATATATACACGTATAACGCTTGGAGCCATCGTAGATCTTGAGTATAAATGCTTTGGATTGGCTGGTAATAGAGGACGCTCTATTCCTCGTGTTTTCTTGTAGAGTTGGCCTCATATATTCAAATTCTGGGCGTTCCTGAGCGATGGATGAGTAGGAATGACAGCACATGTCTGATTATAAAAATAACTAGGAGAATTGATTGCTCAATATTCAAGGCTGATTAACATAAGCTATGTCAGTGATTTCCACAAGTTATGCGAGGGAATTTATGTTCATAGATGTTCATAGAGGAGTCATGTAGCCTCCTGTGGCATGTGTATTTTATACTTCGGAGCCGTGGAACAGACCAACGACTGTCTTAACCACTGGGATCAATCGGCATACTAAATGTGAAGCGTACATATTACTTCCTAGCAGAGAACACTGCTGATGGCTGAGTGATCCGCGGCCGGCACAGAATCACCTATGTCCCCTTCACCTCTTCCTCTCATTCTCCACTTCTTCCCCTTCTCCTTATCCCCATCCCCACTCTTCTCTCCATCCCCACCATCTCCATTGCCATATTCTATCGTCTCTATTCCTTGAGCGATAGGTTTCTCATCTACATATCCTTTAGCTTTCTAAGTCCCGTTCGTACCATAAAACCCACCCTATAAAATATAAAAAATATAAACGATGAGTACCAATATACCTAAGATGAATAGCCTCTTGATGGGGATTGAGTCCACTGAAGAGATGAAGGTGGATAGTATTCTCAAAGAGATTGAACCTGCTGATGAGATCGAGGTAATAATCTATTCCTGTTTTTTTTTTATTTGTATTATCGTCGTTTTATCCTGCCCACTGGTTTATTGAACATTCTCTCTTCTCTACTGTTAATAACTCTCTTAATGAGATGTTCTTCACTTTGAAGTCAGGTCTAGTGGGGAGTGCTTAATTAGATGATATTAACACGATTGGAATATATCCATATAATGTTTATGATTCGATAGGCCTTCATTTTTAAAACCCCCTGTTGCAAGCACTTGTCATCGAGTGAGTGCTTGATTGAGTATTAATCTATGTCAGCACAGTCCAATCGTCCTCTAGAAACTTTATGTTGTTAACAGTTATCATTGTACCGACGGTCTCATAGGCTATTACTCTGTATTTCATCACATTATTTTTCATAATTACTGTTTTTTGCTGCTAGTCCCTATATATTAGTTTTGCTCTCACCTCATGTTTCTTGTAGTGGAAAGTCTTACTAATGGTCTCGATCATTTACTTCAACAGTCTCAAGTTGGCAACGATGTTGTGGTTCATGTTCCCTCGGTGTCACTCTTAGCTCTCGGTGGCTCTACAAATTTTTCCTCCGGAATTTCGTGGGTAGATTCGAGTGACACCCCAAGAATCAATAGTATGGTTAATCTCCCCGAAAATTTTGAAAATTACTAATTTTGTTTATTGATCACTAGTATACTCCTATGCTGTTCAGGGCGCAGCCTATTATCTCCCTGATGGAGGTGACATCGAATTCTTCATCAATGACAAGCCTATCGAGTTTTACGGCCAGCAAGCTTGTCTTGTCCGTAATTGCCATGTTCCTGGGATTTATGTTATCCGTGTCCCAGGAAACACTCCGGTTTACCGTATCGCAGATTACAAAGATATGTTCGAGAGCCGCCTTTCTGTTGAGGCCCGCAATGAGCTCTATATCTCAGAGAGTCCATATCTCCATGAGCGCGAAGTTGGTGTCAACTGTGGTATCCTTGAACGCCCTGAATCTCCCGAATCTGAAATGTTCCAGCATAACCAAGATCACCCTCAGTCAGGGTCTATCTATGCTTCTGCCAATGGTGAAGATTGTGGCTACTACCATATGCCGTCTAACCCGAATTTTGCTGTTTACCCTGAGTTGATTAACCGTGTTCAATCTTACCTTGACACTACAGTTTCAGTGGTCAATTCTTCTCCCGCTGGAAGTGATGGATGCGTTGCGGATGATAGTATCGGGGGCAGTGGCGGGATTTGTCCTGGTAGTGCTAATGAATTTTATTCCCAGCGCAGGGACAGTCTCTTTAACAACATTGCTGTGTATTTTATCCTCATACTACTGTGATTCTAATGTCTTATTTGCTAACTATTTTCTGTCAGCGAATTTGGTTTCGAGGAGGCGCCTGTTAAAAAGATCGACTTGCGCGCCAACAGCGGTGGCTATGGGCGGATGTTTCCGGTAGCTATACCTTAATTTCACCTTCACCGTTGTCTTTCAGTCCCCTATTATTGTCAATCAGTAATATCCACAAAAATACTAATGCCTTCCAAAACTCTAACAAAGACTGTCGACAAGCCCCGTGAACCACCGGTTTACGACCCTACTGTCCGTCGGTATAACCAACAGCATGCAAACTTCGAAGATGAAGAGGAAGATGAAGATGCTGGCGATAATGTTTCTCATCTGCCTGACCAGAATGGATCGTTTATTCCAGTCGTTCCAGTGGGGGCTGTCAATGATACCCCTACCAGCCTTCCTCCACGCCACTTAAACAAAAAGACCAATGCCCTCTACAAGACCGAGATGTGCCGTAACTGGAATGAGATTGGTGAATGCCGCTATGGTCGCTCTTGTCAATTCGCCCACGGCAAGAAGGAACTCCGTACCGTCCCCCGTCATGGCCAATGGAAAACCAAAACCTGTATGGCTTGGTTGCATGGTGGTTGTACTTACGGTAGTCGCTGCTGCTACGCCCGTAGGTTTTTGCACTCTTGGAGTTTGATCAATCAATCTCAGAAATTCCCAGCTAATATCATACTACTTTAGATGAGGTCATTGATGATAACGGCCGCCCGTTATCACATGGAAATTCTACTGATCCGGGCACCAGTGCCACTTTCGATAACGGAGAATCCAAATTTAGTGAATTCTTTGCCAGCCGCTGGTACGTTTGATCTACTTCTTAAACTTTAGAACCCCGATCTCGTTGCCAGTTGGCTAACGAGTTTCTTTTATCTAGTTGGGCGTAAATTTTGGCCTTTTTGGTATAACATCTTCATCCTAGTCCCGTCTTCATTGGTAATACTAACCGTTAATTGTATAAACTTAGGCTATAAATTACATTATCTAGATGAAAGTTCCGTCGTTGCTTTGGTTACCAAAATAGCCGAAGAATAGTGATATGGATATAAGGCGGAAGAAAAGGTTTATAAAATCGGAAAAATTTTCATTTTTTCTATGTTTTGGTCTTTTACAATAAGGTATTTCTCCTTTTTAATTTCATTGTTTAGAATATTTTAGTATGTTCTTTACAGTGAATTTAACGAAAAGAGGTTTATCATGTTCAAGATCCGGGGGAGACCCGTGTTATAAAATTTGGTATGTCATGTCCTCATGTCTGGTGGTTCATCTTTGTATACGTGTGATGAATCTTTACTTCTTCTATGTTGCGGTCGTGTTGCGGTCGTGTTTCCGAGTTAGTAAAAATACAAAGGATTATATAGTGAAGATCAGTCTTATGGTGCGGTATGTGTGTCAAAATCTATTTTACCACAAGTTGTACTAGAGTACTGGAATTCAGGGTCCATACCACTAGTAGGGAATTGAAGACCACTAGTAGGGAATTACCACCAGTGGCATTTAATTTACCACAGATGGTATGGGCTTTTGAACCCAGTACTTGGTACATGACTAGTTACTGGGCTAGTGGTAGGGACTAAGAAACTTGAGCTACAATATCTTCTACGAGCTCAAAATTGCTAAAGAACAATAGAGTCGTCCTAAGCATCATATACCCATGGTGTTCAGCCGTCAGGAACAGTTATCCGTAGAAATAAATCCCGCTAAGCTGTAATTTCTTCCTCGTTATATTGAAGCGTGAATTAAAGCACAAGATCGCTGGATTCCAGCGCCTATACGTGCTATTTTCATTGAATCCAGTACTCTGTACTTGAATTAAAATATATTTACTGAGACAGGTGCTTAGGTTAGTTGGAAAATAGCTTATCCCTCTATGATATGTTTTGTGGCCTAGTCACTGTACCACCTAGCCAGAGGCTTAGTAATTAGCTAATACTAATTCGGGAACCTGATCTAAGTACACAATGCTACGTAGATTCACTGAAAACATCACGTACAGGGGCTGAGATATATCTAGTGTTTTTATACTTTAATTTTGACCAATCTGCGCTTCTATAATTTAACTATATTATTTGTTTGTTGGTTGCTGCTTTATCTTTTAGCACTATTGCGCTTTCTAAAGATACCTAAGATTCTCTTCCATAGAATTCTCTAACTCGCCGATACTTATTGATAGATTCTTGATGTCTTGATAGCTAATGTATCTCATCGAGGTATTTCTCCAAGAGTATCAGGTATTCGACCTGAAACCTTGAGGGGTTGTTCAAGCCCTCGTATCTCTGAAGAGCTTACGTATTAGAAAGGCAATACAAGATACCTTGACTTCGTTAAACTGGAGTACAAGGGTATATTTATAGAATTTATGGAGCTGGTTCTTACCGTATTGTGAATTAGGGTAGTGGCATTTAAGGTCGGGTGAACTCCCTAGCCTCTTTTCTTTGTATTTATAATTACAAAATACAAAAATCCATATGGTGTAGAAAATTATGCCGAAAGAGGAGAAGCCAATGAGTAGAATAATATTATCTTTACTAATATTTTTTTCTAGCCCAGCGGAAGAATTTAATTGTTGGTAAGGTTTGGAGCTCCATTATGATAGTAGGAAGCCACAAAAGGTCAGTCCTTTTTTCTAGTTCTGTAGTGATATGGAGGGACGGAAGACACAATATTGAGGTAAAGCTGAGAAAGAAGAGCTAGAAGACCTATGGCATTGGAATATACGTATGTGACAATTATGTGACAATTATGTGTTGGTGCTCAGCTTAACCAGTGACACAGTTGTAATCTACATGTATATTACAGTGAAAATGAGGCTCTGATTTCACTTATCTACCTAAGTAAGTAAATGCGCCCTAGACTTAAATAGCCCCCAATAAATCCCCTTGCTTCTTTCGCTCTATGCAGAATAACATCGGTTGGCTAGGTGTTAGCAGTCTTGACTTGAAGCCCTAGTAAGTTGTTGTATTCTACATTGCATTTTGCGTTGCTCGTGGTGTGGTTAGACAGCTGGATATAGCCGCTGCTCAACTTCGTCCTCCATGTCACTTGCCCCATATTACCTAGAGTTTAGAGACTTACACGCTCTCAGATATGTAAATGCCTATTGAATATCAAATAGGCAAAGTATATACTACCAAACCAGGCATTACAACGTGAGTTTCCTTTAGGGTCTGACAGGTCATATTTCCTGTAGCTTTCAGACCCTTGCACTTCTGCATCCTTTATCTTCGGTACCTTAAGATACAGAGCTATATTGCAGGTCACAGAGAAGATAACACCTACGCAACAGCGACTGCAGTAACGGCCGAAGGAGGGGGAATAACCTCCGACCGTGTGGGAACTCCTATTCGAGAGGTATTGGAGATATCCTGGCCTTTATAATATCGTGTCCTGTATCTATTCAACCGCTAGCTCTTCATACTACTATCCTGGTCCTAATCGTTTTCTTCCTTTTGAAATTTCTACCTATAAAGAATAAACAGGTACTCATAGGATTACGGGGCATCCATTACTATGCAAGCGGATACCGGCCAAAAAAAAAGACCTATTGCCGAGCCCATCCGCCATTGAGGCAGTGTCGAAACGCATTTTGAGGGTCCAGGGGCTCCCTCGGTGAACTGTTCGATGGCCACAGGCTTCTATCCTGCACGGCTATCTTAGTGAAGAGTGCTCGTTCGATAAGACTCTGTTAGGGGGATATTCATTTTACTGTAAGCTTACTCTCCTCAGTATCCTAATACTACTCCTAAGCTTAATACTTTACATCAGGGTGGTTTCCCAGCAGGAGATACCTGGGATTCTAGAGTTCCCTAGGAGATTCCACGGTACCTAGTCTCCTGATGCTAGATGGGTATCATTCAGTTCCTCTGAAGCCAAAGTAGGATGCTGAGCAGAAGTTCACATCAAAATTTTCTGTGTCACCCCTCCTCAAGTGGCAATTCCGCACAGATCTTTCAGATCACCCAATCTTGTGAGCTACGACGCTAAGGGCTTATGCAGGGAGCCGCCCCACACATTCAGCCAATCGGGAATCTCTTTTTATCTGCTACAGCCTACAGCTCCCGGCAACAAAATATGTAACTAAGTAGCTATTTACGAGTATATATGAGCTCTCTGGCCGTAAAGGCGGGGTCAAAATCTATTCTCACTTGCAGTTCCACCAGCTGTAAAGTCAAAATTTCTCAATGGCATCCCCACACGCCCTCAAACATGCTTCTGATGTGATTACTTTTATCAGAGATTCCTCGCTCCCCACTAGAAGGCTCTCTTCAAATCACAATGGTCGAATTATTCACCCTCTCTGGTTCTCTCGGGTTAATGAGAATATAAACCCATCCTCGAAAACCTCATTCTTATGCCTCCCCTCTGAGCTCCTGGACCATATTACTGGGCTTCTTCCAACCTCTGACCTTGCATCCCTTGCACTCGTTAACAGTTCTTGCCGCCAGCTCTCACGTGTGCGGCAATTTGCAGGCATTAACCTCGACTACAACAGCCCTGCAACCCTAGGTCTCCGGGACATACTTACCAGCGAAGTCGCTGATCGTATTAAGAACAATGGATGCCCGATGGGTCCATCACTTGGGGTGTGTATCCGTAGCTTAGTGGTGGCCTCTATAATACGAATGGATGCTGTATTCGCGGCTTGGTTGAGGGGGAAAGATCTACCGCTACTCTTTGCTCCCGATGACTCAAGGCTCAGGGCAGCTGAGGTGATAGCAAATAATTATTTTGATATTTATTTGAAGGAGCTATCTAATGCCCTAATTTACGCACTACCTAATCTAGAGGTGCTCAAATGGGAAGATACAGTAACCATTACTCAGGGGTTGGTTGCGGCAATTGTACGCTCAAACGTGAAGGATCTAACATTATGTGGAGTGCTTGTGGATCAGGAGTTTGAGGTCGATGTTCCTGCCAAGGAGCAGAAGTGGAAGCTCCGGAAACTGAAGCTAGAGATACAACCCTCCAAGAATCACAAGGTCAGCGTGGCACCGTTGTGTCTTAGCATTCTCCGAGCGGCTGCCCCAACCCTTGAGGAGTTGGAATTGACGAATTTGAATGCATCCACCTTCGATGTCTCTCCCCTAAGATTCCCTCGGCTCCACAGCCTCCTCCTCAAGAACACAAAACTCCCGGAACGTCTTTTATCTGCACTCATACCCTCGGACAGCCCGCAGCTACGGCTCCGTTCTCTTTCCGTGTCATCTAAATCTGAATTTGAGTATCTGTCTCGCCATAGACATATCGACTCCCTCCACACGTATAACACGCCCGTTCCCATCTCTTCTTCTGATATTCCTTTTATCACCACAAATCCTCAGATTCACTCCTTCACCGCTCCCCGCCCAAACACCTCCTCGTTCCTCAACACGCAGCTTCTCCCAGCTCTTCTGAGTTTTCGGTACTTGGGATCACTACATCTTGTTTGGGAGTCTAAGAGTATCGATACCCCAGCACTAGAAATCATAGGTCGCATTACTACCCTAAATCAACTGTGGATCTCTGCTGGTAACCAAAGTAATGATTTCAATGAGTGGGTCATCGATCACGATGCCCTCATAACTGCATTCCATCCACTCCAGAGGTTACGAGTGCTGGTATTCACGCGAGACACTTATGATCACCCACTCCCCGAGATCCTACCTGAGCATTACTACACCCTCCGCCGCCATCCCGAGGGTGTCAGTGATGAGGATCATTTTGGTGGAGAGAGTACTGAGGAGCGTGAAGCGATGGCATGGGAGGTTTGGCATAATAGTGAGATGATGAAAATTGCGCATGAGTATGGGGAGGTACTGGGGAGACTTGAGTGGATATTCCTAGGACAGGTGGAGGCGAGGGTGAGGGTGTGTTGTGAGGCACACAGGGATAGATATAAGTCGTGCCATGTGGGAGCTGTGTATGGGAAGCCGCTGGAATGGGTGAGCTCTGAGAAGAGGGTAAAAGATTGGAGTTTTGAGAAAGCGGGGACGTGGGGAGGTGACATATGGTTGCCGGGCTGGATAGAGAGGTGTGGTAGATTAGGTTTATAGGTGGTGCTGGGCGGGTAAAGTCAGTACTTTCTTCGAGATAAACCAGACTGAGATCCCTTGTTTCTTCGGATATAGGTTTTTCTTTTTTCTAGACACAACTTGATTTGATATAGATAAAACTTTGATGGGAATATTCCGAATATTCCGAGTGATCCCTTGTGAATGTTCTCGGAAGTGTTTAACCTGGTTAATTAACTGCACCCAAGATTCCAACCCGAAGATTTAGTTCTATGTAGTAACACTCACCACCCCCACCATCCCGCAACAACAAGACACAGACACCCCAAGGTTCCCTTTCCTGCAGATCTGACCCAATTATCGATAATACGTACTTTACAGGCACCATGTCCGCTTCCGCTACTGCACCGGATGACCTCTGCATATCATGCTCAGAACCCCTCATAATCCCACTCGAAGACCCTGAAGACTCAATCCCCGGTGCTGCCGGAATAGTTGATGACATAGAACTCTCCTGTGGCCACCACTACCACTGGTCTATTCATTCTTTCCCTCCCTTCTCTCACCTCCCTTTCCCAGCTAACTCATCCCAGGTCATGTTTTGCAGATGAATACTCCTCTGACACCGCAACCCCCGAGACCAAGAAACTCTGTCCTTCCTGCCACTCAGACGTCCTCAACAGTATATCCGGAAAGCTACTAGTAACATACCGGAATGAAGGTGGAGTACAACGGTCCTTCGACCTCGGGGCAATGCTCGATGAAGAAGAGTTTTACGACCTAAACCCGGAGCTTAAGAAGATCCGCGCATTTCTTGAGTTTTGTGCTGAGGGTGGGGTCCATCTCTTTCTTTTGTGACTTTTGATGTGTTGAAGGTGCTGATGGAGAGGGTATATGCATAGGTGATTTGGAGAGCGTAGTGGAGATGTTAGATGAAGATGGGGGGTTATTGAATGTGCAGGATTTTGAGACGGGGCAGACGGGACTCCATGTGGCGGTGCAAAACCAGAGAGAGGATTTAATCCAGGGGCTGCTGGAGAGGGGGGCTGACAGAGGGATTTTAGATGCTCAGGGGAGGAGCTATTATCAACTTGCCGCTGAGCTGGGGGCAGATGAGGTGCAGTTGAGGAGATTGAGGGGCGAGTAATGGTGGGATGTGTATGTGGAGGGGTTTGTACTTTGAGCGGTGTATTATATATAGGGTATCTAGAATGAGGGACTTATGGACTTATCTGGGAGTTTTACGCTGCTATGTATCTCTCAGGGATCGGTGGGAATACTGAATGGCAGGGTTAGGGTTACTTCCACCAAGTAGTTTCATAACACCAGCAGCACTAATCCACAACATCACTGGATAGATAGATATTATATGACCAGCCAAATAATAAACAGACACGAGGGATATACACACACCCACATCATATATGTATCAAGCATTGATGGGGGACTGTCAATGATCCCCCTTCTGGTTTCATGTTTCTCCCTTCGCCGGTCTAGTTTCCTTATTAAGATAATCCTGGCTTACCGGGCTGAGACCTTCGTTTCTCGTGTGTTTACTCACCATCCGCCACTCTGCCCCAAGATCTGCAGGGGACAGCTTGCGATAAGTTTACGCCTGTACAATACATCATAATCCAGTGTAATTGCTTCAATCTCTCCCTCTCCCTCCTCTCTCCCCCTCCGGATAATCATTTGCAGGTCTTTTGGTATTCGCAATCTCCCCACGTATCCACACATTTGAGATAAGCTTGTTCTCTCCCCTGGCCCTAGATTAGGCGAGGCTGGGCGTCGTCCTAAACATTGGGATAGTATCTACCTATTTACAATACAATACATACCACTTCCCCCTATCACTCCTCGACGGCAAAATTGAAAATTAAAAAAATAACCTCAATCATGGAATCAGAACCTACCCCTACACCTACGGAATTCCCTTCAACGCCTGCAGAGACCCCCAGTACTCCCCCGTTAACACCTACGACTGAAGAGCCCAAAGATACACCCCCGGTAGCTCCGGCCAGGAGCTCAACAGAAACAACAATCGCCGAGGTTACAGCATACGTCCTTGACTTCCTACAACATGCCACCCCGGAGACCCTCGGTGGGGTGATGCTAGGCTCTACGGTGGTCCTTTACATGGTCTTCGGGAGTCTTGGGCTATTGGTGGTGGGTGTGATGGGGGGTGTGGTGCTGCACGCGAGCTTAGAGAATCTCAGGCCGAACAAAGGACGGAACGAAGGTGTTGGGATCGGAGGGAGCATGGTGGACTGGTTGGATAAGAAGATGTTGGAGGTTCGAGATGGGGGTGCTTCTCCGACTTCTGAGAATGGTAGTGAGAAATCTGGTTATGGAAAGGTGTGTTTCTGTGTGGACTTTTCTATAGAGGGCTCCAATTCAGAACTGACGGCTGCGAGATAAAAAGAGGTCTTCAAGATCACAGAGGGTTGTGGATTTTTCTTCACTTCCACCAGAGACGGCGGAGGCCTTTACGGAGCTTACTGATGCAGTGACGAGAGACTACGTTCGGTTTGTTTTCTACGAAAAATCTACTTTAGATTGTTTATTGATATTCCCCGTAGGTGGTGGTTTACACCCATACTGCCCGCGGATGAGAACTTCCCTACAGCGTGCCGTCAAATGCTCACGCAAACGCTTCACAACATGCATTCACATCTCTCACAGAAGCGACCAACGGATACTTTTCTCCTTTTCCTCATCAGCACCTCAAATACGTTTATTGTCTTCTTCCGGGAGCTGGCACAGACTAGTCAGTCGTCAATAGGAACCTATGTCGAGGAATACCCTTCCAGTGCACTATCCCAACTTGTCGACCGGAGAGAGCAGAAGCGAAAACTTAGGATGGCAGCGGATGATATAGTCCAGTCCTTTGTACCCTCAGAGGCCGTAACCTGTGACCCGGTCCGCTCATTCCTGACGGAGATCATAGCCGGCGTGGTACTGGAGAAATTGGTTGATAAGTTCTCCTCCGCGGAATGGATCAACAGTACAATCGTCTATCTCCTCGAGAAGGAAACACAGCCAGAAATTCTTCAAAAGATCGATATTGGTGAAGCAACCCTTGCTGTAAATGACAATCGTGTTACCGCTGCTGCGGAAGCTCAAAAGGCGAAGCGGATCTCCCGTGCAGAGGAGGAAATGGAGCGTGCAATGAGGGAAGCACAAGAGCTCAATGCTATGATTGCTGAGGAAGAGGCAAAGCGGCTTTCTGGTGATTTTAGCTTAAACCGGAATGGTAATGGGGGCGGCGACAATGTTTCTATTCGGACCTCATCCGATAACGGGAGTTCTCGCCCCCCTACAATTGCTGAGGAACCTACCTCCCCGTCTACTGAGCCGGGAACCTTTACGTCATTCGATCAACTACTGCCTCCGAGCCCGGCTCCAACCTCTCCGATACAACCTCTAGATCCTCTCTATAAGGCTAACATAACAGTATCTGATCTCACACCACCCTCAGAATCGAAAGTCTTCGATCCCTTCTCCGGCGCCGGCTTCTCGGCCCCTGCTGACAGACCACTCCGCTCTAAACCTACATCCGCAGTTTACCTCCTTCAGATTGAACCTGGGATCTCGACTGTGCCGGGGTGGATTTTAACGAGGAAGTACACGGATTTTGAGACATTACATGAAGTCTTACGCCGAATCTCTAATATCAGTGGCCTCGAATCATTTACGCGATCACACTCTGAACTCCCTTCATGGCGTGGCGGTACTAAAGAAACCCTCCGCACCCAACTAGAGCGTTACATTAATGATGCTCTCAAAGAGAAAGTCCTTGCGGAATGTGAAGGCATGAAACGTTTCCTTGAAAAGGATGGCGACACTGGTACTGGTGGTAAAGCGCCTTCTCCAGGTGGCGCTTTCGGTGGGTTAGGAAAGGGCTGGCCGAACCCACAAGCATTTGCAAAGATGGGTGGTGGAATGTTGGATGCGCTCACAAAGGCACCGCAAGGGGCAGCCGAGGGTGGAAAGAGTTTGTTCGGGGGTGTGTTTATGAAGCGGGCTCTTAACCAGAACGGAGAGAACCGACGACAAACACTAGATGTATCGACTCTACGGAGAAGTGATACATTACAGATGGAGAACGAACAGTCCGGGAAGGTCGACGAAGAGGAAGCTAAGCAGAACAATAGGCAAAGTTTCCCCGCGAGAAGAAGTAGTTTAATGGGTACGGGTCGCGTTCAGAGGGTCGAAAAGGACGGCTACATCCAGCTCGAAATCCCCGCCGGTAATGGTGATGAACCTGGATTCGTATCCCTACCTCCCCCACCAAGTGATATGCCAGACGACTACGACAGCGACGCCGCTCCTACACGAACCCGATCCGGGAGTACAGCGTCCTCACTACTTCGAGCCGAGCCGGAAACGATGACCCCTCGAAATCGAGCTGCATCTGCAGGTGCCACACTACTCACTTCTGTCCCCGTACCACTATCACCCGTGCCTCCGTCTCCCCCGGCAATCTCGACGACTCCTCCCCCACCCCCTTCCGCGGCAGATTTGCCGCCGCCACCGCTACAGAGGCGTAAAACCTCCTCAGAACCGCTATCGGAGACGGAGACACAGTTCGCCGTGGAAATATTTTTTGCCATTATCAGCGAGCTATATACTCTCTCATCCGCATGGCTATTCCGACGGTCGCTTCTCAATGTTGCAAAGAATATCTTGCTAAGACCTGGGAATGCTACACTAGAGAGCATCAGGGCTCTTATACAAGAGACTGTAATTGATGCAAATACTGCCGATGCTGCAATTGCTTCACACATCCGCCGAATAACCAAGAACGGGTTCCCGACCAAGGAAGAAAGGGATGCATGGCCGGTGGTGAAGGAGATGAGTGATGACGAGAAAGGAGAACTACGAGAGAAGGCACGGAGGTTGGTAGGTGAACGTGGAGTACCAGAGGCCCTAAAGGGGTTGATGGGTGCTGGGGCGAGTAGGGAGTGTTGGGGGGTTGTATTTGATGCGCTACAGGAGCGAGGCGTAGCGAGAGGCGTTGTAACGGGGCTGGTCGTGGAGGGGGTGAGGGGGGTTTGTCATTAATGGAGGGTATATGATGGAAGGAGAGGAGATTTGTATGATGATTATGTCGTTTGTTGTAGGTTAAAACGGGCGTAGTTTTCTTTCTTGCGTATATGAGTTCTCTTTTCCCCTTTTTGTAGAAGATAACTAATTGTATTCGTTTTTTTATATATACCTTCTATGTTTTATAGATAAACTTATCAGCAGCTTGGTGTTGGGGTTCGAGTGTGGAAGCGATAGTAAAAAAATTAAGGGATAGATAATTAAGCTTTGGCATGCAAAGTAGCGAGTGATGATACGTAATGGATTTGTGTTTTGAGATAGACTGTAGATCCTCCTAAATATCCTGGGTCTATCAGAGTCATTTCGGTGAGACTTCCATAGTGGGCCGAGACTAGCCTAATATAGAGGATATATAGGAGTAGGAGCGCCCCCCCCCCCATGGGATCAATAGTCTATCGAGTATCCTACCTACAAATAGACATTATTTGTCGATGCGAGTGATAATATGTGACTTCATTGCCTACATTGCGTTCAACGCCATAACCCTTTTTAATCTATCCAGGCTCATTGACCAGATACTTCTGTACTTGAAATTTGTATTTGCAAAGATATCAATGCTTGGTGATACCCTGTGTACTATCTATAAACACACCAAAACTCCCATTCCATGCAACCAAAAACAAAACACCTGCCCAGCCATTATGTACGACTTTTTAAGAGATAAATGCACCCACACTATCTATATAACCGCTTATCATCTTCCAGTATCAAAACTTCTGACTTTGGTCTCCCCGACGACAACCCTATATGGTATGTCCCATCCCCACAAGGATCCACATAATACTTCAAACCAGGTCTCGTTTTCGAGCATTCCTTCTCTAGTACACGATCTGGATATGCACTAATATCATCCCCAATATCAGCATTGATAGCACCTGCCAAATCCGCGACAGCTCTGAAAGGCCCCAACTTTCTCCCAGCGCTGCATAGCTGGCCTTTCCGATTTGCGTGTACCCAGAGCCCGTAGATTGTGTATGTCCAGAGGACCTGGAGGACGATCGTAGCCTGGAAGATGACGGTTGAGACACCGTATTGGTATTTCTCTGTCGCGATGCAGCGGTGTCGCGACGGGTTGCTGGTGAAGGCCATGTCATAGGCTTCTCCACGAAACTGGTAGCCGAACTTGGTGTGGAGGGGCTCGAAGCCGACGCGGTAGACAATGTCGCCGATGCGGTATTCGTGGCCGATTCCTTCGTCTGGGGCGATTAGTTTGGGAGTCTGTGTGGGGAGAAGGAGACTTACATTCGGTGTGGTTCATGCCGGATATTTCGTCCCATTTCTCGATAGTGAATGTTGCGTTATCTTGGAGACCAATGCGGGAGCCGTCGAGTATGATTTGTGCATCTCGCATCTCATATATGAATGTATCGTGGGTAACTAGGTTCCCATCGTTGAGGATGAACCACCCTTCAGCACGGGTGCTATATCCAGTCATTGCGGCCATCAGGGTTGGGAATATCAAAACATATGCTGTTGCTAGAAAAATTAAAGTCATCCTCCCGCGATATTCCCACCTTGTCAACATTCGTTTTAGCAATGCCAGCAATGTGAGGACCGTACTACCAGACATTGTGAGTGTGATAAAAAGCTCATATGTAACTGAGTCTGACTCCATGATGTGCATTAAGGTGTCGAGGATTGCTCGATATGATATCCAACAAAGCAGCGCCTGTCCACCATGACCAACAACGACGTCAAAAGCAACGTCTACCCATTTCGCCGCCGTGAATGATAATACCCCGATTGAATGGTTTATTCCAAAAAGCGGCGCACTGTTTTCGTCAAGTCTGCACGTTTTCTGTTCGTTTGGTGTCGTGTACCATAGCGTGAGCCAACAGATGGGTAGTGCTGCAGATAAAAGGAACGTTGGAAAGAACATCCATCCAGCTTTTGATCTTCGTACGGCAACAGGACGTTTTTGTAGTGTTTTTGGCCGCAGAAGTGTTGGTTTCTTCTGTGGCCAAAAGTCTTCGCTTGTGTAGCTGGGTATGCGTTCATCCTTCAAACTTAAGTCTGTAAAATTAGGGTATGAGCTATGGCTGGCCATCGAGAGGTTATCTGTATGGCAGCTATAGCAAGTTAGTAAATATATTCAATAGTCCGAGTCGACTCGGGCCTTACTGTAGGTAAATAAAATTTCAAAGCACGAATATGCGAGGCTCTGCGAGCCTAAACGAAAGAGAGAGAAACAAATCCAGTTGTTTTAGTTGGCCTGTGTCTTTTCCTAAAGACGCTCTACATCTTGTCGTATGATTTTGCATTGCGTTCCCTTAAGTCCTTCAAGTACTTTGCCCTCCCCCAGCCTATCCCCGGTAAAGGCATAATGTTTGTAACCCCGGTAGGGGACACCCTGAATAACGTACCGAATAGATGACGGTTGCAAGATTATAAGATAAACATGCTCCATTATGATTATGGGTAAAGAATGGAACCTTATATCTGATTCTTCTGCATTCGGGTATCAGGTATGTAGGCCACAAACACCCGGGTGTTGTAAAATGTCGTGGGGACATCAACCAGAAACGCTTTATCGCATGTCTCTGCGGCGCAAGGTTTGCATTTATAATTGAATCAGATATTAAATGCAATACCACCATTTATACGTCCTATTGTACCATTTTAGCATCTACTCTTGTCTTGGATGTTTTGGTACCTGGAAACACCCTCAGCTTATAAGATCATTTAGCAGAGGTCAGTGTGCCACATCAGCCCCGCCGCCTCGGCCACATATGCCAATTTTAGAATCGGTCAGTTTGACCAATTACACGAGCCAGTTAAGGACATCTCCGAGAACTCGATAGAAGTCTGAATACAAGACTTAAAGCTACCAGAGTGGAATGTAGAAGGCCGTAGCCACAGCTCATGGGAGCGGGTGTCCAGAATGGGTAACCCTAACCCACATGCCACAACTATAATTGGGGGAATCAAAAAAAAAAAACACAATACAAAGCCATAGACACGAGGAGTAGCAAGGCTGTTAAGAAATAGAATCAAACAAGACGTTCAACCTAACAGAAGCCCTTGAATCTTAGATTATACAATTAAGGGGATGCCAGCATACGGCCAGCTGAATAATAGAGTATATACCTGAGCAAATAAAATATAGTAGGTAAAATAAGCTACGGCTCTTTCCGGGTCTTTCTAGAGCTTAGAGATTTCAAGAACAGGCTGGCGCGGTTTGCTACGAAAGACCATAGAGGGGAGTGTGGTGTTGATATAAAGTACTGTCCATTCATCAGTCACTAACCAGCACTTTTCTCCCCCTTGACTAGTCTAATTAGATATCGCATCACCTATGCGTACATATAAATATCCAATGATACTGTCGTTTATAGTGAAGTATTTCTTAACTTAACTTAACACCATTAGAGATAAGCGCAGCGATTAAATCACCTGAAAACTCTGCCATCTCTTTCGAAAGCCTTGCAAAGTCTGGCCGTTCATGAAGCTCCTTTATATGCTCCTGAGCGACCTTGACAAGAGGATCCTTCATAGCTCGATCGGTTGAATATGTTGTCGAGTAGACCTCACGGACAGCATCAGTAAATGTATCACTAATCCAGTGCTTCTTAAGCTGTTCCTCAAAATTTGTAACACAGAGTCGCTTTAATCCATCCATATCGAGAAGATCTGCTATTGCGTAAACCCGGGGATGCTTGATAAGCTCGAAGTCATCATCTATTTTGAATGTCATTATAACTACCAAAGATAAATTCCAATTGAAGAGTTTGATTACCACCACCGTCTTCCATCTGGTTGGGATCGGCCGAGTAAATACCAGTATAGAAATACTGCAGTACCCTCCACAAAGCGTGAGCACTATAGTCGGGGAAACGGTACTCGTTGGTCTCGCCCTCTTTGAAACCGTGTTCTTTCGCTTTGTCAAAATACGTTGTTCGCATCCCCAGCACCGCGTAGTGTGATTTGAATTTCACTTCATCTGGGCCGAGAAAGAGGGTCACATCGGAATATTTCTCAGAGTTGAAAAGCCTTGAATAACATAATGTTAGTAAATAAATCTTTTTTCTTTTCTCTTCTTTTTACTTTTAGGAACCAAACCCTGCAAGCCCTTCTAGAAACTCCCGCTGCGTCTCTGGGAGCATCTTCGCACGTTTAGGCCGAGGATTGCCATCTTTATCATACACATAATCATCAATAGACTCCCTGGGCTGAAGCTCGCCATCCTTATTATAAACATAATCAACATCATCAGCCATGCTGGGTGTTTGTGACGCTTAAGCTGTTGGTTTAAAAAGTCGTATTGTGGCTGACGGTGGTGACAAGTCAACGGCAGGACTAGAGAAGAGGGTGTTGTTGGGATAGCGGGGTATTGTATGCTTTATATTCAGGCCCCCTTTGTTAATCAAGTACCCAATCAAACGTTAGAAGCCTATAAACCGTACGCCCCTATATGTGATTGGCTGATTTGTACACCTGAGGTCCTTTGCCAAGAACACTTCATAACCAGATTGGCCGAGAGGCGAGAAAATAGAACTATGTATGTACCAGTACCAGTACGAGCGGTGATCACCTACTGAATAGGTATAATTTTTTAATTCTCGCTTGCAAAAAACATAGCTAGTAGATCTCAACCCAAGAAATACAAATAAAAAAAAACCATTGTTGGCGCTGATTCGTTTATATAAATATTGGCTTTTAGTCTAAGTACTCATTGAACCAAGCAACAGCCTGGTAGAACGCCTGTTCCTTTGCAAACTTTTGTTTCCGATCCTTTAAATCAGCCCTGATAGCGAACCCGTGACTAACACCGCCAAACAGGTTGAGCTGGTATGTCGCCTTCATCCTAATGAGCTTTGCCTCACTCTGGTGACGCAGCTCTGTGGTGAAGTACTTGTCGATTTCTATATAATTTTATATTAGCACGCATTATATATTTCCACACTAAAGAAGAAATTCGTACCAGCCGCAGCAATGGAGAGAGGCCCCTTAATAGCAGCGACCTCCTCCATAGTTATAAGTGCTGGGTGGGCGATATATCCTATTTAGGAGAAAATAAAATTTAGTTCGTGAATATAGACCCATAAATAGTGGTGATATATATAGTACCAGCATCGATTTGACCATCCAGTAAGCTAATAACGTATTTTGCTCCAAAACAGTACCCGACAGCACCGATCCTCTTTGGGTCTATATATCATACCATATTAGTAATTAAAAAAAAACTTTGGCGTCTCTACCAAACTACATCGTTTTGACCAACGTACTAAAATCCTTCCTAATCTCAGAAAGCACCCTCCCAATAACTGCATGGACAAACGGGGGTTGATGAATTTCCTTCGCTAGCCAAGTGTTTATGTCAAATTCCCCCACACGGTTCTCGGGAGTGGGAACTGCGTCTTTGTCATGAATGTCGGGCATTACAACAAAGTATCCATTAGCAGCAAACTGATCGGCTACACTGTGGTTTTCATTATTCACTGAATATCTCCCAGTACACTGATAGTTTTTGAGGGAATACTTACAGTTTGGGGTTGTTGTAAAGTCCCATGATGTCACAGAGGAAGACAATTACTTTGTCGGTGGATTTTGATTGTGGGTAGGCAAAATAGGTGTCCACTGTATTTATCAAATCAGTGATATTGACCTTCAAGAGAAATATCAAGAGGTAATAAGAACCGCCTACTAACCTCCCGCAAATTCTTTGACTTCTCCTGTAACGGTCCCTTCATGAATTGTCCCTTTGATGCAGCATTCTCCTGGAGGGTTAGAAGCCATTTTTCTTTCTTTATCTAAGTACTGATTTTTTGAGTAGTATGTGTCTTTGTAAGTACTAATTAGGCCTGATGTTGATGGTAGACAGTTTGACTTGGGAAGTTCCTCCAATACTTATACTGAAACTCTTGAAGTCCCCGGTGCCAATTCGATTTTCCGTAAACTCCGGACGATCTAATGTCCGTTGCTCTTATCCCCATGTAGCATATGTAGTTTTATCTAGCAGTAGAATTCTGATTAGTCTCTCTCACTAGCCCCGTTTTATTAAGGGTACAGCCTCCAGTAGAATTAATGCGACAATGTGCCACTCATGACTCAAGTCAGACTTTTTGATGTTCTCAACAAAGATTCTAGTAGTGGGTACTGATCACAAAACCCTTGCTCGCTAACCCCGTTTTCACAATAATTCTACCGGAGACTGTACATAAGTAGTAAAGTTAAAGATGCCGTATATTATCATGCCGAATTGAGGATGGCTTGAGGGTAGAACGGCAAGTCAAGCATCTGACGAATACAAGCTGGGGCTAGGCCCTACAGCTCTCGGCACTACAGTCGTACCTCGCTATGCCGGATCTCAATATGCCGGATCCCTTGCTGTCCCGTACGAAGTGCCCTGACTAAAACATTTTCTCTACTACAAAATAAATTTGCTATCCCGTACGAAATCCTCTAGGTTCTTGGCATCCGGCATATCGAGGTGCGACTGTATACTCCGGCGAACCCCACAAGACAGTGACAGAGATTATCCTAAGCAAGCAAACCCGGAAGAATTTCTTGCTTGGTACATGGTACAGGACCCTTGGATTTAAGGTAACTATGGCTGCAGGAGATATGGCAATGCTATTGGATATATATGAGTCATCTCTAGGCTGAAAAAACACTGCAGATTGCGTTCCTAGTACCCTTCTAGTACTCTATTATATATGTACTCGGTCAAGGGTAAATTATTGCGATAGACTAGGCTGTCACGGATCTGAGTAGTCACAGCTTTACTGCGTTTTATTGCGTCATGGAGCTATGGAATCGTTATATTTCCTTTTTCAGTGTGTCCTAATACTTCACGCCTGACGCGAGTACGTCTATCTGCGCCCTTGGCCCTTTTTACAGGTTATAGAAGTCTAACTAGGGCGATCCTATTGTCATTTTTTCAATCACCCACAGCGTCTTACTTCAAGTTTCTGAACACCTGTATAGAAAAAAGGCTTGAACGTTTGAGCCCGATGCCTTGCTACTACTACATATAGTTCTTCCACAAGTCTCTTGGCTACATGTACTCTATCCTTGTCCTAGGGCCCTTTGTTGCAAAGGGAAACAAAGGATACCAGTCCCTAGGACACAGGGGTTGTTAACCCCGTCCTGCTTAATAATCACCAGGTAATAATAACGCTCTTCGAATACCACTCAGTGAGCCTCACATCTTGGCTGACGACATAGGTGGAGAACACGACATGTATCCCACTGACAGAAAACGTCCGTTTACCGACCCTTTATGCACTTGAAGTATTTCGGAAACATCCGTCGGAGTTCCGTGAATCCGTTTCCGAGAGTATCTCTAGAAAATAATGTGAATTACTCAGTCTCACCTACTTCAAGTTCTTTCCCATGATTTCCAATCACAAGGTCCTCCCCCGCCTAGAAATCCCGATTATCCTTGCTTTAAATCATGTTATTAGGATCAGACAACCTGCACTTTCTTTCAGACACAGCTCTGGCAGATAAATCAACACTTGTACTTAAGGTGCTCTGCAACAGTGTCCCCTTCAATAGCTTCAAGGGTTCACATTCGTCTAAGCTTTCCTAAAATAACACGTCACAACAAAATCATGCCTCAGCGTACACAAAGCCTACGCGAAGGTGGGAGGCAGTCTTCTTCTTCTTCGATAGACTCACTCGCTACAACTTCCTCCTATGAGTCCGAAAGACTTCTTGGCCACTTGACATCCAGCAGCGATCATCACGATGAACGGACACCGGAAATAATGCTACTACCAGAGAAACTAAACGATAGCCCTCTCACGGAAAGCCCGAGATCAAGTATCGATGAGGCCCGAGAAACCGGTGACAAGAACGAGAGTGGGCTTCATGAGGTAGTTAGAAGAGCTTCGATTCCGGTACGCTTAGAGAAAGTGAAGAATGGAGGAAAGGGAAGCTACATGCTTAGGATGGATGATGACCTACGGGAGTTGCTGTCGCAGTCGCGTTCTTCTGGAGGTGTGAATGGGAAAAAGAGAAGAGCCAAGTTCACCGACGTATGGTTGCATCGTTCTTATAGTTATTTTCATGACTAACCGGACAAATAGTTGGTCTTTACAAAGCAGTTTACTACATTCGACCGTCAGAACCCCCAAGCTTCAGAGTCGCCTTTCCACGGCTTCTACATTCTTTTCTGGTAGCTACCCTAACCCTATAGCCCATTTGATATACGGCTACTAACGAAACTCACCTAGGATGAGTATTGGTATGCTAATGCTCAAAGATGCTGCAACCTCTTATCGAAATGAAGGGCGGGTATTCGGGATTGACATCCTCTCAATCATGTTCATGCCAAATAAATTAATCGACTGTCTTCTTACCGATGCCATAATGTTTTATGGAACTAGTCTATGGTGTGTACCACTACAGAAAGCGATCAATAAAGGATATATCAAATGGGATGGGGCTGGTTGGATCTTCCAAACGATGTGGCAGGGAATTTTTATGTGGGCTATTATTGAGTATACTCTCTATAAAGAGTGGTCATGGATTCAAACTGTTTGTGATTATTTCACTCCGGTGAAAATATATGCCCGCTAACTCTTATGCTAGGTATACATCGTTTTACACGCCCACGTCATGCTAATGAAACAACACTCATATGCCTTCTATAATGGGCATCTCTCGGGAGTCCTAAAACGCCGCAACGTACTTCGGGGTAAAGTACAGCAACTTCACTCGCTACAGATGTCTGGCCTTGAGAAGGATGTACGAGGCCGGCACCACCGAGCCCAATCTACAAGCTCTGTTGATTCCGGTGTTGGTCTTAGTAAAATCACTTCTGGAGGACTAAACCAAGCTCTAAATACAGAAGCGGAGGAAATGGATTTGCAGCAGCTTGAAGATTTCGAAAAGGCGCTAGTTGCAGAAATCGATAGCTGTGATCTAGAGTTGACCTCAAGAGTCAGTGGTGGAAAACCAGTACAATACCCAGATAACCTTACCTGGTGGAACTTCCTAGAGTATCTTCATTTTCCTACGTAGGTTACACCTTCTACTATCTTTATATATGGATAGAGTTTTCCAATTAGATGATTGTGACTGAATTTACTTCTTGATAGCGTTGTATATGAGCTTGCATACCCCCGACAGGACTCGATAAACTGGTATTATGTGGCCGAGAAAGTATTTGCTATATTTGGAGTTTTGGGCATCATGATCCTTGTTTCCCAACACTACATGTGGCCTGTGGTCATGAAAGCCAATGAAATGAGTTCTTGGCCGATCGAAGAAAGACTCAGAGAAATACCATGGATGTTTGCTGATCTCCTATTTCCTTTCCTCGTGGAGTACCTGGTATGTAATACCAGCCTTTCAATCACTGTTTATCGAAGACAAAAATACTTATAAATGAACCGGATATCTAGATGGCATGGTACCTTATTTGGGAGCTAATCCTGAATATTTTGGGCGAGCTTACACTATTTTCTGACCGTGGATTCTATGGCGATTGGTGGAATAGCACAGGTTGGGACGTGGTAAGATTATATTAACCTCCGACTATCTTTTTAACGCCTTTCTAATCAACTCATTCTAGTTTGCCCGAGATTGGAACAAGCCTGTTCATAACTTCTTACGTCGCCATGTCTACCATTCCAGTATTTCATCGCTACACGTCTCCAAAAATGTTGCGGCATTGATAACATTCCTCCTATCAGCAGTGTTCCATGAATTAGTTATGTGGGCCGTTTTCAAGAAAGTCAGGGGTTATTTAATGTAAGTTTTGCAATCTTGGAATGACTCTAGCCCCTTTCTTACAAATATTTGTCTATATAGGTTTAGCAGTATGCTTCAGCTACCCCTAGGGATGTTTGGAAAGTCACGATTTATGAAGGATAGAAAGACATTGGGAAATACTTTGTTCTGGATTGGTTAGTATCCACCTAATATGCAGTCCGAGGAAAGTAAGTACTAACATCCGGTGGCGATTTTTAGGATTATATACAGGGCCATCACTCATCTGCACCATGTATTTGATGGTTTGAGATTGTGAACCTGGAGTAGATAGATATATGATAAAGGCCTTTTTAGAAGCATTTAGATCTCTTGCCTTTAGCGGATTTAGCGAGGCCTTTTCCTTTTGTTCTTGTTCTATCAGTTGATTCAGCATGTATATGTATACCCCTTCTTTAAGGTTTAGTGATAGGTGTCTGGGTTTCTTTTTTTCTTTGGGTGATTTTTGGGCGTGGTTTATTTTTTTGTCTTGTTATATATTCCCTCTCATTCCGATGATAGATGATAGAACTTCAACGATTGACACATTCTCTCTCAAATTTCGTTAAAATTGCCTCCACATACATGAGCTTCATAGTAGACTAACTCTATACGGTCATAGGTTCCAAGCGTCACTCGAGCATTAATGCGTATTCTAAGTACAACTAATTAGCTAACTAAGTGAACCGAACCCAAGATTCGAAGTTTTAAAAATGGCAACTCGTATTTTTGTATCGAATGATAAGCTATATCCAATAGAAGTAGTTGCTGTATTACTACCCCGAGGATTGAAATAGGGAAATCTTTCTCACAAATGAAATTTTTTACAAATGAATGTCCACAAAATAACTCTCGACAAAATTACCTACCCATGTATACTTTTGTCGGATCAATTTAAGGAAACCTTCTACCAGCAAAGCTCCTCAAATAATTTCCCCATCAGCCCTTGATATATATCCCTAAGCAACCCTCATAATCGACTACCAGTAGCCCCGGTACTCCCAAATCTTAAGTTGTTCTACAAACCCAGGGTTCGGGCTTGCAACCGGCCGTTGTTTCCGAACATATGACCAAGCTTCTTCATATGATGCCTGGAAATGCTTCATCACTACCGCTCACACGAACCTCATTAGCAACTTATTTCTTCCACACCATCATCCTGGCATACTTACCGAAAGCGATCACAACAGAAGCACTCCTACTCCTACCCTCCTGACAATGTACTAAGACAGTACCACCCATATCCATCGCCTCCTCAATGAACTCCATCGCGGCGTTAAGGCCATCGAGGAGCCATTGGTCTTCTGAATCGTCGATATAGATTTGGCAATGTGTTACACCTACTAATGATCGGATATGTACAGGGCTGAGCCTTAGCGAAAGCACGTGGCTGACGTTGTTATTCAAGATTGAAACAGGGTCGAGAATGGCTTTACAACTAGATTGGATTTTTTTAGCTTAGATATATTGAAGGTTAGGGAGGAATATCCTTACTCGCCGAGGAATAGGTTAGGAAGGATCTGATTCATGGATCGGTAGCGGGCGCATGGGAGCGTACGGTCCTTAGCAATGAGCTTTCGGTGGAGTTGTTGAGTTTCGCGAGACATGATATGGACTAGCTGCGAATGTTACAAAGTTGTCTAGGGGGAAATATGAAGACCTGAAACTCAATATGTCTGAAGGGGGTGAAGAGAACCAACCGTATCTATAGGAAAGAAATTAAGTGTTTGGTTTTTTTGACGGAAGGAGATATCGACCTGCGATTTTGCAAGAAAAGATCTAAAGATTGGTTTTTTTTTTGAAACTCGAAAACGGCCACTTGACAGAGAATGATAGTGTGTATTGCTGTGGGCGGTGACCGGTCTATATTCTAGAGAAATAGCATGCCCCCTGTCGATTTTCCTACGGTCGAGTTGATTCAGCTCATAGGCAATCGCTCATATTCTTTTCATAATCTATCTTTACTGGAGCGCGGTTTTTTGCACTATTCCGTGTCTCGTATTAGAGAGAAGTGCTTTCACCGCCTACCACCAAAAACGGAGCAAGGTGCTCTTTACGCCCGATAGATGAGGCTGTAGACCTATTCTTTCCAATAAGAACTGCAAAGAGAATTCAACAATCAAATTACCAGAATCCTGGGTGTCGTATCGTGTATTGGTTCCGATACCAAGGGCCGACGTGTTCTATTGTGACACGACTAGGAGACAAAAATTAACCGACGGGTGGCCCACGTAGTGAAGAGGTTAACCCAATTTGTATTTTATAGGGAGAAAAAAACTAATGCCTGACAGAAATATGGCCGGAGCGAATCAATTCCAGTCAATCAAACAAAAGCCAGGCTTTGGATAGCACGACCACGTCGGTGGTTATGTGACGTGGGACCGCATGTTTCCAACGTATGAAAACCAGCTCGCGCCTGCTTGCGATGATCTCAACCCCAAAACAATCCTGCAAGGTACGCATGCGCGACCCTGTAGAGCCCATCTAGCAGTCGGGACAATGAAGCTTGAGCTGGCTGTATATATTTTTGTCGACATGCTTGGCCGAGTGACCAACTATGACCCGAAAGAAACGTCGCCCGATGCTAATAGGCAATACTAGCAATTAGTCAGGTATATTAAAAAATTGAACGCCAGTAAAGAGATTTATTCGAGCCGGATATACTGAGCCCTAAGTTTTGCGCTCTTTCCAGTAGAATATCTCCAGCTACCCAATATTTCCAATGAGTCTAGTACCCTGCAGCAAGTACGTAGAGCATTGGCACCTCCGTAGTCTATCAATGGGCTATATGGTCCCCACAGTAAGAAATTTAGGCAAAAACGAGGGAAGAAGATCCCTTACTCGCCCCACGACTCTTTATGAACGAAATAGAGTTTACGTTGCTTTACCGCCACTTTCTTGTCGCCTGATACCTCCAACATCCGGGGTACCTATGTACTAGTACCAGCCGTAAAAATGAGATGGGTACACTGTTAGAAGACTTAAAATTGAGCACGCAATTCTTAACGGCGTAATAAGTCTATCTTAGTGGCCCTCGGGATTGCGTTATCTTCCCAAGCCCCGAGTCAGCATCTGGAAAGATAAATTAATTACATGCCGTTGATTGCTACTACCCTATTTGATAAGAGGGATTAGCACATTGATCTTACAAAGCAGTAAGTCCGGTGCCCACTCTGTTATTGGTTTACTATTATTGTCATGGTTCTTTTGGTCTATCAGTCCCATTTTTATTCGAGGCATCCTTGCATAGATACAGCCTTTAGTTGGCTCATTCAGCTCTCTAAAATCCGGCCCCGAAAACTAGACCTTTGTTTCCCGGATCCCCGATCCGCAACCTTCAATAGTCTGACTACGTGCTCTTTGTCAATCCCGTAGAACACTGAATTGATATCAGTTGGCTATTTATTTTGAGGCGCCATTCCATGTCTGTATTTACGGCTGCATCTAAAAGTCCACTAATCCAGCAACAGTTATTGCCCCTGTGACTATTACATACCCCCACCCAGGCTTTAGGTGATATCAATGAGTAGCTTGTATAGTTGAAGCCAAGAGCTGCCCGACCTATCAAACTTAGTCCAAATATACAAGTCCCCTCGGTCTCAAAGCATCCGACGGTTTCGCATGCGGCACCCTGCACGAGCCACACCATCCCACCATCCCACTTGTGGGACTCTTGCTAACTGAAAATCTCCCTATTCGATCACCTTACAGACTACCCACCATACCGTTAGAAGGTAGAGTTCAACGTTCCCGCAGCATTTTTCATTACCACCAATTATCAGCGACGATCTTTTTGTATTAGTCACCCCATGGTACTAAGCGAGTATATTGCTCTTCTACACAGTACCAAGTAGGCGACCGAGTAGTATCGTTCTGTAAATGCATGATTCTTGCATTGCAGCGCGAACCAAAGAGACAGAAAGATCAACCAGCAGTAGCTAGCCTCGGTCGTATCCACTCTTGTGCTTCTGCACAATAACGTGGCCACAACCTCCGCAGTTGTTACTTCCAAGCCTTAGTTACGGTATTCATCCCCTCATCTCCGCTTTATTGTAGACAATCGCCACCTTTTTATCACCGACGGGCCCAATTGTTTCAGCACGATGTTCACAAACTGGGCGTCCATTGTTGCCCAACCTCGACCCGGCGGGTCTCCTAATCCTGCCATTAAGCCCCCAGCACCCTTCAAGGGCCCTAAGGTCTTCCCACGTTACACTTCCACACCTGATACCTCTGCAGTATCATTCACTCAGCCGGCAGACGAAAAGTCTTTTTACTCGTATATTCAAAAAATAAAGAAAGCCACAGATGTTACTACGAGTCATCTCGATACTCTCGGTGTTTCAGTCGAGTATGATTTCCCTGTCGAAAAGATGTTGCCCGAGGGTAATTGGTTTCCAGGAGAGGACGATAAGACGTTTTCTGAAAGAAAAAGAGAATTACTGGTGGCCAACGAGGATGCCTTTG